>OY776293.1:37167115-37767115 GCA_963675345.1 Trididemnum clinides
GAAGCTCCTAATGTGACCGTTACTCATTGCATGTTGCATAGGCATGCTTTAGCAGCAAAAAGTTTGCCATTAACTCTCAAAGAAATTCTATCATATTGTGCGAAAATGGTTAATTTTATAAGAAGCCGATCCATTAATCATCGTCTGTTCAAAGCTCTCTGCAGAGAACTTCGGTCAGATCACGAGGTGCTTTTGTATCATTCAGAAGTGCGTTGGCTGTCTAGAGGCAAATTTTGAAACAACTACAGGAGCTAAAACAAGAGGTCTCATTATTTCTGAAAAATAAAAACAGTCCCCTTGCTGAAAAAGTTGAGTCTAAATCATTTTGGTACGGCCTATCCTACTTGGCAGATATTTTCGGTCATATGAACAGCGTTAATTGTGCTATGCAGGGACCAGGTGTGACAATAATGGATGCAGCTCAAAAACTGAACGCGTTCTTGCTCAAGTTGTCTCTTTGGAAATGTAGGTTAGAAGTAGGTAATTATGCTAACTTTCATTGTTAGAAGATCTTATTGTGAAGGATGAAACTCGGAAAGAAAGTGACATTTTTATTTCTATGAGAAAGGAATTTTGTTCACACTTGGATACTTTACAAACTTACTTCGAAGGCTATTTTAATTTGGGTAGTTTGAAGGATGAAGCATGAATTCGAAATCTTTTTCTCATTGACTTAAACAGTATTGATGACGAAGATCCTAACAAAGATGACCTTATTGATTTGAGAGCAAGCAAACTTTTACAGATTGAATTTAATGCCACCTCTCTGAAACGTTTTTGGTGCTCTCAACAACATTCCTACGAATCTCTGACAAAGCAAGCAATTAGCACTCTGATTCCATTTGCTACTACAGTAGAATTCGCCTAATTCGTCACCTCAAGGGGATTAGAAAAAAGTGACGAATTAGGCGAACTGACTAATTATGCAAGCAGGTAAAAACTCTATAATGGCTTGTACACAAGGGGCTTGTTTTGTAGTTAACGCAGTTTGTTACGTTTATTATTGAATACAACGCACTTACACGGAACACAAATCATGCAGTACAAAGAAAATAATGAGATCTAATCCGATAAGGACTGTTTGTTTGTTTGAGATCTCACGCGTGTTGAAATAACCACTGAGACCGCGTGAATTCATCTATCCTGCAGTAACCAACAAAGCTGTGAATATCGCTTAAACATTGAATCGAATCTGCAAATGACGAATAAGACGAACAAAAGGTTTTTCGGGGATATGAATAGGTGACGAATTCAGCGAAGTGACGAATTAGACGATGGCGAATTAGACGAACTGGAATGCACGTAAAAGATAAGAATTCTGCCGAGACTGACGAAAATGTGACGAATTAAGCAAACTGACGAATTATACTGTACTTACCGCTCCGGGGCTGCATTTTCGGCTCTTGTTACTATAAAAACGAAACAGAGAAATCTTTTGGACGTTCAACATGATATGCGGTAGCTTTATCAAAGACCCAACCACAGTTCAGTGTTTTGGTGCCAAAAAGACAACAACAGGCTTCTCATTAAATTGCACCAGTGCACCTGTATTCGTTTGAAGTTACTTTTCTGATGGTTCTTGAATGTAAGTAAAATGTTATGATTGAGCAATTTGTAATTTAATTCTACGTACAATATTGCATTTAGAGTTCGCTAGCATTTGTAAAAGTAAGCGTAGTTTACCAAATTATTTGTTTAGGGTTGGTTTTAAAAATGTAGGGGTCCTTAAGCTTAATAATTATTTGAAAGGGATTCGAGACTAAAAAAAGGTTGGGAACCACTGAGCTAAAGGCTCTCATTTCAGCTACCGGTTTTCTTCAATACTGGTACGTAATGTCAAGCTATTTGCTAACCTACCAAAACTTGACACAAATGATAAACTCAACGTGAAACATGAATATTAGACAAATATAAATATCGCTCACCTTAAAACAACCAAATTCGACTTATCCAAGATACCAAAATACTTAGTGGCTTAAAAGGAAATCAGTCAATTAACAACACAGAGCCAAGCAAAAGGCGTTGCCAATTACAAATAAACATTAAATCGGAGATGTATATCCGTAACACAATCAGAATTCCAACAATGTTTTTTACTTCCTTAGAAGAATGAAAAAGGAAGGGAAGGGTGTGGAAAGAGGAAGGTGCTTAAGAGGAAAAGACAGACGATTGGGTTTTATTGAAGAAGATAGGACCAAAATTTGGATCTTCAGTTTCATCATTTAGCTTAGCTATTAAACCTGTTGTATCCAGGCATAAATCTTTTGTTTTTGTTGTTTCATAATATCAACCAAATGTCGTTCTTTCGTTGCAACAGTTTACCATGTTTAAATTTTGGCTCCAACCCTAAAATATGTTGAGTGCCCTTGCTTTAAAGCCTATTGGAGCATTATTATAAGAGAATAACACTTTACCACCACTACAATCTCATAAACGCAGAAATAGTTCTCAGTATTAAGTAGTAGTAGTAGTAGTAGTAAATTATTACTACCAAAACCAATGTTAAAAAAGCAAGTTACGCTCACATTGCTGCAGCAAAAACAGTTACTGTTTTTGGGGAGGGGGAAAAATAAACTTTTCGGTTTTGGTGTTATTTAAGATGGTTTGATGGTCCTTGTTTAAAAGTTGACATTTTCCAGCCGTTATATCTGATAACGCCTTTACTCTTTGATGGGATTCAAAACACTTGGGAGTGTGGTCTTTCTGCCACCCTGCTATGTCTATGTACACGTATCAAAACTATCGAACTGCAAACAGCGCGAGCAAAAGAGTTGTCCAAAAATCTTTGTGCCACTCCCATCAACTCATCCGGAAAAGAGCATTCTTTTTGTTGTAAATCCTTTCATGCTTAAAAGCATGTGAAATAATATCACGTGGTTTAAACGTTGTTGCAAATGCACAGTATAAGAAGATACATGCAAATTATACCCATAAGTTCTACTCCAATAAATGATTAAGCTTCGTCCACTTGAACTATTGGTTCAATGACTTGGTTAGTTGGATGTAACAATTGCTTCAATTCTGATTTTGTTGTACCTCTTTGCAAGTCAATCGTTGTCATAACAATTAACTTTCTTACAGTTTTTCACTTTCATGACAGTAATGAAAATAGTGCGCAAGGCAGTTTCTAACTAAGCTATTTTCAGTTACAATACACCAACCGCTCAAAACTTATGTCATAATTAGTACATCTACCTCGACCAAAAATGCCAGCAACGCGCAACAAAACTGTTTAATACAATGGAGGCTTGCCAAAGGTGCACTGCATAAAAACCAACAATAACATCAGAAAAGACTGCTTGGCATTATCATGATTGTTATGAGACGAAATTCATTACAACCTAAGCTTTGAACTCTAAATTGTCGAAAGCTGTTTAGCTAGCCAAAGACGCAAAAGCTAATCCCTGCATCAAACAGCTGTTATGATAGCTGCCTCATATTCAACCAGAGGCAAGATTGCCTAACCTTTTTCTTGCAAAGGGACTTACAGTTCTTGAAGGTGACCTCAATACATCACTCAAAAAATGTCGGAACTAAACAGCAAATGAAGTTGTAACATT
The DNA here is from genome assembly GCA_963675345.1 of Trididemnum clinides. Lineage (NCBI taxonomy): Eukaryota > Metazoa > Chordata > Ascidiacea > Aplousobranchia > Didemnidae > Trididemnum > Trididemnum clinides. Next base: position 37,170,676 of record OY776293.1, read on the forward strand.
AAATTGAAACCAAAACCTCACCTAACAATAGTGCTATCTAATGGTGCTGTATATTCAAAATTTTGTTCTTTACAAGATTTCACTTGGTTCTTTGACGTTATATCGGCGTACAGCCCAGTACCGATATACCAATTATAGCAATTTTTGAAGAGTCCGCAGTGCCCAGCCTGTAAAGATTTTTGTTTCTTTAAAGAGCACAGAAAATCGTAGTAGTCTATAGTTAGTAATCCATAGATTAAAATTTATTTTCAGCATTTTAATTTTTAGTCAGCCACCTAATGGTCCGATTTTACGTAACAGACTTCTGCGGCATAACTTTTACATGTAGTGTTTCTGGACACATATTTGCCACTCCAACATCAACTGTCATCGAGCTCTAGCCAGCGACGCAAGACCCACCTTAATACAGTAAAATACCTATGGCATATAGTCTTCAGTGGAAATGCAGAAAAACAAAGAAAACTCACAGAACATGGCAATGCTAAAATAAAGCAACCTATGCTAATGTGACCAACAAAAATGTTTGGAAGTACCATTACTAGAATTCTTCAATTTAAGTAATAACGGTTTGACCTCTATTGCAGCAGACACTATTTGCATTAAACACACTAACAAAACAAAATTAAAAAATGAGAGGGGAATATACTTTGGAAAAACGTCAGGGAAAGTAAACACCAAGCGAGTTTTAACAAGAATAAAGTTTGAAATTGGCCAATATCATGCCGATTATAAGAATTGCAATTTGGGACAAAATTTTCCTTTTATTCATAGCATGCTGCTAATCTTCAAAAACTTTACTAAAAATCTGATAAATTAATTGTCGACTTGGTTAAAGTTTGTTTTCCATTTCTTGTGAAATTTAAGTCAGAGTTGTCATGATATATATTTTTTAATTCTATGTATTTTGTTGTTTCTGTCACGCACTGAACTAGATTTGTATTGATGATTTATGATTTGATCAGTTAAACAAATATCCAGAGCAATACCTTTTTAAGCATACTGAAGTTAACATAACAAAACTAACATAAATAAAAATAAAGAACGCCTAAGCTTTTCGTCCCCTCTAGGGACTTCAATAGGGCAAAATAAATTTGTAAATTCAAAGATAAATTTAATGTTGCGTTCTGGACACTATTGACGAGGATAGTATCGTTTTAGTTCAATGAAACACGCCTAGCGACTTCGCTTCGCTTCTTGTGAGTGACTAAGTTTTAGGCTCAAAAATGGTTTTGGGCGTTTAATTAGCACGGCTTCAGTGTTAATACGGCACTTTTTAATAATATAAAGTTTGTTCCGCTGGCATTGTTTCTCTGCAGGCTTTGCACTGATCACGATTGGATTTGATAGTGTAATTAGATGAGCTTTGGTTATTGGACAGATGGTTTTCAATTCTTACGAATAGTCTTTAGTCGTCATATAGATGTATGACGTGTTCTTGTCGCAAGAATATGTGTATTGATGGACAACATTCGAGCTGAAAAGAGCTAGTAGAGAAAATTTAAAGTTGAAATCAGGGATGTGGAAGCGGTTATTTTTCGACCGCTCCCGCTTCCGCTTCCACCAACAAAAAACGAGAAAACGACCGTTGACAATTTTTTTAACTTTTGTGGCTCTGTAGCCTGCCTTCTTCTACACTCTATCATTTTGAGGGGACAAAAACCTTCATTTATTGCAATTACTTTACCTAGTTCGCTTGATCTCATTGTTCCGAACTACTCTATGTTTCTTTTATTTCGATATTAGAAGTCGTGTTGAATGTAGAACAGTGCTTTCATTCGATCGGGTTACCTCCTCCGCCTCAATGACTTTGACATGCCTACTCTTCTTCATCGCTCCTACTTTGTCATCTTCTTTGCTCTTTTCTCTTCCGCCCTATCTTGCTCCTGGGAGGTGCTTCAGAACTGTGTTCTAATCACATACCAATTCTGCTAACCGTCCCTCTTTCTTCGGTGTTTCACCTCAACGAACGTCTCCCTTCCTTGAATTTTCGGAAAGCTCGTCAAGATGACTTTGCTTTTTACCTTGACTCTCACTATCCTTCTGCAGAGGAATACTCGTCTCTTTTTCTTTCCTTTGCTGCTGTTTTCTTTACTTCTCTGGCACTGAATGCCTTCTTTACAATCTGGTACTCGGGACAGACGGCTATGTTCCTTTCCCTTTTGGCAAAAATGGCTCTGGCGTACTTGCCAACTGCTCTCTCTGTGGCATCGAGACCACCCTTTCCTCCTCAGCAGGGCCAGTATGCTCAAGTTTTTCCGCTGAAGCTTGCGCCATTCTGCACGCTATTTGCTGGTCTCGGCAGCACCAACAAGTCTGCCATTTCTCTTCTCTTCTCCTCCTATCTGACTCTCGTTCTGTCCTTGCTACCCTGTTCTCTCCTTCATTTTTCCTTTTACCTCAATCTCTGTCAGAAACTGTTTTCTCTCTTCTCCAGTTCTATCAGGCTACAATGGGTCCCCAGACACTCGTTTCTTCCGGACGACGACGCGGCTGATGAGCTGGCCAGACGGGGAGCGCAACTTGTTCCCTCAGCAATTCCTTGTAGTCACTCTTCTCTTATCTCTGGTATCCACTTTTCTTTTTTCTCGGACTGGAGGCATACTGTCTCATCTAAGTTCTTCGACACACAGGTTCGCTCGATTTCCACCGAGGAACTTGTGCTTCTACGTCATGCTCGCTGTGTTTTCTCTCGCCTTCGCTGCAACGGACACAGCCTTCTTTAAGCTCCTATCTATCTAGGATTGGAAGAATCGAAAATCCTTCTTGCAGCGCTTGCGGATACCCGTCCCAGGACACCTTTCATCTCATTCTGCACTGTCCAGCTACGGACTCTTTGCGTCGCTCGCTCTTTAGCAATTTTCTGTCTCTCTACGACCTCTGTATCAGGCCCTGGGGAGCTTCCCGACTTCTGGGGCTTCATGGTCTTCTGCCACCAACCCATCCCTCGGAAGGGGTTGGGTAAAAACAACAACAGCAAAACTGAAATTGCAGACGCACTATTACGTTACAAAGGGAGTTAGCAAATTCAGACGTTCTTAAAGTTGAAAATAGGATTACGTCACAACCTGCAACTTGCTATCCTAAGATTTCAGTACTATTTACATACACGGAGCACCACTACATATAAGTAATCAATACCGGTATACTGAAATAAGAAATAAATACTAATAATAAACGAAGAACCTTCGCGGTTCCCTCACGGAACCTTTAAAACTCACAGAACACAACTGCATGTTTTGCAAAACCCCCGTTGAAGAGCACTGATGTAGAATGATCAAGTTGTTTCCGACGTGAATAATTTCTATTTCAACGTTTTTAACTCCCTAACCAAGGTTAGTTAAGTTTAATGAAATCATCATTTCATTAGCTACGTTTCATTGTCCAAACTATCTTTTTCTTACCCATAATCGATATGTAATGTGATGCTAGTTATACTTTTTTTCGTTCTCTCGCCCTACTGATATCGCACGGTCGTTCAGACTTATTGAGCAACTTCACCGTTCAATCCACCTTGGGAAATGGACAAAACTTTTTCGCCAAGTTACTCTTCAAGTTAAATAACCTATGTGGAAGCGGAAGCGGTAGAATTTTCGCGCTTCTGCTTCCGCTTCCACAGAAAAAGGACCGCTTTTACATCCCTGGTTGAAACACGAAATCATTTTAAAAGTTTGGTAGACTGTGAGGTACAAATGTATGGAAGGGTTCAGTAAGGATTTAAGTCAGGGGTATTTCTGGGGGAATCGGCAGGAAATTGTTGGTTATGGTGGTTAGATTTATCCTTAAATCTGTCTATCATATTTAAGATATTGGGTATTCGTTCCATTTAAATAGAAAGATAATGAAGTTAATTTCATAAAACCGAAATTAATTTAATTTCAAAAAACCGAAATTAACTTTATTATTGAAGTAATGCAAGAGGCTAGCGATGCACTTAGCAAACTGCAGACAGTGAAACTGTTTCGACTTTCCAGGTCTCTTCAGTGCAGTTGGTGACCGACAAGAAGCTAGAGCCTTTTAATAAAGCATAGCTTAGACCTTCACACTTGTGGCATCTATACCAGGTCCACTGTAGTGGACGGTCCGTCAGTACTCTGCAAAGCCGTATTACTCGTAAATGAGTGGCGATTGTCGAGCGTGCACTAAGTCTAACAACTACAAGAACAATCGTCAAACAAAACAGATACCCAATATTTTTCACTTAAAATGTGATAGACAGGTTTAAGAATAAATTTGACAGTCATAACCAACAATTCTCCCCCGACTTCCCAAGCAATATCCCGAACTTAAATCCTTACTTAACCCTTCCATACATTGGTACCTGATAGTCTACCAAACTTTTAAAATAATTTTGTATTTCAACCCTAAATTTTCTCTACCCGCTCTTTTCCGCTCGAATGTTCAATAACTAAAATTCCGTGTTAACACTGAGAAAAACTTTACATTATTAAAAAGTGCCGTATTAACACTGAAGCCGTGCTAATCGAAGCGCTGCTAATCAAACGCCCTAAGCCATTTTTAAATATAAAACTTAGTCATTCACAAGAAGCGAAGTCGCTTCTGGAAGTGTTTCATTGAGAAGTGCAGTATTAAAACGATACTACTCTCATCAATAATGTCTAGTACTGCAACATTACATTTACCTTTGAATTTACAAATTTATTTTGCCCTGTTGAAGTCCCCGAGAGGGAACGAAAAGCTTCGGCGTTGTATTTTGTAATTTGTTGGTGGGCAAGTCCCACGTGGCGCCGCTGAAACCAGTCACCATACCGCGCCTGGAGTTAGTTGCAGCAGTCCTTGTTGCAAAGTTGAGTTGTGTGCTTCGCCGGGAGCTTGACGTACAGTTTGATCGTGATTATTTGTGAACTGATGCTGTAATAGTGCTGCGTAATATTCGTAACGCCTCCACCTGATTTGAAATATTCGTTACTAATCGTATTGCGCTCTTACACACTTTAAGTTCCATTGAGCAATGAAATTATGCGCAGAGCGCAGATAACCCAGCCGATCTGGCTTCACGTAGTTTATTGTCTCATAAGTTTAAAAGCGCCAACATGTGGTTTAATGGTCCTGCATTTTTGCGTGCCCTCAAAGAAGAGTGGCCTAACCAGCCCAAATTCGTGGCCGAATTTTCCGCCCAAAAACCAGATGTCAAATAATGCAAGAGGATCTGCTGTACTACCAAGACTTCAGATTCAGAGGTGCGTTGGTGTGGCTTTTCGCACGCTACTCGTCTCTAGTCACCCTGCAAAGGGCAGCTGCTTGAATATTTCCATTCGTGGCTTATCTGAAATGGAAGTGTTGCAATAATGCTAATCAACCTCCCGTTGGGCTTTTGAGTTTGGAAGAGTTGGAATTTGCCCTCGTGAGCATAATAAAAGCTACCCAGCGGCAAACGTTTCTCGAAGGTGCTTGCCAAACTGCCGGAGCAAGGTGCCGATGATAGTCCCAGAAATTTAATTACTGAAGTTTTGTTGAGAAGTTGTGGAGAATTAAGGAAATTGCAGAGGTTAGGCCCGTTTGTAGCAGAGAGTATACTTACAGTAAGAGGACGCTTGCGTAATGTGGTGGTACCCTTTGAGAGAAAATTCCCAATTCTTCTTTCTTATCAACATCTGGTAACGGATCTGATAATCGCTCACCATCACGTAAATGAAGGCCACATAGGCGTTGGTCATGTCTTAGCTCCGGTAAATCAACCCTACTAAGTGGAAAAAGGAAGCAGTTAAGAAGGTAGGGGATCGTTGCGTATCGTGCCGTTTTTGGATGGCAAATGGCAGATTTACCGGCCCATCGTGTTGCGAAATCGCTTCCTTTTGAAATCATCGGCACTGATTTGATGGTGACTAGTGAATCGAGTAAAAAAGGACGTTTGTATTTTTAACTGCTTGGGTACAAGAGCCGTCCATCTGGAAATCATTCCATCTTTGGATGTGGATGGATTTCTTCAAGCCGACGTCGGTCCTGCAGCTGCAGGAATGTTTGTCAAAAGGAAGTTTATAGTGATAATGGTGGAAAATTTGTGGCAGCGGCCAAGAAGCTACATAGTGTTACCTGGCACTTCAATTCACCTCGAGCCTCCCACTAAGGCGGGTTTTATGAAATATTTTTTGGAAGATCTTTTGTTCGATTGTGGCCGAGGCAACCCTTGGAGAGTTCGACCTGCTTACCTATATGGCAGAGATTGAGCGAATAATTAATAATCAGCCAATCACGAACCTACCCTCTTCCCGTTGCAAATTAGGCAAAAGTGGTTTGGCAATACAAAAAATCTACGGTAAGGTGATTTGGTTCTTCTAGATGAAAACACTTCGAGAGGGCAGTAGTCTAAGGCCGTCGAAGCGGAAGTGTTCCCAGATAAACTGACTCAGTGAGACGAGTGCGCGTGCGAATGGCAGATAGTGCGGTGCTTATAAAGGACATTTGGAAAATATGCTTGCTCGAAGGAAAGGTGAACTGACCTGACAGGCTGATTTAATTGGCTCGACATAATGATGTCTGTGCTGCATACCTTCTTTTGTGTTGCTTATCTGTTTTACTTTCTCATTTCCTCTGTACATGGTAAAATTGAGATTGTGCGTAGCATAAAAGCGAGCATAATGCATGTGTTAGATTGTCGTTTCCACCCTTTTTTTGTAAAAGCGCCTTATGTGGGAGCCGCTTTTGTGGGTGGAAATGTTGGAAACCACAATCCAGAATTCCTTGCTTACATCGTATTGCTTTGCGCTCTAGCGATCTTTTGTCCGTACATTTTTCCTTTTTTTTTCTATTTGCATCTTGTCTGAGTCGTTTTGTTTTCGGTTCTTTTTTTTTCAAAGAAGGGGCTGCCGTGATAGAAGGGAATTGTTTTGTTAATCGGCGTGGCCGATGGAATCTTGGTTTGCGTGTGATACTATAATAAAGACTAAGCTGATTCGATATAGTTTCCGTTACCAGCTTGAGCAGTCCGCTAAACGCTAATCAGCAAAAATCTCCTACACGGCCGTCTATGTCTGGAAGTAAGTTAAACTGTGCTGATTAGGCCGAAGACACGCTTTACATTTTTGTAACAACGCCTACAACAAATACATCAAGTTAAAAGCATATCTAATTTTATGCAGATACAATATAACTAAGATACTAGCCCACACCAGGTACACCCGCCCGACTTCTAAATTCGCTACTGACCAAAGGGTAGCCGATAGGATGCATCATCGACAGCTTCAAAAACATTCTAGTTGAGGTTTGCTTTTGCGTCAAGTACATAGTAACAACAGGAAATACAAATTAGCTGCAATGACGATGAAATAGCATTCTAGGAATTTGAAATCACTGAAAAATCAACATGTTAAATTTTAACATGTTAAAACAAAAGTTAAACAGTTAAAACAAAAGAATACTAACTTCAAGTTGGCTAGAATAAATTAATCTCAGCAAGAACGTCGAACTTATTATGAGATTGTTTCCGAATAGCACAATGAGTAGAGTTCATGATATCGAATCAATTACTGATTAGTTCACAGAAGTATGCCATTGAAAGAGTACAGCAATACATTTTTTTGATGAACTACTGTACGAAGTCTTGTATAACCAAACAACTGAATTTTAAAAGCTTTTTATCAGGTATGCTGTTTCCAGTATAGTAGTAAGCTGGAAAAGTATATTTACTTGTATAAATTTCTTTCATTAACTTCAAAAATAGTGGCTTATCAAGTAAATTACGTACTTACAAGCTCATTTCATTTTGTTGTGATCTCATTTGCCATATAGCATAGTACATGAGTATTAGAAGCAACATGTTCTTCTCTGCTTCATTCGCACCACTAAGTTCAACAGAAACTTTTCCGACAAATTGCTTTAATGATAAGTCGTATTTGATATTGGAGTCCTTGAGATATTTGTACTTCGCCTAGCGCCAAAAAGCAATATCTATCAGTTGTTGAATAATGAGACATCTTTGTTGCCATCTAATCCAGAATAACATGGAGTAATCCAGGGTAAAATTTAATGTTTTGTATATGCCAACACACAGTTCTATAACAAGGCAATAGAAAAGAAATAACTTTTCTCAGATATTTATAATTGCAAAAAAAAAGAAACAAGTAAACAAATTGATGTAATAACAAAAGACTGTACTTGGTCTTTACTATGTACAGTAGACGCCGCTTAATATGACCACCTTGGGACCAGACCATTTTGGTCATAACATCCGATTGGTTATAAAAACCGAAGCCGCCATAACAGCTCCTGAATCGATGCCGTAAGCCACAAGAAGTCCAAATACCGTCAAATTCATCGTTTAATCGAAGTAACAGTGTGACGTTGGCAGTAAAACAAAGTACAGTACTTTAACACTATAAGTGACTGTAAAATTTAGTACAGTGTGTAACAATATGTTGAAAAGGCGAAGTTATAAGTGCGTGGCGGAAAAAATACTGTACTGTAACAAGAAAGATGGAGAAAATGTTGGCCATGTTATCCGAAATTTGGTCGTATTAAATGGAGAAATTCCGGACCGTACCAAATTGGTCATAATAAGCGGCTGGTCATATTATCCGTGGTCATAATAAGCGGCGCCTACTGTATTAGATTTGATCTATGCATCAACGAGCCTTTATAGTCTGAAAGAAAAGCATTGATAAAGACTCTAATTAGAGCTATAGTATGTACATGGTGGTGCAGCACAAACCGAAACCCTGCCAGCTGGTGACGTAGGATCCTGCAGCCTCGCGCTTGATATGAGTGATAACGTCTTTGCCTTAACGTTCTCAGTTCTTGAATAGTATCAGATCGTACTATCTTGCCACAAGTTCTATATTACAGTAAGAAAAACCTTACAGGCAACTTGTGCGTAACCTAGTACCGTACATGAAACAATGAAATCATATAGTTAGAACACACAAGCGCTGGACCAGTTAAGCCGGCCCAGTGAGGTAATCATGCTACAGCACACAAAGAAAGTAAGTAATGAGCAGATTTAAAGTCCGATGCCAACCTACCAATACATGCACGTATGACTGCCATCCTAGTACTTAAACCTGTGTCTACAGCTCTAGCGAATTTCATTTTACTATACACAATACAGCGCCTCATACTGAATATCAAACTGAATTGCAGATACAGCACATTCCCTGTAGCAACCGCATAAACTCTATGAAAGAATAAGTGAAATGCTTCTGTTAGACGAAAAGGCAGCTACTGCGCATAACAAAGCGAAGAAGTATCAACTCGAGTGAAACAACCGCGTGACAACAAATTCTCACAGTACCATGACCGACCCAAAAATTGTATTGACCAGATTATGGATGGCAGAGCAATTTTTCAGCAATAATAGTGAGAATATTACAATAGTTCGCTAATACAGTAGGCACCATGAAGAAAGTTCGAATATGAGACTAAATGATAATCTGACTATTGTAAATGTACAACTCAATGATGATGTTGCGAATTGCGTGTATTGAAAAAACTAATTTTAATGTCGAAACCTACAAAACCACTATATTACTATTGCAAGATGATTTATTTTGTTGGTGGAGTGTAATTATATGTCTAATTTTGACCCTAACCCCAATACTAACCCTAAATTTTTTTTTTATTTGCCATATTTATCCTCAATTCACGAGAAAGCGATGTATCGCTATGTTTTGGACGGTAAGTCTGCACTCGCTTGGGAGTTGCTATTTCCGAGGCATTTGGGTCATCTGTCTTCCACATAAAGGTGAGGCGTCCGATTAAGTGCCTTGCCCAAAGACACAACAAGCAAACTTGCCGGCTTGTTTCCCACAACCTCCCATAAATGCCGAGCGCCAAGCAGGGAAGCTATCAATAACATTTTTCAAAAGTCATTTGGTATGACTCAACAAGGGGAATGAACCCCAGGTCTATCGAGTGTGAAGCGAACGTTCTACCCACTACGCCATCACGTCCTGGTTAGAGCTCAATGATCAAGATCTTGACCACATTATTGTAAATATACAACTCAACAGTGATTTTGCAACTGCGTGTATTAAATAAACTAAATTAATTACAACATTAAGCAACAAACTTAATGATGAAACTTGAAATTGTGTATTACCGTAATTGTGTGAATTTCACTATTAAATCTACATATATGTACAATACCACTCGAAAATATTTCGAATCACTATTGAATCAAATTATCAATGCTCAAGGTCTTGACCAGACTATTCTAAATGTAGAACATAATCATTATCTCCCGAATGCGAGTATTAAACAAATTGATTTCAATGACAAAACCACTATAATACTGTTACAAATTTCTTCATTTCGTTGTCGCACTGTAATTATATCTCTCAAAAGCTTAAGCATTTTATTAAACATAACAAACTGAATGATGAAACTTGACACTGTGAATTATTGTAACTTGACTCAATTATTTACATAATCACAATAAATATTTACAATAGCAATCAAAATCACTTCAAATCACAATCGAATCATAACATCAATGATCAAGGTCTTGACCAGACTATTTTAATTACAAAACTCAATGATGATGTTGCGAATGGGTGTAATAAAAAGAGCATTCAATGTCCAAGTCTACTAATCCACTACAATACTGTTGCAAAACGCTCGAAATCATTGCTGGACTGTAAATAAATGTCTCAAAAAGTGAACTAGATTACTAAACATAACAAACTCAATAAAGAGACCTAAAACTATGTATTACTGTAATTGTGTGAGTTTCACAATCACACTTACAAGTATGTACAATAACATCCGAAATTATCTCAAATCATTATTGAACAATATTGATGATCAAGGCTTTGACCAGACCATTGTAAATACATATCACAGTTCTCTTCTTGCAAATGAGTGTCTTTAACAAATAAATTTTAATGTCAAAACCTACAAAACAACTGAATACTGTTGCAAAGCGCTTCAATTCGATGTTGGATTGTAATTATGTGTCTTAACCGTTTAACTGTATCACTAAACATAACAAACTCAATGATGAGACCTGAAACTGTCATATTGTGGTTGTGTGAGTTTCACTATCAAACCTATAACTATGTACAATAACAATCGAAATCGCTTTAAATCACTTTTGAACCATATAATCAATTATCAAGGTCTTAATAAGATTATTGTAAATGTACAACTCAATGATGATGTTGTAAATGGGTGTATTAAAGAAACTAATTTCGATGTCGAAACCTACAACACCACAATAACACTGTTGTAACATGATTTATTTTGTTCTTGGATTGTAATTACATTTCTAACTTTAACCCTTACCCTAACTTTAATTCTAACCCTAACCTTAACCATAAACCTGACTCGAATTCTAATCTCAATCCTAAACTTAAACCCAACCCTAACGATAAACACAAATTTAACTCTAAGCATAATATCAAGTTCAAAGTTTCAACCAGATTATTATAAATGTAAAATTTAACAATGATTTGCAAAGGCATGTAATAAATAATTAATTACATTAAACGTAACAAACTCAATGAAGAAACATGAATTTGTATGTTACTGTTGTTGTGTGAGTTTCATTATCAAACCTACAAATATGTACAATTGCAATCGAAATCACAATTGAACCACATAATCAATTATCAAAATTTTGACCAGACTTTTGCAAATGAACAACTCATTAATGATGTTGAGAATGCACCTATTAAATAAAGTAAGTTCACAAAAATTTTGTTGGTGGTACAAAATTTTAATAATGCTTTGAAAAAAGCTGTTTGAGCCATAAGCTTTTCGTGATGCTCTCATCAGTGGCGGTATCGCGTCAAAAGGAAAGATCTAAAGTGAATAAGTGTTTTATGACTCATTCACTCTAGATCTTCCCTTTTGACGTGATACTGCCACTGACGAGAGTGTTACGAAAAGCTTATGTCCCATGTATCCATGTATGGTACATGTATACATGTATCCATGTATGTCCCATGTATCCATGTTGGTCCCATGTATAGCTTTTTTCAAAGCTATATTAAAACTAAGTTCAATGTCGAAAACTAACAAACTAATATGATATTGTTGCAACATGTTTTATTTTAATGTCGGACTGTAATTATATGTTTAACTTGAACCCTAAATTTAACCTTAACCCTAACCCTAACTTTAACTCTTAACATGATATCAATGATCAAAGTCCCAACCAGACTATTGTAAGTATACAACTCAACAATGATTTTGCAAATGCGTGTATTAAATAAACTAAATTAATTGCAACGTTAAACATGACAAACTCAATGATAAATCTCAAATTGTGTGTTGCTGCAATTGTGTGAATTTCACTATCAAACCTACAAATATGAACAATAACAATCGAAATCACTTCAAATCACTATCAAACCATATAATCAATTATCAAGGCCTTGACCAGATTGTTATAAATGTACAACACAATGATAATCTTGCAAATGCGTGTATTAAATAAATTAATTTCAAAGTCAAAACCTACAAAACCGTTATAATACGGTTGCAACATGCTTTGTTTCAATATTGGACTGTAATTATATTTCTAACCCTATTACTAATTCTAACTCTAAACCTTACCCTAACCTTAACCCTATCCCTAACCCTAACCATTACCCTAACCTTAACCCTAACTCTAACCCTAACTCTAAGTGTAATATCAATGATCATGTTCTCGACCAAACTATTGTAAATAAACAACTTAATGATGATTTTGCAAATGCGTTTATTAAATAGACTAAATTTTATACAACATTAAACATAACAAACTCAATGATGAAACCTGAAACTGTGTATTACCGTAGTTGTGTGAATTTTACTATCAAACCTACAAATATGTACAATAACAATCGAAAATATTTCTAATCACTATTGAATCAAAATATCAATAATCAAGGTCTTGACCAGACTATTTTAAATGTGCAACACAATAATGATCTCGCAAAAGTGTGTATCAAATAAGTTGATTTTGATATCAAAACTACTATAATACTGTTACAAATTTCTTTATTTTGTTGTCGGACTGTAAATACAGTATATGTCTCAAGCGCTCAAGCAGAACTTTAAACAACAAACTTATTGTGAAAACTAAATAACAACAATACCTCTCGAAATCACTTCAAATCATTATCAAGTGCAATATCAGTGATCAAGGTTTTGATCAGACTATTGTGATTGCACAATAAATGTTGCAAATGGGTGTAATAAAACAAAACAAATTTAATGTCAAAACCTAATGTATAAATTCAGTATAATACTTTTGCAAAACACTCGAAATCATTGCCAAACTGTAGTTGTATGTTTCAACCAAACAACTAAATCACTAAATATTACAAATTTAATAAGACCTGAAACTGTATTACTGTGATTGTGTGAGTTTTACTATCGAATTTATAAATTCAATATCAAACTTGCAAGTATGTACAATAACATCCGAAATTATCTCAAATCATTATTGAACAATATCAATGATCAAGGCCTTCACCAGACCATTGTAAATGCATATCAAAATTCTCTTCTTGCGAATGAGTGTCTTTAACCCCATTTGGCCCAAGAGATTTGCATCGTGCTAAGTCCAACGTGGGGTAGTTTTTGCCCCAAAAGTTTAAAGCATTATATCTTTTGAACTACACCATGTAGAAAAACGATTGAACCAGCATACGGAAGAAAATTTTATTTTATTTTGTATTTGTGTTTAACATGTTTCTGAAATTATTGCTTGTAGAAGAGAAAACAATTAATCTGAAGGCAAGTCAAATTTTGATAGTTGCCGTTAGTTCTCATTTAAAAGAAACAAATATTTCTCATTCACTTCTCCACTCCTGACAGCAAGACAAATTGACTACTTTAGGCCAGTTGCGCTTGGCTGATCACGTAATGTCGGCAAACTCTTGTAACCTATGAAGTCCAAGAATAGATCGCCGCTAAACAATTGATAACATTTTAGTAGGCATTGGTAACATTATTTACTGGTATAACAACTACGAAAGTTTAAATTTCGACCCGGGCATTATCATTTTTTTAGAACTAATTTTAATGTCTTTTTCACACGAAAGCGTTTTTTTGTCAAGAAACGGATTTGACGCAATTTACATAACACCACAAAAAGCACAAAAATTCCCTCGCTTGTTTGAAGTCAACAACATGAAACTGGTGTGCTCAGCTATTTCAAAATTCCTTGCGAGTTGTTGTTCGCCTGCCTACGCTTGCCTCTACCCCCTGGCTGACATCATTGAGATAAAGTTTATGAAACCGTTTCTATATTACGATGAGTATGACGTATATTTCACAGCTTCTATTACAATATGTATCACATAGGCTTTGCACAATAATATGGCCGGCTGCACTACGTGGATAATCTTTTTTTATAATGTTTGTTTTTATTTAACCCTAGAAAGACCTAGATTTTTCTTTTCAAGAAAGACCATACAGGTCAATTGACCTCTTAGCGTTTAAAACCGAAGAAAGACCTACTTATTTGTGTTTTATTACTATAAGTAGAAGACAGCCTAGCAATTATTTATTTATTCTTACATTTCTACAGCTTTTTATGTTATTACGGTTTTACTTTTATTTGGTGTCGTGATATTTTTTTCGCAACCTGGTTGTTGCACAAATTGTAACCTATCAGTTAGAATAGCATGCTCTTTTGTTTGATGTACTGATAAATCGATTGCCAGACTGGCTACTTGTATCCGCTATTGTTACAAAATAACATAGCTATTTTGACACTGTTTTATAACCTAACTGCAAATCTAGTCAGGAATGCGATTCACATTTCACTGTTTAGTGTAGTAGACAGAGTCAGAATTAGCTATTTACCTAAATGATAATTTTTTGGCAAACTGAATCTGCAATTTTCTCTTTATTTTTGCTTCATCTTTAGAAACTCAAATTCTTTTGCAGCTCAGGCTAAATGACAATGGCTAAAAAATCCGGTGAAGGCAAGGTGTATAATAATGTAAAGGAAGTGCTAGATATGCTCCGCGTTGATGAAGATTCTGGCGAAGAGGATTTTGAGGAATCACAGCCAAAATTACAAGAACAAGAATCAGACAGAGAAAATGATGAACAAGAATTAGAAGATCTTGACACTGAATAATCTTCTCTTCCTCCAAATGAAAATTTACCAAGACCAAGTGTGCCACAACAAAGCCAAGTATTTAGCAGATATGGTACAACATGGAACAAAGAACCTCCCTGTACAACAGGACGTCAGGGAAAAAGAAATATTCTTAGTACCAAACCAGGCACTAAGCGATTTATACTTGCTCGTGTAAATGATAAAAAAGATGTGTTTCAAAAGCTTTGGGGACATCAGAATTTTGAAAGTGTAATGCATTTTACTCTTGCTGAAGCGTGAAGGGAAGGAGATAAAGCATTTTTTTGTCCAAGGACGAGTTTACCGCATTTTTTGGTCTGTACATACTCCGTGGTGTGCTAAAAGGGAGAGACGAACCCCTATTCAATTTTCGGGATGAAGAATATGGGCGTCATATCTTTCGAAAAACTATGAGTAAAAATAAATTCCAATCTATACTATGCTACATTCGTTTTGATGATAAAAACTCACGAAGTCTTCGACGACAGACTGACAAGTTTGCTGCAATAAGGGAGTTATGGGATTCAGTCATGGATAACTGCCAAAAGTCATATTTTCCTGGTGCAAATGTCACAATTAATGAGCAACTTTTCCAGTGTAGAGCAAGGTAATCCTAGCAGACACCTAATAATTTACTGTGGTGTTACACAGTAACAAACATATTTTTGTAATAAAAATATTCTTTGCTTTAAATGTCCATTCATGCAATATATGCTACAAAAATCGGCAAAATTTGGAATCAAGTTTTGGATGGTATGTGATACCACAACCTCCTTCATACTATGGGCTTTTCCTTATGTTGGTAGAGAAGAAAAAGAAGTTGGACTCGGGGAGCATGTGACCTTGTCTTTGATGCAACCGTACGAGAATATGGGGCTCAATGTAATCACCAGCAACTTTTGACATCATTGAGTTTAGCCAGAAGACTTTTGCAGAGCAACATTACGATGCTAGGTACATGAGAGCACATCAACGTAAAATTCCTCTCGAAGCAAAGCTAGGAAAAGGTGCAACTTTGTATGCATCTACATTTCTATTTACACCACCAGAAGAAAATATTATGCTTCTTAGCTACAAAGCCAAGAAAAACGAAGTAGTATATTTACTTTCTTTCAGTCACAAAACAACAACACAAAAAGACATGTTTGAACAAGTAAAACTTTGCGCATTTTGAAATTACGACATTTGTCTAAAAACTTTTGACTCTTCCTTGTAGATAAAAAAATGGTGATAACTGACGAATTTGATCATTTTTGTCACCCTAATAATTATTAAGCTAAATGTTCACTTGCTACCTTTACATAAAATTTTGGGTGCTACTATATCGTGAAGTCTACCGACATAAGTCACCTACCGAGATGGAGGGTGAGGTCTACCGCTTGACTCGCACCTACCGAGGTGCAAACCGCGTGAGGTTTGGGTAAGGGTTAGAGTTACAACCACTGCCCTAACCCTAACCCTAACTCTAACTCTAACCAATGATTTGTGTCATTCTTAGAAGATGTATGAAGTGTGTATCGTTAGAATAAATTTACCTTTGTGTGTGGAATGTAGGTGTGGTGTTTGGAATTATTATAGCTAAAGTGGTAAGTGTGTAGCTATAGAGGGGTGGGAAATAAATAATTCAGTGATAGACCTCACGCTATAGTAGTAACCGGAGGTAGATCTCACGCTATAGTAGTAACCGGAGGTAGACCTCACGCTATAGTAGCACCAAATTTTGTCTTTCAATTTGTTGACTAGCACTTAGTAAAGAGGTATTTATCAAAAAGTAATTCTTGATAATGGCCAAAAGTTTACTGTGCAAAACGAAAAAAATATAATGCAGCTCAAATACAACCGGGTGGGTGGGCCACAGACTTTTGCGTTACTTACTTTAATAATCAGTTTGCAAGTCGAATGAGGTTGAGTAATAGTGGTGTATATGAATCGCCATACGGACCAGCACCCATGAATGGGAGGCGCAGTGACCTTATTTTTCAATGTAAATCAACTCCGACCACAGACTGGCCATCTTCGGCATTGGGAAGTAATGAATCATTTTTCTTTTTGGAGATCTATTTTCGTATGAATATGGGAAACATGAATTTCTTAACAATCAGCATAATTCGTAATCTAGTTTCAAAATACAAATGCAATAATATTTGTTTTCGTTGTACCGATAAATTATCTATTATTTTTAGTTCTGGTCACACCTTGAAATTTAATTTGGGCGACTGGTCACAACTTGAAATTTAATTTGGGCGAAAGATATCAGGGGTTTGACGACCTTGAGTTGCGTTGGTTATTCATCGCGAAATTTTATTTCATTTGACAAAACGTCAATTCTAAATATCTATGAAATGTTGAAAATGGCTCGTGAACTTGCGATTCAAGCTTCTTTTTACATTTTTTTTATTCTTTTCCCGTGAAACATTTTAGCAATAAATTTTACTTGCTTTGAAATATAGCGTAGTGGTTGAATTGTTTGATCATTATTTATTACACAGTTTACACTAAACATACGACTGACTTTGTTTTAGTTTTTTTCGGTTTATGGTTTCGTAAAACCAGAATTAGAATGACTGTGGAGAAGCTTTTATGTTAATTTAGTCAAAATTGCGAACTAACATTTCTGTGATCTCGACCTAGAGAAAGCTTTGTGAAAAATATCCTTCGCTGTTTTAACACTTTGAATATTATTGCTTGATTAAGTCTGGGAAAATTATATGGAACCACCAATGTAGGTTACAATTTGAAAACTTTTTTTATGCTTTCAAATGACCAAACAGGCTTTTTTCTCATTTATTGTGTTTGCTGCGGTATATATTTACACGAAGGCATTTATTTATTGAAGCATCGTACAAAACGAGTTTCCGAATATTTGGCAATTCGTTACTGCGTGACGTTTTCCTGAAAATTACAAAAATATAACCATATTTTATATCTGTCTAGCTGCGTGGTAGAAACAGTACCCATAACAACACGCGTTATGGAATTACAATTATGTATGACAAAGATCTACTCTAAAGCTAGCAATGCGATGGAAAAGTGATATTGCTCATCACTCATCAACAATCACTTTGCTTGTGATGATACAATTCAAGAACAAATGCGTTGTCTGTTCGCAAAAAACGCGTTTTCTTTATTTTCTCAAGTCACATCCAGGCAATAAGATGCTTTCTCTGGGGAATGTACATACTATATATGGCAATTGAACTTAAGTAGTTTTTCGTGAACTTTGGTTAGCTCTTGTTTACGACTTGCCCGCTTCACTCTCAGGCTGCTACGACGAGTGCAGAGTGAGGTTACTATCTTTTTTCTTTCAGCTATATGTCTGCATATTTTAGCAGTCATGTGCATAAATTTGCTAATAACTTTCGATCTACAACCAACAGTCAACTCAAAATTTGTCAAAAAAAATTGAATTATTTTTAGGAAAAGTCATGAAATCTTGATATTGTAGGGTCATCGTGGACAAAGCTGTACTTAAGAGGAAATTGCTCAGGCAATTATTGCCTCGCTTGGGTCGAATAGGGTTAACAAATAAATTTTAATGTCAAAATCTACAGATCCACTATAATACTGTTGCAAAATGCTTTAATTCGATGTTGGATTGTAATTATGTGTCTCAACCGTTTAACCATATCACTAAACATAACAAACTCAATGATGAGACCTAAAACTGTGTCATATTGTGGTTGTGTGAGTTTCATTATAAACCTACAAATATGTACAACAACAATTGAAATTACTTCAAATCACTTTTGAACCATATAATCAATTATTGCCAAGGTCTTGACCAGACCATTCCAAATGTTGATGATGATATTGTGAAAGCATGCATTAAAAAACTATTTTCAATGTTGAAATTTACAAAACTACTAAAATACTGTTGCAACATGATTTATTTTGATGCTGGACTGTAATTATATGTCCTACCCATACCTTTACCCTTACTTTTACCCTAAGCCTAATCCTAACCTTAACCTTACCCTGACCCTAATACTAACTCTAACCCTAACTCTAAACCTAGTCATATAATAAATGATTAAGGTCTTGACCACATTATTGTAAATATACAACTCAACAGTGATTTTGCAAATGCTTGTAATAAATAAAATAAATTAATTACAACATTAAACAACAAACTTAATGATGAAACCTGAAATTGTGTATTACCGTAATTGTATTAATTTTACTATCAAACCTACCAATATGTACAACAACAATTGAAAATATTTCAAATCACTATTGAACCAAATTATCAATGATCAAGGTTGTAAATATACAACACAATGATGATCTTGCAAATGCGTGTATTAACTCTTTTGCTCCCGTGTGAAAAGCGAAAAAAATGTCCGTAAGGTGGCAGCGCGAAAAACTGTCATAATCAATCATAATTAATCATAATTATGTACCTCAAGTTTGTTTGTAAATCATTACTCAGCTGTCTACTTCTACATTAAGTGTGATATATCGTTGAAATCTACATTTCTTGAGGATTTCAAATAAAAAAAAAATTTTTTTTTGAATATGCAAATGAACCCCCCCAACTGGGGGGTAGTTGTCTTCAAAATTAAAGAGGTACCCTCACCTCAAAGATCACTACAGATTTAATTTTCTACCAACTTTTTTAGAAATGGTCGCAAAATGATGCTAAGGAAATAAGCTTTCAAGGTACATCACTCAAAACTTACCTAAAAGCCTAGGTTTTCTACAATTTGCAATTTTCTGAGGCAAATGACCTTTTTTTTGACCGGTACCGACCGGTACCAAATTTTGGTAGTTAAATTCAGTACCTAAAATACGATCAGTTATTATCTGCTAGAGGTTAGTCTAAACCATGTAACATTAAGTATTTTTGAACCGGGAATTTCTTCAAGATTCAGAAAATATCAAGTTTAAATAGAATATGCTATCACTGACAATGAAACAGCCGCTTGTTTACACCGTTCCCATTTTTTGAGAAACAAGGGGGATACAGCAAACTTTGATTTAGAGAAGCCAAACTTCTGCTAGCTTTTAAACTTGTATTTCAGTTTTTGTCTCCTTGGAAACTTGATACAAAATGACGACTTTAGTGGTAAAACATTTGCAATTTATTTTATGTTTTAATAGGGTGTAGTTTTTCTAAAAAGTATAGTTTAGTGAAGATAAGTGTAGCGTGTCGCACCTCGCACTTCATCGAGCTGCCATGCCAAACATCTTTTTGTCTTTTTTTACATTTTTTTATTAGTTTGCTTTCAGTGGCTTAGCACCTTGCTCCCACTGATGTGTGTGATTCTAGTTGTTTACTGCAAGAGCTGTGTTTGCTAATTTGCAACTTCGTGCGTCCCCAGTTTGACGCCCAGCTCGCGCACCTTTGCTGTTTTACCCTATGATTTTGCTAATGAACTAATGTTAACTGACGAAGTATCTACCGTCAGGTTTGTAGCCGCTCGGCTATCTTCGTTTCAAGTATATCGTGCTCCTATAGTCCGCACGCCTGGCGATGTAACCTCACGCCAGGAATCTAGCCTGCATGGCTTTTCGGCAACCTAGCCGTGATATTGCAACGCGTATTGTTTATTATTATTGTATGCGTCTAAAATCACACATATTTATTTTTCTTTTTTTATTAGGGCTAGATTATGTATATTTTTGTCTTCTCTTGGTAGCTCGGTGATCGGCTTGCCTTTCCCGCCATTCGGTTGTTTATCCGTTATTTTTTGTTAATGTGACGTGTGCAGTGTCCTGTTTACATAGACGTGTGCAGCGACCTAATTCGTGGTGTCGCGTGCAGATTTTGTTACCGATCATGTGGTCGGAGATATTGTGCTCTTTTTCTTCGTTGATCGCCGTGGCGGACGGACGTGTTCTGGTTGTCTGTCATGTTTCTCGTACGTTGTTGATCGTCGTGGCAGAAGGACGTGATTTTTGATTATCTGCCACAGCTTGCGCGAATTGATGGAATAAAATATTGCTGTAGTGCTTTCTTCCTTGTGACTGCCATAGTTTCCAGCAATTGGGATTCAGTCAGCACGTTATTGCTCTAAGGAACTTATTTCCTACAGTAAGTCAAAAAATTTTGGGGGTTTTGAACTGACATGATGTACGGTACTCATTTTTGATCAGTAAATATCATATACCACTTCGTCTAAACTATTTAAAGTTATATATTGCTGGAAAGCAAATTTCCTAAGCTTTCAAATGAGACCGGTATTTAGCAACATATCATATTTTTTACGCACTAAATTTACTTTTATCTACTTATCATTCAAATTTGTTTGGGGGGTTTTGAGACCCCTAAAAAATTTGGAAATTTAAAAACATAGAATTTATTATTATCGCTTGAAATTTTGTGAAATGATGCCCCAAAAGAGTAGTTTTCAGACTGTGTTAATGATAAAGGGTTTGGTGGTGTGGTAAAGATGTAATCTGAATTTGATTTTAGTGTAGTTGGCACGTGCTAAGAATTTGGCCGATTTTGTCGTCTGCAACTGGGTTGTTGGTCTTTTTAATCGTTTTGGGGTATAAAAATCAAAGAATTTGGGCACAAATTATGCATCTTCCGATGCGCGAAGAAATAAATGTGATCTTTTGAAAATTTTATGAAAATCGGATGAAAAATAAAGTCACAAATCGATTCTTCAGTAAACTAATTTTGTAACTCAATTTAAAAAAATTTGAGGTAAACACTGAAAACCCGAGATCACCAGTTGATGATCGTGGGAGCGAAAGAGTTAAATAAATTGATTTCAATGTTAAAACTTACAAAACCACTATAGTAGAGTTGGAAATTTTTTCATTTCGTTGTCGGATTGTAATGATTTGTTTCAAACGTACAAGGAAATAATTAAACATAAGAAACTCAATGATAACGCTTGAAACTCTGTTTTACTGTAACTGTGTCAGTTTCACTATCAATCTTACCAATATATACAATAACAACCGAAAGCACTTCAAATCACTATCGAGTCATAATGTCAGTGATCAAGGTTATGACCAGACTGTTGTTATTGTACAACTCAATGATGATGTTGCGAATGGGTGTAATAAAACGAACATATTCAATGTCAAAAGCTACAAATCCACTATAATACTGTTGCAAAACGCTCGAAGTCAATGCCAAACTGTAATTATATGTCTCTGTTCCCCCAATCGCCATGTAGTTTTTTACAGCAATTTGACTTCATAAAGCATAGTCTCTTGAGAATGCGACGCAAAGACTTCTTAAGCAATTTTTTACAAAATTGATTGATACTGTGGTAAATTAAGTAATCTCGTGTTGTTTTGTTAGAAGTTTAAGTAAATATAGCTTCAAATTAGACCCCTACAGCAAACCGAACAATTAGCCCCTACTGAGAAGTAGTAGACGTTATAACCGGGCTTCCTACGGACTACTTCTAAAAGCCTTCCTTTGTTGTATTGTCTTTCTTTGGTCTTTGCCCTGTGGTTGAATAAGGCCACATGTTTGACTCATATATATAACAGGTGCATCTACTCGTATATATATATATATATATATATATATATATATATATATATATATATATATATATATATATATATAGTGACCACGTGTATTTTCGCTATTGTCAAAACGTCAACGTGGTGAAACGAGTAGTGAATTTTCGTTTCGACCTGATTACTGATTATGCTTCGGATTTCTGTTTGGGCCTGATTGTTGGTCCCCCTGTTTAATTGTTATAAAGGCTGTGTGGTAGCCTTTATCGCCGTGGATTTTCATTCTGCGCATGCTGGGAGGAGCTGCGCATATTTGTGAATAAAACACTGCAAGAAAGCTTCAACCTCTTCCTGTTTTTTGTTTGACGAAGCAGAAAAGATCGGTAGAGCTAATATTACTAGTTCTACAAAGCAACTCTACTGGTTCAGTGCTAATCAATGACGGTACGCTTGGTGCGGGAATCAAAGAGTTGAAACCTGGTGCGGCCGCACCAGTCTCAAAAAATGAACTAGATCACTAAACATAACAAAGTCAATTATGAGATACGAAACTATGTATTACTGTAAGTGTGTGAGTTTCACTATCAAACCTACAAGTATGTACAATAACATCTGAAATCACCTCAAATCATTGAAAATTAAATCACCTCAAATATTGAACAATATCAATGATCAAGGCCTCGGACAGACCATTGTAGATGCATATCACAATTCTCTTGCAAATGAGTGTCTTTAGCAAAATAAATTTCAATGCCAAAATCTACAAATCCATTATAATACTGTTTCAAAACGTTTCAATTCGATGTTGAATTGTAATTATATGTCTCAACCGTTTAACCATATCACTAAACATAACAAACTTAATAAAACCTCAAACTGTGTATTACTGTAGTTGTGTCGGTTACTGCATTACATAATAAGGCATCTCAGATACCAATGAACATTGAACTGTTAGAAATGAAATGTTTGAAGCGGCGTCAAAGAAAAAATATGTTCGACTTCAGAAAAAATTGTTTGGGGTATTGGAACGATTACAAAAAAGGAAGAAAATCTGCTCGAAAACTTTTGAATGCGTGTTCCCACCTTGTTAGTGAGCTCAATTAAGATGCTATTGTGTGCAGTGAACAGCATAATATCATGTAATAAACTTACTTGCTTAAAAACGTAATTTCTAAACAAGTAAAAAAAAGCGAAACCGTTATAAATAGGTTACCCCCAGTAAATCGCCGTTTCCCTTAACAGCAGAATGTAAATAACCTTAATTTTTTGTCACCTGAGGTATAGTTTTCTGTCAGCTGAAAATTTGTGAAATATCTAACCGAAAAAGAAAATTAAACAAAGCTTTTCTGTGACGAAATCACGTGTGACGAAATCACGGTGTGACAAAATCACCATGTGACAAAATCACCATGTGACAAAATCACCATGTGACGAGATCGCCGTGTGACGTCGCTGGCAACCAAATTTTTAGCCAAGAGCTTTTAGTGTTCCCATGTATTTTCGTAGACATAGAAAGTTGTTTCTGGACAACAAGTTTGGATCGTAAGAAAATACTGTTTTGCAACCAGTAGAGAAAATTCAAAAAACTCACCTCCGGCTTTGAGCTTGAGCTTCTTTGTGCATTGGGTTATTGGAGCATCCGCCTTGCTGCCAAATGCAAGGGCTGTATAAGGAACTTCTTGGGCATCTTAAGGAAAAAAACTCCCGTACTTTGTGCATTGGGTCATTAGCATCATATGTTTATCAGTTATCAAGTTATTGAGCTAAAGTAAACTAGGCCTACATTTTTGGGTTATGATGAAAAAATCTTCGCTGATCAATTTGTGGAAATATAGAAGTTTAAAGTTAGGTAAGTACTTGAGTACTGTGTCCTATAATTCCAATATTATCTTAAGTTTACAGTTTGCGTAAAATTAAACCTAAAGAAAATATTTTTGCTTCACACTTGCTGAATAGGTTTACTGTCATTGGGTGCAAGGTATTTGTGGGAAGGCATGGCCCTTTTTCTTGCTATGGCAAGACCAGGGCAAATAGGCACAGCCACGGCACTTCATGCCACAAATGTAATTGTAAAAAGTGAAACTAAAATGGGCTTGCCATTAAAAGTTTACTCCAATTCTTGAATTATTAAAACATTAAGTTTAATTTTGGTGCATCTATCTCAGTTTTGTTGCCCACAAAACAGTCAAACATCTATAAAATAAGGCAGTGGCTATTTTGCTGTCGACAGCAATTTACCCTCAGAGACTATTTTGCCGTGAGTTATTTGTAATTGGCCAATCTTAATGACGTACTAAACATGTGACTTTTGGTCATTTCTGATTGGTCAATTTTAAAAACCAATTAAAAAAATTTTGCACCCCAGGTCTCTATCTCCCACCCTGTACACTCCGTTCCAGTGTACACTGCCCCGTACATTTACATACCAGGCCTGTCCCTTCGGTGTACACTGCCTTTCTTCTAATGCCCTGCCAGCTGAGATTTGAACCCACAACCATGGTAAGTCATGACCAGTGCACTATCCACTACACCACAGTATCATTGGTGTAATGGTAGCAAATATGGCTATATCAACACACGTGAATGATTACGGCAAAATAGATTCCAAGGGCAAACTGCCGTCGATGGCGAAATAGCCACTGCCATAAGATAATGCCGATAGGTTGTCTTTGAGTTCCACCTGTCTTGATTAAAGCATAGGGTAATCATCATTAAGGGTTTTGGGACTATGGCTTCCATGTACAACAAATTTCAGTACTTGCACTCACCAATAACATGACAACAAAGCTGGCTGAATCATATTTCTTTTTAGGAAGGGCTATTTTGCCTTCAATGGCATTTTATCCTTTGGGTAATTTTATTGTAATTCATCCAGAATTTCAAAATTTTTGAGCCATAGATAGAATTCAGATTTTACTCCCATTGGGATACAAAATTCTCTTCTGAATTCTGAGCAAAATGATACCAATCTTATGAAAATTGTCTACTGGTTCTCATTTTACAGCAGTTTTTATGGTGCTACCACTAGGAAGGGTTTATTTTGAAAAGCAGCACCAAAGCGGTTATATCTCGTCAACCACCAGACCACTTGTCCAATTTTAATGAAGTTAGGTTTACCCCCATGCTTTTGACGGTGAGGCTTCCATTAAGATACCTTAATTTAAGCTAAGATTATTTTTTGTGCTATTAATGGTTTGGGGTACTCCAATTGACCCCAAATTTTCCCATGAGGACAAGCAATTTATACCTAGATGATAAGCCATGAAGGAATAGGAAGATCCGCCTACTCCAAAACAGTGGTTGATATACTAACATTTTCTACTTACAATGGCAAGTTTGCATACTGGTATTGCATAAAGTCTTTAATTTTATCCTACAGATAAGTTTTCTGTATTGACTTGTAGGTTTACATAAAAGTACCTTTTTCAGACAGTTTGACAATTAATCTAAGAAAATTCAAATGGCATTTGATGCATGCTCTATTGGTATTTTTCCAAAGACAGCAACAGTTGTTACAAAACATTATTCACCAGAAAAGTAAAATCTGGAGAAAAAAAATGTCTGCTTTGGCAATCAAACATATGAAAGATGACAGCATTTCAAGATTTAGGTTTAACTGTTTGCTATTACCATAAAATGTTTTTTCTTTAAATATTTACTTAAGCAAATGCCATGTTGTAATTTATTTGAAATTTATACTGGATCGTTTAAAGCAAGAAGTACTTCAGTAATAGATTTGCAAAGTGCTAGAAATTTGAAAGACAAATTTTCTAAAGTTGTACCAGGATGGAAATTCTGTCCAAAATGTCTGAAACATTCAAAAAGCTACTTGCTGATGAGTCTAGTAGGCAGCAGTGTTTTAAATGCAGTGGGAAGCTTTCTATTAAAAGTGTATGGACTGAATATCATTGCAAAAAAATGAAAGCTTGTAAAAGGAAAGTCAAAACAGCAAATAAACAATTAATAGCAGATTTTAGCATTTCTCCAAAGCTGAATCAAAGTTTCATAGATGACAACGCAAATAATACAGAAGTTATTACTTCAAAAAAATCTAGATAAGATTGTGAAGATTATTATACAATGTTGAATGCTCTTAAATCCAAATTTAATGCCAACCACATCACATATGATGAAAAAATTCAAAGTCTCACTCATATGCCAGAAAGTTGGAGCAGGAACAAAACTGTAAGCTTTTTGGGAAGGAGTAGTTGTTTAGCATATGCTTGCATGATTCACAGATGTCCAAACTGTTCAGAAATAGATGGTTTACTCAGTAAATTGGATGAAATAATTTTAAATTTGGATGCTGATGAACCTATGCAATTCCAGCAATGGCAATCCCTTACTGAACTCAAATAATATCACTCTCTTTGCTTTTATCTAAGTTTGTACGACTGCTAGCTGAAAAATGGGGTCATCTCACAGCTCACTCTTTGCAAATTCCCAAGCTGCCTATTTGAGGCATTGTAAGGAGACTTTACAATCAAATAAATGCCTGATTTTGCTTAAAATTATCACTTCATAATCCAAGATGAAATTGAAAATTGTCACTTGTCAAAAGCGGCTTGTGCTTTACATGCAAGATGTGTTTGCATTCATTGCAGTAATAAAATTTAAACTTTTTGTGCTTCTTTTCAGGTGACCTTAAATATCATAATGCTTTTGTGTTACTTACAATCAATATTATGCAATTACCTTCAGGGTGCTTACCCACAGTTAAAGAAAAGTTAAAGAAAGTTGAATATTTTTGAGATGACTGTGCAGCCCAATACAAAAATTGCAAAAACCTTCTCAATCTCTTTCAACAAAAATCTGACTTTAGTCTTGATGCCACCTGGTCTTTCTTCACTACAAGTCATGGAAAGTCTACTTTGTGATGGCATTGGTGGCATCGTGAAAAGGAAACTTGCCAATGAAAGTTTGAGCAGACCATGAAATAATTGAATTTTGAATGCTAAAGATGCTTGTCAATATTGCAATAAAAGCTTATCCGGAATAAATTTTTTTTATGCACCAGCAAATGAAGTAATTTTGCGCAGAGGTGATCTTTAATAGAGATTTGATAAAGGAAGCACTGTTCCTGGCACAAGAAGTTTTCATTTTTTTCTTCAAATGCTGTTGGCTCCATTAACTATAAACGAGTGTCAAATAATTGCCAATTTTCTGAGACTCATAATTTTTTTTTTGAAACACCAATCAATGTTACCTTGAATTACATTCAGGTCATGTCATATGTTGCCTACTTGTATGACAAAAAATGGTGGGTTAGTCTGGTTGAAGAAGTTAACAAAAGCAACAGCTATATTTGTTAATTTCCTGCATCCATTTGGATCATCCAAAACATTTTTTGGGCGCAGCAGGAAGACAAATGCTATGTGAATCTTTCCTGTATTTTAAAGATTTTAGGCAGCCAAACAACTGCTACTGGTCAAACATATTCTTTTCCAGCAAAGATTTTCAAGATGTAAAACGCTATTATGCAGCTGTTTAAATGAACATAGCTTGAAATTTCATTGCATGTTTACATGTGTATGTTCAATAATAATCACAAGAAGTAAAAAAATATTTATGAAAAATTAACAGCTCATTGAATATTTTGGTTAATAAGTGCAATAAATTTTTAAAAAGAAGTTCAAAGTTTTCATACTTTCTATGATTATTATTGAAAGATTTAATTGTCTGCGTAATTTGTTCAGATTGGGCCAAGGATTTGGGTATCTCAGAACAATAAATTTGAGATTCAATTTCATGTTAACTTTTGGGAAAATTGTAATAATGGTATGAAACCAGCATTTGATTGCAAATTCCTTTTTATTGCTCTTGTTACATATCATAACTAATCTTGCAGTTTTTTGCTTTTCAATTAAATTTTTCAAAGCTACTAAACAATCTTACAACAATACAATATGCAGTAGGCCTATGTAAATATGTTTTTACTGCTAATTTCAAAAATATTATATTTGAAACTATTATTGGTATCTGCAACTTTCTACTGTAATGGTACCTTTTCAAAAATTTCAAGTGCTGCAAATGAACGAAAGCACTTTAAGTTTACGATTTGTAAGTTTGTTTAAATTAGCTGTTTCAACTAAATATTAGTTAGTTGATAGTGATAAAGACCTTGAAAACCTTTAAACTATTTAATACGTTGGCAATTAATCTCAATAGGTTTGTTGTTAAATGCTGTAAATTGGTCTTTGTGTCAAAATGATAATGTGAATAGAGTTATTATTAAAAAAAGAGGTGGAGGGGATAAGTGTTAGACTACAGCTTTGATGATCAAGCAATCAGTACCATTAATAAAACACGTTTTATTGCTTATCCATGCATATGTATGTCTGTTTTACAATAATCACAACAGCGTTTGCATTTATTGTATCCCTGCTGAATGTCTAAATATAATTGTTGGAGCAAGATTCAATACAAAGACAGATAAAAGTGTCTTAAGCAATTTAATTAGAACTTTTTCCTATCACCCAAATGATTTAGCAAAAAATGTGATTTCCTGTTTTGTTTTTTACTGAAAGGATTGTTACCCTGAAAGACAGAATGCTGTGCATGCTGTAACTCTATTGATTGTTGAAGCAGAATCAAAATTTTTATGTTTTCAGGCATTGCTATTTTAAAAAATTGCTAGAGTAAGCAACCGTTGGAATAGATTTAAATCAATCAGAAGATATCTGCAAAGTTAAAGTAATCTAAGATGAATTTATACTGCTCCAAATCTTAGATTTAAAATATTGATATCATATGACAACATCAAATCACAAAAATGCTAACTTAATTCTGATCTAGAACTTAATTTGTTGTTATCAAGAGTCTATGTGATCTTAATACTAGCATTATAGCTAAAGTTTGATTTTTTTTGCATGCAAATAATTGAGCTTGTTAATCACACATCAAGTTCTAAAATATTAGCAAATTAACCACTGTTTTGGTGTAGGGTAAACTTTTCTTGTTCTGAATGACCTATCACTTGGGTCCAAATTGCTTGCCCACATGGGAAAATATGGTGTCAATTGGGTTACCCCAAAAAATTGATAACACAAAAAATAATTTTAGCTTAATTTATGCTGGTTTAATGGAAACCTTGCCCTCAAAAGCATGGGGGTAAAACCTAACTATATTAAAAGTGATAAGATATAGACATTTTGGTGTTGCTCTTTATAACAAACCCCATCTAGTGGTAATACCAAAAAAACGGCTGTAAAATGAAAACTGGGTGATTGATTTTCATAAAATTGGTGTCATTTTGCTCAGAATTAGGAAGAGAATATTGTACCCAAAAATGACTAAAATCTAAGTCTTACGATTTCATGGCCTGAATGAATTATCATGAAATGACCCCTTGGTGACTTTTGCCAACACCATTTAAGTGTATTTAAATAGGCACATTTACTGCAATACTTATAGTGATGCTGTGGTGTAGTGGATAGTGGAGCTGCCTTCAAATGTGATGGTTATGGGTTTGAATCTTTGCTGGCAGTATACTTGTACAAAAGCAGTGCACACTGGAGGGGGCTGGCATATAAATGTATGGGAAGTGTACCATTAGGAAACAATTTTTTTGATTTGTCATAGAAATTGACCAGACAGAAACAACAAAAAGTCAAATGTTTCATACATCATTAAAATTTACTAGTCATTAATGTTTGATGGAAAAATAGCTCCCAGGGCAAAATGCCATTGATGGCAAAATAGCCACTGCCTTTTTTTGATTCACCAGGGGCCACTTTCAGTGGTGTATCAAATATCCTAACACAAATGTTTCCAATTTTTACTAGTGTAAATTCAGAGCAGTAGGTTTTGGAGATTTATTTTTTATATGCAACCTTGCGCAAATCAATTAAGTCACTCTTGAATTCTTGTTTACAACCAGATTCATTCCATTACAATTTAACAAATTAAAAAAAAATTTTTTTTAAAAACCCACCAAGTTGGCTTCTTTTTGTCTTGAGAAACGTAGAAGTCTGTGCTCAACAAAAACAATTATGAAAATTGACCAACTGGCTCCAGAGATACCTGATATCAAACGTTTTTTAGCACTAGTTGGCACTGCTGCATATTTAAAAACAAAATGTTTTTTGCTCCCCTGATGCTATAGACTCAATCAAACTGTCAATTTCACCATTTTTGAAGATGGGGATTTCAAAACTAGAAGTGTGTTTAATGTATTATGAAACCACAAAACGTTATTGCAATGTGTAGATCTTTTTTGGTGGTCACAAAATAGTGCTCAAAAACCCTTGTGGAAATCTACATGAACAAAAGTTACTTGGCAAGATAGTCTAGAACAGTGGTTCCCAACCTTTTTACACCGGGGACCGGTAAAAATTTAAAAAAATGTTCGCGGACCGGCAACAAAAGATTCGTAGTGAGTAGAACATATATTTGTAACCTTTCTGTTAACCAAAGTTGTTGTTGCATAACATACTGCAAGATTTTTGCATAAGCTATGTATTTAGCACGAAAAATTACAACAAAATGGAAATCAAATTAACTCAAACAACGAAATGTTAATTCATTTACAAACAAAATCAATGTTAGTGTGAAATTTGCTGCTGTTTCGCTGTCAGTATGCGATCCAAGCGAGGCATAAAAGAAGTTTCTGAAACACGTAGCTATGCTTTGGCATCCAGCCGATTTCTTTGCTTTGTTTTAATTAAAGTTAGCGATGAAAAAGATTTCTCGCATAAATAGCTAGTTGAAAATACCACCAACAATTTGATTGCTTTGTGAGTTAGACACGAATATTCGTTTTCATGAGATATCCAGAATTGCGACAATGATTCTTTTTTGTATCTGGACTGCAAAGTAGAATCACAGCATAATTCAATCAGACTTTCTTTTTCATGGTGATTAAGGTCGCATATGTAAACATCTTCGATGTAAGGATTGTTGATCCAAAGGTTTCCATGTCGAGGACCTTCATGTTCCGGAAAATAATGGTCAAAACTGTTAGCCAACTCTTTTAAGTGTTGACTTAAAATGCTTAGTAACTCTTTACAGTTAACATAAGCACTTGCCAAATACTCATTTAAAATTGGAAACATAATTGTATCTTCCTTTTGCACAAGATTATCCCAAAGTGCCAGCTTCTGTTTGAAAGCATCAGTCTTTTTTCTTGGTACAAAGATACTCGTGCAAGGGCCTTGCAGAGAAGTATTAAGCTCGTTCAAACGGCCAAATATATCTGCCAAGTACGCAAGCTTACACAACCACATCTCATCTAACAAAAATTCTGCTAATGGGGAGTTCATTTTTCTCAAAAAGTGTTTTGTTTCTTCACGAAGTTCAAATAGGCGAGAAAGAACTCGTCCTCGCGACAGCCATCTTACTTCTGCATGGAGAAGAAGATAATCGTGCTGCAAATCTATACTTTCACACAATGCTTGGAAGAGTCTGGAGTTCAGAGGTCGACATCTAATTGCATTAACAATTTTCACAGCGTTAGTAAGTTCGTTTTTCAAATCAGGAGAAAGCTTCTTTGAAGCCAAATGCTCTCCGTGGATGATGCAGTGAGTAAACAGCATTTCTTTGTGCGCAACTTCTTTAATTTTTGCAACCACACCAGAGCGATAACCAGTCATGCTCGCAGCTCCATCAGTACATACTCCGACGCAATTTTCCCAGTTTATGTCTTTCTCACTAAAGTACGTGTTAAGAAGCCTAAATATTTCTGACCCGGTGGTATGCCCTGGTAAGTCAATGTAACAAAAAAGTTCTTCCTTAAAATCTGTTTTTCCCTTATAGCGCACGAAACATAGAAGAATGGCACAATTACTCACGTCAGTTGACTCGTCGAGTTGAATAGCAAAATAGGGTAATTTCTTTACCTCCTCTATTACCTGCTGTTCAATGTCCATTGCAATATCTTCAATCCTTCGTTGAACTGTATTGTTGGAGAGTGGTATGCCATCAAATTTTTGAGCTGCTTCAGGACCCAAGATTTGTTCAGCCGCAGATAAGATACACGGCTTTATTAACTCTTCCCCAATTGTATAAGGTTTTTTGTTTTAGCTATTTGTAGGGAAATTAGGTAGGATGCTTGTAGAAAAGATTTTTCGGTAGTTGTCATCTTTTTCATTTGTTTTTTTGGTCATTCATATTAGAGCGTAGTCGTGCAAAATATTCAAGGGCTTATCTTTAAGATTGTTGTGTTTTGAATGGAAGTGACGAGCAAGTTTGGAAGGTTTCATAGCGTCATTTGAGAGAATTTGGGAGCGCACTAAACATAAGGGCCATGGCGATTGTTCACTACACGGAGCTACAGTAAAACCAAGCTCCCAAGTATTTTTTATCGTATTGCCTGACAAATTCCTCTTTTCGTTTCTTACTTCCTCCTGTGACATTCGACTTATCTGCACATGTCCTTTTCGTAGTTTGCTCTACACTTACAGTAGCCCTACTAATACTAGCTTCATTTCCATTTTGAGAATTATCTGTTTCAGAAGTCTTAGTTTTATCCTTTTTGTTAAAATACACCATAATACCTTGTTGTTTTGTTGATTCCATACTAATCCTTTTGCAGTGTCACAGTACAAGCTATTACAGCATCTCAAAAGTAAAAAATTACTTTGCACAGCTTTCCATCAATAAACTTTTAGAACGCTACACGTAGTTTATGTCGAAGCAATTTTTACAAAATCACTTATGACGAAACAAAACTTAGGTCAAACATTAATCTAGAAGGTAATCGGAAGGTTTACCTTGATTATTATTAAACAATTTTGCGGTATCAACGATGAAAGGCGAGATACGTCAGTTTTACTGCTGCAAATCGGCCAGGCATAAAATGAGTTTTACAGAGAGTAACATCTTTGCAATGGTTATGATTCCATATTAAAATTATCTTGGCAGAAAATAAGATACTTCGCGGATCGGCAAAAAATTTACGCGGACTGGCGGTTGGGAACCACTGGTCTAGAATGTCTTGTAGCAATAGAAAAAAAAATCAGAGATGTTTTTGTGATTTTTATTTAATCTTATTTCAAAATAAACAATGGTTTTATGTAAGGAAACTGCTCATTTATTGGAGTTGATACTGCTAAGGTTCAGAATGTCTTGCTTAAAGATAATGCAATGTGAAATTGCAGAAGTGCATCAGAATGCAGTTTATAATTTTGTTTTAACATGATATAATAGACATTCAGAAGAAGCTAGCAATGTTTAACACATTAACTGTGACCGTTTTTCTCGCTGTGCACTATAACTTCACATCTAAAAGTTTTCAAATCTGACAAACTGACTCAATATACGCTCGAGTAATATGGCAGATACAGTCAAATCTCGTTACTATACCACCTCGATACTATGCCAGTCTCGATACTATACCGCTTTTGATCGACCCAACAAAATTCAATACAAATTGAATAGGGAATAAATTTACTATGCCACCTCTTACTCTTGCTACTATGTCACGTGAGATTTATGGATACTGTATACAGTACTGTCGATAAAAACAGCCTTGTTACGTGTACAAGAGTGTACAAGAATAGAACGTGGGATACAGGCATCCTTGTTACGTGACAATGTACATACAGTACACTGTATACCATGTGCTGCTTTTGTACACTGTTACAGTACAGTAGCCTACGGTACATTTTTGAAGTCTAAATTTTGTTCCAAATTGTACCCAAAATGTCATCTCAAAAGCGCAAGCAAACTGACTTTACGTTGAAGGAGAAGAAGGAGATCATCGGTGCTGCGAAGAAGGAGCCAAATCAGTCCAAACTGGCAAGGGAGATGAGCAAGAAATGGGGCATCGAAGTTAAGAGAACCACAGTGAAGGGAATTCTCAGCAAGAAGGATGCAATCGAGGCGGCCATCAGAGCTGGAATTCCATCAAAACGCAAGAAGCTGAAGCCGGCTAAACACTTGGAGCTTGACGAAGGGGTGCTCATATGGCTGAAGCAAGCAAGAGAACAGAATCTGCCAGTCGTTGGTGATCTGATCAAAGAGAAGGCATTGAAACTGGCCGAGTTGATGCACATTCCAGACTTCATCGCCAGTGACGGTTGGCTGGACAATTTCAAGAAGCGCAACGGCATCATGTTCAAGACAGTGCAGGGCGAAGCTGGAGGGGTAGATTTACAACCCCTTCTTGAGTGGCAACAACAGGTTCTCCAGCCCTTACTTAGGCAATTCTCCGCAGACAACATCTTCAACCTGGACGAGGCTGGACTCTTCTGGCGGTTGCTTCCGAACAAAACCATGAGTTTCAGGGGAGAACGGTGCACTGGAGGAAAGAAGAGCAAGCATAGGATTACTCTTCTGATAGGGGCAAATATGAGTGGCACTGAGAAGTTTCCTCTTCTGGCTGTTGGCAAATCCAATAGACCCCGTGCTTTTAAGAACAAGGAGATTCCCGTCAAGTACGAAGCAAACTTAAAGGCGTGGATGACCGCAAAGCTTTTCGAAGACGTGTTGCGTGTGTGCGACAGACGACTCGGTCAGCAGGGACGCAGAGTGCTGCTCTGTCTTGATAACTTCTCTGGCCATCCTCCTGAGCTCCAGCTGGACAACATCCAACTGCTCTTCTTCCCACCCAACATGACATCCCATCAGCCAATGGATCAGGAAATCATAGAGAACCTCATGCACCACTACAAGAAGATTCTGCTGCGTCGTCAGCTCGAGGCCATGGACATGGGAAAGGAGTTTGAGTTCACATTGCTCGACGCTCTACACGTTGTCCAGTGTGCTTGGGAGCAGGTCAGCGAGTCCACGATTAGAAACTGCTTTGCAAAGGCCAAGTTTAGCAAAGAGAAGTATCAATCTGAGCCAGATGATGCTGAACTGTTGGAGATCTGGGAAGCTCTTCCTGCCGAGGAAAAGATGCATGAGAACGAAGAGATCGAGCTATCTGACTTTCTTGAAGCCGATGAGCACCTTGAGACTGGAGGATCTTTCACATTGGAGGACATTGCGGAGGAGATGTTGGGCAGAGAGGAGCTGGTCGAAAGCAAAGATGATGAGGTAACTATCGAGGAAGAAACCATTTCTTTCGAGAATGCCCAGCGGGCATGGAGCACTGTCCGGAAGTTTATGCAGCAGAGAAGCGAGAAATTGGGTGTGATGCAAGCATGCGATCGCCTAGAAAATGAAATACGCGAGATTCGTCGAAAGAACAGGCGACAGCTGATGATTCTTCAGAGTTTTGGCCTGAGTTAGATAACTTGGGGAATATTTTCCGTGTACTTTACATACAGTGTAGTCGTTTATTGTTTTGTTTGTTGCATTTATTGTTTCGTCAATACTGTAGCAAACTCTTGTTACTATGCTACTCTTGCTACTATGCCACTTTACCTCGGTCCCAATGGGTGGCATAATATCGAGATTTGACTGTATGAATAAAAAAAGCATTCTATGTATCACCTATTCTCTTTACCTTCATTTTTTCTCTCTGTTCAAAAGAATATGGTGATTTGACGGCACTAAAATCCTCGAATATAAACTTACCTGAAGGACAAGTTATCTCGTCTTTAGCATATGAAATGCAAAATAAAGGATAAGATAACTTGATAACTCGTCCTTAGTGCTCAAAGTGTTAAGAAATATTTTTGTTGTCCTTCAAAGAAAGCTGTTTTCATTGCAAATCAGGAACAATTGCTTCATCATTGCATGTTTGAGAAACTGTAGCTTTAGTGTAAAGAAACTAAACATGAAACACCACTTAAGTCCAAAAAGTGTGGGTCTAATTTTGTCAGTCAAGAGTGCTATTACTTATTGAACTACTGAAAGCAGGGATTCAACACAGGTACAGCAAAGTTAAAATAGACCAAGAACAAGCTAAACTTGCAACAAAGGGTGGCTTACTTGCAACAAAAATGGGTATCAATTTACAGATAAAGTGGAATAACTATCAGCAAGATGAAAAATACAATGCTGTGTAGCACATACTTAGGATTAAATTGCAAATGGTGGTACTTTCTGCCAAAGGGAGGAACAACATTATTGCAATCTGCAAAACTATGCTGAGTTTAAAAGTGTAAAGCATGGTGAAAACTGAGCAAATAAGTTGTGTGTCATTTTTCTCAAATCACAGTGCTGAATGTTCAATACAAGCAACAAGTTGTGCAGTCATGCAAGTAACATATTTCTGCTCAAATCACAATAAAAAGGTGAAATAAAATCTTAAAAAGTTGTTTGAAAGCAAGTTATACATTTCTGATTGAAATCACAGGGGAGAAATTCAATGCAGTTATAAAATTTTGACACGCTGGTAACATATTTATTCAAACAGCAGCAAAAAATCAAATATCAGAAAGGCATCATTTAGGTGCAAGTTAGACATTCCTACTCAAATCACAGCAGAAAATTAAAATGTGCTAACAAAATAATGACAATTAAGATGCATTGCTATCCTATATCTCAATTGCTCCCTGCCAAAAAATTATATGTATCAGTACTTAGGACGTGTGACATAGTTTATAGATAATAAAATACGAAAAAATCATGTAATTAAGTCTGTGTTTTGGTGTAATAGATAAATTGCTCAGTATGCAGCCAACAAAAAGGTTTTCTCAATATTTGCTTTAAGATGGGCAAAAGATGTCAGCTGCACCTAGTGTAGAAATTCTTGGCATAGACATTGTCCTGCTGCCTGAAATCTTTCACAAACAAAAAATAATTACAGTAATACTTCTATCGACAAAAATTGAAAATTCATACAAAAACCCATATGATTCTAATAGTCATGAGACGTTTGAGTTTTTATTAATAAATAAATAGAGTTGAAACAATTTTGTTTTTTATACTGCAATACCTCTTTATGATCAGTAGACCTATTAAAATGATCCCTTGTAGAATAAAAATTTGTTGTCATGTGGTTTTTCCTGAGTTGTTACTTCTTTGTTTTGTTGTGTACATTAGCTGCCTTTTGGTTTTATGTGGGAGAATGTGCTCATGTCTGTGATTGGAGTTAATGAAATCACTGACTGCAATAGTCCACAGACTAGAATAATCTGCAAAAAGGAGCTTAACCAAAATGGCTTTGTGGAAAAAAGGCCTAAATCATTAGCATAAACAAAATAAAATTAACCCCATTAAACAAAGTTACACAAAATCAAAGTTCATTGAGAAAGCAAACAGTTGTTTGTGTGAAATGACCTATATCTACCAAAACATGTGCAAACTGTCGCTATGACAACAAAAACTTGTTTGCTTTCTCAATGAACTTTGATTTTGTGTAACTTTGTTTAATGGGGTTAATTTTATTTTGTTTATGCTAATGATTTAGGCCTTTTTTCCACAAAGCCATTTTGGCTAAGCTCCTTTTCGCAGACTGTTCTAGTCTGTGGACTATTGCAGTCAGTGATTTCATTAATTAAATAATGTTCATCTGGATGAAAAACACTTTTGAATTAAATTTATGTGACAGCTTGTGTATTCATAATCAACATCACATGTCATAGTATAGTGAATGGACTACTGGATGACATCATTCAAGATCATGTACAAGCCATTGCTATGAAAACAAAACTTTTTGAAAAACGTAAAACTAAAAAAAACAAAAGTAAAAACACAGTCAAAAAACAAACACACTTTATCATGAAGTTTTACAGTGCAACAAAAGAGCTTGTGATACTCACATGATACTATAGGCCAACTCCATGTCACTGTGGTACTATGGAAATAATAATGATTTTAAGTTACTAGCACAGTTGGAATAAATGACTATGTTATGATCTCAA
Source organism: Trididemnum clinides (assembly GCA_963675345.1). Taxonomy (NCBI): domain Eukaryota; kingdom Metazoa; phylum Chordata; class Ascidiacea; order Aplousobranchia; family Didemnidae; genus Trididemnum; species Trididemnum clinides. Next base: position 37,208,830 of record OY776293.1, read on the forward strand.
GAAGTGTCAGCAAAAACACTGATGCAAGTGTAACCCCCAAAAATTTACATCTCAGTAAATATTTGACCACTTTTGGTGCATTCTGTGGCAAACGTTAGGACCACCCCATCTTCACAAATTCCTAAAAATCTCAGTTGATCTGCATGTATAATAAAATTTGCCAAAGTCGATGTGGGGCTGGGATGTCACAATGGGGGAGGCAGCAAGACCTTCTTTTTACAACCCACACTAAAATTGCTTTAAACTAATTTTCTTTGGCAATTGATGACCATTACTTAACCACTCCGTCATTTTTTTTTATATTAATGTGTTAAGTAGCCTACGAATATTTTATTGAGAGATAGGATTACAATTTTGGTAGCTTATAAAAAACTAAAAGGCACTTTTTAAGTAACTTGCCCCAGCCTTTGGGACATTCCGAGTCCTTGGAAGCAGTTGGCTTGTAATCGCAAAACCAGAAAATTGAGATTTATTAGATTAACTGCAACATGGACAAGTATGTGAAGTACATGAATCAGATGTTTCATCTGATAATGGTATGAACAAACGTTTTTTGCGATATTAGTCACTACAGTCTGCATTGCAAAATATCATTTCTTCATTACTTAGTTCCTTGCAACTGCTTTGAAGGGCACATAAGGAATATCTTCCAATAAGTAAAGAGGAGACAGCTTTTAAAAAGTACTTAGATGATGTAAATCTTCTTGGGACTTTTGCGATTTACTACAAAATCTCACTTTATTTCTATGTTGGAAAACTTGAATTCCATTGCTTGGAATCAAGCTTTCACGTTTTAGTTTTTCATTTGGTTTGGATATTATATTAGTTGCAATCCAATTTCTTACTGATTTTGAATCCAAATCATTGTAATCAAAGAAGCAACTGCTGCAGACCTTAAAACTGTACATGCAAACATACACTCCACAATCATAACTATTATTTTGAATCCATGTTGTTACTATTGCTACTAGCAATACACCATCAAACATAGTAATAAAAATATTTTTAACAAATTCAAACGTTTTTGGCACTACATATCACTCTCATCAGGATCTATATACAAATATTTGCAGTGTAAAACTTGTTGAATGAAAACACAAAAAACAAAAAATAAATTGAAAATAGTCTTAACACTTTCGCTGCCAGACTGTTTTTAAAGGAAATTACGCTGGGTGCCAGGCGTTTTTCGCTTTTTTTCCCCTATTTTCGCTTGTCTGTTATAACGTTTTATAACTGAAGCACAACTACTATACTTTGAAAAGTTTTTATTGAAACATCTTTTTTTCAGTAATTAGCAACTGAGTGGTAAAGTTTGAAACAGGGAATGATGCACAGGGGGACACCACAATGCAAACAGTAGTAGTGTGTGTCTTTGCGATTTCCATGCTTCAAACAAACCCTGCATCCTCTTTGTGGACACTTTTTCTTTTCTGTTGCTGGAAACAAAGCAATTTCATGACGCTTGAAACCTCCTCGCAGCCTATCTTTGGGATCACATCTGGGCGCCTTGGAGGGTGGAGCACCTGCATCATCATCATCAGAGCACATTTCCATCAAAAAGCATCCAGCACTACACGAAATGGCCGTGTCAAAAAGCCATGCTGCCATAAGCTATAAATGGACTTTAGACTCAAAGCAGCAATGGCTCTATTCAAGCATGAAGTGCTTTTCCTTTTTTCCTTCATGCGTAAAGCACGCGTACGTATATATACGGATTTACAACAGTAAAGGTTGGAAGTTGGCAACCAAGGCTTAGAAAGTCCCGCGAACCCGTATATATACGTGATGTGGCACCCAATGGTAAAAATTCTAAAACGTATATATACGTGGTTTGGCAGCGAAAGTGTTAATTGACAAAATATCATCGGCTGACATCTACATGGGGCCAGCAAATTGATGCAGGATCAATGACTGAACAAGATTCTAATGATGAAGATCAGCCTTGCTGTTTTGATCATTTTCCAGGAAAGCAATTAAATGCTCTGGCAGAATTAGTGCTTCAACCAATAAATGTATGTTCATGTGTGTAAGATGATGTAATTGACTTGAAAATCACAGACTTTTCCTTCTAAAAAATAAAAAACAACAAAAAACTTGAAAGGAAATGGATATCAAATGATCTAAAAAGTGATCCACTTAAAGCAGCAGCTCCACTGAAATGAAATACTATGAAAAACAAACAACTGTTGCCAGCTGATGTTTTTTGAAATTTTCTTTGATGACAAAGTAATTGCACTAATTATAAGGCTTAGCAAAATTATGCTACTGAAAAAGGCTTTCACCAATTTTACATAATGGGGGAGATGTGCGCTTTTTTGGCTATACTACTGAGCAGGTATGCTCCTCTACCCTGGTGAAGGATTTACTGGAAAAAACTACCTGATGTAAATAATGAAGTTTTTACCCTCACTTTGTCCTGTCACAGATTTGAAGAAATTCTTCATTTTCTTCATTTAATCAATAACAAAAACTTACAAAATAAGAAATTCGCAAAGATCCGCCCACTTATTTCACTGCTGAATGAAAAGTGCTTGGCTCACTTTCCAAGAGAAAACTTCCTTTCTTAGATCAGTGTTTCCCAAACTTTTTTAGCTAAACAAATTTCACAGCACAACAGCCACATGAATCTATACATGTTGATTGTGAGTAGCATTATGAGTGACAGCAAGAAAGGTGATGACCTTTTTTTTTGGAGATCACCACTTTTTCGGGCAACATAACATGATCTCTGAGGTTATCGACCATTACTTCATGGGAGCATTTACTCAATTTTGGCTGAAAACTTTTATACATATTGAGTATTTAAAAAAACGTGGCACACCTGCAAATTTTCCACAGCACACAGTTTGGGAAACACTGCTGTAGATGAATCAATACTCCCATATTATGGCTGAAACAGACTGAAACAACACATTTGCAGAAAGCCCATCAGGTTTGAGTATAAAGTTTCATGCTTGTGCAAACCTACCAGTTAGTTCTTGCAGACAATTCCTTACCGAGGTAGTAGTACATGCTATTCCAATCCAAAATTTGTTATGAATGGGTCTGTTGTTCTAGATTTGATATCGGAAATGCCATCACAAATACAGTATAGATTGTTTTTTGACAATCTCTTCTTTGTTGCCTATTGACCACCTAAAGATTGTCGACATTGGAGCTATAGCAACAATTAGGGTGAATCACACTGGTAAAACTCCACTCATGAATCCTATCATTATGAAGAAGACAGCTTGTGGAAACTGCTGCCATGTCAAAGAAAAAGATTCTGGCTGCATCTTCATTCAATGGAACGATAACAGCATTGTTACCATGGTTTCCAACTGCAATGGTGTTAGCCCTGTGAGATGAACTTGATGCTAGTCCAGTGTAGAAAAGAAGATAATTTTCATCTTTCAGCCAGATATTGTGTATTAATACAACCAGTTTCGAGGAAGTGGACAATGGACAAGAATATTCCCGTAGTACGTGTAGTGATAAGAATGAAGCCAAGGTCGTGGTCCATGTTAAGTTGGTTGTTAAATAATATGGCAAACATACTGTATTATTGCCCGGTCACAAAATTTGAGTTACTAGATCTGATCAGTTTTACCAGATGGATTGTTTTGATATTGACCTACATGAATGATATGGATTGTTTTGGTATTGACCTACATGAATTGATATTGCTTGGCCAAAGCAGCAAAGGCAATTGGAAACCCTCAGATGCGTGTCATTTCAGAAATTAGATACAACAGGCTACCACTACATAATTTCAATGGAGAAACAAGTCAGATGTGCCCTCTGCCACAAAAAAGTAAAAAGAAAGTGCATGAAATGCAATATGGGTCTTCACATTGATTGCTTTTTGGGTTTCCTTACTTAGTAGTGCTAATTCATCATTGCTTCATGTCTTAATTTAAGATTTTTTATGTTTCTGTCTCTTTTGTTGTAATGAATGTCAAGCAGCTTACTGTATTTTGCAAACAGTTCAGTGTAGTGCTAGCAATGTTTTATAGTTCATGCTTTGCAAAATTAGAAAAATAGAGAAATAAATTCACACATAGATTTAGCTGAAAAGATAAATAAGGCTAAAACTTATAAGAAATAATGGTACTCAGTTGATTTTTTCTTATTCTGGTTTTACCAGTAATAACATACTGCTATTGATCCATGTGCTTCTGTCGTGTTATTGTACTGTATGTGCTCATTGTCCTTTCAAAAGGACAGTGACATAGCAACAAAACAAAAAAATTAACATTTTTTCATTTTTCTAAATTACTCAAAAACAATAGTTCATAAACTAAGTTCAATAAAAATAATTAAAATCTTTTTATGAGTGGACATTAATGGGTTAAACTCAAAGGTCATTTATAAATTTACCTGTTCATGTGATGTGAACATCACATACATAGGTATGTCTGCAAGTCATTGGAATTTAAGAACACAGGAGCACTTAAATATTTCAAAGTCAGGTAAAAGTGCCATGAAAGACCATATGAGATTGCAGCACATGCAAAACTTAGCCTAACAACATGAAGCAATTTGAGATAATTAGAAAATTTCAAACATCTTACAAAGCCAAAATCCATTTTCCATTTTTTTCCCACTATTGCATTTAACTGCATATGCCGCTCTCATTTTTAAAAGCTACTTTCAAGTTGTCTGTGACTTCATATGATGCCTATACCTATAAAAAACTATACAAACATCATCTGGCAACATTCTGAGTCCATCTTGAAGTTTGTAGCAACTTTCACTTGCTCATCAGAATGTAGCAAAGAAGCATTTGCAGTATGCAGTGAGCGTTCATCATATAAGCAGGTTTGTTATTTTCTTCCCAAGCCGCCTTTCACGATGACTGTACCAAAGAAGAGGTGCCTTACAGATGAAGAAATACAAGATATCATAAATCAGAGTACTGACATAAGAAATAATCAGTAATGGCAAAAAAAAGCATCCTGAAGCTGAAGGAGGTTGATGCTCACAAAGCACCAATGATTGCAGAGGGTAATGCTTAACAGGTTAAGCCTTGGTGATCAAAAGAAGTAATCCTGTGTTGAACAAACAAGTGCATGCAAACGAAGTGCCATTTTTACTTAACATATTTTAGTCATAGATATTCATTAAACCATTTAACTAAACAATTTACCACTGACATTTGTAGTGATTTCTTGGTTCATTTTGTATGATTATTTACATAACCTCAAATCCAATTGACTACTTTACGGGCAATAGTTTCTTTATCAAACTCTGTGTTAGCAACAACTAGTCAATTACTCAGACTGCAGAATGAAGTTTTTACTGTTCTTTATTATGCCTATTTTCAAGTTATTTTGTGTTTTCATTCAACAAAAGTTTTAACACAGAAAATATTTGTATATAATTTTAATTCAAAAATAACAGCCAAACAACTTGTTAGAAACATAGTGCAAACGTTTCGGCCCTCAACTGGTGCCAATTTCAATGCAAATAATGTAACACAAACAGGTAGACTAGCAACTATGCCATACTGACTCTAAAAAATGACACACAAGAAGCGATGGTCACGTGTTGAATAAATGGAGAGGAAAGGATTTGGAGTCTAAATTTAAACTAGGTTTCAATTGCTGAATGTAAAGAGATTTTAGAATGAAGAGTTTGGATTTGTCAGGAGAGCTGGTGAGAATTAGTGGGTTGTTGAAGTCAACTCTGTGGTTTGGATTTGATTGTAAATAGTTACACACTTCTGAGTTGAGACTAGTCTGGTGCTCATCCAGGTGTTTTACTAAATTTCGGCGAGTTTGGCCAATATAGAAAGAACCACAATATTTGTGTATAGATCTTGGCAAGGGTGATATGTAGCACTGAAAACATTTGAATTTGTGAAATATATTTTCATTACTATGTTCAACGATGTATTGCTAGCAGCAATAATACCAACATGGATTTTAAAAGTCACCTCAACCGAAATTTATTATTTTGAATGTTCAAGTCTGTGGGTGCAGTGATGTCCCCAATCTTTTTCCTCAAACACTAATGTGGAAGAACAAATGTGCTGTGACTTTACATCGTTTAAAATAGTTCTCTACAGATTGTGGTTTATTCTGTGTAATGAATCCAAATATATGATCAGTTTTAGTTTTAAAATAATAATGGCCTCCACCCAAGGTGAATTGTTTACGTTGAAAGGTAAAATCCAAATATGGTAATTCAAAGCTTTTTGTTGATGAATCCTACTTCAAATATAGATGGGGTTGTACACGCCCATTTTGACTATTCCACAAGATGATTCCTGTAACTCAAAACTTTTACGTAGTTTGGACCTAGGTTTTGGGGTAAGTTGCATTTTTGCAAAAATATTATATCATTTACCCATTTGTGAGGGAGCAAAGTAAACAGATGGTTGTTTTTCACTGCATATCAACCAACCATGTATACTGGTTGGCATAGAATGTTTTGTTGCCATAGCAACAGCTGGTGCATGATCTTGAACACTGTTATCCGGTAGTCCATCGACTGTACTATGTGGTGTGATGTAAATTATGTGTGCACAAGCCATCACATGAATGAAAATCCAAAGAAGTTTGCATGTGAACAAGTGTTTTTTGAACAAAAAAATGTCGATTTAGTGTGTTTTGTTGCTGTAGTCATGGCTTGTGCACGATCTTGAATGCTGTTGTCCGGTAGTCCATTGACTGTAGTATGAGAGTGATGTTGATTATGCATGCACAAGCTGTCACATGGATCAAAATTAGAAGGAGTTTGCATCTGGACAAGTGTTTTTTGAACATAAAAATGTTGATTTAGCATGTTTTATTTCCATAGCAATGGCTTGTGCAGGATCTTAAATGCTGTTTTCTAGTAGTCTATTGACTGTAGTATAAAATGCGATATTGATTATGCATGCACAAGCCATCACATGGATTGAAATCCTGAAGAGTTTGCATCTGGACAAATGCTTTTTGAACATAAAAATGTTGATTTAGCATAAAAATTGTTTCCATAGCAACAGTTGGTGCACGATCTTCAATGCTGTTATTTGGCGATCCATTGACTGTCGTATGAGATGTGATTTTAATTGTGCATACACAAGCCATTACATGGATTTAATTTAAAAGTGTTTTTCACCCAGACAAACAATATTTGATGTGGTATTGATTAGCATGTTTTGTCGTCATAGTGATAATTTTCACATGTCTTTGCAAATATAGGTCATTTCACACAAACAAGTGTTTGCTTTCTCAATAAATTTTGATTTTCTGTAACTTTGTTTAATGAGGTTAATTCTATTTTATTTTATTTTGTTTATGCTATTGATTTAGTCCTTTTTTGCACAAAGCCATTTTGGGAAAGCTCTTTTTTGTGGACTGCAGTCCTGATTTCATTAGTTTCTCTGTGATTCAGTTATTGATATTCATTATCAGGCTTTGGATTGAGCATTGTAGAATGAAATTCATTAAGGCGTGTAGACATAGGCTAAGTACAAAGATGTCAGTTGTATGTGTAGGTATTGTTAGACTAAGAGCAGACTCTAGATCTGCTGATTAGTTACTTTTTTACTGTGCTATAGCATGGGTACCTCTAACTGGGCTAGCTTTGCAGGTCCAGTGCTTGTGTGTTCTAACTATGTTTTCTTATTTCATGTGCTAGGTTACACACAAGTTGTAACATTTTATTGCTTGCTACAATATAGAACTTGTGGCAATAATACAGTCTGATGTCATCCAAAGACTGAATACATTAAAGTAAAGACATTGCTTCTAACATTCAAGTAGAATCAAGCAGTAGTGTGTAAGGTCCTATGCAAACTATTTGGTAGGGCTCTGTTTGTGCTGCACCATTTTGCAGGCAACTTACTACCTGATTTGGTTTGGCAATAAGAAATTTGTTGTTCTACCAACGAGTATTGGTAGTGTCTTGCATCTAAATGTCTATTAAATGATGTCTTAAATCCTAAGTCACTGTCCTGCTGCATATTGCAGCACTGCTCTGAAATGAACGAGTGGCATGCTTAGCTCATGAAGATGAAAGAGCCTTTTTTCTGATGCCATGTTAGTTGCCATGTGCTGCACAGGTGGGCAACAAAACCACAGTACCAGGTCGGTTCAGCAACCTTTGGCCCTGCTTGAATCTTGCAACTATTCTGGGGTGGAGTAACAAATCACCCTAAAAGGGAAGGGCAAGTGAATGCTACTCACAAGAGGTAGATGGCCGCTGTTGAAGAATTTTGCTGCTTATTGGACTTGGGCAGTTGTCTCCAAAAGGAATATAATGAACAACTGCATACAAAAAATGTGGAGCTAAAACAGCTAAACTTACACATTGCTAACTTGATGTTGGAAGGCATCAAGAAAGGCTCTATTGCTTGGTCTGACAAGCCAGATAGAGCCCAGATTTACTGTTTAGCTCATTCGGGAAGCATCTTGTCCTCAGCATACAGGTTGTGCTTAAATGTTGGATTGGCTAAGATGCATTTGCAACAAGTGCAGCGGGAGCAGGAGTGTGCTAAGGGTTGTGGTATAGCAGAGGGGTGAGCTGAGACTTTTGTGATGGAAGCATGCATTCATGCTAAGGTGAACAAAAATTGGATGAAATTGTTTCTGATGTTGAAGGAGTTGATCCTGCAGTTTCCTCACAGAACAGAGTGGAATGTTACTTGAAATCTATATTACTCACCAATCATGCTTGGCCTCAGCATGGTTGGAACCTTGTTGTACTGCCACATGAGCCTCAAATAACGTTGCTCCCAAGGGATTGGATCCAGAGTCTGCTACAAATTTAAGGGTGAAAGCAAAGTCATGGTTATCTCCAGCACCCTAACCCCAACCTGTGTGAAGAATCAGTTTTTATGGGCTGGTTAATTCTGGATTGGACTTTTAAAGGATCTCCTTTGTTATATTATGACTTAAATCTTTTCTAAAGCGGTGTAGCATGCCCATTTATTGTGACTTTTCTATATGCTCTAACTATGCACCTACAGATACTAATTCAAGATTACCATTAAATACTTCATGTGCCAAAGCTGTTCAAGACCCCGTGTCACCTCAACCAGCAGTGAATGCAAATCTAATGACTCTTTGTGTATGGTCAGTTATATGTCTAAGATGTTCATGTGCTGGCAGAGTTTCAGCAGTCTGGAAGACCAGGAGAAAATTGCTGGTAAGACTACACCAGAGGTTCCCAAACTGGGGTCTGCAGACCCTTGGGGGTTTGTGACAACTGCACAGGAGGTCCGTGGTTTCGTCCCGGTCAGTCAACCAATGAACGTCTGTCCCGGTTAGCAAAAAGTCCCGGAAATTCACTTCACGGAAATTATGAAAAGAAACGCGTGTGACCTGCAAGTGGTCCGCGAGTGACACAATTGTGGCAGCAATAAAAATGTTGAGCTATTTTTTGGAGGTCATCTCCATCCTTTTTGTATATTCGTATTTTAATTATTTTTATTGTGAGTTGGGTGAAAAAAGTAAGGTCACATATAATTGGGGTCCGCAAAAAAAGCAGAGTCGCAAAAAGGGGTCCATGAAGCAAAAAGTTTGGGAAACCCTGCTCTACACTATCATCAGGATCGCATTTTTAATATATTATGGAAAGTCTGATCCAGGCCATGCTTTACTACTGCTTCTCAGTGTCACCACTGGATTTGCATAAAAGACTCTTCTTTGTCATTTGAGCTATTCATTTTGAGAGGTATGCAGGAAGATGTACATACACTGCATGTGTGCTCAGGCTCGGTTTGCGAGTCTTTAGTTAGACTGGGCCACCACAACTGGTAGACTGCTTGGCCCTACCACCTGTCTGCCACGTGAAAAGAAGCATCCTGTTAAGTGCCTTGCCCAAGGAGACAACAAGCAAGCTTGTCGGCTTGTTCTCCACACTATCCCTATTTTGCTGAGTGCCAAGCAGGGAAGCGTTGAATACCATTTTTTAAAGTCCTTTGGTATGACTTGACTTGGGAAATGAACCTCAGGTCTACAGACTGCAAAGTGGACACTCTAACCTCTATGCCATTGCACCAGTGCATGAAAGGTGAACAGTAATTGCATTATGCTAGAACCTAGCTTTGCTCTAGACCAGAGATGTCCAACCTTTTAATTTAATAAGACACATTGCAAACTTAAATATTTAACTGGGCTGCAAAACCACCAGAATATCTTAATACAATTTAATGAAAAAATTACAATATAAAACAAAACCATGTGAATACAGTTTATTTACATTATTACAACATTGTAAATATTGTAATGTTTACATGTAGCTATACATAAAAAAAAGATTAAATTTAATTAACCAATATTAATTCAATGAGACTTTTGACTTTGTCTTCCAGCCATAATATTTTCAATATTTGCATCAAAGGATGCATTCTTAATTTTAAGAATGTTTGCTAAATGTCTGTCAGTCAATCTATTTCTTTCTGCAGTTTTCATGTTTTTCATGCTTGAAAAAAGCTGCTTGCAAGAGTATGTACTTCCCCACATGCATAATAATTTTCTGGATAAACTTAGAATTTGATTGAATTCATTTTTGAGAGAATGCAATTTCTTATAAAATGAAGGAAGTATGTTCTCCCTATGGAAAGTTTTTAAACCTTCCCGACTTTGCAGCTCAATCAGTTCAAGTTGGTACTCCACTGGTGCTTTATCATATTCAAATGAAAATGGATCATTAAACAATTTTAACTCAATTTCAATCTTTCTAAAGTCAGAAAATCTAATTGTAAACTCTCCAAGCAAATCTTCACATAATTTAGTATATTTTTCATAGTTTACAGAAAACTTTTTCTCTCTTTCAGATAAACTACAAAAGTGTACAATTTTACCAGCTTTTTGCTGTGCTATAAAAAGTTCCAATGTGATAGACATGTTTCCTTTACTAAATTCACCTTGTCTGGACAGTACTCATTAAAAGCAATAACAATGCATTCTTTTATTAATTCTCCATCAACAAGTGGTTTTCCTTTCTTAGCTAATTTCTCAGCTATAAGGTAACTAACTTTTGTACATGTTCCAGTTTTAACAACATGTTTTTGAAGACTAGCTCGCAGTGACATAATTGCCTTTGTCTATTCTTCAATTTTCGTTTTTCTTCTTTCTTCACTAAACGTCTGATATTCTGACTCATGTTTTGAAGCATAATGACGTTTGATATTGTATTCCTTGCATACACTAATCTTATCATTACATATAAGACATATTATATTGCCAAATAACTCAGACACAAAATGTTTTTCTGTCCATCGGATATTGAATTTCCTCTTTTCTTCTATCTTCCTTTTTTTGGTAGTGGATTCCATGGCCATATGAATATAAAATTTTCAATATTTAAGATTATAGTTCTCTGAAAAAGAAATTAACCATTCATAGGTATATTGAGCCGTAGTTTACTGAAAATGCATTTATTTCAACAACAAAGAAAATTTAAAAATCCATTAATATAATTAATTAATCTAATAACACTGTGCAACAAATTTTCAGTTTGAAAAAAACTCAAAAACAAACAGATGTGCTTTAGGGTAATTTGTGGGTGCTGAGTCCGAATTTGAACTTGTTTTTTATGTAGATGTCGGGATTTTCTGCAAAAAGCACCTGAATTTGTGGTTGAGATAGAATATTTTTTACATTGTCTAGCACTATTGCCCATAACAAATTTATCTAATATGTCTTCTAATAGATTTTTTTTATGAGTTGCAACAAGTCTATTATATTTGTGAAGAATGCAGTTCCCCAAGTTTAGGAAAACTTGGCATAGTTTGCAATAAAATATTCAAATTTCGACCAAAATGTTAACCACTTAGTAGCATTTTACCAAAATTTAATTATGGTTTTACAGCAACATTGTTAGTCTTTATTATAATTTTTTTTGCTCTCCCACCTATTACAAGTTTCAGCATTATCTAATGTGAAAATGAAGCTTTAAAATGGAGCAACACAAAAACTCAACAAGAAAATCACACTATGTGCAAAAATTGAACAGAAGTTCAACATCATCATCTTTTGTGTTCTTGTTCTGGCTTATCTCGTTTCAGTGACCAGCAGTATTTGGCAAGCATTCCAGTTGACAACTTTCCTTTGAACCTCTTTTCAATAACAGCAGTGTCCTGGTGAAATCTCTCACCGTCCTCATCTGAAACTGCTCTCAAGTTTTCATGAGAAAATGGTAAATGTGAATGTAGAAAGTGAACTTTGAGTGACATCTTGCATCCTATTATGTGGTAGTTGCGTAACAAGTTGGCCACCACATCTCTGAAGTCATCAGACTTATGTAAACCAAGAAAATTTAGACATACTTGTTTAAAACTTTTCCTTGCAGCCAACTCGGTTTCATTGAGTGTTTTGTCAAACATGTCATTCAGGATAAGTTTTTGTATCTGAGGCCCAACAAACATACCTTCTTTTATTTTGGCATCAGACAATTTGGGAAAACATTCATGAAAACATTCAAATGCAGGAAAATCTTTTCTTAAGCCTTTAACAAATTGTTTGAATAGCCCAAGCTTAATTTGCATAGGTGGCAAAAGGATTTTATTTTGAGGGACCAAAGGCAAAGCTACCATGTTATGTTGACCTTCCTCTTCTTCTATTTTCTTCAGCCAGGTCTTCTCAATGTAATGCTTATTACAAGCTCTGGAATCCCAGAGGCATAGAAAGCAGCAGTATTTAGTGTAGCCAAGTTGAAGGCCTCGTAACAAAGCCACGACTTTTAAGTCTGCGCACACATACCACAAATGAGAATGGTAATTTAATTTATCCAAAATAAGTTGCAAGTTGTAGTATGTTTTATTGAGGATGGTTAAATATGCTACTGGCACGAATGGATAGCAGTTCCTGCTATGCAGAAGCACAGCTTTGATACTTTCCTTAGAGCTGTCTACAAAAAGTCTCCAGTTCGTTTGATCGTGGATCATGCCAATACTTTGAAATAATGCAGAAACATCATTACAATAGCACAGTTTGCCATCAGTAGAGAAATGGGAAATTAGGTCTTGGCTTCTTTGATGATAGAAAATTACCTTTGTGTCTGGAGCAAGCAAATTCCATTTCTTGTAAGCGTGAAGACAAGAGTTCGCTATTAGACTTGGTCAGATTTAAATTTCGCACAAGATCGTTTGAATCTTCCTGACTGATCAAATGTGGTTTGGTAGCTTCTTGACTGAGTTGAAAGGTATCATCAGAATCACAACTCGAGTTTTCAGAGTTCTCTGAAGACTTGCCCTTTAGTTCAGGTAAACACGGTGGAGTAATGGGAATGGGTAGGATCAGCCAAATGTGGGACAGGACGGATAGCAGATGGTAGGTTTGGATACAAAATTTTCTTCCTGTTTCTTTGGTTATAGCCTTTTGTTTTGGTTAAACAGAAATAGCAATCAGTGATGTGGTCTCTCTGCTCTCGCCAGATCATAGGCACATGAATCCCATATCTACTTTTTTCCCCGAAAACCATTTGCTTAGTTTACCACTACAGTCTAAGCAACAATAGTATGGAGACCAAACTTTATCTTGGTCTCCAACCGCACATCCAAAATAAGCATAATACAAATGCTTGATCTTGTCAGTTAAGTTCCTTTTATATTTTAGCAAAGTCAATTCTCCACAAATGTAGCAAAATGTATCAGGATCATTTTTACAAGATCGTCTCTTTTTTGGCATTTTAGCTTTCTTATGAGCAAAATCAATGTCTAACTGTATAATACGTGCAATACCATGAGTATGTTTGCCTTATAGCTTGCTTACAACATACCTAAATGCAAAAATTATGATTAAAAGAATGTCTGCTGTAGCTAAATCACAAGGACTGTTGATTTCTAACTATTAGGTTGTTCGGAAAATAATGGCCGATTTTAGACAAAAACTTTTAATAATGAAAGAAGTGACAATGTGATGTTCAAATTAGTCAAAGTATGAACCTTGAACAGCCAAACATCTTTGCCATCTACCATAGGCGTAGGAAGTGGGGGGTCTGGGGGGCACTGGCCCCCCCTGCTTGTAAAATTTCGGGCAATTTGAGTAAGTGTCATAATATTTTGCCCAAAAAATTTGTCACTGTAATAACATCTCCAAAATAAAAAAAAAAGGTCATCACTTGTTTGGCCTCACGTTTGGTGACATATTTAGGCCGAAAATGATGGAAAAGGTGCAGCGAAACAGGCGATGACCTTTTTTTTTTTTTTGAGATGTTATTGCAGTGACAAATTTTTCGGGCAAAAATTTGGTGCACCCCCAAATGGGTTTGAGCTCATACGCCCATGCCATCTACCAAGAAGATCATTTATGTTCATTGAGCTCATGCGGGATCGATTTTTCAAACTTTTTGATCTTTCCCATTTGCTTCAGATGGTCAGACACGGTTGAAATGCTGACACCAAGTTGCGTTGACATTTCCCTCACACTCTGTCGTGAGTTTTGCTCGACAATCGCTCTCAAATGTTTGAGGCTCTCTTTCCACAAAACTTTTGAAACCATCTTCGAACTGCTCTTTCACTTGTTGTGCTTTCTCCCTATGCTTCATTGATGTTTGCAGTAGTTTGAGCAGCATTATTGCCGAGCTTGAACTCATGCAAAAAGAGTAATCACAAGTCTTCTTTTTTCATATTAAAAATGCATGGTTTTATTGCTTACAAAATGAGCTATTAAAGGATTTATGATTTTATGAACTAAAAAGCCACATTCTTGATCTGAAATACACAAGACATTCCTTAGAGAACCAATTTAAAAACATATCATCTAAAATCGGCCATTATTTTCCGAACAACCTAATACCTGTAAGCAGCAACTGTGACAGTCTGTTTCTGTTTAACTGACTGGATCATGGGTGACCAGAATTGCTATTTTTTTGTATAGATTTAACAACTGTCAGCAATAGTGTCAATGATGGCTCATAAATCAAGCAGTGAAAATTCAGGCGTGTGTTTTCAAATTAAAATGTAAAATAGTGAAAAAACCTGATGTGATAGAAAAAAATAAATTTCATATTCGTGTTCAGCAGCCCCAAATTTACCAAAATCAAGTCATTTTGTCTTTGAGTTTTTTTGTGTTGCACAGTGTAATTAATTCAATGATGTTAATTTAGTTTTAACAAGATGGCCTTCAGAGTGATATTTATCCATAGTGTGTATTATATTTTGAGGACCACAATTACAGAACTAAGAAATTGACAATATTATAAAATTTGTATGCATGCTCAGTTGTAAATTTCATCTTAATTATATTGTTTTTTAAATTGTTTATCTTAATTATTTTATTTATTAAATATAAAATGTTTTGATTAAATTACATGAAGACTCTTGTGCTCATTTCTCGATAAATTTGCAAAAAAAAATTTTTTAATGAGTTGATAGTGGGCCGCATCCAAACATTGAGTGGGCTGCAATGCAGCCCGTGGGCCACAGATTGGACATCCCTGCTCTAGACAATGGATTACATCTTTTATGCAAATCATTTGACTGTTCAAGTTCGTATCCAATTAGTAACTGATGGACTGGTAATCTGCACTGACAAGCACATTCTCAGTGACTTTTCCTCTGATCTGGTGAATTGCAAAATCTGGTTGAACTACTGAATTTTCCTTGCTGTTGTGTTGTCCTTCAATGGTGGAAGGTACATTTTCCTGATTACTATTCCAGGAACATTTCACTGAGTGGGCATTAAAGAAAAGACGTAGTATAAATATTGAATCGTGTGATTTTATGTGGAATTCATTGATTAGAACCACTGGCTGCCCAGCTCATGTCTTCATTGACTTACAGCCATAGCTAGTAGTAGACTGCCTCTTCACGTTGATAAGTGTTTGGGATCAAAGCCAACTTATGCTCATGTTGTGCAAATAGGTTCCGAGTGCACACCAGCTAGTCCAGTTAAAGCTTACACGTCCATGGGGACTAGAAATCATAATGGTGTATTGCTGGTGGATCATGTAACCACTTCATATTGAAATGCAAACTGTTCAACAAGAAGCGAGGGAAAAAGATTTGTCTGACAGAAACATCTCTGCTTCAATTGTCTTAGGTCTGATCATGTGGTCAAAGAGTGACAGCAAGACATGCTGCAGAACTTGTAATTAAAATCACTCTACCTTGCTTCACGATTCTGTGCATACATGCAAGTCTTCCCGAAATGGAATATAATGTTCTTGTGATGAAACAATATCAGCCACAGTGGTTGCCATAAGTACATTGTTCTTTCTGGGACATGGCAAAGAAATGGCAGCAAGCAATTCCTATATCTCAAATAAAAACACTGGAAAAAGTAGAAATCCTTAAGCTCTTTTGGGTGGTGGTGCACACATCTTTTGACTAAATGCTTGTGCTTGGATTTTGGATTAGATTGTAAATCCCATCAGGTCAAGCTTGCACTTGGTGAATAGTGATTTAAAAATCATAAACATTGTTGAAGTCAAATGCATTGTTCAGAGTGTTTAGGAGAAAAATTTGTATAGGTTGAAAGGTGTTTGTGTTGTTGAAAGCATGCCAGCGTCAAGTGGAAGTATATCTTTGCCAATTCATGCAAATCAGAATTAACATTTGGATAATCAGAATTAATATTTGAGGCTATTAACTCAGCGTTTATTGTCCAGCCCTACAGACTCAATATAGACATTGATTTGTAAACAGTGTACAGACTGTTTTTTTGGCTGAATGTTGTGGTATATTTTACAGTTACACATACCTGGTCGACAGATGTCGCGTATTTGATTGTGTGAACCTGTACCCATTTTTTAATCATTTATTTAATGTTTGTGTCATTGTATTGATTTTCCTGCTTGAATGTTTTCTTAAGGTACATTGATGCTTGGCTCGGTTATCTTAGAGAACAGTGCCAGATGTATTAAATGTCTGAAGTCCTACCATGGTTTAATCTCACAACTAGAATGCTGCTATTCCTTATTACTTCAGCCAATTTGGTTTATTTTTTGACGGAATATCATGTAGTTTTCAGATTTAAATCACCTTCATTGTACTGTGCTAGTGAAATAAAATCTCTGTTTCAAGTACACTTTATTGTGGAATGGGGAATATGGTAAATCGTTGCTATTTTTAAAGCTGTTTTTTTGGGTAAAATATTTAATGCTGTTTTTAGAATGTTTAGACAACTACGGTGCCAAACACGCAAACCAATGCAGACATAACTCTGTGATTTCTGGCTGGTTCAGGAGTGACAACCATGCTATTGACAAAGCTGTTTCTCAAGCTGAGAAAATTATTGGTTTTCCAACTTCATATTTGAATATAAGAGCTCTCCTTGGTGATGAATTGAGCACTATGGCAACTCATGTTCGAAAATTAACTTCATTGAAACATCCATTATTTTCAACTGCAAGGTAATAGATTTTATATCAAAGATAATATGTGGTGCATAAATTTTGAAGTCTGTAAGTAGTAGACTGTTCTTAATGCTGAATCCAAAAATTGTTTGGTAATTTTTTTTGTTTAGCTTTAGTTATTTTGCTATTCAGGTATGAAATATTTGACAGCTTAAGCATTCTATCTGCCCATTGGAATTTCATGATGTCGTAAAAATATTATAGCCATTAAATGAAGTTTTCATACCACTTTATTGATAAAAGTGCGCTAGTGTATTTTTCTTCTTTAGACTTAATCAAATAATGAAGACAAAGATATTGCAGAAGAGAAGCAATTAATAACTGTAATGCTGAAGGTCAGATAGCATGAAAGAACTTGGAGATTTCAAGTCATGATACTTATTGATTGTTCAAACCAGTATGATTTGAGCCGAATATATTGTCCACAGCCAAACAACCAGGGACATGGAAGCGGTCATTTTTCAACCACTTCTGCTTCCACACCTATCGCTTCTACTTCTGCTTCCTCTAACAAAAAACGAGAAAACGACTGTTGACAATTTTCTTAACTTTTGTGGGTCTGTAGCCTGCCTTCTACTCTTTATCATTTTGAGGGGACAAAAACCTTTATTTATTGCTATTACTTTACCTACTTTGCTTGAGCTTGTTGTTCCAAACTACTCTATCTTTCTTTTTCTTAGATATTAGAGCTCATATTAAATGTAGAACAGTGCTTTTCAACCTTTTTGTCATCACGGAACCCCCAATGTACTTTTGTGTTTGTCATGGAACCCCCACTAACAAAAATTTAGAAATCACGAAGTGCTTGCAAGAAAATCAAATATTTCATTACTAAAATTCAAAAAATAATTAAACACTTCAACAAATAGACAGTTATTACAAGTTCCTTCACTACTTGCAGCCACTTTTACAACAGTTAATCTAATGCTTCTCAGATCTAAACCGTATGACCACATATTACAGCTCTCGACAATAACCTGTCATCACAACAACAAGTTACATCATATAGTGCTGATTTTCCTTCTCTATCCTCAACTAACTCTAACTTTGAGTTAACTTTAACTCTAATCATCATTACGGACCTTCTGTCTGTCCTTAAAACATGTTTTGACTCTGATCTTTTTAAATAGTGAAGTGCGAAATTTACATGTAAAGCAAACAAAATCAACAGCAAAGTCAGCTGCACCAATCAACAGCTGCCTCAATGTGGTGGTGCAGTCCCCAACCCCATTTGGGTTGGGTTAGAATGACTGTTGACCTTCCCGAGGATCCCAGTTACCCTGGGCACTCCCCTCACACAAACCATTTTTCGCCTTGCAGCTCCCTGAACGACCGCAGAAAGGTAGCACACAGCCTCTTTAGAATTGGCCTGTCTTCTCTTTTCTCCTGCCTTTCTCTTGCCCATCTTCTCATTCTTCTCCTTTTCCTGATGAGCAGCAGCATTCATCCTAACCCTTGTCCTGTCTTTCCCTGTTCAGTGTGCGCTGGAAATATGACCTGGTGGGGTAGGCCAGTGCAATGCTGCTCATGCTCTAATTGGGTTCATTTAAAGTGCTCACTACTCTCCTTTCGTAGATTCAGAACTCTTGGCAGCTGTCACTCCTGGAGCTGCCCTCCCTGCTGCGTCCCTGCTTTTTTTGAAGATCCCACAGCTACCAGCACTGTGACTTCCTCCTCAGGCTCCTCGAGTTGGTATACCTCCACTGCTCAATCTGGCCCCCTTCTGCTGATGCAGCACTTGCACCCTACCCTCACCTTCAAACCTCATATCCTCATTCTGCCCACTTTGTATCTTCTCCCTCTGCACCCTCACCATTGCCTCATGATCTTGGCTGTTTCTCTTTACATCCTGCTTTTTTTTTCTCTCCCAGACTCCTTCAGGGTTCTTCAATGGAATGCTGGGGGTCTCCGAGCCAGGAGCACTGAACTGCTGCACTTAATTTTGTCTCATCCCATTGACCTTATTTGTATCCAGGAATCTAACCTTAATTAATCTTCCTTTTTTCAGATCCCTGGATTCTCTGCTCTGCAATGTGATCGCAGCCACTCCCAATTTGGTATTTTTTTTCTACTAATGTCACAGACACTAGTGGCGGTGGCATCATTTTTGTCAGGCAGGGCTTATCCTTCTCTGAGCTTTCTACCTCCTCTCTTTCTTCGCTTGACCCCTACTCTGATTATGTAGAGATCAACATGTCTAAGACTCCTCCTCGCTCTCATTTCTTAATGCTTATACTCCTCCTGTTTGCTCTTTAAAGAATAGCAGAACCAATTTCTTTTCTCTTTCATTCTTCCTTCCTCTGCAAATCTCTTTATTCTGGGAGAATTCAATTGCCATCACCCTCTCTAGGACTCAAAAAATACTTCCAACCCATGTGGGGAGAAAGCATTCGGTTGGGTCATCTCCTCTGACCTCCTCCCCTGCAATGACTCTGACATATCTACTCTTCTTCATTGCTCCTCTGGCAGTTGCTCCTCCACTGACATCTCCTTTGCTCTTTTCTCTCTCGTTCTATCTTGCTCTTGGGAGGTGCTTCAGAACCTGGGTTCTGATCACCTACCAATTCTACTAACCATCCCTCTTTCTCCGGTCTTTCGTTCCAACAAATGTCTCCCTTCCTTGAATTTTCAGAAAGCTCATTGGGATGACTTTGCTTCTTACTTCCACTCTCACTGTCCTTCACAGGAATACTCGTCTCTTTCTCTTTGCTCTGCTGCTACTCTTTTTTACTTCTCTAACACTGAATGCTCTTCTTACGATCTGGTGCTCTGGACTGACGGCTTTGTTCCATTTCTTTTGGCAAGGGTGGCTCTGGTGTACTTGCCAACTGTTCTCCCTGTGGCACTGAGGCCACTCTTTTCAGCAGGCCCAGTTTGTTCAAGTTTTTCTGCTGAAGTTTGCTCCATTCCGCAAGCTCTGCTGGTCTCAGCAGCACCAACAAGTCTGCCACTTCCCTTCTCTTCTCCTATCTGACTCTTGCTCTGTTTTTGCCACTCTGTCCTCTTCTCCATCTTTCCTTTTACTTTAATCTTTGGCAGGAACTGTTTTCTCTCTCATCCTGTTCTATCAAGCTACAATGGATCCCTGGACACTCGGTTCTCCTGGGCAACAACGCAGCTGATGAGCTGGCCAGACAGGGAGCAACACTTGCACCCTCAGCAATCCCTTGTAGTCTCTCTTCTCTTATCTCTTGTATCCACTCTTTTCTCTTACTTGAGGCATACTGTCTCATCTAAATTCTTTGACACATAGGTTCCCTCAATTTCCACCTAGGAACTTGTGCTTCTATGTCATGCTCACTGTGTTCTCTCTCACCTTCGCTGCAACAAACACAAGTCTTCTGTTAAGCTCTTATCTCTCTAGAATTGGTAGAACCAAGAATCCTTTTTGCAGCGCTTGTGGACACCTGTCCCAGGACACCTCTCATCTCATTCTGCACTGTCCAGCTATGGACTCTTTGCGTCTCTTGCTCTATGGCAATTTTCTGTCTCTGTACTACTTCTGTCCAGGCCCTGGGGAGTTTCCCAACTTCTGGGGCCTCACGGTCTTCTGCCATCAACCCATCCCTCGGAAGGGGTTAAGTAACAACAACAACAGCAAAACTGAAATTACAGACGCACTATTATGTAACAAAGGGAGTTAGCAAATTCAGACGTTCCTAAAGTTGTAAATAGGATTATGTCACAATCTGCAACTTGCTATCACAAGATTCCATTGCTATTTACATACACGGAACACCACTCCATATAAGAAATCAATATACTGAAATAAGAAATAAATGCTATTAATAAATGAAGAACCTTCATGATCCCCTCACAGAACCCTTAAAATGCACGGAACACTACTGCATGTTTTACGAAACCCCTGTTGAAGAGCACTGATGTGGAATGATCAAGTTTTTTCTGTTGTGAGTAATTTCTTTTTCAACATTTTTGATTCCCTGACCACGGATAGTTAATTTTAATCAAATCATCATTTTATTAGCTTTGTTTCATTGTCTAAATTATCTTTTTCTTACCTGTAATCGATATAAAATGTGATGCTGGTTATACTTTCTCTTGTTCTCTCGCCCTACTGATATTGCACGTTCATTTAGACTTATAGTGCAACCTCACTGTTTAATCCACCTTGGGAAATGGACAAAACTTTTTCACCTAGTTACTCTTAAATCAAATAACCTATGTGGAAGCAGAAGCAGTAGAATTTTCGCACTTCTTCCAGCTTCTGTTTCCTCTTTTACGTCCCTGCAAATATCATAAAAAAAATCCAAAACATAATTGGAAGAGTGAAAAAATAGTTTATATAGTTAAGTGATAGTGTGTAGTGGCTTCTAATTTTTTTATGGCAGACCCTAGCAGAAGTATCCAATCATGAAAAAAATACCACATGCAAAATATTTTCAAAAAATAGCACGGTTCAGAGTTTGCTCAAAGGTTTTTAAGTTTTAAACATTATGTGCATATAGGGTAGTTAGGAAACAGAGTTAGTTATGCTAGTTCTAAATTTCTATGTTGTTGCATGATATGTGGGTGCTTGCATAGTTCTATAATTCTGAGTTCAATTTCCACTGGTGTGTGATTGATTACTAGTGAAATAGATTTCAGTAGACCAATAATAATTGATAGTGGTGTTTGTTAGCAGCTAGCTCTGCCAGTGTCGCCCATAAGGCTCCCACCAGTAATATCAAACTTACGAATATCAATTTAGCTGGCTGTGCTGGTTTCACCCAATAGATAGTTGTGAAAACAGTAATAAAAATTTTATGTTTTTTTGATACAGCTGAATCTTCTTCCAAAACGAAATCAACGTTTTTTGAAAGAGAATCAATCAAAAAACATTAGAGGGGCATTGCAAATGGACATTATATTTTTCTCAAAGTTTCTTGAGTTCCTGGTTACATTTTGCTTGTCATGCATCATGGGCATAGTTAGGAACTGGACTTGCTCACAATTGAAATAGCTTTTGGTTTCACACACGTTTATGTCTTCATTTGATCAAGTGCATTGAAGCATTGTAGAAAAGGGTGCCATGGTAATTGATTATTTTAAAAGGGTGACAAAGTGATTAATATGTATTTTTAGGAATAAGTTATTAAATATTACGACCACTACTTATGACTTTGCCGTAGTTGTATGCCTATTTGTGCAACCTACAGCCTTTAGCTGTGGACATAAAGCTAGGTCTTGGCATAAACGCTGCCAGGGAAAAAACAAACTAACCTGAAAACGTGCACTTGCAGTTATGTTATTACAATTACAATGCCCCCACCATTAATGTCAATGTTAAAAATATGGAAAGTTGTGAGAGCAGTAATAAAAAGGTAATGTCTTTTTGACATAGCCAATATTTATTCCAACATCAAAAGTACCATAGTTTTTTTGATGGGAATTGTGTAGAAAAACATTGCCTAGCAACTTTTTATTTGTCCTGTTTCCAGCATGTACTTAGAAAGTGGACATGCTCAAAATTAAAACATGTTTTAATTTTGTTTATTTGAAATAAACAAAATATTTGTTTATTTCACCACTGGGGAAAGTTGTAGGAAAGGGATGGGCCAAAGTTATTGCTGTGTAATTTCAGAAGTGAGCTATTAAATATGCGTCTCTCTACCAATGACCTTTCACAATTGTATGTTTGTTTGTGTGACCTAACGTCTCTGGCTGCATGTTTATTGCTAGGCCTGGCATAACTGCAGCTAGGAAAAGTGCAAACTAACCCAAAGTTGAGCACTTACTAGGTATTAGTATGGTTTTAGGTAGGTATTAGAGTGGTTTTAAAAAACTTTTTGGAATTTCAAAATAGGAGCTCTAAAAACCTGACCCTCAAATCCAGCCAACTACCACCACAACAAAGGTCAAGTGAGGTCGAATTGACTAACCATCCACTAACTCACTAACCACTGATTGTAGAAAGTTGATATTGGTGGCAAAAGATGCAGAATGCTTATGCTTCTTTATGTCATATGAGAAACTTTCTGTAAATGCATTAGTTTTAAGAGATAATTTAAAACAATGTATTTTAGCATCAATTTTGCTGTCAAATGTTGTGAAAATGTCACATAATAATTGTTAGGCACACTAAATAGTTAGGCGTTTTAATAAGTAAAATACGCACTAATTATACGCTGCATAATATACATAGCTAGTTTGGTAGTGGTAAAAATAATGTACTCAGGCCAGATGCATTAAATAGCAATCACTATACTAGAAATCTATTTAAAAAACATAAAAATGTAATTTAGCAAAGTTATATGCATAGCATCCACATCAAAGATTAAGAATGCACAACCTTGAATGAACCTGATGAGTGCATGTACAGCAAATTTTGAAATGCTGCAATGAATATTTTTGCTACATTTGATGCAATCCATTGCCAACCAAGTTGGTGAATACCTATTTCACAGCTACTGTAGCACCCCCAATTAAACTTCATTGTTAGAAATTTGTATGCTATGCGTCTGCATTCTGCAACAGAACCATGTACCTATGTTAAATATTTACGTTTAGAAGAGATAACTTAGCAAAGATGAAATTGAATTGTGCAACATAGCAGCAAGCAGGCACAACAGAGAAGTTTAAAAATATGTGTAGCTGAAGTGATGCTAGAGTTGCAAGTTGTAATTCTGCAAGGTCACTTTTTTGCTATTGTTTTTTTTAGATGTCATTTTCTCATGATCCTGAAGTGGTTTACTAATTATTGCTGTGATATCACTTTACACAAAATATACTGGAAGTGAATTTTTCAAAGTTTGAATGCATTGATAGCACTGTACAACTACATATTTTCATGCTTTTAATACTTTTTCAAGCATTATAGAATAATTTTTGGCCACTATATTCAAAAACAAAATCTATTTTTTTCCATCTCGTCTACATATTTATTTATTATGATATTTATATATGGCAAATCTATATCAAATTTTTGACATGGGCACTACTTTTTTTGAATCTTTTGTATTTTAAAAGCAATTTTAGTTCTCTTTATATTTGTTTACTTTCCTAATGATAACTGTAAGGAGTTTCCAATAAATTTAATTTTGGTATGTGACTTAAAATATCCGCAACAAATGAGTTATATTGGTGTAATTAAAAAATTTGTGGCTTAACTGTGCTATTAAAATTTTTGCTTGTCAGCCATTTTTCTCTGCTATTTGTTGCGTTTGAGAAGATAATCGTGTCAGCAACAGTAGTTAACTGCCATGTGAATGTTTTAATGCTATACCTAATGTTTTTTGGTTATGATAGTATTGTACAGACTATATTAGTTGTTTTAGGTTGTTCATCTTAAATGGAATGTAATCACAATTGCAGTTGAGGTTTTTTGGCAGTTCAAATAATATTACGTGTACAACTTTTGAAATTTGATTTATTTCATACAAATTTTGTTTTTAATTTGTCAGTAGCTTGTATGCTTAATAATGAATTGCAGATCATGTATGAATCATGCATGAATCATGCAGACAGTTCTTGCTACATTTGTGGAAAGTTTACTCCTAATCTCAAAGGCTGAATGTAGCTATCAAAGTATTGATAGTGTACTATTTTGGACGTATGGTGGGAGACCAAGACAAACATTGAGCACCAGATTTATGTTGCAAAAATTGTTACTCATCTTTAATTTAGTGGTCAGATAGAAAACAAAAAAGCATGCCATTGCTGTACCGATTTAGTGTGAACCCACAAATCATTTATCAGACCATTACTTCTGCCTTGTGAAAGTCACAGAGCATCTAAAAACAAGTAAATCCAACTTATTTAAATTGTTCTTCAACATTACAGCCAGTAAATCATGCTTCTGAAGGTATTCCAACTACTAGTCCTTTATCTTTGTTGGGGTTACATGCAGAATTATGTGATAGCTGTAGCCCATTTACATCATCACAGTTTTAAAGTTACACCTAAAACTTTATTGTTTTTGTTAAAACTCCACACCTGCTGAACCAAAATCACTTGAATAATTTGGTAAAAGACTTAGGTTTAACAAAAAGACTCAGGAATTCTTGCCTCATGTCTAAAACAATGAAATACGTTGCAAAAAAGTGTTAAAGGAAGATATTGTACACATGATACACATTTTTTAGAGTTTTTCAGTCCAAGTTTTTCAAAATTGTTCTCTCTGTGTATTATTGTTCCGATTTGGCTGGTGTTTTTAAAGTAATTGGTTTTGAGCCTCACCCTGCTGATTGGAAATGGTTTATCAATTTAAGGAGTAACTAGTTTTAAAGGCAGTTTTACTGTGTAGTGGAAACGAAGAGCTTTCAGTTCTACTTGTACATACTGCTGGTTTAAAAGAATCCTATTTAATAGAGGAAACAATATTGCATTCAGTAAAATACTCTCAGTTTCGATAGAACATTTGTGGAGATTTTACAGTGATTGGTTTACCTTTTTGTTAAGTAAATAGGATATGTCAAGCATCAATGTTTCTTGTACCACTGGGGCAGCAAGGACGATAAACATCACTACAACCAAAAGGAATGGACAAAATAAATTGAATTTATTCCAGAAAGGTTTAGTGTTCAACACGTGTCCTTAATCGATCCCACAAAGTATTTATCTTCCACCACTACTCATCAAATTGTGCTTGTTCAAAAATTTTGTGAATGCACTAAATAGCAGTGGAATTTCATACTTAAGTCAACAATTTCCAAATAAAAGTGATGCTAAAATTAAAGCAGAAATTTTTATTGCTCGAGAAATACAATTAGTTGATTTGTGATAAAGCATTTGGTCAAAGCTTATGAATAAAAGAAATAACAGTTTGGGATTAGTATTATATGATTGTCAAAAATTTTTTTAAGGTAATGTTAAATTTCCAAACTATTCCCAAATCATTACAGATTATTTGAAAGCATACCAAGAACTTGGAGCCATAATGTCATTAACAGTGTAAATTAAGAAAATATGTCTAAATCAGTACTGTTGAAAACTAAATCTTTAGTATAAAAAAGGTCCTATGTTGTTTTGGGGAGAAAAATGGAAAATTGTCTGCTTTAAAAACCTTGATATTCAAAGATTTTTCATGTGTTGGAAAGCCAGAGCAAAAAATGACTACTTTGAAAATATTGATCACCAGAAGAAGTTTTCATGTTTTGGCAGGCAAATGTGGAAAATATCTGCTTTGAAAAATTTATCACCATAGAAAAATATGGTTGTCACAAATTAAGGGACATGGGTTTTAGTAAACATTGTTAAGGAAGGGCATGTCTTCAAAAAGCTTAAAATCCTGGTTTTAAGGAGTTTTGAGGCTCTCCAAACTTTTTCCATGTTTGGAAAGGTAGGACTGAGTCTTTTTGAAAAAAAACGATGGCATAGAATAAACTATTCAGAAGATATTTTGTGTTAGATCAGATGTATTTTGTAATTGCTAAGATCTTGTATCAATGCAAAGCATCATTACAGTATTTGCAGTGATGTTTATTTAAATCGGAATCTTAATTTGTCCTTTTGCAAATATTTAGAAAACGTGGCATCATTTTTGTTGTAGTGTGGACTTGTGTGCTACATTTTAGCTGTAATTGTAATTTTAGTAATTATTATCATTGGAATTTGTGTTGATTTCTGTGTTTGTGTAACAGCAAGCTTATCAGTGCAGCTGTCTTTAAGTTAGCCAGTTACTTTTGGTACTTAGTAAAAGTATTTTAATCTCTTATCATCTGGCAAGTATAATGTTTGTGGTTAGCTGTGAGCAGTTTTTTAGTTTGGAAGTGACACAATGATTTTGTGTGTAATTCTAAAATTTTATTTTCAAATATCATTTGTACAGTAACACTATAATATGCCTCCAGCTTTAACAATACCATTGAACGTGGCTTGGGCCTGTAATAAAGTAAGCTATGATTTTAGGCAATGTGTAATAGAAATGTGTGTCAGAAGGCAAGCAAGGCTACAAAGAGCAATGTAACGCCATGACTATTTCTACACACAGCTTTGTCACGCTTGTTCTTATAGATAAAAGCAATGATAACACCTGTTTATTGCTAAGGTGCTCAATGAGAGATCATCTAATTTTGCAAAAAAAGGTTTGTCTGGGAGGAGCAAGATGTTGAACATGTACTTAAAGATCGTAGTTAACCCAAAGGTTACAAGTGCTGAAAGCCGTTTCATTTGTAATATATTACTGTTTTTCCACAACATGCCACCTGCGTACATTTATTTTCAAAGAATATAAATTATAATTGTTTTTGCAGAGGTATTTTTTTTGATTCGGAACATAGTGTTCAAGTTCGTGGCTTGGTAATTCTGTTAATATCAAAATTGTTATCAGCAAATTTAAAGGAGAAAAGATGTTTTGACAAGAGCAAAGTTTTTCAAAAGTAAGATTTTTCTTGTTGCGTGACAAATCTGCAAGTTTGATGCTGCATTTTAACAAGCAAATTACAACTTCATACATTTGTTTTGTATTCAATGCTTCTTACATTGCAAAAAATACTAAGTACTCAGATGTATTTTTTGTAGCATATGATTATGTGTTGATAAGGAGTTTCTCCAAATAGTTTAATTAGATAATTACATACATTTATTTTTTTAACTTTTTCTCTTAAAAAGTTCCAGAGGCAGCATTCCTTTGAGTATTCTATACTCTCACAATCCCTAGCTTTGTATTAAAACTCAACTGGTCCAATTTCAAGCCAAGTCGCTTATGTTATGAAACTTATCTATCAAACTCTTAGATGCTGAAGTGTTTTTTATCCAGTGGGTATTGCAAAAATCTTTTGATGAGGTAGTCTTTCTTGAAGCATTCTACTTGGCATGGCTTTAGCAATGCAGCAGAGACCTCCCTATATAAAAAAGTAGTGGCTCAATAATAGAAATTTTCAAGTTTTTGTGCTAGAAATCTTATTCATTTGTGATACACTTTTGCTTTATACAAAAGTTCCCCATTTCTGCAGCTTGCACATAAAATCACAGTTTTTTGTTGTTAATTTAAAGGAAGTATTTATTGACCTTAAAATGAATAAAATTGACTTAAAAATTAAAAAAATTGACCATATTGACCTAACAAAATTTTGACTAAATGAGTTAGTATTTCTTTAGTTTTTATATTAAATGAACATTCAATTAACAAAAACACACAAATTCTCAACAAAACTTGCAACACGCATGCCTTATATCAGCAGCCAACTCTGCAATCATCAGGTGCAAGGAGCAAGAAATATAATATAAAATTATGTACTGTTTCACATTTTCACACGTAAGTTTCTGTTCTTGGCTAGCAGTTTTGCAGCATGGAAAAACTTCTTCCAGATCAATTTGTTCTTTTGATAATTTATTCTTCAAATTTAACGTTTCGCTCCCCTTAGTTACCAGGGAGCTTCTTCAGAAAACAGCAGATGTTAGTAGTGTAACATATAAACTGTATAACATGAAAATATAAAGACAACCTGTATTACTAAACACTAAAAATTATTTACCAACAGGGCAGGCAATCACGTAATAACAAAAACATTGTTGCATCACAGTACAGGAGTGGGCAAGCAAAAAGTGTTGTGAGATACATAAGATATTATTTATTGGACACAAACACACTATAAACAGCTGGAAAATTTGTACCATCATTGCAATTAATTACATTACATGAACAAGCCTTTTGATTTATCAAAAAACTTTCTGCAAAGCGACATCTGTATGCATGTGATTCTAACTTCGGTATTTTGACATCATCCCAATCTATTCTATGATTGAAATCCATAACATGTTGACTCAGTGCTGACTTTTTAGTGTTAAAAGTCTTGACTGCATCAGCATGTTCCCGTTTTCTGGTTCTAACACTGTGTCCTGTTTCACCTACATACACAGCATTGCAATCCCGGCAAGAAATTTGATACACCAAACCATGCTTTTGTTCAAAATTAACAGCATCTTTAGGTTTACAAAACAACAAAGACAACGTGTGATGTGGTTTTAAAGCCACTCTGACACCAACTTGAGTCAAAATTCGGCTAATAGGTTTGGTTTGAAAGTTATTAGGCGAAGAAATTGTATTAAGGAAATTGTAAACCTTGCAACTAATTGGCAAAGCAGCATACGGGCGTAAGGGGCATTAACAATTTATTAAAATGAATATGCCAGGAAACAATAATGAGTATACCACCCAACCAATTTAGACGAGACCATCCCTGGACGCGTTTCGTCCTTTTGGACTCATCAGCAGGGCCCGTCCCGTCACAAGCAAAAGTAACCCACTCATTAACGTTATCCTTAAAAAAAGAAAAAACAAATCCAACACATGTAGAAGCACTGAGACTTCAACCGACAAACTATTGCTTTGCTTAGCAGGGCAGGTTGACAAATTGGTTGATTGGTTGCATATCCATTGGGAGATCAGTTTACACACTGATCTGAAAAAGCAGATTAAACACTGCATTTATAGCCTAGCGCCTTGTCTTTGCAATGCCATCACGCTCGAGGCGAGTGCGTTGACAATTCACAAGGTGGGAGCCGGGCGACCTTTGATAGACGTGTCGAGCAAATCCATGCCAACGAATTTTCACTCTATCTCACTTCGCAGTAAACCGGGCCTCCTACAGTGAAACGGGCAAATCCATGCCAACTATTTTCAAGTAGGGAAAAAAAACTATAGATTTGAAAGTTATTAGGCGAAGAAATTGTATTAAGGAAATTGTAAACCTTGCAACTAATGGCAAAGCAGCATACGGGCGTAAGGGGCATTAACAATTTATTAAAATGAATATGCCAGGAAACAATAATGAGTATACCACCCAACCAATTTAGACGAGACCATCCCTGGACGCGTTTCGTCCTTTTGGACTCATCAGCAGGGCCCGTCCCGTCACAAGCAAAAGTAACCCACTCATTAACGTTATCCTTAAAAAAAGAAAAAACAAATCCAACACATGTAGAAGCACTGAGACTTCAACCGACGAACTATTGCTTTGCTTAGCAGGGCAGGTTGACAAATTGGTTGATTGGTTGCATATCCATTGGGAGATCAGTTTACACACTGATCTGAAAAAGCAGATTAAACGCTGCATTTATAGCCTAGCGCCTTGTCTTTGCAATGCCATCACGCTCGAGGCGAGTGCGTTGACAATTCACAAGGTGGGAGCCGGGCGACCTTTGATAGACGTGTCGAGCAAATCCATGCCAACGAATTTTCACTCTATCTCACTTCGCAGTAAACCGGGCCTCCTACAGTGAAACGGGCAAATCCATGCCAACTATTTTCAAGTAGGGAAAAAAAACTATAGATTTGAAAGTTATTAGGCGAAGAAATTGTATTAAGGAAATTGTAAACCTTGCAACTAATTGGCAAAGCAGCATACGGGCGTAAGGGGCATTAACAATTTATTAAAATGAATATGCCAGGAAACAATAATGAGTATACCACCCAACCAATTTAGACGAGACCATCCCTGGACGCGGCCCTGCTGATGAGTCCAAAAGGACGAAACGCGTCCAGGGATGGTCTCGTCTAAATTGGTTGGGTGGTATACTCATTATTGTTTCCTGGCATATTCATTTTAATAAATTGTTAATGTCCCTTACGCCCGTATGCTGCTTTGCCAATTAGTTGCAAGGTTTACAATTTCCTTAATAGGTTTGGGCACACCTTGCACGTAGGGAATCGAAGTAAACCGTTTCTGTTTTTCTGATGTTATGATTTTGCAAGTACTTCTTAAAACTGCATTTGTTATTGGGAAATTCGTTATTTTTTAAGGTTTTTGATATTTGATGAAACTCTTCAATGTTTTTTTCGTTATTGGATGTGATACTGTTGGCTCTGGAGAATAATGTACGAGCCACACTAACCTTTTGATTAACCAGATGATGAGATGAATATTGAAGATACCTGTCTGTGTGTGTTGGTTTCCTGTATACGCTTGTTGCAAAGGATCCATCTTCCATCTGTTGTACGCTTATGTCCAAAAAGGCTAATTCTGATTTTTTAAAATTTTGACTCAAGTTGGTGTCAGAGTGGCTTTAAAACCACATCACACGTTGTCTTCGTTGTTTCATAAACCTAAAGATGCTGTTAATTTTGAACAAAAGCATGGTTTGGTGTATCAAATTTCTTGCCGGGATTGCAATGCTGTGAATGTAGGTGAAACAGGACACAGTGTTAGAACCAGAAAACGGGAACATGCTGATGCAGTCAAGACTTTTAACACTAAAAAGTCAGCACTGAGTCAACATGTTATGGATTTCAATCATAGAATAGATTGGGATGATGTCAAAATACCGAAGTTAGAATCACATGCATACAGATGTCGCTTTGCAGAAAGTTTTTTGATAAATCAAAAGGCTTGTTCATGTAATGTAATTAATTGCAATGATGGTACAAATTTTCCAGCTGTTTATAGTGTGTTTGTGTCCAATAAATAATATCTTATGTATCTCACAAAACTTTTTACTTGCCCACTCCTGTATCTGTGATGCAACAATGTTTTTGTTATTACGTGATTGCCTGCCCTGTTGGTAAATAATTTTTAGTGTTTAGTAATACAGGTTGTCTTTATATTTTCATGTTATACAGTTTATATGTTACACTACTAACATCTGCTGTTTTCTGAAGAAGCTCCCTGGTAACTAAGGGGAGCAAAACGTTAAATTTGAAGAATAAATTATCAAAAGAACAAATTGATGTGGTTGAAATATTGTTACACTCGACATACAAGAAATGCCTGCTAAATATAACGTATTGAAAAGAAACTATGGTAGAGATTTATTGCAAAGTACAAGAAATCTAGTAAGTTGTTATGTTGCCATAGAGAAAGAATATTGCCATTTAAGGTTTAATCATGCATGCATGCAAGAGAGAAGGTGTATTGCTCAAGAGCCTAAGGTTTACCCCACCAATTAAATCGCAAAATGGTTTCCAATTAGCTCGTACATCTGGATGGGAGTTTTAAATCTTGGAATTAATGAATCTCATAAAAAAATTGGACGAGCTAAAAGATTAGTTGAGGAGATCAGGTTTCAATTAAACAGCAAATTTAATCCTGAAGATTTCAATGACCTAATGAATTATTTGGATTATAAAAAAAGTAAAGTTCGTTCAAAAACCGAATACATTCACAACCAAAAACTAAAACAGCTTATTCCCAGAAAGTGAGAAACAAAGAGCTTGAATCGAAATTGGGTTAAAAATCTATTCTCATGTTTGCTCACTAATGCGCAGGAATCACTTCTGAAAAAAGGGAATAAATTTGCAATTGCACCATCAAAAATTCCTGAGAACTTTGTGCAGCCTGGATAACTTTGCACAAATCAGTAACTCATTTCAAGAATTTAAATTGTTGTATACAACTTAAACGATAAGCTGTCTCACAGAAAGAGAAGCAATACTTATGCAGTTAGATGCAAGTATTACTATACTGTTTTTATGCCACATGGTGAACAAAATTTATGATAAATCAGATGTGTAAGAATATAAACCTTGTGGCATTTTCTTCAACTCACTTTGATTGGCCAGTGTTGATTTACCATTTCAATTGCTTTAAATGGTTCCTGTTCCACCAATATTTTTTTAGACAGGTAGTCAAGCAATAGCATTGAAGTGAAAAGGTTGTCAAAAAATAAACTATACTCCATACCTTCAGTGGGAAGTTTTGAAATTAGGCTGACTACAACAGAACCCTTTCAAAGCTTAGGGATGGGATCTCTGGTGTTGGCACCTTGGTAAGGCTTAGCTTGAATCAGATATCCTGAACTAGAACAGAGGCTTTAGATTTTGTCGCCAAATCTTATCAATTTTCCATGGATATGCTGCTCCAAATTGTGCTGCCTGCAATGTTCCACCATCAATTCATCAACAGAGACAAGTTTTCACTAGGAAAACACAGTAACCATTTTTCATTGAGATTTGTAAAGAGCAGCCTTACCTTAGAATAGAAATCACTTGTATCCAGTTTTTCATTGTCTGCTAGATGCAGATATTACAGGACCTCTCTGAAGGGATTCCTGGAAATGGCATCAACTACTGGGCCAATGTGCACATCAATTGCTTGCTCCGAATACCTGTCACGCCAAGGCAACCTTGTGTGGCTGCTTAAAAGCAATATAACAGTACAACTCTGAGTTCATCAACAGTGATGTTGAAAGTGTGATTTCCTGATTGCCTGGCATACAGAATGGACTGCTCTATGATGTACTGAATGAGATCGTCATCAAAAAACAACTCTAAGTACTGGACTCCAATCCCAATGTGCATAGGACCTTCAGCATAGGCACTGAGTTTGTGATTTTACCAGGCATGCACAAACTATATAATGTCAAAATTAAAACGTTACTGTTTGATTACCTAATTACCTAAGATACAGTGAAGATGAGCAAATTAATACTTCACAGTCATTTAATACTTCACTTCAACAAAGCAGATGCTCCAACTGCTAGAACTGTTGCTAAGTTTTTCACTTTAAACTGTTTGTAATGTTAACCAAGGGCCCAATGGAAGAAAGAGAAGTACTCAATCCATTGAAAATGTGGGTTGTGTAAGAGAGTTAGTTGGATGCAGTCCAAGGAAATCAATATGTCATCTTTCTGCAGAAAGTAACATTCATCATGCATCTGCCCAGCGTTTCCTAGAGATGACTTGCATCTGTTTCTTTACAAGATTCAATCACAAAGTGAGTTTACACCTGAACAAAAGGCACAGAGACTTGAATTTGCTCAACGGTTTTTGAAAAAACTGGAGACAGATAAACATTTTGTTGAAGAAATTCACATGACAGACAAATGTCGGGTTTATCTTTCAGGGTTACTGAATAAACAGCACTTCCTATATTAAGGGGCTGATAATCCAAGAAATCAACTTGTGAATGAAAGTCCTGAATCTGTGCTTTAGGCAATGAAGTGGGTGGCCATTGGCTGGAATGGCATCATAGAACATTGCTTTTTTGAATTTGATGGCAGAACATTCACAGTTGACCAGATCAACTATTGTTAAATGCTTGAAGAGTTCTACCTCCCAGAATTATGCCAAAAGGCTCAAAGACGAGATAGAAGAATGAAAATGAGAACCCAATGGTTTCAACAGGATGGAACCCCACCACTCACAGCAGGAACCAGAAGAGAATTTATAAGCACTTTTCTGAACATTTAATACTCTCCTTATTATACCCCCTGGACTTTTTCTTTTAAAGGTATTTGAAGAACCAAACTTATGAAAGCCCCTAACGAAGAGACTTTGAACAACTTATGGCAAACATCCAGAGGAAATCTTAAAAATTCCATGTGAAACATTTCAAAACGTGATGAAGAATGTAGCAGTACAGATTTAGGCAGTTATGAGACAACTGGAGGTTATATTGATCACGTGGTTTAAAAGAAGAAGGGTTAAAACTGAATCAAGAACTTACTTGTTTTGACTATATGACTATGAAAAAACAATTGAAAAATATTAATTTGTGTGTTTGTCTCATTAAATTACTTTAGGGGACATTTTTTTGAGACACTCTTGTATATATGGCTGAAAATGGTAGTAAAGTATGCATAGCAACATTATCAATATTCCTGTACACACGAACGTATTTGGCTCACAAATCTTTGGGAGGCATTGTTACAAAGTCATTTTTGGCAGCAGAGTTGCATTATAATTCCAAGAATTTATTTGGTATTTTGTCTGGCAGAAGGCCCACCTTAACACAAAAGGAATTTCTTGCTGGTTTCCTTTCTGGAGGTCAGTGCTAGCCAAATTTGGAAAATGTCTATCAAATTCTTGTTTTAATGATTGCAGATGGGCTTCTATTTCAGTTTTTAGTTCTACATTCAAAGCAACTTTCTTTTGCTCAAGGGCTACATCTAAGTTAGAAAAAGTCTCAACATTTCCCCCTTTGAACTCTTTGAAAACCACAATTTTAATTTTTTTATGAATGCATGTATGGAATCATAGTGATCTATGTGGCTAGTATGGCTGCCTTGCAAATGGTGGTCTAGAAGATTAAGTGCTTCACAAATGTCAACAAGGTATGCCAACGTCATTGAAACCCGTTTGCAATAATTAGATGCAGAAGATTCTGATTACCTTGAGCTTTAAGAAATATTGCTACTTCCTTTTTCAGGTCACAATTCCTAGCAAGCATATTGCCTTTTGATAGCCATCAAACAGTCATGTGAAACAACATGAGCAGCATCCATATCCTTGCACGTAGTAGCAAAGAGCTTTGATTTGATAGAACTTTTTTTGACAAAGTTGACAACACATGTGGCAGTTGTCAGCTGGTCATTGTAGCAGGTAAAGTTCTTGAAGCAAGAGCCTCGTGCTAGATAATGCAGTAAGTTTCTGCTGCATTTGGACTTCTGTGGTTTATCCTGGCAAAATTCACTTTGTGATTGAAGCATTTCAAGAGCACTATCAATGTAGACACCCACAAGGTTCTCCCATTTAATTAAATTATGGTTGAAGTAAGAGGAAACAGCTTCAAACACTTCTTTTGCTTTCATAGTTTTTGCAGGGGTTTGCAAAATAGCATTTTTTCTTCAATTGAAATAGCCCAAACAAAGCGGATGTAAACCAGCAATTGAGACATTTGAGCAATGATATTTGTGCAATGATAGGCCTCACATGGGATGGCAAAAGCACAAGATTTGTTTCTTTTTTTGATTACTTTAAAGATCAATATTCTCTGTGATTTCATCAATGCGTATTTTCACTGTAGAGTCATAGAGAGAGAAATTTTTTCCAGCTCTTCCTGTTTAGCCTCCCCCAAAACAAGACTGGCTGCTTTTAGCATGCATGGTTTTATTAATGCTTCCTCAATATTGTAAGATGTCTTTCCCAGAGCAATTAAGTAACCAATTTCAAATGGTGCTTTTACTGCTTCAGCAGATGAATATTTCTGAAATGCATCATTACTCACAATTTTCATTCTTATAAACGACTCCTTTTTGGCTTCAAAAAATTGTAGGTTCTTGTCTTGTAGGCCGGGATGTCTTGCTTGTAAATGGTGCTGTAAGCAACTTAGTCTTAACGCTAGAAAGACGCAATTTTTCTTTACCTAGAAAGACGGTCATGGTCAATTATGACCGCAATAACATTTTCTGCTTAGAACATTTTTTAATGACAAAAACTTTTTTACTTAACGGTGGCTAACAAACGCACAACAACAATGCTTAATTGAGATTGAAGGTAATTTGAACAAATGTGATCATAGTAATAGTTTGTCTTGCACTTTCTGTAGCACAAGAAAGGCAAGTGGCAACAGTCACTTCACATGAAGTGTGTTTACCTCAACAAATTATGTTGCATAGGTGGCAAGATAGGCTGGAGTTGTTTCTGCATAGCTGCAAATAACATTGCTTCCTTTTTCAATAGACCTGGCTGGAACTTGCACCTCCACCACAGGAAGAGGAGCAGGAGCACTTTCTGCTGGAGGGTTACAGGACATCTCTTTTATAAGCTAAAGTAAAAATTTCCTTCTTGACTAGCTCTGGCCGGTTACTTCACAATATAGGATGTATGCATTTATACATGCATGGTCTATAATGGTGAAAAATATGGCCACTGGTCGTCTTCTTGTGGCACTTTTGCAAGTATGATACCGTGTCATTTGGTCCAAAACATCTACCCCAACTTTTGGCAAGTTGCAATACTTGACAGTTTCAGGTAATGTTTTTGTGTGCTAGGTTGACGAAGACTGTTTTGTGCACTGAGCTCAGTAGACGTACCAGTTTAGCCTTCTTGGCTTTGTATATTGTCAAAGTGGAGTTAGACAGAGAGACGAAAACTTCAGATGAATGTAATAGCTTGTCTTTCATTATCGCCTCAACTTTTGGTACCTCCTTCCTTTGCTTTTTTATTGCACCAAGTAGTGTCGTTTTTTCTGCTTTTAGTTTGTTTGCTAAATTTATACTTGTAAGCTTGATACAAAACAATTTTTGTAGTTTTTTGCGAAATTGTTCCAGGCTTCTAAAATGAGGCAAAATTTATGTGTTTGTCTTCTTTTACGGTGTGTGGAAAAATTGTCAAACCTCAAACGCTTCATCAACTCCCTTGTATTGATCTTTAATGATTGTGCTACCGAAAATTGGGTGATCCTACTTCTTACCCCTCAGTTGATAAATCAAGGCGATTTTTCCAACCAAGACAACAAGTACTATTTGAAGATCAATGAATTTTTAAACTCACGAAGCTCTGCTGAAAAGTTTTCGTTATCGACTTGTCCATGCTTGATTGTGAATTTCTGAATAAAACAAAACATGGGCTCATCAACAAACAAACGAAATGCACTTCCCAATTGGATGCCTCTTTGGGAATATGATGTCGCTCCTAGTCTTTCTGAAAAAACCTTTTCAGCTGCAGCTCTACCTCTGTTCGTAGTGTTGCTGATTCGTTTTCAAGTGATGCCTGCTGTGCTTGAAAGAGTGCCCTGCTGATTGCTCAAAGGTTGTCCTTCATCAGCATTTTCCAAAACTGGTAGATCACTAGCATCATTATTTTTGCTATCCGATAAATCAGAATTTTTACTAGCATCATCACTGTCGCTATTTGATGAATCAGAATTTTTACTAGCAACATCACTGTCAATATCCGATGAATTAGAATTTTCAAGAGAAGCCTGCATTATTCTCTGCGCCGTGACATTTTCATCTTCATCATGGTGGTTATTGGGATCATCTACCTGAAACAATTTCATTGCTTCATATGCAGTATATTGTTTTGCCTCAGCCATGGCAACAAATTGCTGGCAGTAGAAATTTTTAGCCTAAAGATAACAATCTGCTAATAAATCTAAATATTATGCTGTGGCCCTAGCTTTATAACGGACAATAAATCTCTAAACAGCGATATTTTAAATAATTTTCATGACTGAAGATTTCTGTGCGACAATTTATTGCATGAATCAAAAGCTACTTCTTCCTGCCACATCTGAAAATAATCTCGTGCTACAAACTATTTGCTTACAAATAAGTGAGGCAATCCAAATTGCCGTGCTGTTGTTGATAAAAAAATAAATGTTTGAAAAGCTGATAAAATCTACTGATAAAATTGAAAAAATGTTTGTTTTAGACAGTCTTCATTATGACAAAATAACAAAAACTATAGGAGACAAAAAAGTAGAACAGAAATTTGCGAATCGTAAATTGTTTGAAACTGTCTAGTTTC
Source organism: Trididemnum clinides (assembly GCA_963675345.1). Lineage (NCBI taxonomy): Eukaryota > Metazoa > Chordata > Ascidiacea > Aplousobranchia > Didemnidae > Trididemnum > Trididemnum clinides. Next base: position 37,247,171 of record OY776293.1, read on the forward strand.
TAGGTAAAAAGAAGCAGTAGCTATTTCTATGGCAAATCACTCAGCGGTCAATTTTGACTGCTAGTCTTTTTAGGTAAATTGCTTCATTGACTTCGTCTTAGAGATTTGGTCAGATTAATTCCTTTGTTACCTGGCATCTCCAAAAATATATAAAAACTCACATGGTGGCCAGAGCCGAATTTCAACTGCCTACGTTGTAGGATTAAAAACAAAATTGAAAAGCGGTCAAAAATGACCGCTCATCTTTCTAGTGTTAAAGTATCATTGCTCAAGTTTTCCAGACATATTACACAGTTTGGAACAATCTGTTTTTTGTCTATGGCTTGGGTAAAGCTGAACTTAAGATAATTTTTGTGATATTTTCTTTTTTTTAACCTCATCTTATGGCAATCTAAATAGGTAAATCTTTGATTTTGTGATGAATCTGTCTTAAGGGTACACTATAGCTCACACCATGTGCTCACATACAGAGGCTGGACAAAATAAAAGAAATACCTAACATTTTGGCATCAATCTTTGAATGTGTTTTAAACAATCAAAGCTTGACATATTTTAATGCTTTTTGTCTGTTATTTATGTTATTTGATATGTTTATTTAAAATAACTTTTTTTTTACAGATATTTAACCCATTAAGTATGGAATTCATTTTTCGCTTTTCCAGTTACAGTGCATATTTAATTGCGCATTTCACATTTTTTTCCATCTCGGTTATTACCGCAACAGCAAAGTTGTGCAGGAAAGTCCCTGACAGGGCAGTTTTGATTGGCGAGAGTGAAATTTTGCGTGAAAGTCTTTGAAAGAGTATATGTTTGTTGCAGTTTCTGTAGCTGCTATGTTGTAATGGTTGAGGTTTAGGCACATGACTTTGAATCTCGCTTATTTGGAGGTCAAGTTCGATCCTGCTTGAAAGCGCCATTGGTAATCAACAGAAAAGGAATAATACTATTACTAAGTGTTCTTTGTGATTTCTTCACTTTCAAAGAAATTTTCCAACCAAATAGTTTATTCTGCAAACATTAGATTGCTCATCACATACTAATACTGAAAGTTAGCAATACACAAGTACAATAAAGTGAAAAAAAGCAAGCAAAACACTAATCCATAAAATAGACAAAGAGGAGAAATCAAACAAATTCGGGGAATCAATATCTTGATACAATATGATAAATTTTGAAACAAGATACTACACATAGTGGCATGTCACATTTCCTGCAAAAATATATACTTTCTTTTCTCATATTTCTCATACCCCTTGCAGCACAAACTTGGCATCGTCTCACAAGGTGTTTTTTTTGGCGTAGGTGGAATGTATCATGGAAAATGGCAGGCAGTAAGATGCAACGGTGTATCAGCATGTGATCTTCGCCTCTTTCAAATTTGAGCTTTTTTGTAGTTGTATTGGCAACAACACAATCCACAAGATTCAAACTAAAATTCAGCCTTGATTGCCTTCTGCCACTTTTCTTGTACAAAATGTGAGCGTTCAATACTGCCATGTCCAGGATATGTCTAAATTGCTTTTGATAATATTTTTTTAGTGCTGGGATATGACGATAAAAAACAATTGCTGAGGTCTGCCCCACTCATCATGTCGTTGTAATCACAACAAACAACAGGTTTTATTTTGCAGCCATTGTGATGACCAACTTCTTTTGTGCTGGTGTCATGATAAGTACTTATCATATGCACATTTTTTTTGTCTTTCCATTTCAAAACCATCAGACATCGGCAGTACATTGCTTTGATCTCACCTTTTTTTAATTTTTTATTTGCAAGTTCTTTTGGAAACCCTTTTCTATTAGCATGCAAAGTTCCAACAGCGTCAGTATTGTTTTGGAACAGTATCTCATAGAGCTGCGATGAGCTAAAAAAGTTGTCCATATATATGCATTATCTCTTGTCAAAAAAGGGCTTCACTAGGGTGTAAATTATTTTACTCCCCATAGGTTGATCAACAGCTATTTCATGATTATAAATGGTATCTTTGCCAATGTATACAAAGAAGTCCCATATATAGCCTCCTAAAGAATACTCACAAATTTTAAAGGACTTAATTCCAAATCTGGCTCTTTTTGTGGGGATGTGTTGTTTCCATCCCAGATGGCCCTTCCAGAGCAGAAGAGATTCATCAACGGCCATGTCTCTTTCTGGCTGGTAAACACTTGAAAATTTTGCTTTTCTGTGTGCCAGAATAGGCCACAATTTGAACAGTATTTTAGGGATATTTCCATTTGGGACATTCTGCTGATTATTGTTGAAGAGGAGAAATTTGCCCAACAGAATAAAGCAATTTTCAACCATAACCTCAGCAAAAATGGGCTATATAATGATGCTCTTTTGCTGAAGTAGTGCTGCATTTCGGGCTTGTGTTTAACACCTTGCATAAGTAACAATGCTAGAAAAACCCTTATTTCATTGCTGTTGGTGTCAATCCACTCTTTCAACCGTGAACACGCCATCAAGTTGACCAAGCGTTTCTCCAAGAATTGCCTGGCATATTGATTGGTTTCTGTAGCAATTAGGTCTACAATTTCATTGTCAAAAAAAGTTCAAAAAATTCCAGTGGGTCAATTACATCGTTCAGGGCTATGTGTATGCCTGGGGTGCCGGTAAATGAAAACCTGTTTTGTACTTGGCCGTTAACAGTCCACTGCAGATTATTGTCATTAGAAGCACTGCTGCTTGCTTAATCAGTGTCGCTATCAAGTATGTTGGCATTTTGCAAATATCCTATGTCAGCACTGTCACTTTCTGAGTCGTCTAAAGAGGACAAATCATCTCTAGCATCAAGAATATGCAACAAAAGATCATCGTCTGAAACTTGAAAAACTTTGCTTGGTGCCGCCATTTGTATCAGCTAAAATATTGTTATAAATGTATTCAGAAAACTAAAAAACAAAAATAAAATAATATTGTAAATATTTATTCTACAAAACCTTAACTCTTTCACTGATCATTACATTAGAAGTTGTCTAAATGCTATTATTGTATCTTTTAGAGCATTTGATAAATTGGTCTGAACTCAATGAATAGATCTAGTGTTGAAAGTGTTTTATGCAATAAAACTTTTGTATTAGTACAAAATGCTCGCTCAGGATTTTCTCACCCTGACGTGCGAAAAATGCTATGCAAAATCGAAATAAAATGTGCAGTTAAAAGTGGTGATGACTTGGACATATATATGTCTTATGCTCTGTAATAGCGACTTGCTTTGATGTATATATACGTTTTACGCAGTGAATTGGTTAAAATGGTGGACCTACTTATTAGCATAAATTTTGTTAATTTTTCAATGTGTTTTGTTTTTCCAACCCCTGTACTTTTTGCTTCACTTCAGTCAAACTATTAAAATGGCTGATGTGTTTTTCATTATGACTGTTGGTTTCGCATCACTAACTTCTGTCTGAACTAGATTAATGTTCTGTTTGAGCACAAGCATGTAATGATTTTCAGAATATTCAAATGTTTAAAATTTTAATTGGAGAGATTGATAATAGATAAAATTCTTACACATTTAAAATTAAAATTTAAATGTATAAGAATATCATTTAAATAAAAATTTTTTTCTGTACTGTTATCAACAAATTTTTGCAAACATAAGGCAATGTGTTACCATTATTTCTGTTTATGACTCGCACAAAACAGCATCATTGCAGATTCCACACTTTTTGTGCCCCCCCTCCTCCTAGAGACTCTCCATGCCCCCAGTTGAAAAATCCCTGTTTTAGATGCTCACTAGGCAAAATTTTTGCAATCAATAAATTTAGTTTTGATTTTAAGTACAGGCACTCTCTGCATCTAAATGTGGTAAATTGCAATATGTCAAAAAGAGAGCCAATTTAGCAAAAGTAACTGCATTTGTGGACGTAGTGACCTAATGTAATATGCTACGTCTTTTGAAAAAAAGGTTTTGTTGGCATGTGCTTTCATAATTGTTAATAATTTCTTTTGCTGAACTTCTGTGGCACCTAAGACACACTACTCTATGATGGACAAGACAATAAGTAAATGGTTAAAAACGATTGACTGATTTAAAATTTTTGAGTGACCATGTAAGGGTTCAAAACCTCACAAGTGCAAATTTATCATTCTACAGATTGATTATGATTTTGTTGCCACGTACTTGGATTTTTACTGTCATAATAACCAGGTGATTTTGACCATGCAGTGGTTAGAAGTGGACTGTGACATCGTTTATGCTTTATTCATTGTATATTACCAGCCAACGATTGCTTGCTGAACTTACGGAAAAGCTACACATTGGGTTTCTCATCCATAGAGGAATTATTGATCAACGCTATTTATCAAAAGCTGAAGGGAAGCCAATGGCTGATATAGAAGTTGGCAACAAATTGTCTGTGCTCAGTGGAGATTATTTATTTGCTACAGCTTGCATTGCTCTGTCAGCACTTAAAAATTCTAAGGTTTGTATTGTTTTTCAAATTTTTTGTAGCTTGTTTTGCAGTAAAAGTTTTAATTTAATTGCATGCAAAAGGAGGCTTCACTTCTGACTATTTCCTGACTGATTTGAAAGAGGATCTTTTAAGAAAATCAAATCTGAAAAAAATGTCTTTTTTTACTGAAATTACCAAATTGTTCACTGTCATAACCAAATATGATTATATCATTGAAAAAGAACAAAATTGCCAATCTGATATGTGAAGTGTATAGCGACTGTAAAGAATTATGCAAATCAATATTTTTGTATGAACAATTTAAAAGCTAAACTTTTTGTTTCTAATTTTTTTATAGTTCTTGTCCACCAAGTACTATTTTCTATCATTATCTATTACAGTTCCCAAAAAGAATGGGGTAGCAAAATGTGATATTGATACATAAAGCATGATTTTATTTGTATGTGCCTGTGTGCTTTTACTCTTCTGGAACTACTTAGCATAGAAATATAACGTTTAACTCAATTGCTCTTTATGCTAAACAATGTCATAAGGGGTGGGGTCATTGATGTCATGATGACCACCTTTAAAGATTTAAAAAAAATTCTTTTCTTGACCAAGAAAATGACTTAGAGCTGAGATGAAAGCTGTTATTTGACTTTCCTACTTTCAGAAACTGTATTTTTTTAAGTCACGAATTGGCAATTGGTTAATTCCTATATTTAATGTAGTTACATAGTTTCTTTTCAAAATTAAATAATTGTGCTTCTACTGGCTTTAAAAAAAGTTTTTGGGAGAAATCAAAACTTTCTGAAAAACAAAAAAATTAGATGCTGTAAAGTAAGAGCAGTAAAGCAGTTGTAGTTTGTTAGCTAATAATAGTAATTATCATAAAAAAGGAGTTCTTTCCAAATCTTCATCAGGCCTGGAAAAAATGCAAAGTTTCCCGGGAATCCGTTTTTTGAACTAAAAATTTTCCACGGCTTGCATTGGCGACTATGACATCATAATTGTTTAGCACCATTCTTTTCGGCAAAATCTTCATCCAAAATGTTGATAGCTAAAGAATTATTTTATAGTTTTTAATATAGGAGCAGTCCTTAATTGTCTATTCATCGTCTTTTGTTATAGTTCCGCTAGTAGGCTAACATAAGTTTCACCTGAGCAAACAAAAATCATCAACTTGCTGCAATCTGCATGCATACAATAGGTCACGTACTTATGATTATGTTATTTATCAAGTCGTCAACTCGTTAAGCAGCGATCAAACAACATGAGAAGTTGTGCCCCGGTTTGTTGACAAAACATTAAACAATTGCAAACAGGGAAACAACACATGCTTGAACGGGTTCACTGTGTGTGAAAATGGAATGCACGTGAATGAAAATGTATCAAGAAAAATAGCAGCACCACAGGGGTAGACAGCTGACTGAACAACAGGTATGCAAGAGTCAAAAACGAGTGCGCAAAGAATTAAAGCTGGAAACAATAAAAATTGTATAAGCAAAACACCATTAGTTTAACTTACTATACAAATGCAGACATTTGCTTGAACAGGGTGGATGCATTTGTGCAGTGTGTAAACAAGCTAATCATGAATCATCCATAAACTGTCAGACGAGAAAAGCTGTGTTCAACAACACATAAAAATACTACCAGCGCAGCCGCAACGCATGTAAGTTAATAACAAAATAATCAGAACTTATCATGAACATGTTGTCGACTCTTAGCCCAGCTCATTATTTAAATCACCTGTACACAGAAAATAGTGCAATTGGTAACACTTCAGGACTCATCCATACAGAATTGCTACGATCAAACTCAGCGCAATGAATTTAATGTGACATAAAAGACAGTGACAATTTGCTGTTGTTTATTTTATCTACTACAGCAGAGACTTTGTGCATCTTGGCGCAAACATCACTAGAAATAAAATGCCATAATTTTCCTTTGAAATGTACATTGAGAGCTTGCTTTACAATGCTGTCACACTCACTTATGTGTGGTCCCTTCCAATAAATGACAAGTTCATCACTAATGTCTTTGATGTCTTTTTTATTTGTTGATGTTTTTGTAGCACCATGAACATTTTGAATTTTTTCAATAACACTTCCCATGCTTTCAATGACGCTCTCTGGGGGATAGCTGCAAAAAATTTGGGCAATTTTGCTAAGGATGTGTTCAGCACCGAGATAAAGATTAGCAGTAGTAAAGACACAATGATATAATTCAATTTCAGAACAGCACTTTTTCAGCATATCAGTGTCACGATTGCAGAAAATGTTGATTGACAAATTTCTAGTGCCTTCAACATAATCTGAATGCTTCGATAGAAGCAAGCGAACTGGCTCAAACATTAAAAACTCATCTTCATTAGCGGCAACTTTGGCAGCGTTAAGCAACGGAAAAAGTGATGCTGCTTGTTCTTTTTCTTTAATTTCACTCAAGTATTCTGCTGTAAACCTTTGATTAATGCTTGAAATCATCGCTTGAAACATTACCTTCCCCTTTGTCAATGCGTTTCCAACAACAACTTTGGAAAGTTCTAGATTGGTAGAGTCTGCAAGCGCAGTGCTGTGTGGGAGAGAACAGGTTTCACGTAACGGGGTCGTCAAAGCGACGTCTTTACTGACAGGAGGCAATTCAGCAAAAACGCATTCTTGCAGGTCTGCTTTGTTGATGTGAAATTCCAGTACATGGTCAGGTTTCCCTTCAACCATTTTACCAAGACATACCATAAAATATTCTATCACCTTTGTTTTTTTCCAAAATGGAATATTGACTTGTAGCATTTGACTAACTACTTCTAAAGCGCAGTAAAAATCGACACACAACAGCAATTTCACAACAAATTTCAGTGTTCTGATATGACGGAGAAGGTCATCAGCATCTTTTGCCTGGCAATTGTCACTTGCTGCGATGTTGTCCAAGACACGGCGTACAATACCGTAATTGTTGGAGAAATTTTTAAAAACTTTATGTGCGTATGAAGCAAACCATGTGGGAGCTTTCAAATCTACGCCAAGGTTGTGGGCCATGTCAAGTGCAGCTTCAAATGTTTTCCAAATTGGAATTTGCTCAGTACAGCACCAATGACTTTGCAGATGCTATCAACCCAGGAAATGCTTTTCTGCATGTCTTTATCAGCGAGCTGTAACAAATGTGCTGGGTCCCATGCAAAATTGACGTTCTTGCTTAGTTTCATTTTGTCCTGCAGTTTTGTGTGAACATTCAAATTAAAATATTAGCCTTCAAAACCGAACCCTGCAATTTGATCATTTTGGATTTTGTACTTTGTACACATGCCACCGATATCTTCTGCTATGCTATCACCATCATGTTTAGCAACTGACTCGACGCCCAATGAAACAGCTGTAAGAAGGCTAGGCATGCCTAGTGTAAACAGGATACCTGCAAGCATTTGCCCAGTACACTGTCTTGTCGTAAGTTTGTCAGCAACAACACCCAATTGCGGTAAATTGGATGTTGCGTCTAGTGGTTGTGCCAAGTACTCCATCAGTCTATCTTCAATAATTTTGGCAAAGACTGGTCTCAATTCTGAAGGAAACTTTCTGGAATGGTTTAAGTTACCAATCTTGGCGTTTGGGTGAGCTAGCAGGAGAAGGTCAACTTCAAAATCTGCAAACGGGTGTCCATACTTTAATAGATGATATGCTTGTTTGCCAACGGATATCCCAATTGATTGCTGTTTTGCAGCCAATTTCCTTGAATATTCACTTTCTTTACCAGTACGAACCAAGTTTGCTTTATGCGTCTCTGCAGCTATGTGTCTTGCTATGGATTTTTTAAGTTGATAAAACCAACTGGCTGGTTACTCTCGGCAAAATCGATTCCAAGAGCAAAGTTGTAATTAAGTAGTCCTGCAGTGCAGTTTAATCGAACACTTGTGTCATTAGAACAAGCATCGCATATTAGCATATTGTTATCGACATCAATGGTGAGTTTGGCGATTTCGCTAATTTGTTTTTACCGATTTGTTGCTTTGAACCAATATTTTTACGGCTGAAACTTCATCGTATTCTCCAGGTTTATGAGCAACAGACTGCTTGTTTGCTGTTAATGTCATTTCTGCGAGTTTCTTGAGAATTGTGTCAAGCTTTACATTAATTTTGGAATTTGGTGATTCTGATTCAGCTGCTTTACATCTGCGACAACAAGATTCTTCAGGTTGTTGGGTATCTGACATTACAATGTATGTGGATTGTATTTCAGTGGCAATCTGCTCGGCTTGAACTTCGCTAGTAGCAGCAGTACTACCAGATTGTGTTTCATCTGGTCCATCAGTCTTTTTCTTTTTTTTGTTTGGGTTGGTCTCTCCTTCATTTTCTCGATCATGTGGTATTTTACAGGATAAAATAGCGGTGAGACTTGTTTGGCCACGTTCTTTAATAGGCAAACGGGGATGTTGCTGATGGGTATGTTTGCTAAGCCTGTCCCTTTGCATAGATACTTTACAATAACCACACTGAATAGAAATCTTTGATTTAAATCTAGTTTTTTTGAAGCCATTATTCTACTGGCAAGTACACTGATACAACTAACTTCCAGTAGGCAAACTCGGCAAGCCAAAAACTATCAATGAGTCTATGACATAAACGCACTAACTCTGATAAGGAATTGGATACAAGATCGCACAAAACAACTTCACTCCTGTTGGTAAATTAAATTTACAGCTTTCGCACTAAACGCCTCTTAAAGTGACAAGGTTTGTGTTAAATTATCTGAAACAAAGCGATTCAATAGCTATCAAAGAGATTCGATGGTGAAGCAAGCAGCACTGATGATCATACTGTTGTGATGTCATAAGTATGATTTGCTTGTAAAGAATGCGCTGACCTGTGCGATGCGACTTTAAACTATCGATTGTTCACTAATGTCTGGGCCTCCCTATAACATAGCTAGATTGCCGATTCACCACAAAAATTTTTTTCAGAAATTTCATCTCAAATTTTTTTTTTTTAATTGGTGAAAATTTCCCGTGAACTAGCAAAATTTCCTGGGAACTCTCATTTGCAGATTCCCCATTTTTTCCCGGCCTGATCTTTATGAGCAACTTTTTGAAAGCAAATTTGTAAATGCATAATTATATAAACTTCTTAAGAAAAATTCTCCAAAAAATATTCTGCATTTTTTTACAGAGATGGGGAGATAACTTGAAAGTAACAGAGTGTTGTTCTGTGATGGATCTTTGGTATCTTGTGGTTTTTAATTCTTTTGCTGTCCCGTGCACCACATGTGGTGCATGGGACATTTGACTCGGACATCGGTGAACCATATGTGGTGTACACACACTAATATTATAAGTTTAAAAAACAGACATGAGCATTTGAGTAAAAACCATAAAAAACCCTTGGACAGCAAAAGGGTACTATCCACTATTCAGCAGAATAGTAAATGCTATGCAAGAAAATTTGCCACCAATTTACAAAGGAGGGAAAGAGGATATTTGCAAAGATTTTCCCAACTCTACTTGTTTGTAAATATCTTTGCAAATATATTTACAAACAAGTAGAGTGTCAATAATTACAGTGTTCTTATTTGTCCTCTTGCTGTGTTTTCTTTAGTGGTCTGATATTGCAAAATCTTTTTCTTTGGCACACATTACCATGCTAGCGTTATCATTGGCTTGTCTTGATTGCCTGCCATACAAATTAATGAGATAGAACAACTTACTCACTCTAGCTCTTCCTTTTTTGATGCGACACTGCCCTCATAAAGCCGTCATGAAAAGCTTATTTTTAAAACAGTTTTTTTTCAAAGCTATATTAAAATTCTGTACCACCAACAAGATTTTAAAAATTGTTTTGAGATAACAAAAAATAAGCAATTTTGACAATTCTCAGCAAAAAAAATCAGAGCCAGTATACTGCTGCACATACTTTAATTGACGTTTTGCTAAACGCTGCTAGCATTGTCAACCAAAGTAGTGCAACTGATTACTTTAAAATTTAATAAACTATGGTCAAGTGTAACATTTATGACGTGACAATTTAATTATGAAAGAAGAAAACAATAACTATTACATACTTTAGGGTCACAGTTATTTCGTGTTAAATTAGTCAGATAATAACTAGGAACAAAAATAAAACAAAATTTACACATTACAAAGGTATAGTGGATGTGATTCTGATTCACATATGATGTGAATGTGATGTGATTCACTTGCATTGCTGAATGGTATAGATATGGTTAACTTAACAGGCAGCATATCAACAAATAAAAAAAATCTTTGCTATAAAGTATATGTTGGTGTTGCCTGCAGGGCTCCATCAGTAATGCCAAGATTGAGAATGTCAGTTTAGCTGGCCAACCCTGCTTCACCTGTCAGCCACTTAAGTAGACAGTACCAAAAGGTTTATGTTTTTTCCTGCATGTAACACTTTCACAACTTTGTTTGCTTTTTTCATGATAGAATTTATGATTTCAAAATCCTGGCTATGCTTTTGGTCTATGTGCTCTCTTCATTGCTTACATGAACCCAAGGGGGTCTTGGGTTTCCCTTAGTTTGGAAGTAAGAAACACATTTCTGATATTAAGCTCTTTTGAAGTAAAATATCAAAAATGCCTGGCACGTGGTGCAATTTCACACAGGGACATTGTCTTCTTTTGATTTCCCTTTCAACTTTCTTGAGTCCTTGTTGGCTATGTATTATGTTGCATGTTCTTATCTTTCTTCTTGGCATGCTCAGAGAATTAAAAGAGTTCTTTTCTCAAATTTTGTAGGTCTGATCCCAGGAGATCTGTAAAGCTATTATAAAGCAAAATAATAATACCTTCCATGTGGTGTGATTTGATGCAGTGACATTGTTTTCTTTTAATTTTCCCTTAAACTTTCTCAAGTCCCTGCTGGCTAGGCATTTTGTTGCATGTTTGTTTATCCTTGCTTAGATGAGCTCAAAGGAATTAGAAGAGTTCTTGCTTTTCTTAAAATTTTTTGTTTGATCTCATTAGCTCTATACAGGTATTATCAACCAAATTGAAAAAACTTTTTCCTTAAGTATGGTGCAATTTTACCCTGGCAGATCATGCCATTACCTGTGCTTAGTTAAAACGTATCAATTAAGGTAGCTGCACCAGCTTCATCGCAAACACTTGTGAGATCGGCAAGAAGCTTTTTTTTGACAATTTTGTAGTCTTTTTTACTGGTCTTGAGCAGGCGGCATCTCACTGTACTTGAGCTTGTATAAAATTCAGGAAGCATTGAATCCTTTTATAAATTGAAACTTGTCTTCCTTGGATCCTTTTTGCTATTTCTTAAATGGATTGTATCAACTTTTTAATTAGTCCTAATGCTTTCTACTGCACTTTCCTTTGCATCTTGAAGTATCAGAGCCTGTTGCTTGATATTGCAAGATGCAGACTTTTGACTAATTCCTACAATATTTGCAATGGACATTTATGATTTTTCATTCTGTGCAGGTTGTATCACAGATGTCTTCAGCAATTGGTGACATGTCTCAAGGTTTTTTTATGCTCCCAGAGTCTGGAGAATTTTCAGTTATAACTTCTTCCAAAAATCTTCCATTTAATATTCAGTCATGGAGAGACAAGATGTATTTGGCTCATGCTAGCTTGCTGATAAACGTAAGAAAATTTTTTTCAGTTTGCATTTTGTCAGCAATGTGCTTTTATATTCATACAAATTTATGAAATACATCACATTTGGAGCACAGTTTAAGGGAAACTTTCCCAACTATCTTATTTGTTTTGAAGGAGTTTACTAAGTGAATAAAAACTTTTGATAGGCACTTGGCCAATCAGCCACTTTGTATCAACTAAATTACTTTTTTTAGCAAGAGAGATTTATGCGTTACTTTTATTTGCCCATGCGTTGTATTTGAAAACGATTATTAATTTCATGCAATATTAATCAAGACATTAAAACTAATTAATCATGACTCATTTTGATTGTCAATACTTGTAGGAATACTGGTTATTATATCGTTATACATTTTTGAGAAGGAGATTTCTTTGAGATGTAGAACATGCTTACTCAAGAAAGGAAATTTTATTGCTCACAATAAAACAGAAGCAACTTCACTGACTTTTGGTGTTATCTGGTCCTTGATGTGGAGTAGCTATTTTTTATAAATTTTGCTATGCATTATATCCTTGAAAACGTCTTTGAGTAAGTCAAAAGGTTTCTTTGAAGTGCCAAAAGTACTCTGATTTGAATTGAGTGGTATAGAAACAATGACGATGTGGTGATCACATATTTGTCACAAGGCAGTCGCATGTGACAGATGGGTGATCGCCACTAGAAAGTTGGTTTCAACTCGCACCAGATTTTTTTATGTTTATACGACGTGGTTGTTAATGAGAGTGATAAAGCTGAAATTTAGCTATGTTAGACTGAAAAAGGATAGGGGGCAAGAAGAATGTTAGGGAATTTTTTAGCAAAAGATAAAAAATGGTGTTGGTGCATCAATTAATCAATGAAGTTGGAAGAGGCAGACCAAGCACTGATACAACTCAAGAAAACAAAGATTATGCTGAGGAAATGATACCCTGAAACACAAATTCCAACAACAAATTGTAGCACAATTGTAGTTGAGCTGGCAGTCAGTGAAAAAAATGTTGTTGAACCTTGGTTCAAAAGCATCCAATGGGATCAGGGTTTTAATGGTAGAACAAAAATACTTGGACAAAACTCAAAATGTAAAGTAGAAATCTCCATGACCAATATTTAAATAAAAGTTGTGAAAAAGATTATGTTTTGGAACGAGAAAAACTTCACTCTAAAAGTTGCTTGCAACAGACAGAATGACAGAGTCTGCAGTGCTCAGAAATGAAGGATATCTGTGCTATTACCGTTATCATGAGTCCTCACTTCTCAAAAAAGTTTGTGGTTTCTGCTGGAATCAGTTGGAATGCTAAAGCTGTCATCTATTGTATAGATACAAAGACCACCAAGGTTAATTCCAGTCGTTACATCAAATTACTGGATGAGGAGCTACTGCTGGACAGTTGCAGATTCTACCTGAGTAAAGGTTTTGTTTTTCAGTGGGTCAGAGCGACATCACACACCACCTATACAACTCCGAGCTCTCTCAAAGATAAGTACTCCAAGGATCATTAAAAAGATGAATGACCTTCCCAATCTCCAAATTGCAATTTGCAATCCAGTGGATTAGAGTATTTGGGACTAGTTTTTGGAGAAAATTTACAGAGGAAAACTTCTTTAAAAAAAACAAACTATTATATACAATCAAAAAAAAGTGGAAAGAAATATCTTAAGACAAAGTTTGTGAGATGGTTATATCTTGGAAAAAACGACTGCAAGCAGTTTGTGGATGTCACATCAATCATTGTTTCAACAAAATGTGTCATTGGAACTTGCATCATGGCAATTTTTGGCTACTGATTTTGAAAACAATGGCCTTCATTTATTATTTTATCTAAAACCCTAAGATTCAACAACAAAATGTCAAATTTTCTAGTCAAGCTGTACATTAAATTTTGAGAAAGAAAGCTTTTATAGTTTATGAAAAATCAAAAGTGCTACTGTTTTTTGTCCCACTCAATATATATCTGTACATATTGGCCACTTATTTGAAGTTAACTAATGTTAGGTAAACATGTTGTGGGACACTGCAAAACTTAGTTTTCGTGTCAGCAATCACCTGTACATGTCTTTGTGGTCATCGCAAGTCAAAAGCTTGAGTTGGAGAGTGAAATAGGATTCTGATTACCCACACTGTATTCACGGCTATTCAATGAGCATGGAACTCATAGCTATTAAATTACCAATTTAAGATTCTATGCAAAATGATGGGGGCAAAAGCTTCTTTTGGTCTTCCTAATGACATCTGCAATGTATTCAGAAAGTAGCCACCATACAAGACTGGTAGACATGTCTATATATCGTTTAATATCTGAGTCACCATTGACGTTAACTTGGAATAAATTTTTATTGAATTGTCAAAAAGTGTATTTACTTGTACAAAATGAAGTTTTCTTTATTAACATAATTGATAAAGCAGGAGAAGCAAGCATTTGTATTACTTTTTCTTTGAAAGAGCTTTGAATCAAATTGTTTCAAATATTTTTCTGAAGATGTAACATGTCAGCAACATCATGTGCAAAGAAAAGTGGTCCTTTGCAAGTCCATCATTCATTAGAGAATTATTGCAATGAAAAGCATTATCTGTGAAACAATTCTGCAAAATCTATGGCATCAACTCATCAAATAAAAGCAATTGTGAAGTAGTGGCTGCATATTCTATTTAGGTTGCGCACTTGCAACCTTCAAAAACCACCCAGCAATCACTACTACAGTCTGCTTCAGAATATCAGCAACTAATGTACATTTAAATTTTTGCAATTGTAGGCCCATTAGACATACCTAAAACGGATTGGAAAGTAACTTCAAATAACTGTCATATTTCGTGTTTAATAGCATTTGGGAACATTGATATCTTTTTAAATATAATGAATTAATAACCTTAAGTCAGAAAAAGGTTATGAATACTTCAAATCATATTTGGTTGGTTCCATTCCGCTTCCTTGTTTTGAAAATGGTTAGGGCACAAAATATATTTTCTTTATTGCTAAGGGCAAACCTTTCCAGTGGTTTAAAAAAAAAAAAGACAATTTTGCACAGATTTACATTGATGGATGTTCTGAACTTATAATAAAAACTTATTTCAGCTGCACTGCTGGGTGAGTGCGTTCTTTCTATTTGTGTACTTAAATGTCATGATTTTATAAAATTTGATTAAATTTCAAAATTATTTATCAATGACTTGCAAAACAAAATACACGAGAGCATGTTTCTCTGTTTCAGGCTTTCAGCTCGATTTCTCATACAGTATAAATTCTTTGCTGCGTCGTTAGGCTGCCATTCTAGCAATAACTCTTGAACTAAGCTAGATGAAAACGTTGTATTTGCAAAAGCATATGATGAAATGATTGTTAATAAAAGCATTACTAAATAATATTTTACTGGACACTGTCGACAAAAGTAATGACGTTTTAACACTGTACCTCTTAATGAAGCACTTGCAGAAGCCACATTGCTCCTTGTGAATAATGAAGTTTTATGTTTAAAGATGGCTTAAGGTATTTAATTAGCAGCGCTTCCATTAGCTCAGTTTCATTGTTGAAATGGTACTTTTTTAATAATGTAGAGTTTTATAGATGTACTTGTTTTTGTGACAAGAACATGTTGTACATCGATATGATGATTAGACAACTATTTGTCAGAATTGAAAAGGTGTTTACACCTCCTCTAACTCAGAGTTCCTCCAACTCTGCTATCAAATCTCATCACAATCTGTGCAAAACCTGCAGAGAAACAATGCCAGCAGAGCAAAACTTTACATTATTATAAAAGTACCTTTTTAACACTGAAACCAAGCTAATTGAAGAGCTGCTAAGTAGACGCCTTAAGCCCTTTTTTAACATAAAACTTGTTCATTCGCAAGAAGCAATATTGCTTTTGCACATACTTCATTAAGAGGTACAGTGTTAAAACGTCACTACTTTTGTTAATAGTGTCCAGTAACATAATATTGAATTTAACTTTGAATTTACAGATTTATTTTACCCTGACAAAGTCCCCATGAAATGATAAAAAGCTTTGGTGTCTTATGTTTTGTTAGTTTTATTACATTATTATGATTATGCTTAATAAACTAATCTTATGGATCTCTGTTTGGTTTATCAAATCTTGCATAAACCCCCACTGCCTTTTTTTTAGCTTGGGTAGACTAATTTCAAAATAAACATTCAAACTTGTGATTAGAAGCAGTACACATGGTGTTAACACTTTCCAATGTAAACATAAAACACAACTTTGCAAGCACAAGCAAATATTTGGATTTGCAGAAATATGTACAAACAATGTCAGCTACGTTACCACAGGAAAGACTTTCTGTAAACTAAATCAATGATAGTCATTTGTAGTAGTTAGTAGTTATTTAGAGTTTATCTGGTGTTGTCCCCTTAGCAGCAATGGCCAGACTCACCCCATACCTTCTGCAATTGCCTGCACTCCGTCTCTCCACTTTGCTTGACTCAAGGCATCCTCCTTGTTCAAACCAATCTTCTCTGTCTCCTCCTCCACTTGCTTCTTCCAGGCCTTCCTCAGTCGTTCTCACTTTCTCTTGCCAGTCACTTCAAGATCCAGAGCAACCCTCAAAGCTCTATTGTCATCCCTCCTCAGCACATGTCCATATCATCTAACTTTAATTGCTGTTGCTAGTCGGTCTATAGTTTTCTTTAACCCCAGCATGTCTATCTCTTCTTCAGATGGAAAAGCAAATTGATTGCCATGGAATAGGAAATTGGTTTTATTCCACAGTAGGAAATTGGTTGCCATGTAAAAAATAATAAAATAGTAACAATGGATGGGGAACATATTTGCCCAAGCAGTCTTTGGCTGGGACATACATGTCTCAGTAGTACTGAGATGATATTTATGGACAATAAAGATGTGAAATAATTGCCTGAAAATTTGCATTTGAATTTCAACAAAACAAATTATTGTGCAAAGTTCTATGAAAGAGGTTTACCGTTATGGCGAGGTGCAAAGCAGTTGAGACAATAAGCTTTTTGATACACTATGCACAACACCTTTATCCGTTTTTCTTTGTGGTATCTTGTGTCTGAGGCATGTTTTCCCTTTTATAGGCAAGTGGCAGCCTACACTTTCCATGTATCTTGCATCCTTTGCTGGTCTTTCTACACTGGTTTAAGTTCTTCCTCTTCCCATCATTTGCCCAATCTGTTTCTTTGCCCAACTCAATCAAACAATTTAGAAGAGGCATTTTTTTATGTTGCAGCTGCTTGCATATTACCAAGGTGGGGAGGACAGAGCAAGTGTCAGATAGGAGGAGAAAAGAAGAGAAGTGGCAGGCTTGGTGGTGCTGCCGAGACCACAGGCTTGTCCATGGGACATTTTTTTCTGTCCCATCCCATCCCATAGCAATTCATGCCTATCACATCCCATGGGATTCCCATCAAAATACAATTCAATAAAAGTTATTAAATTTATGAAAATTTAAGTCTAATGTGTACTAGATAGGACTACATGTACAAAGAGAGATACAAAACGGCAAAATTTATTGACTTTGTTAACTTTAAAGGTGTCTATCTATGACAATTCATTATCATTGGCACTCATATTCCGAGTCACTGTGCTCATTCAGCAAATTTTCAATTTCCTGCTCTTCAACTTCAACTGCTTCTGATAGTGATGATTCAGTTAGTTCGGGTAGTTTCTCAACCATTTTCTTGTTGCAAGCAAATCTACTGTACACAGAGTTTATAACAACAGCAGGTGACGTCTGCTTTCGTAACTTACTCAACAACAATCCTGATGCACTAAATAAGCGCTCTACCACTGCCGATGACACTGGTACGGCCAACACAACTTTTGCACCAGCTTTTAGCAGTGGAAACCTGTGTTCATTTTTCCAATAATCTAATGGTTGTAAACTTGGTTGCCGTAATTTTTGAAACATGTTGACTTCCTCCTCAAGGCAATTGCTCGTTATAGGGTCACCAAATTTAAGTGCTTTGTTTGGTTGGGGAACAAAAAGTAAGTCAAAATCACTTGTTGGATTTTGTTCTACAGTTCCTGCTACTTCACATACATCAGATGATTCAGAAGAAAGGTGTAATTCCTTTATGAATGAAATCACAGTTGCAACAACAGACTTAGAAAAAGCGATCCAGTCATTGGCCCATTTATTGATGTCTACATTCCTTTTCTTCTGAGTAACTGACTTGAATATGTCTTCTATTTTGGCTGAAATGTCAACTCCAGTAAGGAATGCCGCACTAACTGCCAAAGAACTGCCGCAATATGGCCAAAGTTTTTCTCCAATAATACTGTGAAAGTTCTGACAATACTTCTTTACCATGCTGCTGGACGTTTCTTTGTCAATATCAACAATAACTTTGTACAACTGATAGTCTAAGATGAAGTATAAAAGCAAAATTAAATGAGATGTAGCACCATCAACTTCTAGTTTGTCAAAGAAAGTTTTAAATTTGCTATGTATATAGAGCATTCCTTTAATCTGAGCAAAATTTGGAATGTGATTTAAAAATTCCTCATCATCTTCCTTACAATAATGTGAGTAATTTTTTAAATGAGCATTAAAACGTCGGTATTACGAACGCCATTTACGTGTTGTAGATTTTGTTGGTATAGAAAACGGAAGCTGTGATGCCTTTGCCTGACGTGTATTGTAATACGTTTCAATGAATGAAAGTTGATCCATGAACTGATCCAGTTCAAAATTCACATCTCTGCTGAAGCTATCAGTAATGCATGTTGATAACCTGTGCTCAGTACAACCAGATCGAATGATTTCTGTATCGGTATCAAACCGTCCATCAAATGCTGCTTTCATGGTTGCTGCATTATCAGTACACACAAACAATGGACTGGAGAATGTGGTAGATTCAACATGAAATTCACGTACAAAAAAGCTGTGTGTAAATTGTGCAGTATGAGATTCATTCTTATCAATAATAGTAATAGACAGAGGAAAAGTAATCCATTCCCAACTCTGATCTAGTCCACATGCAATAATTCCTCCATATGGCAACAGATATGTTTGTCTTGCAGACCAAAAGTCAACTATTCCTGAAATTGCACACTGTGGGTCTTGTGCCATATTTTGAAACAATTTCTGAAACTGAAGTTTTGCCAATTTTCCTTGTTTCAAAATAGAACGAGTCACTGTTTGCCGTGATATAGTGTAATCATATACCTTGTTTGCAGCATGAGTAGATCTTGCGGCAAAATTAGCAGCATCACACAGTATTTCACATCCAGTCGAAATGGATACTGTTGGGTGTGATGTAAGTAGTTCAACAACTGTTTTCTGCCACTCATTTGTCAATGTTGGTGGTGGTTTTGGTACTTCCTGTTGCTTGGCTTCGAAATATCTTTTGATGTTTTTAGAGGCACCAGAAGCACATTTCATGCTATGCTGTATTGCAACTCTATAACCACTTTGGTTAACCCATTTTCCATTGATCAACTTATACCAAGTGTATAGCATTTTGCACTTTGCACAGCAAAGAAATGGTGCTAAAATACTTTCTGATATTTTAACTGCTTTAACATCAACTGTTGAAGACTTTACATGTTCTTTTGGAATATCAATTAAGCTGCATTTTTTATCACTCAACATCTTAGCAACCACAGTTTTAGTGAGATTCTGGAACTCATATTTTTGATTGCTCATTTTGGGGTGCTGGATTTACACAACACAGCCTACAGCCTGCAGAATACAGGATGCTTTTGTAAGCTATTTAAAATTGGCAAGTTAGAATGAAGTTCTGCAACAAAACAGATTACACAAAATTTAAACTACCTCTGTATCTGCAAATTGTCAATGTGAAAATCGACAACTAGGCCTACAGCAACAATGGCCGACTGTGGCAGCGAACATTAGAGTTGTGCCGGGCTGACATTTTCAGGTAGGCTACAAATAGGCTACTGGTACTAGTACAGATAGGCCCGTATTAGTCTACAATATCTGAAACCGGTATAGTACCGTCGTACCGATATTACAGGTACCGTACGGTTTGGTATACCGGTAACCTCTGGACTTTGAAATTGTTGTAGCCATAAGCTTAACGGGCACATACGAAATCAGTCGAAAATTTGTTTGCACTACTATATTTATTAATTTAAAATCGATTTCACCCACGAAATGGCCTCAAACAATGACCTCTGGACTGGTTCAGTTGATTACTTTGCCCCGGCGCTGAAGCAGCCACCACTCAGTATTTAGTCCATCATATCAATACTGAACAATGGCACTAGCCTATGATACTGACCCTAATCAGCTTATTAATATTACAGTAATTCTATAGCCTAGTTGCCGCAGGCCATATGGTAGGCCTACCGTATGCTGCTGACAACTTTGAACTGCCTAGTTCCTCAAACATGCTCACAAAAAGGTCCAAACTTGTAATACATTAAGCTAAAGCATCAGCGACCCATAAAATATCTAGGCTAAAACCATACTTTAAATGTCTACAACCTCCAAAAACCTCGAACGGTCTGTCAGACTGCAGCACCTTACACCAGACCACATGGCCTTTGGACTTGAGTGTTGTATGATTGTGAAGTGAACTATGAAAGCAATTCAAGCGTAACATATCGTATTAATTTTGAAGTTTTGCAAGGAGAATTTCTGACAATCTGTCTAAAATATTTTTGAATGAAAATGCTTAACTACTGTCCCATGCATTTCCCATGGGAAATGCAATTCGTGCTGTCCCATCCCATCCCACCCCATGGGACATTTCCCATGGGATTTCCATGGGAATCCCATTCCCATGGACAAGCCTGTGAGACCAGCAAAGAGCTTGCAGAATGGCACAGGCTGTAGCGAAAAAACTTGAGCGTACTGGGCCTGCTGAAAAGGAAAGAGTGGCCTCAGTACCACAGAGAGTGCAGTTGGCAAGCACTCCAGAGCCGTCTTTGCCAAAAAGAGACGGAACAGAGCCATTTGTCCAAAGCACCAGATCATAAAGTGGGAGAGAGTCAAGGTGGGTGAGAGCTGCACCTTGGCAAAAGAGGAGGGGGATCAGAGCAAGAATATGGAGAGGAAAGGGTGGACTCCACAGTGAAGGAAGACCAGTTCCAAGGAGATCAGGGAGGGAAAGCAAAGAGAGTCTCCCTAGGACAAGTAGAAGGAAGCATGAGCTGGTGAGTGGATGCAAAAGCTCTCTAGGAGGATCTACAGAGTTTTGGTTTCACTTCAAGTCTGGACAAACCTGAAATGGGATAGGAGGTTAGGAAACAACGAGCCCACTCATAAGATGACAGAGCAAAATGAGTCAGGGTAACTAGTAGGGGAGGGAGAGAAACCTCAGAGAGGAGGAGTGGGATAGGAGTGGATGAGAGGCAGCCAGTTCAGCAAAGACATTTCAATTTGGTGATATTGGTAATGGTTAAGAAAGGAGACCATTCGAATGAAGCATAAGTGAGAGCAGGCTGAAGAAAAGCTTTATAGAAAAGAGAGAGGGACTTCTTAGAGGGGTCCCATGAGGAAGCAGAGATACAGCATAAGGCCTTGAAATCAGGGAAAAATTTGGCCTTAGCAAAGATGCGTGTTTAGAAAAGCAAGGAGTGCTGTCAAAGGTGACCCGAAGAAAAGTTGGAGTGGGATTGAAACAGAGGCGGGTTGAATAAAAAGAGGTGAATCTGGAGGCTAGATTGGTGGGGATCCACTGAGAAGAAGGACTTGGATTGAGAGGAAAACACCAGTACTAAGACCAGTGCTCCAATCAAATCAGAGATCCTGGTGTAACCTTCACTGCAGTCAGTACTGAAGGGGAAGAGAACTAAATGTCCAAATCATCAGCAAAAGAGAGCAGCTGACAAAAGAAAGCTGAGAAGCAGGAAGATCATTGATGAAAAGAGAAAAAATACAGGGCCAAAAACAGATCCTTGCAGAACACCTCAACAGACTTGAAAGGAATTACTTTTGTGATTTTGAAAAACTACACAAGTGTGCCTATCACAAAGGAAAGATTGAGTCCAATGAGCGAAGCATGGTGCGAGGCCAGTGGAAATATGTTTTTGGAAAAGAGTGGGGTGCCAGACAAAGTTGAAAGCTTGGAGAAATCAATAGTAGTAAGGATCATTCTAGAGCCCGGCCTGGGTTTGTTAGACCCATCCAAGATAGACTGAGAAAGGTAAAAGAATTTGGTCAAGAGTAGATCATCCAGGGTGGAAACCAGTCTGGCAAGGAGAGAGAATGGGATTTGACTCCCAGAAAGAAGAGTAGATGAGATAGATTCATGCGTTCAGAAAGCTTTAAGATGCAGGAGGTCAGAGAGATAGGCTGAAATGAAGTAAGAGAGTTGAGAGGCTTCCTCATCTAATGGATGGGAATAATAGAAGATGCCTTCCAGATGGAAGGAATGGAATGCAAAGACCATGAAAGATTGAAAATGTAAAAAAGAAAATCCATGCCAGAGCGAGGAAGGTGCTTTAGCATAAGATAGGCAACTTTGTTTGGGACAGTTGTGGTGGATGAGGAGAGGTTAGAGGCAGCTGCAAGAGCTTCAGCAGGGGAGAAGTGTGAGCAAAAGGACAAGTGAGACTCTTTAGGGCACAGGGATCCACAGAGCTCAGAAAGGTAGCCTGTGGCTCTGCTACGCAGCTTCTTTGGCTGGGAGACAAACAAGTGAGATCTCTGGTAATCGGCAAAGACCAAAACCAATTCCCTGGGAGAGAGGAGGAGGAAGAAGAGCCAGTGACAGAAGAAAGGAGAGGAGGAAGAAGAGCCAGCAACAGAACAAAGGAGAGAGTACACAGATTTAGGGTTAGATTTGGGTGATAGAGAAGAGCAAGTTGCCTGCCATGCCTCAGTTTTGGTGATGACAAAGGAAGCACGTTGGGAAGCAGAAATGTAAGCCCGACAATCTTTATTGCTTCTGTGAGCTGCAAAGAATGCCTTACATCTTTCACTAATCACTTCTTCCACTTCAGCAAACCAACAGGCTTTAGGATGTCGTCTTGATGTGGCCAAAAAGAATGGAAGATTTGGCTGCTTTCAGTGTCAGAGAAGTAAAGAGAGCAGCAGCAGAGGAAAGAGACGAGTATTCCTCTGCAGAAGGACAGTGAGAGTCAAACTAAAAAGCAAAGTCATCTTAATGAGCTTTCTGAAAATTGAAGAAAGGAGACATTTGTTGGGGCAAAAGACTGGAGAAAGAGGGATGGTTAGTAGAATTGGTAGGTGATCAGAGCCCAGGTCCTGAAGCACCTCCCAGGAGCAAGAGAAGGTGAGAGGTGTGGGAGCAAAAAAGATGTCAGGGGAGAAGTAACTGCCAGAGGAGCGATGTAGAGAAGTAGGAATGTCTGGTTCATTGAGGGGAAAGAAGGTCAGAGGAGATGACCCAATTGAATGCTTCCTCCCCACAGGGGTCAGATGTACCTTTTGAGTTCCAGGGGGGGTGATGGTAATTGACGTTTCTCAGGATAAAAAGATTTCTGGGGGAGAGAAAAATGGAGGGAGACAAAGAATTGGTTCTGCTATCTGTCGGACAAGAAGGAATGGTGGGAGCATAAATAAAAATTAAGAAATGAAAGTGAGGAGGAGTTGCTTAGAGAGATGTTGACCCCTACATAATCAGAGTAGGGGTCAAGCAAAGAAAGAGAGGAAGTAGAAAGTTTAGAGTAGGATAAGCCCTGCCTGACAAAAATGATGGCGTTGCCACTAGCGTGCATGGCATCAAGAGAAAGAATGCCAGACCAGGAATGTGTGCAATCAGATTGTAGAGCAGAGAATTCAGGGATCTGGAAAGAGGAAAATTTGTTAAGGTTAGATTCCTTGATACAGATAAGGTCAATGGGATGAGATGAAATAAAGTGTAGAAGTTTAGTGCTCTTGGCTTGGTGACCCCCAGTATTCCATTGGAGAATCCTAAGGGAGTCAGGGGAAGAGAAAGCAGGCGGTGTGGAAAATCAGCCAGGAGCATGAGGTGGTGCAGAGGAAGAAGTTATGAAGTAGACAGAAGAAGAATAAGAGGTTTAAAGGTAAGGGTGAGGCAGGAGCTCTACATTAGTAAAGGGGGCCAGATTGAACAGTGGAGGTATACAAGCTGGAGGAGTCCGAGTAGGAAGTCCCAGTGTTGGTAGGTATAGAATCTTCAGAAGCAGGGATGCAGCTCCAAGTTCTGAATTTAGAGAAGAGAATATTGAGCACTTTAAATGGACCCATTTGGAGCAGGTGCAGCATTGGACTGATCTACCCTGCCAGGTCACATTTCCAGTGCACACTGAATATGAAAAGATGGGGCAAGGATTGGGATGAGCGTTGCTGCTCATCAAGAGAAGGAGAATGAGAAGATGAAGACAGACAAGAGAAAGGCAGGAGAAGAGAGAAGACAGGTGACTGATTTCAAATAGGCTGTGTGCTGCCCTTCTGCAGTCGTTCAGGGCATGCTTGTTAGGATTATTTGTCTATGCTTTCTAAAAGATACATCAAAAAATGAAGTTTCTAAACGTTTATGAAGTCTAGGTTATTGTTTAAAAAAGCACTCAAAATTTTAGTGCCTGCATTTCACAATCTTGCGATTTCTACTAAGTCGTAACTACTTTGGTACTTCTATTGTATTTTTTCTTGATAGCATAGATCTTAGGCATTATCCATGAAATATTCAAAAATTTTCATCTAAAAATGATAAGTGCTACTGGAGCCACTGTGTATAGGTGGATGTAAAAGACTGTAATAGTCGCACGTGCACAACTACACTTGTAAAAAATTTTTTTTATACAATACAAAACTTTCTGTTACTACTAAGCAATTTTTCTTAACACTGTCAAACCAGATTAGATAATACATCTTAGTGCTAAATCAAAAGACAATTTTGACATGGTACATAGTGAACGGCAATTTTTTTTAATCCCATAAAGTCATTGACAAATTACATTTTTTTCTTCACATTT
Source organism: Trididemnum clinides (assembly GCA_963675345.1). Classification (NCBI taxonomy): domain Eukaryota; kingdom Metazoa; phylum Chordata; class Ascidiacea; order Aplousobranchia; family Didemnidae; genus Trididemnum; species Trididemnum clinides. The sequence continues at coordinate 37,272,018 of OY776293.1, forward strand.
CTAGACTTATTTCAATCATGACTGGTAAGCTATCACAGCACATAACTATCAGCTACATTCTATTTTAAAAAATCTTGGAGGAGATTTTACTAAACTAAAACCAAGTGCTATGTGCTTTTTATTTTACCTTAACAAGTATGATTGAATTTAGCATTGAAACATAGAGAAAGCATAAAGATTTTATCCAATGCCAGTTTCACACTTTTCTAAAAAATTGATGTTTTGAAGATTCACACTGACATAAATCACAAACATATTGAAGATAATTAACAGTGTGTTACAAACAATGCACCCAACCCAATTTGATGAGGCCATCCCCAGATGCAGTTCATCCTTTTGGTCTGCTCAGCAGAGCCTGTCCCGCCCCCTAAATCAAAGCCCTTCATTTGCAATAACATAAACTTGTTTTCTCCATATGCAATTGCAAACATGTGTTGGACAAGTAGTGCAAGCATATTCATGACAGATGGTGAACCTAATGGAGACACTTGAGCTGTTGCTGCAAAATGAGGCTTGTAGAATCCACTGCGATTCACAGACTAAGTCACCTCAAAGCAACACCTTGCTGCCAAGAGCACCCTCACCTTTTGTGATGGCAGAATCCACTCCAACAACCCCACGCAGGTGGAATGATTAGTTAGATTACATTATGCAAGGTTAGTTTAATGGTTTGAAGATTCACACCAACATAAATCACAAACATTACATTGAAAATAGTTTACAGTGTATTGCAAACAATTTACAGTATTATATTGCTATTGCAAAAAGTAGTGGCAACAACACAGATCCTTGATATACACCAACTTAAATTTAAGTTCTACGTTAAGAAACTTAGAAACTAAAACTAAATTTAAGTTCTAAGTTAAGAAACTTAGTTAAAAACTAGAAAGGCATCTAGTGGCTCTGCATAACCCCCTGTAATGATTTTTAAAATTGTGTTTCAAAAAACAATTGTTTTGTTTTGGAACGAGATTTGGCTACATCAAAAACCTTTTCATTATTGTTTTCACAACTATCCATTGGGAGAAGCCAGCTTGGCTGGGTGTAACAATATTGTTAATTTCAACACTACTGATTAGGACCCTGCTGGAAATGCTGGTATAGCCAGCTAGTGGAAGATAAACTGAATGGCTTTTGAACAAGACACAGGTATTTTTGTGCCATCTTTTTGTTTCTTCAATACTTCTTCACAAAGATTAGTGTGACTGGTACTAAAAAGCATGACTTTTCTGGTATTAGCCCACTTGACAGCTAACGCTCCATTTATATCACTCCAAAATTCTGACTCTCAGCAATCCAATTTCTTCCGAAACCCTGGAAGGTTTTTCGTGTCTTGATACACGAACTTACAGGAGCAAAGTCGATAGAATCCATCTTGTGCACCATATCTGTTGAATGCCAGAGTTACATCATTATTTCATATCATAGATGCAGATTTATTAACAACTCTCTCACCCAGAAGAGTCCTGGAAGTTTGTTTGGATTGTATTTCTGTTTAATTATTTATGTCATTAGTATAGCTGATTCATGCATGACAGCACATCCACCTTTTCATACTGAAAGCTAAATTTGAGGCATAAAATGAGTTCTTCTTCATAACAAAGTTTTTTTGTTGATCCCTTCTTGTCAGGTTCATTTATGTAGAATTACGAGGCTAAAAGTTTGAAATAATCATGAAAAAAAGCTTTTTAAGCTAAAATTTTCCACTGAAGACTGTTAAGACTAACAGCCACTTTGCTTATGTAACTGAAAATAGCACATCAGAAATAAACCACCAAAGAGTCGCATCAGTTTATATGGAATTGTATGAGTATATGTTGTTTCCTTTTCACTTGTGAAATATTCAGTCTTTGGTTTGTGTGATCTGATATTTTCCATAGTGGCAAAAAAGAAAATAGTTCTAGAATTGTAGGGTGTCCATAAAGCCTTGAACACATTTAGAATTTTTATATCTCAAATACTGCATAAGGTAAAAACTTTAAATTTTTGACCATAAATTTTTTTTGTTTTTACAGGTTATTTTATTGTTAAACCAAGTAAATTGAAAAATGAGTTGGGACAAGACTCTTCTCATATTAACAGCTTTAGGAGATGGTTTAAAAATTTTACGGAGGCAAAGAGCATTTTGGATCACAAAAGATTGGTTAGGCCAAGCATTGATGGAGAGACTGTTGATGCTGTGTATGTAGCGTTTCATCACAGCCCAAGGGAATCAATTCATGTTGCATCAAATCAATTTTCTATCCCTCAAAGCACAGTTCTTGAAGTTTTCATAAACGACTTTGGCTCCATGCTTACAAATTACCAATTGTTCAAGCTCTAAAGTGGGATGATCACCCTCGCTGAGCAGCTTTTGCTGAAGAAATTCTTCAGTGCATTGATGATGACAATGACTACCATAAACGTGTGGTTTTCTCAGATGAAGTATCTTTTCATGTATCTGGGAAAGTCAATAAGCATAACCTTCAAATATGGGGATCACAAAATCTTTATGAGGCTGTAGAAAAAGAGACGGTCCAAAACTTAATGTTTAGTGTGGTTTAATGCACAACCAGGTTATTGGACTGTTTATTTTTGCTGAATCCAGCATTACAGCAGACATTTATTTGGATATGCTGAAACATTACGTTGTTCCTCAACTAGAAGAGTTCCAGCCATGGGTTGTGTTTTAGCAAGATGGTGCCCCTCTACATTGGGGTTAAATGGTTAGTGACTTTTTAAATAAAACTTTTCCCAACCAATGGATTGGGAGGAGTGGCCCGACACCATGGCTACCAAGTTTGTTTTTTTTGTGGGGTTATGTAAAAGACAAAGTGCACAGAACACCAGTGTGTGACATCAAAACATTACAATCACAAATCATCAATGTTTTTGCAACAGTAAGTGAAGAAATGCTGGGGAAGACTAGGTGCAAAATTGAATATCACCTTGACATATTGAGAGCACAAATGGAGCACATGTTGAAGTTCATGAACAGCTCGCAAATTTAAATTCTTGAAGTATGGCTATTACTTAAACAGCTAAAATTTTTAAATAAAAAATTTCAATAAACAAACTTTGCTTTACAAAAAACGAACGATTTTATCTACTTTAGTTTTTTAGCAATAAAATTTTAAAAAGTGTTCAAGACTTTATGGACACCCTGTACATCCAGTGGGGTTGATGTGTGCTCCAGTTCTGGATGAAGCAAAGAAACTCTGTCTTGACTGATGGTGATTCTTGTTTGAAAGTGTCCTGTTACTGTAGATCTTATAAAACAAAAATTGCATCCAATTCTTCATTACTTGCATTTGCATCACATGCGTTGACTGATCCTATTACTCTCATCTTCAAATGAATCAATACTACAGAATAAAGATGGAAGATAATCCTATTTTTAAATGCTTTCATCAAACTCTGGCTTGACATTGTATTCTTCCATATTTGCCAGAATTTACCCACCACCAATTGTCTACTTCACCATTGTTGTGAACCAGGGCCATGACGACTGCATTTCACTCTGCTTCAGTGAACAATATTTCAGATAACTCTGCGTTTGTTTGCTCAATCGTTTCAAACTTAACACTGGCAATTAGCTTATTTCTGTAGCTATATAAGGATGTACTACACTTATATAATCTAAAAAATAAAATAAGGTATATCGTGAACATGTGAGGATGACAATTTGAAGTCCCCACTTTGTATAATTTATTCTTTTCGATCACAGCCACTATTACATCATTTGGATGTGCTTATGACAGAAGGTGTAGAAATCTTAAAACATTCTTACAAGTTCCTATGATTAAAGCATTGAACTCTCAACTTTAATCAATTTGCCATATATTTTTAGATTTTGTGTCGCACATGATTGGAGCTTGCAAAATAGGAGATTTGTGAAAAGGGGATTGAGAACCAGCAGATTTGCAAAAAAGGAGTTTGTTAAGCAGCAGGTTTGCAAAGAAGGGGTCTGCAAAGCAAAAAGTTTGGGAACCTCTGCTCTAGTTAAAGGCTTAAACCAAGTTTTCAAAGAAAATAAATTGCCAATGGAACATCTTAGCACAGATGAATCAATGTTTTGCTTCAAGGGCAAATGCTCTTTCAAGCAATACAACCCCATGAAGCCAATAAAAAGGGGATACAAACTTTGGAGTGTGACTGACAATCATGCGTATGTGTATAAATTTGAAACATACACAGGCAAAAATGGAGATAGCTCCAGCGATTTATCAAAAGAACTTCACTTGGGAGGTCAGGTGGTTTGGCAACTTGCAGAGAGTTTGAAGGGAAAAGGGCACAAGTTATTTTTTGACGATTACTTTTCATCAGTTCCACTTATGGAATTACTACAAGTAAAGCACATCGTTGCTTGTGCTACCATTAGATCAACAAGGAAAGATGTTCCTTTAATTGTAGTGGACAATAGCTTGAAAAGAGGTGATTTTGATTATGGGTCTGCTCCTGATGGTATATCAGTTTACAAGTGGCGTGATAATCGCTCAGTACACTTTATTTTAAACTGTCATAATCCTACTGTTACTATAGTAGAGAAGAAGCAGAAGAATGGCTCTAAGCTTGTAGTGGCATGCCCTGAAGTAGTCAAACACTGCAACGAAAACATAGGGGATGTTGATTAGCACAATATGCTTTGCCAAATTTATGGTGTCAATCATAATAGCATGAAATGGTGGCATCAAATCTTTTTTGGTTTGCTTGTCAATGCATATGTGTTATATTGTGATGCACAGGATAAGCCGGTTTCACTGTTGGTGTTTAGAAGAGAGCTAGCTCAGGGATTGTTCACACTGGGAAAAACACGAAGTTCCATGGGTGCTCCAAAGCGTCAAAAGCTGGCCTATGGTGTTCCTGATTCTGTTCACTTGAGCAACACAGGGATGCATTGGCCTGAGTTCATCAATAAAAAAGGCAGATGTGAAGTGCGTTCCAATGAGTGCTTTGAATCCAGGCCAATTTCAATATGCAGCCACTGTGGTGTACACCTTTGCTGCAATAACTCAAAAAATTGCTTTGTAAAATACCACATGTGACTCTTTTCTTCTGCTAAAAGTTTCTTTCAGATTGTGTAAACGATTATGTTTCTTCATTTTTTGGTAGAAAGTGGAAGATTTTTCTTCCGATTTCACAAGTAACCAGCTGTGTGTTTGTCCTGTCTTTTTTATTTTCTTCAGTGTTTTTGTACTATGTAAATTGTGCATGGAAATATTGTTTACATGAAATTAAATTGTGCATTGCCGCATATTGCCATATCTATGTTGCATTAGTGTCTTTTGTATATATGACAAAACCTCGCCCTTTATTTGATTAAACATTCAAAATGTTTATTTTCAGTGATGAAAATATGTTTATTACATAATCAAGTAACTTGATTGCCTGGCAGGAGCCCTCCATTAGTAATTTCAGGGTTTAGTATTTTGATTCAACCTGCGGTGCCAGCTTGACCTATTAGGCTCTTGTGTAAGCAGTAGCAAAATGTTAATGAATTTTATGCACTTTCACAATTCTTGTAATACACGAAATTTTGACCATCATATTCTCTTAATAATGATTGGCAATGATAACAAAGAATCTTGCCACAAATTAATTGTTAATACTTGTGAGGGAGCATGCATTGAAACATAATCAAAGCTGATTGTAGGGGCAAAATGGTGGTTGCTTTCACAAATACAGAAATCAACTATTTAATGGTAAGTCTGTTTTGCGATGTGGTGCTGCCCCTTTTCTATTTATATTTGAGGCATTAACTTCCTGATTTGGCTGCGCTATTGGTCTTGTTTGTGGCATAGTGATGAAAGTGGCTATTCTCTCTATATTCAGTTTGACAAATTGATATGGTTATAGTTTTTTGTGTTGATTTTTTCTTAAACTTGGGATTTTATTACAACACTGTCTTGCAGGGGTGTCAAACGTATGGCTCGTGGGCCAAATAAAGCCTATGTAAGGATTTTGTGCCTCAGTATGAATGCCTGGTCTCTGAAGTTGGTCTGCAAAAGTTGTGTGAAAATGGTCGACAACTTCTAGAAGTTGCGGCTGGCATAACGGGTGGTGGTGGGAGAGGTGATGACTTTTTGTTTTTTGGAGATCACCATTTTGGGCTTCATCCCATAACTTTTGGAGATTGTTTAACTAAAGTTTGGGGACCACTGATGTAAAGTCTTGTTTCTTTAAATTATTTTTCAACTGACTCTGGCATGTATGAAATCCACGTACCGTATATGCCCGTTTTACCGCCCATTCTTGATTAAGGGCCCGTTTGAATAGCCGCCCGTGTGAACAGAACTTAAAAATAAATAAGGGCCCATGCTTGAATACCCGCCCGATGTAAAAGCTAATTTTTCAGTGGTAGAGAACAATAGGAAATAAGAAGCAGCTCAAATTTTGATTTGTTATTTCTTGTTAATAATTTAAACTAATCTGAGGGAATTACTCTTTAGACGTAAATAATTTGCGTTTGACGTGAATAAATTGACATGGAAAAAGGATTAATGTCGTGAAATATTTGTCCTCAACGATAATTTTTGTGCATAATTTTACTTTGAAAATAACAAGCGCCCGGCTCGAATAAGGGCCCGGTAGTGAGTTTGGTTGAAAAAAATAAGGGCCCGGGCTACAAAATGAGCAAATACGGTATGTAAATGTGGCCTGCAGCCCCAAATGAGTTTGACACCCCTGCTGTAGAGTATAGACATAAATATCTTAACAGGCAGCACATCAGCAAAAGAAAAAATCTTTTTATAGTATATACAATGGTATTACCCAAAGAGCCCTCGTCAGGATTAAGAGTGTCAGTTCAACTGGCCAAGTTGGCTTCACCTATCAGGCTCTTGTATGAAGAGTTACCAAAAGTTTATGTGTTTGCTGCACATAAGATTTTCACCATTTTGTGTGGTCCTTTTCCTAATAGAATATCTCATTTCAAGATTCTGGCTATGCCTGAGGTCTATATGCTCTGTTTATTGCTGACATGAGCCCAAGGAAACTTTGCGTTTCCCATAGTTTGGAAGTAGGGATCACATTTCTGATGTTAAGCTATTCTAAAACAAAATACATGTTGCTAAAAGATCTTTTTTGTGGTGCGATTAACGATGCTTTCTTTTGATTCCTTTTAAACTTTCTCGAGTCCTTGCTGGCTACACGTTGTGTAGCATGTTTTTTTCCCTGCTTGATGTACCCTAGGAAGTTTAAAAGAGTCCTTGCTTTTCCCTAAATGTTTGGTTTAATCCTGGTAGCTTCATGAAGCAAAATACTAATAATATCTTGCCTGTGGTGTGGTTTAAGTGACGTTGGTAATTATGATTTCGCCTCAAACTTTCTCAAGTCTCTGCTGGCTACGCATTATGATTCATATTTGTTTTTCCTTGCTTAGGTATGCTCATAGAAGTTTAAAAAATCCTTGCTTTCCCAAATTTTGGGGTTTGATTCCCAGTAGCTGTATAAAGCTATTTATCAAGCAAAATAGAAAACATGTTTTTCATAAAGAAATGAGTTATTTAGTAGTAGGTATATTTGATGATTTTATGGGCCTGCTTTCATGTAGTTGTGACATTTAGATTTTTGCCTGTGCTGTTTGCTTTAATTTGGCCATAACATGAAAAGGGGCCATGCCTTTACCCTATATCATGTAACCTATTGCACTAGACGCCTATTAAGCTCTTTTCAAACAAAAACATTCCCTCTTAACACGTTGAGTGCCGTGTGACGTAGATTAACGTCGTCGAGTTTTTTTGCGCAGAGTGCTTTATGACGTAAATCTACGTCGTTCGGTAAATGCCATCGGTTAACTGCCAAATCGCTGTATTCGACGTAGTTTAACGTCGTTATAAGCCTAGACATGGTTTTCTGAATATCTGTGTGTGTGTATGCACGAGAATGGCTTAGAGAAGTAGCAGTATATCAATTTTGCTTGCTTTTCTCGTCGGAAAATAAACGCACTGGAAAACCGCAGACAGAAATGGCCGGCACCAGCCAGTATGCGCGCGCGATATACACGCGGCACTCAACGTGTTAATCCAGTGTTACAAGTTGATGCTATTATTGTTTAACCCATTATGTCCCGCTGTCCTATATATAGGACAATTAAAAAAACTCAAAATTCTTTAAAATTATGTTTTTTTTTAATTTTAAAATTATATACATGGATTTCAGGTTCTATTCTTGTGACAAATAGAAAAAAATAAATGAAAAAATACTTATAAATCTGTCAAAATCAATCGACAATCTGGCATAAAATTTGACATTATAATTCTTACTACTTTATGATCTACTGAGTAAAATTGCAACTACCTATACTACAGCTAATATTATCAGTTGATTGGGAAAGATAGATTTTTCAATAATAACATGAGTTTATTTCAAAATACACGTTCTATTTTGTTTAGGTAAAGTTTGAAAACTGATTTCCTATACATATGACAGTGGGTCAATGTGTGTCACATAGTTGTAACAAGTTGAAACCTGTACAGTATTTAGCTATATATAACAATGGCACTGCGTAAATTGCATCAGTTCAACTTCAACAGTTATTGTTTGTAATTGGGAGCAACCATAAAATATTGACAGTAGTTATTGAGGGTTTATTGCTGTTTTTTTGTATTTTAGTTATTATTGACACTTTTATCACTATCAAAATATATTGATACATATTTATGAAAATTAGTTTTTCCACAGATATCAAACAGTTAAAAATATATATATCTATATTTATGCAAATAATTCGTATCCAAAAATGTCAAGAAAACGTGTAAAAGGAATGACAATGCTTGAAATTGAGGAATATTTGAAAGAAATCTCCGAAACTGAGGATATTGAGGCATCTGATGTAGTAATCCTACCACCTGATGTAAACAATTTGTCTGATGATGATGAAACAGGTGAATGCATGGTAAACGAAGTCCCTAGTCCTCTGGAGTTACATGTTGAAATATCTGATAAAGTAGCAGAGACTGAAAATAACATTGATAGTGAAAACATCGATACTGCTACTGATACTGCTAATTTTTCATGTGCCGTTGGAAATAGAAAAAAGCCCACAAATGCTAAGAAGAGGAAATTATGCAATTCAGAACCAGTATGGGAAAAGAAAACTCCCAAATATACAAAAAAGATTACAAAAAGTGATTCACATTCTGATTGTTTGAGAAAAATGAGAGAATTTCTGGAGGATTTTACTCCAGTGACAATGTTTAAAGAAATAATGTTGCCAAAAATATTTGTGCATATTGTGAAAGAAACTGTACGCTACTCTGCAGTTAGTAAGAATAAATCTGAAATAGTTACTGTTGAAGAACTGAAAACATTCATAGGGATTCTAATGTTTTCAAGCTATCACAAATTGTCATCTACAAAAAATTATTGGTCAAATGATGATGACTTGGGAATACCTCTCGTGAAAACTGCAATGGCAAGAAATAGATTTCAAATTTTGAAAAGTATCATACTTTTTTGTGACAACAGTGATTGCGAAAAGAATAATGAAGATAGAGGGTTCAAAGTTAGACCTCTGATGAGCATGATTCAAGAATCTTTCATAAAATTTGATGTGTTCGAAGAATGCTTAGCTGTTGATGAAATGATTGTTTGATATTATGGTCACAATAGCTTGAAACAATTCATAAGAAGTAAACCCATTAGATTTGGATTTAAATTATGGACGTTATGCAAGGCATCAGACTACTGTTATAATTTTGATTTATATTGTGGAAAGAGTGTTCAAGAGGGTCCTCACAAAGATCTTGTACTGGGGTGTAAGGTGGTTTTGAAAATGGTTGATGTTGTAACAACACCTCAGTCACGCTGCCTGTTTTTTGACAATTTATTTACAGGTTATGATTTATTAGTGCATCTCATATATTTTGGGTACAGAGCCACTGGTACCATGAGAGAAAACAGGATTAAGAATTGCCCTTTGAAATCAGCATCATTGATGAAAAAAGAAGAAAGAAGGTTGTACGACTATAGATTTGATACAAAAAATGAAATTCTCATTGTTAAATGGTCAGACAATAAATGTGTCATAGTCAGTACCAATTACGTTACAGTGCAACCAGTGGGGCAAGTTTTGCGATGGAAGAAAAATATAAAGGAAAAAGGATATGTTCCATAACCTCATACACTGAATACATATGGTGAAAATATGGGTGGTGTAGACAAACACGATTGGTTAGTTTCCAAATATCCTATCTCAATAAGAGGGAAAAATGGTACTGGCCTCTATTCATTAGAATGATAGATATGGCTGTTGTAAATGCATGGGTCATTTACAAATTTGTGAATGAAGGGAAGAAAAGTATTTTAAGTTTGCTAGATTTCAAAAGAAGTGTATGCGTAGCATATTTGAAGGGATCAAGTGCCAAGCCATCAATGGGAAGGAAGCATAAAGCATCTGGTCCACCATGCAACATCAAAGACGATATCAGATTTGATATGAAAGGCCATATTATTGTAAAACGTGAACAGCAATGCTGATGCCAGTACAAACCATGCACTGCTAAACCAACTTCTTATTGTCAAAAGTGTAACATAACATTATGTTTGAAGTGTTTTGCTCCATTTCACCAAAAAATGACTTAAATGTACATTATAGGAACTTAGTGTTGTATTTTGAAAGAGTTATTAATTGTATTTTGAGAGGAATTGAATGTTAGTATGAAATCCCAGTGTCATATAAATAGGACAGCTTATAATTGACTAGCAGATAATGCATAATCCCAGTGTCCTATTTATAGGACGGCCTGTATTTTTGTTTTTGTTACAAATAAAGGATATGTAAGCTAAAAAATATGTTTTCCAACCTTTTTTTGAAGCACCTGTATAAGTTTTACCAAAATATTTAAAAAATAGAAAACTTGGGACATAATGGGTTAATTTTGATGTTTTTATAGATTTAGGATTTTATTACATTTAACTTTGCCCCTAATCCGGACCTCCCTACTTTTAAATGAAGTGTTTTGTACCGTTATCCTTATAATTACAAACATCAGTAATGGGCTTTACCATTTATGTTTTGAAAAGATGTGAAGTGGTACAAAATTTCAATAAAGCTTTTGTTATCAATCATTTCATTGTACTCTTTTACAAAGAAAAAGTAAAATCTCTATTGTTTTTGTTTAGCTGTCTTCAGGAGTTATCGTTAGAATGAAGCCTGATGTTGATGGCGAGGTATACCATCAACACCAGGCTTCATTCTAGCGATAACTGCTGAAGACAGCTAGACAAAAACATTATAGAGTTTTCACTTATTTTTTGTAAAAGAGTACAATGAAATGGTTGATAACAAAAGCTTTACATTTATGTTTTCTATCAAAATGATAGTAGATAATTTTGCTGCTTGCTGCTGTTCTCACTAAATACAAGGCAGGCATTGTAATGTCATTTAACATTATGACCTTATAATGTGTTTTGAGCCATTAAAAATTAGGTTCACTACTTACCACTTTTTCGTTACTGTAGGCAAATTAATATGAACTATCATCTCTGAATGCGAGCATGTTCTTTAGCCCTGGTGTGAATGCTGCCATGCAAAGAGCAAACTAACCTGAAATGAAGCACTCACAGTTAAGTTATAGCAATAACAGGGGCCCCCATCAATAATGTTGAAGTTAAGAATATCAAATCAACTGGCTGCTATGCCAGCCTCACGAATTACAAAGAAAATTGCTTCATCATTTCGATCATATGTAGCTTGACACTTATATCTTGTTGCAAACAATAAGAAAGGACCATCTTTACCCCATTGTTTTCTTGGGTGATTACCAAGTGTTTTGCTTGGAGTAGGCTACATATTAAAATTTCCAGACTTCATTTGTCAATGAATCTTTTTAAATAATTTGATGGGCCATGCCAAAGATCCATGTTATTGAGAAAGAATAGCCAAAATGTGCCAAAGTACTTAGCAGGCACTAAAATTTAGGTGTTTTTAACTGGTAGAACCACATTTCATTAACATTTAGAGACTTCGGTTTTTGATGGATGTTTTTGAAAATATTGACAGATATTGCAAAAGAACCATGCTTCTGAGGAAAAGTAGTCAAAATGTACCAAAGAACTAACTTTGTCTAACAATTGCAAGTTTGCTAGGTCAAGTACGATAATTGTTCAACTAAAAATGAAACATGATATATGGCAACCAATTTTTGATCAGCTATTTCAAACTAATCTTTAGCCCTAAGTAATAGGAGTCACATATTGCTGGAAAGTAAATTTCCTAAGCTTTCAAAGGACAGTAATCGTTAGTACTTTATTATAAGGTTTTTGTATTAAAGTAACCTGCTTTTATTGAGCTCACCACTTTATGGGAGGGGTGGAAAGTTACACCACAGGTCTTAAATTTAGTTTTTCCGTATAAAAACTAGTATTAATTGTACATATTATGCACTATCAGAATCACCTTGAAATAACCTGTAATTTGTTGAATAAAGTTTGAAAATTGGTTAAGAAAGAGGTCACAAAGCAGTTTTTAAGTAAACTAATTTTGCAAAAAGGTTGCAATTTTTGAAAACATCTTCATATTATGATGGGTAGCAAAGAATTTATAGCTCCATGATGACAGCGCCCCACTAATTCTGCCCATGTGATCTAAACTTTTTTGCCAATAACAGAATGTCACAAGTTTAACAGGCTCCTCTCTATTCCAACTTTGGCATCATGTGATTTCTTGATGTGCACTATGTATAAAACAACTCTATGTGAGAGGTGATTTCAGTCACAAGAAAGCATTATGAAAAAATTGACAGAGGAGTTTGAGAGCATTTCAAAGGAAGTGTTCAAGACGTGCTTTCAAAAATGGCAGAAATGCTGGAAAAAGTATGCAGACATCCATGGGAATATTTTGAAGGATATTGAACAAAATTTGCAAAAGTCATTGTGGTAAGAGCTTTATGCAAAAAAGTCAGATGCTTGGTAGGTTTGATCAAGCTAGCTTCATAAAGCTATCATGAAGCAAAATATCAATAATGTTGACCATGTGGCGCAATTTGACTCAGTGACGTTGTTTCTTTTTATTTCACTTCAAACTTTCTCGAGTCTTTGCTGACTACACATTGTGTTGCAAGTTTGTTTCTCCCTGCTTAGGTGTGCTCAGAGGAGTTAAAAGAGTCTTTGCCTTTCCCAAACTTTTTGTTTGATTCTGGTAGTTCTATAAAGGTATTATCAATTAAAATAGGAAATATGTGGTGCAATTTTATCCTGGCAGGTTATGCCATCATCTCTGCTGAGTTAAATAGTATCAATTAAGGCAGCTGTGTCAGTTTTACCATTCAAACATTTGTGAGATCAGCAATGAAAAGTTTTAGAAAATATAGGCCATAGTTTCTGTACACATAATGTGATTATCATGATCTATTAATCAAGACTGGTAGTACTTGAAAAGAAACAATGATGTCACATACTATCAATCATACTTTGCAAAGCTGAAGAGAGGAGGGGTCTGAAATATACTCAATAATGGTATGAGCATCCAAATAGTGATCATTTCAACAATTGAAATAATAAGCTGTATCTGTATCTTTTTTATTCATGACCACCACCATTACACACGACACTGAACAACAATAATAATGAGAGAAATGGAGTCAAGAAAAGGAAGAAGCGACACAACGTCAGACGTTAAAACATGCAAATGAAAACAGTGGATCCATAAAACTAGAGCAATAGTTGCATGGCCACTAAACCCTAAATTCAAGCAATTAAAGAACAGTTTAATTGAATTGAAAAAAAAACAAACAGAACAAAACAAAAACGCAGGAGTTTTTATAGTTGTAGATCATATTATTTTGTAAATAAGAAGTAAGAACATTCGAAATAGTAAGGATCAGAAAGATGACCAGTGCGAGACACGGCTACGTAGGTGGTCAATGGGTGGCGCAACCGGCCTATAAAGCTGTTTTTTAGCTCATCTGAGCATGGTGAGGAAAGAAAAACCACCCTGGAAATAAAACCTCACCGGGTCCGGAAACCCTTTCATTAAGCTCTTTAGTGGTAGGCCTATTTAACAATTACATGAGCTCAATTCCAAATCTATATTTGTGATATAAAATTCTTTGGCTGCGCTGTTTTTTTTTAATTCAGCCATAGCATGAAAATGGGCTATGCCTTTCCAAAAGTCATATAACCTATTCCAATATGCACCTAATGAGCTCTTTTCAAGCAAAATCGTTGCCCCTAATTTCAATTTTTCAAATTGATGCTATTATTGTTTTAATTCGTTCTTTTCTTAAACTTGGGATTTTATTACATTTAACTTAACAATTAAGCATGGTTCTCACAAAGCATTGTAATATTATTTAAGATTATGATGTAACAGTATTTTGTAAAGAATTCAAGACAAGAAAAAGAGTAGGCTCAAAAAGCACTTATCAAAGTTGTGGAAGGGCATCAAAGTAATTGATACGTATTTTCAGGATCAAGGCATTAAATATTAGGACTGTTACTTTTTTGTTACTTAAGGCAAATTTGTATGAGCTAACACCTCTGGGCACATGTTGCTTGGTCCTGGGATAACACGCAGCCATGCAAAGACCAAACTAATCCAAAATGAAGCATTCATAGTCAAACCTCACTAAAAAAATATTTTTGATATGAAATCAATAAATATACACTGATTCCGATTTTGCTATTCAAAATTTGAAATTCTTTTTTGTTAACGAGATATTTTAAAAACTATTTTAATGTTCATTATTCTGTTGGCAACCTGTGATGTAAAGTGCAGGACACTGCTGTTGCTGTAATATTGTACAGCAATGAGAAAGCTAAAACTTTGAGGCTGTGTAGAAATTACTTTTAAAAAACAGTGAGGAGGTGAAAGAATTTTAGATTGTGTGCTACAATAACGTTTTTGCATTTTTTTAACCAACTATGACGGAAATATTCAGATGGCAAGTTTGAGTAAAAGATTTTTGGTTAGGCTGATTTTTTGTCATGCTCTCAATCAGCTTGTTGGTTTTATGCTTTTGGTTTTGCGTTTGTTGAAAAGTTAATTCTGCAAATAGGCTCAAGTCATTGGCTCAGTGTATTGTAGAAACAACCTATTGGCAAACCCAGTAATTGGTCTTAGTCTTTAGGTCAAGACTAAGTTAGTTGTTGCTAGGTTCAATTTGTAGGCACAGTACTTGGCTACCAAAAGTTGACCTTTTGTGAAGGTTTTAAGTCGGGAGTGGTTGAACTGCTGCTCTTTAGGTTCTTGACTGTAGCCCTTTGGCTCGTGTATTTTTGTGCAGTAATGTAGATCAATGCCATCAGTTGTGCACCGCGATAAGTTTTTGGGGCTGGTGCAAGGGTGTATGCTTTATTTCGTGCTTTGAAATTAATGGTTTCTCAAAAAAAAATTAAAAATAAAATTTCATCACTCTCTACATGTAGTTGTGTAGTTTAACTTCTGGGGACAGTGAATCTCTAATTTTGTGCTCTGGCAATGATGGCCTTCAAGATGTGTCAATTCATACTAAGAATTGCATAGCAGCTCGTTCAATGGTGGCCTCTATTGTTTTTGGCTCTTATTACGGCTACTTTATGACCACCCCTCAGTACAGCTGAGCTGAGTTTGACTTTTTGGCAGCTTGATTAAGTTCCATATTGCTGTTTAGTATTGGTAAATCAGCATTTTTTGCTTTTTGTACTGGTTGATTGCCATGCCAGTAGTTTGTGGCCAACAGTGCGGAGCCTGGCAGTTTTACAACATAATAT
Source organism: Trididemnum clinides (assembly GCA_963675345.1). Classification (NCBI taxonomy): domain Eukaryota; kingdom Metazoa; phylum Chordata; class Ascidiacea; order Aplousobranchia; family Didemnidae; genus Trididemnum; species Trididemnum clinides. The sequence goes on from OY776293.1 coordinate 37,287,690, forward strand.
ACAGTAGAGTGGAGTAAATTTACCTAAATTTTTTAGATTTTTATTTAAAGTTTTGTGACAGTTGTCTTCAGGCTTAAAACAACCCTGAAAGTAATTTTGGCCCATCTACTTGAGGTTAAAGGGCACTCCAAATTAAATTTTGTCAAAATTTCTGTATCTTCACTTCTAAAAAAAAACTTTTTCTTCTATTGCAAGTTAGATTTGAGTTATTAGAAAAAATAAGATTTTAACAGTGTCATTTGATTAACAGTGAGCCTGATTTGTAATTTTGCATTATTTTTTGATCTATGATTGCATTTTTTTGTTTTCCAACTAACTTCTCTGATCATCACTCTCAACTCAATACCAAAATGGCACTTGGAAAAACGTGAAGCAACATATATATCAGTAACAAACAGACTACATATTTGCTAGTAAGGCTTCCTTGGCTAAGTAAAAAGTAAATAATTCAACTTCAGGAAGTTTTTGATTAACAGTGATTGAAATTATTGGTTGAGAATGAGTTTAGGAAAAGAGAAAAGTGTGCTTGCCTTGTTGAAGTCTTTATCCACCCAAATATTTGAATAGTTGCCATCATTGATTTTGCTTACTTTTTGCATCTATGCTGTGCCATGTAAAAAAACAATCCTAGGTCAAAGTACAGTACTTATAGAACGTTCAAAAGTGTGGTTATTATTGGATATTGGTAGTCTTCTATATTAAACATTTATATTATGTAGAGTTTGGTAGGTAGGTAGGCATTTTTATTAAGGTTATTTGTTCATCTATTTGCTGTATTGCCAACTAATGAACTATGCTAACAAGAGCAACTGCTATTACGAGGAACCCTGGTACAACTTCAAAAGCAGTGACCGTTTTTCAGCTAGTCTTCTTCCCACAAAAACAAATGCTTTGCATGAGAAAAATTGACGTAGCAAATATGCAGTTCAAACTGTGTTTTTCAATATATGGATTGAGGTAAACGTCTACCCAATTTCACAACAAGCAATAACTCAAAGAATTTTCAAACTTGTCAGAAAATTTAAAGGAGTCAAGCGTTATCCTATATACAAAAGAGAAACAGCATTTAAAAAAAGAGTAGATGTATTTACTAAAAACATCAATAATTGTTTGATGTTTTTAACCAAAGTCAACAACAAAGAAAAAAGATTGAAAATATTAACAAATTGCCTATAAATGGAACTTTTATCATGATCAATATCGCACAAGAATTGTAAAATGTTACTTAATAGATGAGGAGCACAGTCAATTGATTTATAGCAACAGTAGTATCCTGCATCTTACGTCACAGGTTGCCAACAGAATATTGAACATTAAAATTGTTTTTAAAATATCTCGTTAATGAAAAAGAATTACAAATTTTGAATAGCATATTCAGATTCAGAACAATTTTATTGTTTCACTTCAAAAAATTTTTGGGTTTAATGAGGCTTGAAGTTATTACAATAGCAGGGCTTTCATTAATAATGTCGAGGTTAGGAATATCAAATCAGCTGACTGTGCCAGCCTCATTCAAATGCAAAAGAAATTGCTTTGACATTTAGATGATATGGAGCTTGACGCTAAAATTTTGTTGCAAAAGATTTAAACAGGACCATCTTTATTTCCCTCCTCTTTTTCTTGGGATATCAGGTGTTTTGCTTGGAGTTGCCTACATTTAAAAATTTTTAGTAACTTTATTTTTAGATGAGTCTTTTTGAATAGTTTGATGGATAATGCCAAAGATCCATGCAATCGAGAAAGAATTAGCACAATGTACCAAAGTACTTAGTGTTTGTAGAAATTACAATTTTGTGAAATGTTATTTTTTGCTAAAAAGCAAATTTCCAAGGCTTTTAAATGACACAAATTGTTAATACCTTATAAACTTTTTGTATTAAACTTACCTGTTTTTGCTCAGGTTAACACTTTTTAGATGGGGTAAAAAGTTACATTACCAGTGTTAAAGTTCAATTTCTTTTATATGAAATCAAATAGTAAACGTACATACCACATAGAAATCACCTTGAAATTAACTTCAATTTGTTAAAAAAGTTTGAAAATCGGTTGAGAAATGAATTAAAGCAGTTTTGCTCATATGTACGTGTGTGCAACAATTGCCCCCGTTTCTCTGCAGCTTTTGCATATACAGGGTAAAAAGAATTTTGGGGGTGCAAAAACAACTGACTTGGGATAAGGTTAGAACGTTGGAATGTTGCAAGTTTTTATGGCAGAGGAACAGGAATGTGAAAACATTTCAGAAAAAGGAACAAAGATGTGTGCTGTTTGCAGGCAGTGAGATAGAGAGGCAAATCTGATGGATTTGTTGGTGTTAAAAGAAGTAGAGGTAAATGTAAGTTTCAGTGGTTGAAGAATAGTATGAAATAGAAAGGGTTATAATCTTTTGCAAGTTAGAACAATTGAAAAAGGCTGTGGTGATTTGAAGAAAAAGTGACTGAGTAATACCAATTAGGCTATTTTTTTAAAGACAAAATTATGAAAGCAGTATGTCCATATAAACCCCAGGCCTGAAGATTGGACTGTACGAAAGATCAATTTTATAATAAAGTCACATGTATATGGGATTTGCAAAGCACTATTGAAGAAGTTTTTAATTTGGGGGACATTATTGGACATGCTGGGAGATGAAATGATGAAAAGAATGTGCATGGAAGAGGTAAAATTGACAAAAAGACCTGTAGAGGGGAGAAGGCTGCACAAATATTGTAATAAAAAGGTGGGCATTGTAAATTTGGGGTCTCAAAAAAAAAGAGCAGGATACTACCACCCAGCTCAGATGGAAATAAAACCAATATTAATTTTATTTTGGTCCACAATGACAACAAACTATTTTAAAGTAATAAAAATAATTTTTGGCAAGTTGAAAAATTAATTGGTAATTACTAAGGCTAGTAACAATCTTTGAAGTATTTTTTGATGCTGTGCAATGTTATCAAATTTGTAGTGATTGCGTGCATATTTGGTTTTTAATTTGACTTGTATTTGACTTCATTTTTTATATCACCATCAGTACTTCCTATACTGGGTGTCAAATATTAATGTTGACATTTGGTATAGGAAATTGCATTGCTTTCATATCAACTTTATCAAAACTCCCAGTGCTTTATTGTGTCACGTGATTCGTGTTTACATTTATATATGTTCACATTGCTTATGATGATTATTGCTGGTCAATCATGTGCTTTGCTCATGCTTTGAATCAAGTTACTGCTGCTTTACTTGCTTTGCCCCCATGGCTCACATTCCGTTAATATATTTATTGACTGTCATACCGAGTGAGAAATTTATCAAGGAATAATACTGTATAATAGACTAACAAAATCACGACAATTGAAAAATATTACCCAATAGCAATAATGAACTCACGACATTGGCGCCCCAAGTGTAAAAAAAACTACCGTATTTGCCGGACTATAAACCGCACCAGATTATAAGCCGCACCTCACCAATTTTTCCCAGAAAAAAACGCACCGCGGTATAAGCCGCACCGGACTATAAGCCGCATTTTTAAAACACTAAATGTAAGGACTTTAGCCCCATTTTATCGTAAATAAATCATTTTAAAAAAGCTACTGACAACACCAAATAGTATATTCACCAAATTATTTTATTAGTTTTCTGAGAATTCATCATAATTTTCATCACATTCAGAATTAATATCAGTCAATTCATCTGAATCTACTACCGGTACTTCATTTTCTTCTTCTACTTCACCTTGTACCCCAGAACTATTAATGATGCCTGCTTTAATAAAGCCATTAATTATTGTTGATGTTGGGATAGAGAAATATTCAAGCGTTTTATAACTTGTTATGAAAATTATGACGAAACAAGACTATCTATTAGCAAATGGAAACTTAAAACATAAATTGAATGGACTGGTGTTCCTAGCCATTACTAGATTCAGGTTTTTTAAAATTTTCTGGTTTTAAAAAATAGATTCAGGTTTTTAAAAATTTTCTGGTTTTAAAGTTAACTTATAAGCCGCACCTGACTACAAGCCGCACCCCTTAAATTAAAACACATTTTAAGTTTTTAAGTGCGGCTTATAGTCCGGCAAATACGGTACATTGATGCAAGGTTTATTTCAAAAGTTATAGTCATAAGAAGTTGTGTTTGATATTTAAGTTTAAAATATGATTTATTATTTTTACTTAAAATGCGGAGATTGCACCCTAGTATTTTTTTGGATGCAGTTCAAACAGCTTCTGTAAATATAAATTTGATAAAATATGATTGAGAGGGGCTGTTTGAATTCTAACGTCAAGTTTACAAAGCATTAAAATTAATATTTTTATTATTTTCTATAGCCAACGTTGCTTGTTGTTTGATTTCAATTTTTCAATGTGACATTGTCTTGGCACATTGTAGCAAAAGCTAGTTTGTATAACTAGCTATTGTACTTAAAAAAGACTATATATCCTTGCGCCTGCCCTTTCTTGTTGACCAAAATATTAGCAAACGAATGGATCCATTTATTAACAAACTCAGATAAACAGAAAACAAGTGAACTGAATTTAACTGAATTTACTGACTTTAACTGAATTGCATTGCATTGAATTGAATTGAACAACTACCGTAGAAAAAAGTCAAATGATTTAAAACAATTCTAAAACATGCTTAAAGCAAAACTAGAAACTTGAAATGTGCCCTAATTAACTAAACTGCACAAACAAAGAAATTAACTAAAAAGTGATATCAGACAACTTAAGTCAAAAACACTTTTAACACAAAAACCAGGTTCCAAACCGCTACAACATTGTTTTGCAACACACAATTTGAACTTTGAATACTGTGTTATAGAAAGTTGCATTATATCAACCTTGGACCAAAATATTATAGGCCAAGAGTACTTTTTGAGCCTAGAACTTTTGACTCTCACTACTTACTTCTTCCAAAAAGAAACTGTACTGATGCGAACAATAGTTGGAATTATAAGTTTGGTTAGCTGGCAATTATACATAAAAATAAATAATCATTGCAGGTAGCTCACTTGTTTCATGCTTTGCATGAACAAACTCAAGATAAATACAAACAAAAAATGGATCCATCTATTAATATAGTTGAACAGAATTAAATTTAACTAAAGCAAACCAAATTAATTTAAATTAAACTAAACAGAAACAAAGTTGAACTGAATTCGTGGTTGAAGGTTATCTTTAGATGGATTTGCTTTATATTTTTAGATTATGTTAAAAAATGTCACAAAAGCTTTAATGTAAATTTTAACCTTTTTTTGTTTTTGATTTGAAGATATGGAGTGTTCAAAAATTGAGCACTATTCATTTTGTAAATAAAAGATTGTTCACTTTTCTACAGTGAATGATTGAATGAAGCTACAGAATGCCTGCTTTAGATTCATTTAAAATGTTGCTCTGTGGCAAACTTATTTAATGCCAGTAAACTAACTGCTGAACATAATTTCTACTTTTGAGTAAAAGTTACGGATAGTGTTTATACGTCATGCAAAATAAAAAAATTTTTGAACAAGCAGGTTACAACAAACCGAGCATACAAAACAGCACTTGCTTGTACCATGAATGAGCTGGTGAAATAGCACAGAAATTCATATTGACAAATAAAGAGCCTCCTGTGACATTATTAATTAGACCAAAATTTTGTCTTACAACAGACAAATAAAAACCATTATGAGAAGTTGAGAATTATTTTTACTCATATTTATGGTACGTTTGTGACCCTTTGGATGAAGTCCATTGTCACATTTGAAACAAGTTAATGATGCTTTTCCTGAGCAATTTGCATGCAGGCACAAATTTGAGGGCAATAGCTAGCAGTCCATACTGTCAAATCAAACACCATTCAGAGGTGGTGGTGTTCTACCTTGAGTGGATGGAGTTTCATGACTTTTCAGAGTGGTATCAGCAAGTTTTCTACTGAAATCAATTAGCTTGTAATTTTTGCATTTGATTTTCCACCATAGTAACCGTGCATTTACAATGGTAACATCAAAGAAGATGAAGATGGACCACCACCACTGCCTTTGTTACATTTTTGTATGATAAGTGGCTACTTACTGGTCCAACTGATCCACTCCTCCCATGAATATATTATAATTTTATATTAAACTGGTTGAGGATGCTGGATATCTGCCTTTTTTCTCTTGAATACCTTTGAGTTGTCAGCACTTTGAAAATTGAAAGTAACAGTTTGAACACTGTTATCCTTGTGCTTTATTACCATCATCTTGTCTTTGGACACCATTTCAACACTTTTCTTCATTTTTGCAAAGAGTACTTTTTTAGAAAGTGAGCAATTCTTTTTTGATTTTCTCTAACTCTGTGTAAAACACACATTTCTTCATCAGAAAAATACTGCAGCAAGTCGTATGAAGTAAAGCAGTTATCAAAATATACATTGTAACCTTTGTTCTGTGACACACTTGCTTTCAAAAGATTTTTTACTGCTTTTCCTACACCTAAGTATTTATCTTGATTGGGTGCATTATTTTTTCCCATATATACTGTATGTCAAAGGCTAGCACATATCCAGTCAATGAACACAATGCCCAGTTCTGCTAGTTGAATCATATTGGTTTTCCTTTGATAAACTGCTTAGCATAGTGCTACCAAAACAAGGAATCATGGACTCGTTAACAGAGAAATGCTCTTTAACATCTCCAACGTTTGAAAATTCTTGGTAAGATGGTCAAGAAAAGGTGTGAGCTTGTAAAGGCAATCATCAGGATTGATTTTTGAATTATCATTGAAATGAAGATGGTGAATTAATGGTTTCAAATATTCTACATAGGATAGCATTTTAAAAAATGGAAAGATCTTGACCAGTAAAGTCTTTTACTTGGATATTTGGCACAACCAGAAAGAAGAAAAGCCCCAAATACCACCCATAATTCATTTTTTGTGATGTTCAGTGATATGCTCTTGCTGAGCATAAAGGTTAGTTTGATTTAAAATTTCATTTATAAAATCTCCTATGGTAAACATCTTTAACGATTCAATTTCAGTGGGAACAGTTGAAACTTTATTGCCTACTATTTTAACAATGGCCTTTGAAGGATTTATGTCAAAAACAGGAACTTCTTTTTGTGATAAAATTTCTTGAGATACTCTTGACTTTCTTTCGTTTCTTTTCTGTTGTTGCAGCAGGTGATACGTCAGAGATGGAAAGTAATGATTCATCCATTTTGGCTGCTTCATTGCCTTGATGAACAACATCACACAGCATGTTAAGCATTCTTTTCCCCAGATGATTTATACTACCTAGTGCTTCATCACCTCATTTGTCAGATTCTTCATCAGTCAATCCATTTAGTCCAGGAATAGGAAAATGCAAAACTAAATTAGCTTCTGTCAATTCAGCACTCTCATCTTCTATCAATGCTAGAACTTCATGCACTGTCAACCTGAAATAACTATTGACATTTCTATGAAATTTGATATTTTATAAGTCGTCAACTACACTGATAAGCCAAAACAGTGTGCACTTTACCTGCAGCTTGTTCTACCATAATATAGCTGTTGCTTGGCATCAAAATAATTACTTTATATTATTTAATGTATGTCATTATGTAAATTGATTTTAGTTTGAAGAAAACTTTTCTTCCATGAGTTGATGGGCCAAACAAAGATCAATTGCAGTACTTCATTAAAAAAACTCCAAGTCTTGGATGAAAGTCTCACTTTGTGTCATGGAGGAAAGTTATTGGTATATACTGTATAAGTAAATGATAAAAAATTCAGCTCTGAAAGACCATGGTTCATAGAAGGGCCCAACTTGAGTCTGTCTTGTCCAACAATTGCCATCTCCATGAAGCAAAGTGCTGCTCCCACTCATGAAGTGTGGTTGAGCATTCCCAAATATTTGGGACATTCAAGCTTTAAAGTTTCTCCAACAAGGAGCTGAAGAAAAGCGTTTAGTTTGGTGATGAAATTGAATGATACATGTCAGTTCCATTGCTGTGGAACTAAGCAGTCATGTATTCAGCACTGACGTTTTGAAAAATTCACCATTTTGATGATTGGTTCAATCACAATATTAATTTCAGTGGCAGTAACTTAGCACAAAGAGCAAATCTGTGTGTGAAACAATGGACAAAAGTGACCATTGGTGACAGTGATTTTTAATGAGCTTAAAATCTTGATTTTCTACCAATTAAACATGGAGTACCATTGGTTGTGCACTCGACTAACTCTCCCCAATCCAAATTATTTTGAGCAAAGAATTTATCCAAAACATTAAAAATAGTTTTTGCACAGACCCTTTTAGGGATCAAGTTTCAGTAACTATTTTCTCAAATATATAATTTACCAAGTTTGGATAGAATTGGATGCTATCTGTAGCAAGACTTGTTTCATGTAAACATAAGCATTACCTGCCCACAGTCATGATCTTACATCTCATATTGCTTTCAGTACACTTAACAACAATGCTGTAATCACTTGAATGAGCTAGCTTGAAACAAAACACAAATTACACAGCATTAACATTTAAGAGGTGATGATGTATTATCAAAAGTGACGAGCATCAGCTGCATCAAAATATGCCATGACAAGAATCAGCAGCAGTAAACTTCATTCTCACTTACCAATGAAAAAAGTCTGCAACACTGAATTTGCCAAGTACTCTAGAAAAAACTGCTACATGACAAACTACAATATAGCAGTCACTCAACTTAACATACAATTAATAGGTGTCTTTCCAAGCACTAAACTTGCTAATGTATGAGAATGCATGCTTTGTGGAAATAAAATGAAGAAGCTTTAAAGCTCCTACTTGTTGCTGTTGGAAATGTAGCTAGTTTGACACCAACAAATTGAGCTTTAAAGCCTTTCTATCTCACTTCTAAATAGCATACAGAAAGTAGAGTATTCATTCTCGAAGCTTTTTGTCTGACACTTTTCAAGAAAATCCATCAGAAGTAGAGTGAAAAGGTGAAGTGAGTCACTTATATAGAGACACAATTGATGAAAAAGAAAAAAAAGGGAAAAAAGCTACATCGTGATTGGTAAAAAAAGCAACCAATGGAAAACTAATGTGTAGTGAGTCACTTATATAGAGACACAATTGACGAAAAAAAGGGAAAAAGGCTACATCGTGATTGGTAAAAGGAGTGACCAATGGAAAGCTAATGTGTAATTTTTAGACCTTATAGTCTAAAAATTACACATTAGTTTTCATTCCTTCCTTTGGTCACTTCTTTTACCAATCACGATGTAGCTTTTTTCCCTTTTTTTCTTTTTCGTCAATTGTGTCTCTATATAAGTGACTCACTTCACCTTTTTACTCTACTTCTGACAGATTCTCTTGAAAAGTGTCAGACGAAAAGCTTCGAGAATAAATACTCTACTTTCTGCAATTTTCAAATTCTGTACCACAAACCAACTCTTCAAATAGCATGCATCCACATCTCTTTATTTTGCTTTAAAGTTTCTCAATCTCACTTCTAGATAGTATACTTGTACATCCACGTCTCTTTCTCAGTTTTCCATACTCTTCATTTCTGCTACTGCACAAACTTCCAAATGTTTGACCAAGCTGATTGATAGTTTATGTAGCACATAGATTTGGGGACATTGTTTCATAGGCATTCTTGTGGAGAAATTGATGGAGCAAATGGGTCTCGGTTTGTGAAACAGTGGTTTTTAATAAAACTTGCTGAAAATCATAAGGCCGATTTTTTAGATTGCTATTGTCTTTATTGTCTGCAATTTGTCCAGTTTTGTATTTTAGCATTTTTGAATCATAATAATGTTTTAGGCTTGTAGATCAGCTGCTGAGCTTGTGGACGAAAACCAAGCTTATGGAGAAATATGTGAAACCTTTGCTAAAAATATGATCTTTGCTCAACAGGTAAGTAGACAGCATTCGTGTATTTGAAGTTTTGTGGAATGGTTTATCAAGATTTGTTTTTGTTATTTATCACTTCTTATCAGCACAACTTTTTATAACTTCTGGCAGAATTGTAATTATTGAAAACCCAAAGATATTTTGAGTTTTTTGTAGGAATATTTCATTACAACTTTTTTTTTTCACTGCATCTTTTACCTAAGTTTGTGCATCAAATCAGCAAAGATACAATTGTAGGTGAATATTTGAACTTGAAGATTGTGTTTTTGATATCAACTACACAAAAGTTAAAATTGTGCTCTCCATACAGACGTGAAGACCTTTGAACTTTTGTTGAAGGTAGATGTAACTTTCTTAAATTCTTGCTGCCACAAAAATTGCCTTACTGAGCATTATATGATTAAAATTAGAAATGTCAAATACAGCACTGAACATATGTTGACTTACATCACAGTGTTGCTTGTGCTGACACAAATGTTGTTTCTTAATTTTTCTCATGCAACTTAAATGTACAATGAAGTTTTGCAAGCTTTTTTATGCTTTAATTTGTTTGTATTCAGTGTTTACAGCACCTGTACCAGAAGAGTGTTTATTAGGTGTTTTCTGTCTTAATTTGCTATAAAACTGTTAAATTTTTGTTATTAAACTTTTTTGCTTTTTGCTAGTTTTGTACTAAGGATGTGCTAGTACGCACTCTACAACTTTACTTTTGCGCAGCTATGCTACACCAGAGCTACTTTTATGGTTGGTTTTGATGCGATTACCTTCTTTATTTAGAGGGAGAGAGAGAGAGAGATCCACTTTTTAAAATCTGGTTTGCCTGCATTAACGCAAGTGGGCAGATTCACCTCATGCTTCTCAATAGCTCATACACACCACCATGCCACTTTGCTCTGTCAATGGCATCCTCCTTTTTCAGTTCAATCTGATAAATATGCCCCTCCACTTGTGTCTTTCATGTCATATGTGGTCACCCACACCCTCTTTTTCCCACCACTTCAAAATCCAATGCTTTTCTTGAAACATCACCATTATCCCTTTTTAAAACATGCCCATCAGTGTTCCCTTTAAACGTAAAAAAAGTGCGAATTTGCGAAATTATGTCTGGCGGATTCGCAGTTAAAATTCAACAGTGTGTAAAAAAAGTCTGGCAGTTTTTGGTAACTTTTTCACTTTGTTAAAATTTTTACAATTTTGTTAGCAAAATCTTAACCAACTGTTAAATGCATGGGAGACAGTGAAAAGAAATCCACGTTAGGACAGATGCTTTTTTAGAGCAGTGCAACGTCTCGCACAAACATCGCACGCCTGTGACGCAACATCGAGTGAGGGCGACTTAAATTTTGCACACGCCGTTGCCTCACTTTTTTCTATAGCAAATTATCTCTCCAGCAATTAACCTGAAGTAAAATCAGTTTTTTTGTTTACTTTTTCCCAGCCGATTTCAATCGTAGCTAAAGAGCAGTAATAGCAAGCAGCTCTCAAACTTCAGTTTTAGCACAAGACATCATTTTTCGAGGGAAGTTTGAAACTAAACTTGCTTTAAATCTTTGTTTTCTTTACGTTTCAACGCTAACTTTAATCGCGCTTGTTAACATAAAAAAGCACATAGTTCTTGCTTTCAGTTAAGCACAAAAAAACACCATTTTTGAGGGATTGGTTCAGTTTTTGTACGTTACAAATAAATAACATTCTTTTACTTGCCATTTATAAACACTAAAAATAAAAAAGAAAAACTTCTAACCAATTTAGTTTTAAATTCCCTTCAAATACTTTCCGAACTGAGATTGAAAGTTTGCTTGCAATTGCAAAAACCAGTTGTTTAATTGATTACGATAGAGCAATGTAAGTTATCTAAATATTTACCGTAATCAAGCAACAGTTAAAGTTTGCAAGTAATTTTTGTTGTGTCATAGTCGTAATAACCTACCTAACATCACATTACTTCATAAAAGTTCTATTTCTGTTGCTCATGTCGGGCATCGGCAAAGGGTTAATTTTATTTACGCGCATTTTTAATCTGTCATTCTAAAGTGCTTACGAATCACTGTTGCAAAGGCTGTAAAGTTTGAAACCAAATTCAACCACAATTAATTTACTGAAGAAAAATAGCCAGGTATTTTACCGCTGTCTTATAACAACCGATAGGCTACCTGTTTGTGAACATTTTGGGGCTGACATAGTCACGCTAATTATTACGTCACCGAAGCGCATTGTCACAGTTTTGACTTTCCTTTCTCTGCAAATTTGTCCAACAGTTTTCGTACATTTGCTAGCAATTTTGCAATTGTGCCGGCGGTTACGCACTTACTAAAATCTTAGAGGGAACACTGATGCCCATACCATCATACTCCACTTGCCCTGCCTAGTCCATCTGAAGTATTCTTTTAACTCAGCAAACTTATAAGTTCTTGGCTCCTTGTTTTCTCAATCATCTTAACTCCACACATTGCTCTCATTATTGCTTTTTCAGTTCTTCTCAAAATAGCCATCTTATTCTCCCTCAGACACCACATCTCGCTCCCATTCAGCATTGCTTATCTTATGCAACTTTTCATAAATTCTTCCTTTCATTTTTAATGAAAACTTTTTCCCATAAAGTAACTCCCCATATTCTCCAAATTTTATCCATCCAATTCTTGTTCTTGCTGTTACTGCTGCTTCACTTCTACCACTGGCATTCAACCTGTCTCCCAAATAACAAAAGCTTTTCACAAAGTCAACCTGGTCAAAAAATGATATTTGTTCACCTGGTTCCTCAATTCCTTTGTATCAACACATAGTTCACAAACAAAGCCTTTTGCCAGAGTTGAAGTCACCCTCTTCATTTTCGTGCATCTACGATGTACCCATTTGCCACACTTTGTGCACATCACCAAATTTGATATCACCCTCTTGCCACGCTTGGCACATGGATCAACTTTACTCTTGCTCACCTTTTGAACCACTCACTATTACTTTGGTTTTTTTGAGGCCTCTTGCTTTCAAATACCTCTCCATTTTAAAATTTCTCTTTCAAATTCTTTATACTTTCACTCATTAAAACCAAGTCATCCACATAGAAAATTTCATTCATCAATCCTTCTCTTGGATTTTCCGAGATTACATCCACTGCTATGGCAAAAAGCAGTGGTGACAACACAGATCCTTGATGTACACCAACTTGTACCAACAATTTTTCAGATAACTCAGATCTCACTCAAACTTTTGTTGCTGCATGATAGCTGGTTATCACTGCTCTTACGATTACCTCTAGTAAACCTTTCTTTCTCATTGCCCAGTCCATCACCTTTCTTGGAACTCTGTCAAATGCCTTCTTAATATCCATATACACTTTTTCTTATCTCTATATTACTCTTGCATTCTTCGCACTACAAACAATGCGTCTGTCATTCCTCTTCCAGGCATAAAACCAAACTGCATTGAATCAATATTTACTAATTCTCAAATTCTTTTCAGCACTCTTCCAGATCTTCATGACGTGGTCTAACAGCTTTACTTCTCTAAAAGTATTGTCATCTCCCTTTTCCTTGAAAATTGGTACCAGCACACTTGTTTGCCATTCATCTGGTATTCCTTTCCCATCCAACACTTGTGGGCAAAGTTCCACCATCACACTAACCCCTCCTTCTCCATTAGCAAATATCATCTCTGCACATACTGAGCAGTGGTTCTCAAACTGGGGTCTGCAAAAAAATTTTCTCTCACTGTGAAGCACCTTACAAAAAAATCAACATGACGCTCCTGAAGAAAAAAATTTTGTGTAAAATAAAATTTTTGGGCAACTTATTTTTCCAAACCAAACTTTACCACAATTTGTCATGATACCTTACAGGCTACATACAGATCTGTGATAACACAAGAAGCTATATGACATCGCATTAACCCATTAATGCCTAAATTATTTTTTTTGGTAAAAAACTCATTGATATTTTAACGTTTTATTTCAAATGCCATATTTTTTGATGCTTAGTAGAATTTTTAAAATATTTTTAAAAAAATACTTTGAGAGAAACTTCTGTCCTATAAATAGGACACTGGGTGTTTGTGTGAAGTAAATGCGCTTATCAAAGAGTTTTAGTAACTGCCGCTATTGCAAAAAACGTGCAAAATTTTTTTGTTTTTTTGAGACGTTATTTATTGGAATTCAACAGTTATGACTGAAAAACCTTATCACACAATATCTTGTTGCATTACCAGTGATACTTTGGAAAGCAAGATACGTATAAGGTTACTTTACACCTAATGCAATAAGTGACAGGTTTGTCCTTGCAACTTTGGTATTGGCAACACCTCTGTTTGTCTCTCTTGTGAAGCATATGATTTTGCTGGACAAGGCAAATATCATGAGCAACTTGTCTCCTAAATGTTAATGGAAAACTTAGAGGGCGACCCCTCATCACTCTTGATCCATGACCTAGCTTCAAATAAGTTGTGGCAATTTTTTATTGAAATTGAATTGGATCCATGAATAAGTCTGTATAGTAGAAAACTATTGACCACCACCATGTCCAGGATTCTCCTGAATATAGACTGGTTCCATTTTTTTCCTTTAATCGCAATAGAATGTTTTTCCAGGAGCCAGTCGTGGTGGTCTACCACAGCCATGTATTTATTGTACGTTTGGATCACATAAGGCTGCACAATTGGGATGCATGATTTGCCTTCATTGGACCAGTGCTGAACCGAAACTTCTAGCAGAATCGTATCAAAGTTTGATGCAATTCCAACAGCTTTGTTATCTTTCCATCTAACTATCAGCACTTCATCTTTCACCTCAAATCTGTGGTCATATGACCCGCATGTTATCTTTTCCACTTGTTTGGCCATTTTTAGTGGACATCTGTTGGTTCTGTTGTCATGAAGGGTCCCGGTTGCCATAAATCCCTTTTGTTGCAGCTCACAAGGAAGAGAGTAGCTGGTAAAAAAACTATCAAAGAATATAACATAGCTAGATGGCTCTTCAACTACAGAAAGCAATTTATGAACAACTCTGTTTCCAAGTGGTGCAATCGATGGACTTTTTTTTGGTTCTTTTTCATAATACAGGGAGAAATGGAAACAAAATCCACTTACACTGCACAGTGCCCATAACTTGCAATCAAATTGAATTGGCTCTGCTCTAATAAATTGCTTTAGCCCATGATGTCCATAATAACAAATTATCATTTCATCCACTGACAAATATTTTTTGAAAACTCCCCATTGCTGAAACTTTGCATTGATTTTATCAATTAGTGGCCTGACTTTGAATGCTTTATTGTCTTAGCATTGACCAGCTTTTAAATTATCCTGGAAGTGAATCATTGCTTTCAAAGTTGCATAAGCGTTTCTGCTGAAGGCATCTCAGACAATGCCCAATCCTAAATCATTGTCTTCACTTCAATAATTTTTTCACTAGGAAGTTGGTGATATTCGCTTAGAATTAAAAACCCTAGAAAAATCTTGATTTCCATTGTTAATATCTCAAAGTCGTGTTTATTCTTTTGAATTTAGGCATATCGAATTGTCTCATCAAGGATTAGCTGTATCACGTCATCAGAAAAAATTTTTTTTAATTTGTAATGGAATTGCATTCTGCAGTGACATAGCCACGCTTTCAAACTTTGCTGCTGCATGGTTGCCTTGTGCTGACCATTTAGTATATGTGGGAATATTTTTCTGCCAGTTTAACTCTGATTTTGCTTTTCTTGGTCTTTTCGATGTTGAAGGCTCTTGTTCATTAAGCTCTTCTTTGAAATCAACAATTTTTATTCCTCCAGGTATATTGCAAATTATAGGTGCATCCAGGTTTTCCTCATCAACTTTGTTTTCACTCGTAAGTTTGTCAACATCGGGCAGAATAACAGTCATTGTCTCACTAATATCTGAACCAAGTAAGTAATCCACTGCATCTTTTACATTTGCAAAGGCTTTTCGACTCATCACAACCAATGACTGTAAAATAACATAGGAGGGTGAAGGATAGAGAAGCTACAGTTTCCAAAATGCCAGATGCACAAAAATATTTTTTATATCGTTATTTTTTTTACTTGTCTGGAAGATTGTAGATGCTTGGAACGTTATACTTGTCATGAATTCAATAAATTTGGTGCAAAGTTTTATTCACTAACTAACGCTGTCAAAAACTTAAGAAACTGCACTAAAACAGGGTATAAAAGCAAGTACAAGATATCAAAAAAGATGTTTATGAAATCAATTTCTTACCTAAAGTACAAAACCATGCATAATACGTACACCTCTCTGAATGTAGCAACTGTTTAGCAATTAAATCTATCTTGTTGATTACTTCTGATGTTCTCTAGTCTGTGCCAAAATCACAAGGCAGCAAACTGTTGATCTATGCTTTTGTGTTTATACAATGTCCTTGCATGCAAAGAACAAAGGCATAGCTAATTGAGCCAGACGAACAAACGCAGCCCGTAAATCACAATAAAAATGCTTGTAATCGCCCAGCATCCTATTTATAGGACAGTTATGTTTGCGTTTATATTACTCTATAACAATAGTTATTTTTCAAAATCTTTTTTATCAGTAGTCTAAAACAATTCACCAAGAAGCCATTTGTTAAGAAATACTGAAAATTTTCTTTTTCAGATTTTGAATACAGTTCCAAAAAGAACTGACTGTCAACAAACAAAAACACTGCTAGTTTTACATCCACAGAATCCACATTTTAAAATCACAAAAATTGCTTAAACTTTATTGACGTGACAGCTAGAAGGGTCTTGTCATACAATATATAGGTTAAAAGTGCAAAGTTTGATTATTACCTAGAAAAATCCGGACATGCATTACTGTCCTATAAATAGGACACTGGGCATTAATGGGTTAATGTAATGGCTCTTTTAGCATGAAGTCTGCAAGTAAAGGAGAATGTTTAGCAAAAAGAATCAAGTTTGTTTTGCAGATATCTTAAAAGTAAAAACCTGGTGGGTGGCAGTAACAGCGCTGGTTTCAGAGAAAGTGACTGTAATACATATGATTTCAGTGTAATAAATTGCTCGTTCTTCTTGAATAAGTTTGCAGAATCTATAAATTTGTAAACAATAAATCCAAAAGTATGTGGAGCTATGGTAGCCTAATTCTATTGCGGAACCAAACAGTCATGCTTGCAAAGGTGGGCATTATATAGGATGCAGATTAAGAACTGAGTTTTCAAAAGTTTTTTAGAAATTGGAGTAGAGTTCAAAAAATTTGGAAGTCAAGGATAAAAGATATTTTAGTAAGTCACAAGTCAGAATCAAATTCAAAAGTACCAGCAAGCCTATCTGAGACTGCAGAAGTCGTAGTCCAAGTTAAAATTTTTTAAAAATGCCAGGGTCAGAGGTGTCTTGTTTTTCCTTGAACCATGAAACCTGGTTTAATATTTTTTGTTTTAGAATTTTTTAACTTTTGTTTTGAAATTTATTAACTTAGCTATCAATTTTAGTACAAAAAGTGAAAATGGCTCAGCATCGAAAAAAAATTAAGATACAATGATTCCTATGTTTAATTTGGTTTCATTGTGATAAATTTTGGAGAAGAAAAGCTGCAGTGCATGCTGTGCTGTAGAGTTTTAGCAAGTTTTACTTTAAAACCTAACAAGCTGAAACGACATTTGGTAACACATCATCCAGATTTTCAAAACAAAAATGAAAATTTTTTAAACATCAAGCTGATAGTTTAGTTGGGTCAAGATTCGATAGCACTGGTGATCAATGGAAGGAAAATGCTGCAGGGTTAAAAGCCTCCTACGAAGTTGCAAGAAAAATAGCTATTGCTAAGAAACCCCACATCATCAGAGAACAACTGATCTTGCCTTGTTGCCAAGTTATTGTATCAAACATTTTCAGAGAATCTGAAGTTCAAAAGCTGAAGCAAGTGTCTCTGTCAAACGACACTGTGAGTAGGAGAATATCTGAGCTATTAGATGAAATTTTGTCATAGGTGGTGTCAAAGATACAGAAGTCAATGTTTGGCTTCTTTGCAATTCAGCTTGATGAAACAACAGATGTTGTAAATTTAGCTGAACTATGTGTTTATGTACGCTACGTACACGAAAGGCATTTGGAGGATGAATTTTTGTTTTCCAGTCCCCTCGCCACAAGAAAAACTGCTAAAGAAATTTTTTATTTTGTGAACAAATTTTTTGACAAACACAACATGAAATGGAAACATGTTATTGCCGTTTGCACAGACAGTGCTCCAGCTATGCTTGGCTGCCATTCTGGTTTTCAGACTTTGCTTAAGGAAAAATCTCCTGATGCTGCTGGTACACATTGCACTATTCATTGCCAAGAACTCATGGCAAAAACTTGCCTGATCACCTGAAACATGTCCTTGACGATGTGGTTAAAACAGTAAACTTCATCAAAGCATAAGCACTCAATTCTTGTCTATTTGCAGAATTGTACAAGGAAAGTGATTACAAATGTATAACTTTTTTGTTACATTCTCATGTGAGACGGCTGTCAAAGGTTAAAGTGCTCAAACGAGTTTTCATTTTGTGGCCAGAAATGAAAGATTTTTTGCAAAGCCCAAAACCAGAATTGCATCTGAAATTTTTGGATAATTGTTTTTTGATGTGTGTCATTTTTGGTTGACATTTTCGAATCTGTTAATTTTGTCAATCTGGCACTACTTCCCTGACTTGGAAGATTTTCAAAAGTACTGTTGTTTTGTAAACAACTCTTTTGTAACAAGTGTTGGAGATCTGCCTTTGCAAGATAATTTACTTCAATAACAGTGTATTGATTTGGTGAATGATGGAAATGCAAGATGCTTATTTAGTGAAGTCTTGCAGTGACTTTTGGATTGAAATAGCACAAACTTACCCTGACATTTTGAAGATTGCCTTGAAAGTACTAATTCCATTCCCAACAACATGAGTGTGAGTCTGCATTTTTGGCACTACTTGCCATCAAGCCAAAAGCTCGAAATCGATTGGATGCGATTCACGATATGAGGGTTGCATTGTCCAAAACGAAAACAAACATAGCTGAACTGATAGCACAGAAGCAAGTGCACCCGTCACATTGATACCATAAAAGAAAGAACTAATGTGTTGTTTTGTGTTTGTTTGTGTTGATTTTTTAAGGGGACCGTGAGCCATTTAAAAAATTTGCTAGCGAACCAAAGCATAATTTTTTTAAAAAAAGTTTGAGAACCACTGCTTCAGAGGGTCCAGCTGCCTTTCCTGGTTTTATTGCTTTTATTGCTATCGCCATTTCTTTGCAGGTAACGTTTTTAATAGGTTCCTCTACCATACTAGCTGCTGTCACATGATCCCAATCATTCTCTTTATTCATGATCTTCATGTGATTTTTCCATATTCTTTTAATGTCTTTTTCACTGAAACTTAACCTTCCATTTTTTTTTCTCATGCATCTATCTCCTTCAATATCTTTCCCATCATTTTTCATGAACTTCAGTGTAAAATTGTTATTTGGGTTATCATCCAATTTTGTTAACTCTTTTTCAGCTTCTTTTCTCATAGAGTTAGCTACAAGTTTCTTTGTTTGCTTTTGATATTCTTATATTTAGCCTTGCTTCCTCTGATCGATTTTTGCACATTTTTTATATGCCACTTTCTTTTGTTGTATTGCTTCCTTCACCTCTTCATTCCACCACCATGTACCTCCATGGTTTTTCCTACGTTACTTCTTTCTACATACTTCATCACAAGCTTGCAGCATACTATTTTTAAAAGTATTTCTTGCATCAACATCAACCAATTCCTTAACTCTTTCTTGAAATTTTGTTTTTCTTCAACTTCCAAACCCTCCTAAAAGTTGTTCGTTTTTCACTACTTTCTTCAACTTTCTTTGGTCTATGTCTGTTTCTACCAGCCCATGTTGCAATTCCCAGGGGGTGGCTTTCACGTCTTTTAAACACTTTCTATTGTTTTTACCAACCAATGCAAAATCAATCTCAGTTTCATTTCCACTCATACTGCATGTTATTTTTCTCTGCTCCTTCTTTTCAAACCATGTATTTGCCACGTGCAACTCCTTTTTATTACAAAACTCTAGTAGTCTTCTTCCCTCAACATTTCTTTGGCAATTCCATACCCATCATGAACACCCTCAAAGCCATCAATCTGTCTCCCTACATGTCTGCGTTGAACTCCCACCATACTAAGAACCACCTCACCAGGGTTTTGCAAATCCCACTCACTTGCCATGTCATTATGAAATTCATCTTTCTCGCACTCTGATCTTCCAGTCTGGGAAACATATGCACATTTGATTCTTGTAACTTCCTCCTCAAATAATAATTTCTTCTTTAAATAAGGGGAGATAACAATTTAAAATTTGTTTGAAATGCTACTAGAAATTAGCCAAAACGTTTCCTTCTACAGAAAAATTAAAATGCTGGTTTTGTTGTCTTAGTTTTCTTTAAAACCTCCTACCTAGACATCCTTAGGGAGCATAGGCAATTTCAACAAATTGCTTAAAGATGGAATCATATGCATCACATTGGGAATCATTTTCATTGCGTTTTGATAAGGAATCCAAATATTTGTTTAAAATTCATGTAAAAAATTATTTGACTGAAACTTTATAGAGTAAAGTTGTGGCTGGAATCAGTCAATCTTAGAACTCACACTTTATTTAACAAATCGATTTCACTAAATTAGCATCATCAGTGTTCTTATTCAAATAGAATCTTCATCAGTGTTCTTATTCAAAACAAAAATTATTTGTGTAGTCCAATTGCTGTGCCAGTAAATTAGCAACTAGATGCAAAAAACTTTTTATTTCAGTTTGAAAGCAACAGATTTAATGGCTGCTTCAATGTTAATTCATCTATGTGCTTTGCTTTCAGTCACAGCTGAGCTGTAAGCCTTTGAAGTAGAAAAATATGTATTAAAGAGTGAATTATTCAATACAGGAAACTAGCTAAAAGAAATAAACTTGGTCTCAAAGCAACAAAATCTGGAATCTAAAAGAACTTGAGAAACAAAGATAGTTTGAGCTTCTTTACTAAACTCCAGACTGAGTAAGAGAACCATGCTTCGAAAATCCTTTCAAGTAAGGCAAAGACTCTCTTGTGTTCTAGTCAGTGTTTAACAAATTTCATCCATGTATTCCAGCCACTAGGATTGCTATGTAGCAGTTTTCAACCAAGTTTTGTTATTTATTGTTTTTTGATCTTTGTTATCTTAAATCACTTTATCCTTTTAATGCTTTTTATGCAACTTTGTTGATGCCTTTGCTTGCAGATTAGTTAACTGGGGCATGCTATAAGTTTATGTTTTGTTGTATGCATTTCACGCAACAGTTTATATCTGATAACTTTGCTTTAACTGTGTTCAGTTTACTTTAGTTGTGTTCAGTTTGATTTGTACTGTAGTTCAAGTTAATTCTGTTTGATTTGGTTCATTTTGAATGAGCTCCTTGTGTCAATAAACGGATCTGCCTTTTGTTTAATATTTCTGATCCACTTGGAACAACAGCATAAATCAATTATCATCTTTGAACGTAAAGTATGAAAATGCAGCTTACTGACTAAGCTAACTTCACCAGGATTGTGCCTCTTATTTGCTGCAACATTTAATTGTTTTTAAAAGAAATAGTAAAATTTTCTACGTCTAACAAGCTTGATTTTCAAAAAATTGTCTACAAAGTGCACTTATGCTTGGTACATGAAATGTCGCAAAATTATTGCAGAATTTTTTTTTAACACATCCTGTGGAACAGATTTTATCTAAGAACCTGGAATGGACGATCTGTGGTCCAAAGACTTCTTTATGCAAAACATTGAAATGGCAGTGAAAACAAATTTTACTAAGTTAAGCAGACAGTTTAAAAAAAGGTTTTCATGAAATTGTGGTGGGAGCTGCTTTACGTTCTCGTCGTCCACTCTGAGCAGTTATTATACTGGCAAAATTTGCAGCAACTTGACAATCTCATCTTTTCTCTTTTCATTATGCTTATGAATCAACAAGTAACTGCGTCGTGGAGCTGTGAAAGACAACGATGCCCAGCATCAAGTCAAGAAAAACCGTCCTTTTTAGGACGAGAATCATTTGATTCTGGCCATGAACCGACCTCAAACAAATTCTTTCTCAATATACTTCAAATCAATATTGAAGGCTGGACATCTCCTAAAAAAGAAGTCCTCCAAAAAATTGCTATTGACAGAAATGTAATGGTTGTGCTTGTTCAAGAAACCCACCAAAATAACCCTCAGAACCTAAAACTCAGTGGTTTCGTCCGAGCTAACCACATATCTCATGCACACCATGGAATTGTCACCTTTGTTCGGAACTCGATTTCGTTTACAAATATTGGATGCTCAATGGAAAATAGCCCAACACAATGGACTAGCATTGAAATCAACAATACTCAAATTATCAACATCTGCCATCTGCCAACTGCTGAATTAGACACCCTGCAACTTCCGGACACAAAACCCACGTGTATTATCTCTGGTGATTTCAACTGCCGACATGAAATCTGGGGTTACTCAAACTCAGATAAGAATGGTGTACGCTTAGCCAACTGGTACTCGCTTAACAACTTGCATAATCTATATGACCCCAAACAATCACCAACTTTTTTCTCTGGGAGGTGGAAAAAAGGAACAAACCCTGATCTAACTCTTTGCTCAAACGCAGATGGTGCAATTCCAATAAGAGAGGTATTAAACCCCTTTCCAAGATCTCAGCATCGTCCCTCTCTCATATTTACCCCTCCTATTTTACCATTTGTTAAGAGTCGACCCATACCCCGATGGAATTTTCCCAAGGCGGACTGGGACAAGTTCAGGTTGTTAACCGATAAATGTGCAGACAACTTACCAACTCCAACCAAGGACAACCTGAACCTGGCCTACTCTGAGTTCACAACACTACTAAAAGCTGCTGCCAAGGACTCCATCCCACGTGGCTACAGAAAGTCATACATACCCAATTGGGACACTGAGTGCGAGAAATGATACAAAGCATACCTGCAATCTGAAGGAACCAGCGAACAACAGAAGTATGCAACTGCCTTGTTTGATTATCTTGACAGCAAACGTCACAAACAATGAATAGACAATATTACAAGCATAAATTTTACGCACTCGTCACGAAAGGCTTGGAGAACCTTAAGCAAAATCACAGGAAGGAAAACAACACCCAAAAAATGCCCTGTACCACCAAACTAACTTGCAAAACAACTGCAAGACAATGGAAGATACCCCAATGCAAACAGAAAATTTACGAAAGCGATCCTAAAAGAATCAAACGAACTAAAAAATAGAAACACCCACTCAGATCATCATCACTTAGAAAACGACATCCAGAGACGTAGCAGCCGCCCCCCAAACCCCCCAATTGAGGGGGCCCAGGCCGACTTTGGGGGCCCAAGTTAGTCTGAAATTGCTTTTTGGCTACGTGACTATTTTCAGTTTAGCAGACTTGTTTACAACCGATTTAAACTGTAGGAAGAAATTGGCTTGTGACATCATAAGTGAATGCTACGTCATTTTATCTCGCAGAATCTAGAATATTTCGATTGATTTTCTGGTAGAATCTTAAATATTCGATTGACGTAACAATGCCATTGTTACGCAACAATCATAGAATGGTCTGGAATTCTGTTTGGCTATAAATACCGCGACAATATATATACACTGCAGAGTGCAGATAAAGTATTTTATTGACATTGTATAGAATGAAACGTTCAAAAAGTGGTGCTCAAAAGAGAAAAGAAGCAGCCACTGCTCGAGATGCTGTAGCGAAATTGCCCAAGATGACAGATTTTTTCAAGATTACTGAGCAGAGTAGACCTGGCACTAGTACCGAGAGGGATGAAGAAAACTATAGTGTACAAGAAAAAGAAGACTATGACGATCAGCATCAAAGTGATTGTGAATTTCCAGAAAATGTAAGTTGTGATTTACCTGACAATACGCAACCTTCAATATCAAAAATAACTGAATCTCAATTTACCCCTATCCCTGATCACCCATGTAAATGGCCTGAAAGTATTTCTGATGCTCAACGATGTGATATAGTAAAGCGTGGACCACATCAACTAATAATGAATTTTCCATATAATAACACCACTCCAAGGCGACGTTTTTCCTCCAACCATTATAAACGTGTGTTACCTAATGGTAAAAGTGTTTCACGGTTGTGGCTAGTTTATTCTGGGGAATCAGATCAAGTTTTTTGCTTTTGTTGTAAGCTATTTGGAAAAACACTAAGCCCCTTTTGTAGTGGTATAAATACATGGGACGGTTTTTCAAAAAACTGAAAGACCATGAAAACGGCATTTCCCACCAAGAATGCTGCAGTCAATGGATGTTGCTAGCTGAAGGGATAAGAAATTCATCCACTATCGACAAACGCGAGATGAATATTTTTTTCAATGAAAGACGTTTTTGGAGAAATGTTTTAGAGAGACTCATCGACATTGCCTTGTTTCTATCGGAAAGGAATCTTGCTTTTAGAGGATCTGAAGAAGTCTTAGGATCTCCTCACAATGGAAATTTTCTGGGTATATTTGAGCTTTTGGCAAGAAGAGATCCGATCCTAAAAGACCTTCAAGACAGAATCAAGAATAAAAACACTAAAGATCACTATTTGAGTCCTACCATACAAAATGAACTAATTGAATTGCTAGCGACAGAAGTTGAAAAAGAAAATTTACAGCAATTGAAATTGGCAAAATATTTTTCTATAATTTTGGACTGCACTCTAGATATGTCACATCATGAACAAATGTCTGTCATTCTCCGTTATGTACTATGTAATGAAGAAGCTGCTGTTGTTAAAGAAACATTTTTTGGCTACTTGAGAATAAGTGACAGTACTGGAAAAGGCTTGTTGGACGCTTTCTTAGAAAAAGCGACCGAACTGCAACTCGAATTGTCTGATTGTCGAGGTCAGTCATATGATAATGGTGCTAACATGAAAGGAAAACATTCTGGGGTCCAAGCAAGAATGCTAGACATCAATCCCAAAGCTGTTTACGTGCCCTGTGCAAACCATACCCTTAACTTAGTTGTTGTTGACAGTGCTAATTCATCGACGGAAGCATTGACATTTTTTGGAGTACTTACAAGGTTGTATGTGCTGTTTTCTTCCTCTGCTCAGCGTTGGGAAATTTTGAAGAAACATGTGGAGCTGTCCATAAAGTCACAATCTGATACTCATTGGGAAAGCAGAATTAAATGCATCAAACCTCTTCGATACAATTTAAAAGAGGTGTTGCTGGCACTGAAAGACTTGGAAGCCATTTCCATAGAAAGAAAAGATGGAAGAGCTGCCTCAGAAACAAAATCGTTGATAGCTCATTTATCAAAATGGAGTTTTCTTTTGTCGGTGTTTATTTGGTATGATATCCTATTCCAAGTCAATAAAGCAAGCAAGATTCTTCAATCGTATGGAGTCTCCCTTCATACAATGGAAACGGAAATCCAGGCAACTGAAAAGTTTTTGCAAAACTATCGCACAACGGGTTATGACAGTGCCGCAACATCTGCTGTTGAAATAGCACAGGAATTGGATATTGATCCTTCTTTTCCTCCGTCAAGAAGTGGAAAGAAAAGAAGATTGTTTGATTACCAAGGTGAGGAGGAACAACGAGCTACTCCTGAACTGAAATTTAAAAGCAACTTTTTCTATCCATTAGTAGACCAGGCTATTATGTCAATAAAGGAGCGCTTTAATTTGTTACGTGAGGTTTCTTCCGCCTTTTCGTTTTTGTACACACGAGACAAACTTTTGCTTGTGCAACAAGAAAATGCTCTTCTTACTTGCTGTAAAGAGTTCCAAAAAAAGTTCGGTGACATTGATTCTGATGAAATGAGCGCTGAGCTACAGCGGTTTGTTTTAATTTTACAAAAAAAATGCAATCTCAAAACGGCTCAAGACTTTCTGAACTATCTTCTAAAGACTCATTTATTTGAATTGTATCCGAATGTGTACATCGCACTTCGAATCTTACTAACTTGCCCTGTGACTGTTGCCAGCGCTGAAAGAAGCTTCAGCAAATTGAAACTGATCAAAACTTTTAATAGAACGTCTATGACAGACAGTAGACTATCTTCATTAGCCATGTTGTCAATCGAAAATGACTGCGCCCGATCTCTTGATTATGACAATGTCATAACAGCATTTGCAAACAAAAAGGTTCGCTCCAGACTATTTAAATGATACTGTGTTTTTATAACTTTTTCATGTTTTTCAGTGTCATTGCTTTCGTTTCGCAGTGTCTGCATAAATGTCCTACTGAACTCTGGCATCGGTGCCGAATTTTTTATGACTTGCACCTTCGGTATCGGCATGCTTTATTCTGACATTAGCCTGTTTACTTATGTACAAATTGTGGTGTATTTTCTTAATGCAGCTTTTCAATTTTACACCTCTAAAGTGATATGACCTGTGCGCAGGGGCTCTTGCACTTACTTTGGGGGGGGGGCCCGAAGTTGGAGTGCTACAGGACTGACGACATCACAACTCTTGAGGTATCATCTGCAATTAAATCACTGAAGTTAGGCAAAGCACCGGGTCCAGACGGCATCCATAATGAATTTATTAAGAATTGCGGAACCAAACTGGTACATTAGCTAAATGAATTTCTAAATATATGTTATCGCCATATACGGATCCCAAAGCAGTGGCGTCACGCTAATGTTATTAGTATTCACAAACCAGGCAAACCTGAAACCTCTCCTCGAAGCTACCGCCCAATTTCCCTACTGTGCACAACATACAAACTGCTTGAGCGAATACTCTTAACACGAATTGAACCTATAATAGACAAGCTATTACCCAAAGAACAGGCAGGGTTTCGAAAGGGTCGCAGCACTGTCGACCAAGTGGCAAAACTTACTGAAACAATTGAGGATGCATTTGACAAAAAAGAAATAATGGGATCAGTGTTCATTGACCTCACCGCTGCCTATGATACAGTCTGGCATCAGGGCTTGTGTGTGAAACTGCAACGAATGCTTACCTCTAACCACCTAATTAATTTCATAATGGAATTACTGTGCACTAGGTCGTTCACCCTGTTCACAAGTGATGGACAAAAAAGCCGGTCTTTTAGATTGAAAAATGGCGTTGCCCAAGGATCCGTTCTGGCCCCTACACTATATAACATCTACACAGCTGATTTCCCGAAAACATCTGGCAACTGCTTCATGTATGCAGACGACGTAGCAATCACCTATTCTGCATCAAGTATTGCCAAAGTCGAAAAAAACTTATCTAATGACATGAAGATAATATGCCAGTACCTACATGACTGGCACTTAAAGCTTTCCCAATCAAAAACGGTGTCATCACTGTTCCACCTTAAGAACCATCTGGCTTCGAAATCCATTAAAGTAACCTTGGACCACAACACAATCCTGAACTGTGAGCGATATCCTACATACCTTGGAATCACCCTGGATCGGAGTCTAACATACAAAAACCACTTGCACAAACTGAAACAAAAAGTGTCTTCCCGAGTGGCACTGGTGAAAAAACTGTCGGGAACTAGCTGGGGTACCTCATTTGACACTTTACGAACCTCCACTACAGCACTTGTATTTGCACCAGCTGAGTATTGTGCCCCTGTCTGGTGCCAAAGTACCCACACAAAAACACTAGACGTATCATTGAATGAAGCAATGCGGATCATCTCTGGCTGCATCCGCCCCACCCCTTTGAATTTTTTACCACCACTCTCGGGAATACAGCCACCAAGCTGTCACCGGAAAAAACTCTGTCAACGCTTATACTACAAAGCAGATAACACTGACCATCTTCTACACAACACCTTGTACAGCAAAACCCCTCCCAAAAGGCTTAAATCTCGCAAACCTCTTCGCCCATTTCTGGAATCACTACAAGGCTATGACCCTCAACAAGAACCAATACCACATAAACTGCAACCACACATCCAAGACTGGTCAAACAAACCCCTAGGATACTGCCTCCCACGAAAAGCCTGGGTCCAACTAAATAGATTGTGAACCGGAATAGGAAAATTTGGTGACTCAATGGTGAAATGGGGATTTGGTAATGACAATCTATGCCAATGTGGAGAACCCCAAACTGCATACCACATTGTCAATGACTGTAAATCAATAGGACCTCCCTGCAACCTAACCGATGTTGACAACCCTATGCTCAAACGATATCTGATGAACCGCAACTTCTGATGAGATTGTCATACGAACGAACAAACGAACGATGAAATTGTCTTAACATCTGATCAAAAGCTTAGTTCATTCTAAGGTGTATATAGGGTAAGGTGATTGTCTTGTTATTTTGCTGTGCAAACACTAGTTTGAAACTATAATGCCATTTTTGAATACTGCAAAAAAGCTACTGGTGATTCAGCGAAATTTTTTTTTGTTACAAAACTGGAAGCAATATAAGCAAAATCAACGATATTTGTCTAAAACTATGTTCAAACAGTGCTGTGAAGAGTTATGTAAAAGACATTTCAGAAGTGAGATTTTACTTATGTACAGGCATTGAGGTTCAACTGTGCAAGATTTCATTAATGAATCAGCATCAGTAAACTAAAGTTTGGAAATGGAGGATATTCATAAAATTTAAAGATACTTTTTGAAGTAATCTGAGGAAGAAATAGCTCCAGTAGTTAGATTTACTAAAGCGTAAATCGTTTGAAAGACTGATGTGCAGCAAACTCTGCTCCTTGACCAAACATTTCTTGAACGTACTAGAAGTGCATACAAGTTTTTTTGCAAAAGTTGAAATCAAAACTTGTGAAAACATTGTTTTAAATCAGTGGTTCTCAACCTTTTTCGTGCTGTGGCCCATTTCGAGGAGCCACAAATTTTTGTGGCCCAGTTTCTTGCCCTGGCCAACCTTTTCCGTCACCGTGGCCCATTTTAAGGGGCTACAAATTTTTGTGGCCCACTTTGATTATGTCTGAGATGTGATGATGACAAAGTTGCTGGGATTAGCATCAGAACTCATGGCAGCTGAGGTGATCTTTAAAAAAAGTCATTGCCTCTCCGCAGGCAGAATCATAGTTGATTTACAAAGGAAAATAAGGTCATTGCACTTCCAATTCATGGGTGCTGGTCCATATAGCTGTTCATATGCACCAGTCTTTCTCAGCCTCATTCGACTTGCAAACTCTTTATTAAAGTACGCAAATGTCTGTGGCCCACCAGTTGAGAACCAGTGTTTTAAATGATTGTGATGACATCTGTATACGGAGCACCGTTTGCCTTGCCTTGCCTAGCCTTCCAATTTTGTAATCCATTTTAAGCCTCTTGTGCTGACTGAAATGGGCTTTATTTTTTGAGGCTAAATATTGACAAATAAGAGATATATATGGGAATGATACAACTTTAGCAGAGAGGTAAAACATTTTAAAATCCACACTGTTGTTAAAGCAAGCAACTGTAATAAATTAAAAGTCATTTTAATTTGTAAAACATCTTGAAATTCTAACGTTTTTGACTTTCATAAAGCCCTCTTCAAGAATTAAATCTGTAAATGTGATGTAATAAATAATTAACAATAATTTCAAATAATGCACATTATGAAGATATAGTACTTCTAACGACTGTAAAAGCGTAGCCAACTTTAAAATGAATAATAGCTGAGAGAGATCGGATGCAAAAATCTTTAAGCTCATCAACACCAAGACCAAAGGCTTACAGAAATTGCAAGAGTCCCAAAATTATGCGAAAAATCTGATATGGGATGTCATGTTACAATTTTTACAACAACTTTACTAACTTAATGTAATTGTAACATGACATTCCATATTGGATTTTTTGCATAATTTTGGGACTCTTGCAATTTCTGTAAGCCTTTGGTCCTGGTGTTGATGAGCTTAAAGATTTTTGCATCCGATCTCTCTCAGCTATTATTCATTTTAAAGTTGGCTACGCTTTTACAGTCGTTAGAAGTACTATATCTTCATAATGTGCATTATTTGAAATTATTGTTAATTATTTATTACATCACATTTACAGATTTAATTCTTGAAGAGGGCTTTATGAAAGTCAAAAACAATTCGAATTTCAAGATGTTTTACAAATTAAAATGACTTTCAATTAATTAAAGTTGCTTGCTTTAACAGCAGTGTGGATATACGGGAATCTAGTCACTTTAGACCTTACTTATAAAATGGTGGAGTCTGTATTGGCTTCACTATTAGAAAGAAATGATGATGCTAGTAATGAGGTCTGCTACTGATTCAATGATGTGGAAACACTGGAAAAGCAGGAAGACAAGGATAAGCTATTTGTCTCAAATATGCTCTGCTGGTACAGTAAATGTGTATCGTGTCAATCTGCATTTTGTGTTCTTTTGGCATTAAGTTGCACAAGACGTATGTTTTTTTGTTTAAAACAAAGGTTTTATTTGTTTTTCTTTAATGCCACATTTGTAATAAATTTGAGAGGGTTGAGACTCAGCAACCACTACAATGACACAAAATGGTCTGCTTTTACACTTGCTCTTGGATTTGAGCAATCACAATAACATAGCATGTGCAATAAAGCTTGAATTTTTTAGACTATTTGACATCAATATAAGTTTAAATGATTCACTTGCTGGAAAGTAAGTTTTGCATTATCAAAACAAACTACAAATTTATATGCATGTTGTGACATCAAAAAATATTTTCAGGGTGAGTGTAATTTTATCAATAGTTGAATTCTATGCTCAAAATCTACAAAAATGATGCCCAACATGTTATAACTATTGCTCATACAGCCAATGTTATGAGGCAAAGAAAATGGAGCTTGTGGCCCTCCGAAATTTAGTCAATAAGAAAACTTAGAGAGTGTCTTAAACCACAAAAAAGTGTAATAGTACTTTATTGCTCTAAGAATGGACACACTTGGGGGTTTGTAAAAACATAATTTTTATTTTCTCTTTTTTGCACTGCCTATTTGCCCTCCAACTGTATAATTAGCCCAAATATTTTAAATATTGGTTGCTTGGATACTATGCTGTTGGATGATGATATTATTTTAAACCTTGTGCTGTGTAGGCTCGTGTAGACATTGATCGCATCAAATGTGAATCATTTGGAAGAAAGAGCATTCCGATGTCATCTGAACTCTGCGCTCTTCCAGTGGTAATTGCAGCAAATGCATACGATGGATGGAGATGGATGGAAAAATTTCTCAAAAAAACAGATTGTGGAAATTGGATGTTACAGAAAGATAAAGTGAGCTAGCTACTTTGTACAGTATTGGTTTATTGTTATTTAGGTGGAAAGTATTTAACCACTTGACAGCAGGTGACACATATATACGCAAATTTCAATGTAGATCTAGAAGCAGATGACATATATATATACGTATATATATATATGTGACGTATATAATGACATATATATATTGTATAGTTTTATTCATATTTTTACTTGCTTTTCTTTTTTTAAAAAATTTTCAATTTTATGCAATTTTTCTAAAAAAAAAACAGTAGCAGGACATAAAAATGCTTTTATAAATCCGCTGTCAAGTGGTTAAGATTTTTTTGTCTTTAATTATTGATTTGTATAGGCTCATACTCTGTTTGTGAGTCTTCAGTTTGACTAGACTGGTGCGATTCATAAACTGCCTGGTCTTTCCACCTGCCTGCCACATAAAGGTGAAGGAATCTGATCATTGAAGCCTTTTTCAAAGACACAATTGAGACAGTCCTATGTCAGACAATATTGCTTTGATTTTGCCACGCAATATGTCAACCGATGCTCATAAGGCAAAAAAGTCTTTTGCCCTGTTGGGTAGGCAGCAGTAGACCTGGCATTTAATATTGCAAACTGTTGTACTGCTAAAAGAAATGGTTTTACTACCAGTATCTAATTCCAGGATGGTCAACTGGCAGTCTTTTTTTCAAAATTTAGTAATTTTTGTTTTCACTGGCTTCACAAAAAAATTTATCCAGCTTTTCACAAAAACTTGATATTATATAGTAAAACTTTTTTAAAAATAAATGAACTGGTAATAAGATTCAATATTCCAGAGCAATTGCAATACAGCGAAATTCGGTTAATTGCATAGCCAATTTGACAAACCTTTTTATGCAATTAAGCGAATTATGCGTTTATGCGGAAGTGCTAAGTTCAATTGACCAGCAACGAGCGTCACGTTAAAAAACGTCTAAACATCAGACTTCAAAGCAAGCGCAATGCGATCATCCTACTCTTACTCAAAAACTAAACAAAACACACAAATTTTAAGGCTTAAACATTTATTCGTTTAAAGTGAAATACTGCGCAATTGTTGATTGTTTGATGTTATTTTGCATGCTATCTTGCATTTGTTTTTCCAAGGGAAGAAATATGTCCATATCCTCCCTTTTAAATTGTAGTCGTCACCTAATTTTATCAAGTGCATGGAGCACTTCTTTATTTTTTGGTAGAGTCAAAGCAGTTGCGTCAACAGGGCTTTCTTCATTGACGTTGTCTGTTTCAACTTGTTTATTATGCAAAACTTCTGCACAAATATCTGTATCATCTTGAACACCTGCAACTTCATGGCCATCATCAAGATTACCATATTGCGTGTATGTTTCCTCCGTAAATGAGAGTGGAACTTCATCGGCTGTAAATCCGAGAAAAGGTTCATGGGGTGTTGCTGGTGTTAGACTGCGAAAAAAGCAGTTTCGAATTGTGTCTGCAGACACATCATTCCAAGCAGTGCTCATAAAATTTACTGCATCTAATACAGAAATAGACCGAACCACGTCTGTCGCAGTGCAGTTTTCACCTGCATCAATTGTCAGCACAATTTTTTGTAACATTCGACGGCGGTAATAGTGTTTGAAGTTTTTAATAATGCCCTAGTCAAGTGGTTAAATATATGAAGTTGTATTTGGTGGCAAAAATACAAGTTCAATGAATTGTAGCCCATTATTTTCAATTTTGTGGGCAGTACAATTGTCTAACAGCAAACAAACTTTTTTTCTCTGTTTCCTCAAGCGATCATTAAAGCATTCCAACCATTCTTGAAAGAGCGTTGCAGTCATCCAGAAATTTTTATTGGATTTGTAAGTTACCGGGAGTTTTTTTATTCCCCTGAAGCAGCGTGGATTTGCGGATTTTCCAATGACAAATGGCTGTGACTTATCTGAACCATCCATATTTGCAGTAAGTAGGACGGTCAAACGTTCTTTTGACTTCTTGCTACCAGAGAGTTTGTCATTTTTAAAGCACAAAGTTTCCTCTGGTAGTGCACGAAAGTAAAGCCCAGTTTCATTACAGTTGTAAATTTCTGAGGCAGAATAGCGCTCATCTTTTTTGGCCACACTGACGCTATCCAATTTTCAGCCGCTTCAGAATCATGATCTTGTTTTTCACCATGCTTACGCTTGAAAACGATTAAATTGCGTTCTCGCCAGCGAGTGACCCAGCTGGATAACGGATCAAAATTTAAGTTCATTATTTTTCCAAAGTTTTTTGCTTTCTTGCATAGCATTGGGCCAGTGATTATAAGACCCCTGCTTTTTGCTTGTTTAAACCATTGTAATAAGGCATCCTCTACGTCTTCTTGGGTACTTTTTCTTGCCCTGTTACGAGTTGGATTTTTGTTGCTACGATGAGCAGAAAAAAGCTTTTCTTTTGATTTAAGAATTCGCAACACCTGTGATTGCGATATTCCAAATTTTTTGGCGACTGTACTTTGCGATGTTTTCTTTTCAAGTTCATCAATGACAAGGATTTTGTCAGCCAATGATAGATCTTTGCGCTTTATATGCTTACTTGTTTCGGCTTCACTCATTTTGAAATTTTAAAATTGCTCTGTCTCGCAAACTGTTGTCTAACAAACTGTATAAAAGCTAAATGAAACAAAAACAGTGCGAATAACAGTGATTGCAAAATAATAGCCGCGTGTTTTTGTTCTGAATCGGTAATTGTCTTTGAAGAACATTAATCACATCACACACTGTGTTGTTTTTGATCTCTAATCAGTAGCGGCCTTTCATTTTATGATGTTAGCGATCGGCGCGTTTGTTAGCAAATTGAAGCAGTTCGTTTTTGTTCAGAATTTAAAAATCGTGCTTTTGTCACTAAAATTTTGCATAATTTTATTCAGTAATCGAATAAATGTCATTCAATTCTATGCAATTAAGCAGATTATGCAATAAACCGGTATGCGATTAACCGAAATTTTTCTTTAATAAATGATTGACTGTGGTTTGGGATTTATGATCTTTATGCGATAAAATGGATTATGCAATTATCCGGTATGCAATTAACCGGATTCGACTGTAATATATTTGTCATCCTATTGTACAATCTACAGCCAGTTTGGAGCAGTATAAAGATTACATTGTAGTTTATTCCACACAAAGTCCATTGTTACACATGTCTACAAAAAAACTCTGAGAAAAAAGATCTGTCAATGTGATGTAGCAGTTCACTGTTT
Source organism: Trididemnum clinides (assembly GCA_963675345.1). Lineage (NCBI taxonomy): Eukaryota > Metazoa > Chordata > Ascidiacea > Aplousobranchia > Didemnidae > Trididemnum > Trididemnum clinides. The sequence continues at coordinate 37,321,857 of OY776293.1, forward strand.
GCCAAAAATTGCAGCAAGGTTATGACAGGTGACAGAGTGAGAATTTCTTCTTATTGGGCAATGGACAAGTATCTTCTAAAGTCAAAAGTTTATGCTTATCTATCTAGATACATCGGAAATACTGCATGAAAATTCAAATTAAAAAATATTTTTTTATGATCGACACCAGAGTGCTGCGTTCAGGAATGCAAAACAACCATTTGGAGGGACACAAAATTTAGGTTGATATTGAAAAAGATTTACACCAATTTTGTTTAATTTGGGAGCATTATTTTAGTTAAGAAGGTACATGTTTAGTCTGAAAAGAACATAATCATTATTTAATTTGATGGCACTACTTTGATTTAGAATTGTGCAATTTTGGTTGAGATGGACACAAACAATAAAAGGGAGAAGGCATTGCTACAGAGTGCCTTTTTTATAGCGCCAGGCCTCTATTTTTCCTTTATTTCCTATTTAAGATAACTTTATTTACATTTAGCATCGTGTTAAGTGTCTACAAGTGTTATGAAACACGTTTGAGTGTGAAGCATACCTAAACTGACATCATAAAATTTGGTTTTGGCAGCAAAAATTATATTTAGTTCTTTTCATTATTTTATTAGCATTTAGTAGCTATGACAAAGCATAAAAAATAATAGTTGCTGGTTTCCAACTCTCCAATATTCAATTTTAATTAGCTAAACTTCATAGCTCTCACAACTTGGCCCTCTGAAAGCTAAGATATATTATTGCGGCTTTACCTATCATCATAGTTGTCCATTTCTATCTAAATAAAATCACTTTACAACAAGTCAATGTCGAGTAATTAGTTTCACATTTTTTGACAACAAGATGACATTTATGAAAGATGTTTACGTGACTAAAGCTTTTTCATGTTTTACTTTTCTATCAAATGTTTTCCAACTACATTGCTGATGGCACTTCTTGCAAGTTTGAAGTTGTTTTTGATGTTCCTAACTTCTTTGGAATAGGGGGCTTGTAGACTTTACAGGGATGGAGTAGTTGTATAGATACATAAAGCAAGGACAGTGTCAAAAATGCGGCACAAAGAGCCTATTTCATGATCGAACAAAATGTCAAAAAACTCTGAATTTAGTGACTGCTAGCATTGCATGTTGTACTCTCAATTTGTACTCTGAATTTTGTGACTTATTTTGGGTTCTTCAGCATATATACATTCTTTATGGGCTGTTGTTTAACCACTACTACTTCCAGATCTGCTTTTTCTCGGTGTAGTAACATCCTATGTGTCATATGCCCTGTTGCTATCACTGCATATTCTTCTTTTTCACCTATCGTACTTTTTGCCTCACCTCCTGCTTTCTCCCTCCCAATGTTTGTATCAGAGGTATGTGTAACTACTTTAATATGTACTGTCATGTTGACCTGATGTGTATCCAGGAGTCATTTAAATAAAGGCAATTGTTCAGCTTTAACTTTTATTTACGAACAATATATTTTGACTCTGTAATAGTCATCATCAGTTCCTGTTAACAGCAGCTTTAAGTCAAAAATTCTGCAGGTTTGAAATCTCCACAATACGTACAGCATAATCTACAAGTAGCAGCAAATTGGCTAATTGTAATAATATTATTAAATAGAGGATGGATGTAAATATATCTACAGATAAAGAACAAATTAAAATTTTTTTTTTACCTTAGCCTATAAATATCAAGAGCAGTTAACAACAGCAGAATGTGAGACTAAAAAGTTAATATCACACCATAAACTAATTAATAGAAGTGAAAGGGACTGAAAGCTGATTGTAGTAAAAACTAGTAGATATTAAGTTAAACATAATGGAGTAGCTTGAAAATGAGTGTTAAGTAGTAAAATTTATCAAATTGTCGGCATAATCATGGGCTGAATATTAATTGAAGGTTGGATTCTGTGCCACCAAAAATTTTAGTAAAAGGCTAGAAGTGCTGCTTCAGGTTGTTGTAGAAAAATTACTCTATATCTAAGCAAAAACATGTAATTCTGATTCAAGTCACTTAAATGATAGTTCAAATGATGCTTCAAAAGTGTGCTTTGGTCATTGTAAAATTTTGAGTTTTGTTTGTTCCAATTGGTCCTATGAGCTTGCACCTGGTTGAGAATTTGATTTTAGTTTGTCCAAGATATTTGCATTGCAAATAGTGCATTTTGCAGCATATATACCGTAGGCTCGGCAGGTTAAGTTTTGTTTCAGTTTGATGGTTTCATTGTACGTTTTGATGATGGTACTAGTGGACATGACCATTAAATTTTGATGTCAGCCGTGATTATCACAAAGGGCACGGCACAGTGGTGGCATAATCCAGAGGAACCTCCTTTGTTAGGCTTGTCGATGTTTACTGACAAGGATCTAAAATTTAACAGAAGCAATGCTAAACAAAGAGATTTTTATAAGTGACCATGCTGTGCAGTTGTAGTTCTTTTTTTTGAGTTTGATAAAGTTTTTGAATGATGTTGTCCAAACGATTGGTTCTGGCTTTTATGATTCATTGGCAGCGGGTGATTTAAATCTATTTGTCCAAGTTTTAGCCTTGGCTGTCGTATCTTCAACCATTGGTTTAGCATACTGCACCTGGATTGCCTTCCTCATAAATTGTTCCAAGCTGCTATAGTAGTCTTTGGTGTGTTTATTTAAACGTCGAAGTTGAACTAATTCACCGAACATAATTGATTTGAATACTTAAGCTGGATGATGGGAGAAACATTGAATAAAGCAGCGATCAAGGGCTGTTGGTTTAACTCTTTCGCTATCAAGATCATCATATGATTATCTCGTGTTTTCAGTGTTTCTCTCAAATTTTTTTTCACATGCTACAGATTCAGTTTACTAAAAAAAATGGATTTGTGACTTTATTTCTCATCCGATTTTCATAAAATTTTCAAAAGATCACGCTTAATTCCTCATGCATCGGAAGATGTAAAATTTGTGCCCTAATTCTTGGATTTTCTTACCCAAAAAGTGTTGAAAAGACCAAGAGCCCAGTTGCAGACAACAAAAATTGCCAAATTCTCAGCAAGAGCCAACTACCCTATATACCGCCCAATAAGCCGACTCAGCGAATAAGCCAAGGTCGATTTTTAGCTCAGAAAATAAGGGTTTTTACATATTACCGTCCAATAAGCCGAAGCGAAAAAATTACGTTCAACTACCATACACGTGCTTTAAAATGACATCATTCTATTCGCGCCTTTTTCTTTTTTACACAGTTTATAGTACATACCGTATTCAACAGACGTAGTGCTTTGTTTTAATCAGTCGCTAAATAATTTGGTACGATAAGTTTATTAATTTTTGTTCTGTGAGATCGTGCTATTGTAAGATCGTAGGTGACGCACGGTGAGATTGTGCTATTGTAAGATCGTAGGTGACGCGCGGTGAGATCGTGCTATTGTAAGATCGTAGGTGACGCGCAGTGAGATCGTGCTATTGTAAGATCGTAGGTGTCATTTTGCAACCAATTTTGACCTTTGGTATTTTTGGTTCAAAGCTATATTTGCCCAATAAGCCGACCCCAGAAAATTAAATTAAAAAATTAGGTCCAGAAAATCGGCTTATTAGCCGGTAAATACGGTACCTTAAAATCAAATTGAGATTACATGTTTACCACGAAACCAAAGCCCTTATCATTAACGCAGTCTGAAAACTACTCTTTTGGAGCATCATTTGACAAAATTTCAAGCAATAATGATAAAATTTACTTACTGAAATTTTCAAATTTTTAGGGGCCTCAAAACCCCCAAACGAATTTGTATGGTAAGTAGAAAAAAGTAGATTTAGTTTTTAAAAAATATGATATGTTGCTAAATACTGGTCTCATTTGAAAGCTTAGGAAATTTGCTTTCTAGCAATATATAACTTTAAATAGTTTAGACTAAGCGGTATATGATATTTACTGATCAAAAATGAGTACTCTACTTCATGTCAGTTCAAACCCCCAAAAATTTTAATTTTTAGAAAAACTGCACCCTATAAAACAATAAAATAAATTGCAAATATTTCACTACTAAAGTCGTCATTTTGTATCAACTTCCCAAGGAGACAGAAATTGAAATACAAGTTTAAAAGCTAACAAAAGTTTGGCTTTTGTCGATCAAAGTTTGCTAAATCCCCCTTGTTTCTCAACAAATGGAAAAAGTGTAAAAAAGCTATTTCATTGTTAGTGACAACATATTCTATTTAAACTTGATATTTTCTGAATCTTGAAGAAATTCACTGTTCAAAAATACATAATGTTGCATGGTTTAGGCTAACTTTTAGCAGATAATGACGGATCATATTTTAGGTATTACATTTAACTAACAAAATTTGGCACCGGTCAGTACCAGTTAACAAAAAGGTAATGGGTCTCAAAAAGTTGCAAATACCAGAAAACCAAGGCTTTTAGGTAAGTTTTGATTAATATACCTTGAAAGCTTATTTTCTTAGCACCATTTAGCAACCATTTCTAGAAAAAATGGTGGAAAATAAAATCTGTAGTGATCTTTGAGGTAAGGGTACTACTTTGATTTTGAAGACGACTTGGCACCAATGGGGGGCAGGACTAATTTGCATAAAATCTGCATATTCAAAAAATTTTTTTTATATTTAAAATTCTCAAGAAATGCAGATTTTAATGATATATAACAATTAATGTAAAAGTAAACAGATGAGTAATGATTTACAAACAAACTTGGGGTATATAATTATGATTGATTATGACAAATTATGACAGTTTTTCGCACTGCCACCTGACGGACATTTTTTTGCTATTCACGCGGTAGCAAAAGAGTTAACATAGTCTGTGGTGATTAATTGAAATTTGGAATGGGGAGAAATTTTATGGAGAATATCTAAAAATTTTGGTTTTGCCATTTATATTCAGCGTTTTGAGTGGCATAATGTCCTTGGAGACAACAACCCCCACATGACCACAGAGGATCCCTAAAACTAGCAGCATTATCACCAAAGACAGCAGAAAAAGAATATATGTCATTTCGAAGATTAAGTTTTTGCAAAGCTGTTTAAAAACAGATGTGTTATTGCCATCAAATTTTCATAGTGGCATCGATCAAGGTCTTTCTGCTCATACAACAAGCTAGAAAACTTAAGAAAGTTATCAGTCAATTGCAGTCTGAATTATCATAGCTAAATAGTCAGTCTCAATCCAACCAAGTTAACCGTTATAAAGACAAAATAAAAAAAAAAACACTTCTTCAAATATGAAAAGCTATACAAAAAAAACAGTACAATTGTCAAAATGTCAAAAAAAGGAAAAGATCACAGATCAAAAAAAAAGATAAACAGCCATTCTATTTACGAAAAACTAGAAATAAAAGGCAACAACTACTTGTCAGATCAGAAAATATGATTATCAATAAATCCAAAATAGACCTTACTGAAAATGATAGAAATTTACTTATGCATGGATTGAATTTTGTTCCTACTCCGAACTGGACTGATCATCTTGCTAATGTAGAATGGTTCAATGCAATAAAACATCTTCGGCATGTTGAGTAGCGTATTGTCCTTGGAAACAACAATACTGACGAAATGGAAAAACTGCCAAAAAGATTAATGTTGCCTTCGTTTTCAAGATCTAGGTGCGAGCAACTGGATGATGAAGTTAAAATTCTGACGAGAATGCGCAGTTTGGAACCTCTTGTTAAATGCATCTTTAAATCAAGGAATAACTTGCACAATGCGTACCAGTCCCACCAAACTTATGCGGAAAGTTAGAAAACGGGATATTGTCATCTGTAAAGCTGATAAAGATGGTAAGATCTTGATAAGTGATTACAGCGATTATGACCGAATAATGAGCGACCAGTTGCACTCGCAATTCACCCAGTTTACTTTAAATGAAGCTACTATCAAGCAGCATCGTACTACCACATTAAATCAAGGTAAAAACTGGATGATTAGATTATACGAATTAAATGCTAGTAATGCTCAATGCCTTTTAATACAATAGGTGTTAAACACAAAGATGGTGCCTACCAACAAGTAAAAGAGTATTTACGCAAAGTTTTTCAGTCAACATAATGCAGCATACACATATCCTCTATTTAAGACCCACAAACTTATACCTAAAGAAATCTTTGAAAAACCTACTGTATATATAATATTCCTGTTCACTTATTGCAAGCCGCCGGAAATATTGCCATTTCAAGACTCGCTGCATTTTTAGAACCATCAAAATATGCAATGCCAGACGTTGACTTAATTTACTTGCCACTGCTTTAATCAAGAAAATGGTCAATATAGCTTCCATTCTTGGAATCAACCAATCGAAGTATCTTTTTGGATCCATGTGGAGTTTGTGGGAGGAGAGTCACGGCCGATTCGGTGTTGTGCACAAAATGTGGAAATTGGGTTTATGGCAAATGTGCAAAAATAAGGAGAGCTACCGCTCGGTTGGCAATGCATTTTGTTTGCTTGAAATATAAAGGAATAATGGAAGGAACGGTTGATTCGATCGAGAAGTTGTGCGATGAAGTGGAGACAGTAAATGGATTTTGTTATTTGGGAGACAGACTAAATGCTAGTGGTGGTTGTGAAAGGGCTGTCACAGCAAGATTAAGAATCGGTTGGGTAAGATTCAGAGAATGTGGAGAGTTATTGCTTGGAAATAGGTTTCCTCTGAAGAGGAAAGGTAAAGTTTGTCGTTGTTGCGTAAGATCCGCAATACTGTATGGAAGCGAGGCATAGTGTTTAAAAGATAATGAAAAAGCAATTATAAGGAGAACGAAGAGAGCTATGGTGAAAGCCATGTGTGGTTAGAAAGTTGTTGACAGAAAGACGACTGAAGAACAGATGGACATGTTGTGGTTGAGGAAAACTAGATTGGTTAGCAACAGCAAATAGATTTCGATAATATGGACATGTGCTGAAGAGGGATAACGATAGTGTTTTGAGGGTTGCTTTGGATCTTGAAGTGAGTGGCAAGAGAAAGCGAGAACGGCCAAAGAACATCTGGAAGAAGCAAGTGGAGGAAGAGACAGAGAAGATTGGTTTGAACAAGGAGAATGCCCTGAATTGAGCAAAGTGGAGAGAGGGAGTGTGAGCAATTGCAGAAGAAATGGGGTGAATCGGGCCATCTCTGTTTAGGGGATAACACCGGATAGAAAATGAATAACTACTACTACTGCTTTTGTGTTGCAGATTCCACTGTTTTAGTAGAGCTTGTTGTTAGTGTGTGCAAATCGTCAACCGGTGTGTGGCACACTGGACCTTGACGTAACCCCAGAGAAAAAGTCAAAATGTGTAATGTTTGGCGAGCGCGGTGGCCAGGGTGTCGGCCCATCTGTATGAAAAGGTCTCATTCATAAACTGGCGGACCCACAAGCTCCAGTGTGGAGGAGTTCCATCTTGTTGAAAGACTACTTATGACTAAAAATACTCCAGCTGGGTTGTAGCATATTTAAATACACGTTTGCTGTAATCGTAAATTCAAAAAAAAGAAGGTGCAATGACGCAGTGATGAATTAAACAGCATCATACGTTTTCCTTACGGCTCTTTGGTGTTTCACACAATGTGTAGATTTTGTGATCTCCAGATCGTGACATTTTTGTCTCTTAACTCGACTTGATCTGTGGAAAGTAGCCTCGTTAGAAAATGCAACACCCCGTAGATAGTTATTGTCTGTCAATTGTGTCAAAATGTCGCCATCACAGGCAGCTTGCCGAGGAAGGTCAATTGGTTGCAGAAATTAAACAATTTGCACTTTGTGTGACCGCATGCGTAAACGCTTTTGCAAAATTTTGGCAATAGTACTCCATGACACTCCTAATGCTCTTACAACTCTCGAGTTGATTTCCTAGGGCTCCGTTGAAATACGGTTTGCAGAGTGTATATTGTCATCACTTAAGCTTGGTCTGTCCATTTTTTTATGGTCACCAACGCTGCCAGTGTCTTTAAATTTTTCTTACTATTTTTGGATACATTTACCCTTGCACTCGCCAATATTCTTTTCTGAAATTGCGATGAATTGTAATTGCCGATTTTGTTTTGTGAAACCATAAAACATGCTGTGTTTTATCTTTCATTGATACCATGTTATACTTTTAGCATATTTATAGTCATACTTTTAGCATATTTATAGGAAGTCCATAATACAGGGTGGGCCGTAAATAACGCACCAAAGATTTAAAATAAATTGTGATGTGAAATAATGTAAATATCTTTTCTTTGGGTATCTGTTAAATTTAATTTCAATATCAGTTACTATAACTGTTAAATTTAATTTAATTTATTTATGGCCCAAAACGTTTGTTATTATTATCTGAATTGTTTTATATGCTTTGGTGCGTTATTTATGGCCCACCCTGTATATTCATAACATTTTCTGAATATCGAAACATGCATATTAATAAAATCATATTGTCATTTACTAGTCGTATGCCAAAAGCTATTATTCATCCTCGTTTGCCCTAAGTGTAATCAAAGTTTATAATCAGGTCAAGACTTTTATGCTCACTCTGAATATTTACACAAGCATATGATCTATTAGACTCGTCTTCCACTATTGTAACCTAAATATGTTGTATAACGAAAGCACGAGTACTAATATTGAAACTAATCTAATATATGAAGTTAATTAGCCGATAACTTCCTTTCGATGTTAGGTTGACTTTTCAGTTAAATGAGGTTAGTCAAGCAAGCAGTATCTGGGAGTTGGTGTTTGTGCGTACCACATTCTATTTAACCGAAAGTTTATAAAATGAATTAACTGCAAGTAACCACACTTCGTGCATTTAGCCCTGAATGGCCACGACAACCTGAAATATACGTCACAATTGCCAAATAGTTTTTGTGTCCAATGACCAATTTGTTGTGGCCATAACTCCGTTATCAAAAAAAAATTGAATGTAAAATTGTGAAGAAAACATAACGTGATAAAAAATAAAGGTTTTGAATCTGACGTGCCGAAATTAGTGAAATCAACCTAAATCGTCTTGGCCCATTTCAATCTATTGATTCTTTTGTCGGCAGCTAGCATATTCCAGTTTATTCAAATAACAACGGAAAAAATGCGTTGATAATTATGTGAGTAAGTTGGTTATAAGACATTATAAGATCATTCTTACAATGAATGGTCGTGGAAAGGCGGAAAAGCGAATACCAAGCACAAATTAGCGTAGGTTATTTATGCGATAGTCCACAGCGAACTCCTCTACTTCTATATTGGAGTAGTTTATCGCGAAATGTGGAGTTGGCTATCTTTTGTGTTCATTGCAATTACTGACTTATAATTTTTGAAAGCTATTTAGTCAAATGCGACGTCTTGGTTGGTCATTTGATGAAGCGGAATCTGTGCGCGAATTCCACAAACAGGAAGCACTCGACGCGTTACAGCAACTTCCTGGTGGAGAACCACGCCGAGCACTTATCTCACTTACACACGCGCTTACATCATCATAATATTCTCTGCTGCTTCCACTCAATCATGAAGATTGCACAGATCAACGACATATTTTTTCTCCGTCTTAAGCTGGAATTTTATTTGTTTCCGGATATGTTTAGTGGAGGGCACTGCTGTTTTTATTTGGATATTTTAAAGATTACTAAGTGCAGTTTGCTTCTGATTATTTAAGCTAATTTTTCGTAGGATTTTTTTGATTTCGTTCTTGTCAAACAATTGCGATAGGAAGTGACCTTTTTAAATAACTAGGTTGTACCATACAGAGCTTGCAGGCTATATGTAAGCAGTACCTTTTGAGTGACCAACTACAAAACCGAGCCTGAAATTACTTTAGGTAGCCCGGATTATTTTGGGACATCTTACGCCCTCAACTAATTTTTTTAACCAAAACGATTCATATTTTTATTACACCATGCTGCTTCAGTCAAGGCGCAGTGGAGAAAACAGTGCCGATAGTATAAAAATAATTTTTTGACATCGCCGATTTTTCTATATTTCGGAGCGGTTGCTCTGTCAACGCTCTCTCGTTCATTGACCGACGTGTTTCTTAATTCTTACCCATATAATAGTACCGTGCGGTCTTTTAACATTTCTTCTTTTTTTAAAGTAAAAAGTTGTGGTTTCTTCCAATATCAGATGGGCTGAGCCCGAAAATGGTATCAGTTTTTTTCTATGATTGGAGCTCTGATTCATTTGACGTTTTAATATTGCTAGTTTGGTCATTATTTCAATACAAGCATATTTGTTTATGTACAATACAAAGATTTGTTTTATAACAATTGCTGTGACGTTACAACGCTCTTTATTAGTTGAAAATTGCAGTGGTTAACGAATGTTTGAAGTGTAATGGATAGGCTATGATTAGTTTTTCATCTATGTGGTGTGGGAAATTTGGCTACAAACACAATCTATCAATTGCATTTTAATTTTTCGAGTAAACCGTACAGTGCTTCCTCGATTATCCGGTCCAGCTGGGATAATACTTTCAGAAATCTAAACGGATAAGCAAAAAACCGGATAACTGAATTGTTAACGTTTAAGTCAAAGAAATAGAAACAAAAGCAAAATACATTTATGGTTTAAAAAGTGATAAAAGTTCAACATTACAGTATTCAAAGAAATTTCCGCTTAACTATCACTTGCGACCGTAGGTCTACCGAAAAATGAATTAATTTCAGATTGTTTGCGCGAAGATTCGCGTTTTTCAGCAGCTAATCGCGAAGTCGTACCAATGTGGAAGTGTTTGTGAAACTGTTGCCTCCGGCTGAACACTGAGCGACGTTAGGCAATGGTCAAACATTTGCATTGTCTCTGTAAGAGAAAATGGGCATTTTGCGTCGAATGTTCTGTATTCTCGTTTGCATCCTCTTCATCACATTTGTTCTCTCTGCTGCTGAAACAAGATCAACTATTCCCTGCTCACCCAAATGTTCATAGCCTGGGCCATCAGCGTGAAACCAACCATAAATATTAGAGGTCGTCTCTTTAATGTTTAGTACGGCAAATTGTTATGCGAAATCGTCATTCAGCACGCTCTGTGAACTAATTACGCTTTCCTTCACAGAAGATTCGCGAAGTGGAATGAGTTTACGCCAAGATTTCCTTAACGTCTTGGGACTTATTTGTTTCCAAGCGTATACGATCTTTTCTGCAACCCTCAGCTTAACGATTTTCTTAAGAAAAGCTAGCATATCATCCTCTGTTTTTGAGAAACCTGCTCTTTCAACACAGACTTACAATAGTTTTTCTTCAGGCATTCTGAAACGCCCTGGTCCATGGGTGGTATGAGCGAAGTGGCATTAGGCGATAGAAACTTTGCGACAATCTGACCGTTGTTGGACACTAGTTCGTACTTGCCAAGGTGAGCTGAGCAGTTATCTAACAGCAAAAGTACTTGATTCCTGTCCTAATTGAGCTAGTTTTTCTTGACGTCACGAAAGTTTTGAAACCAGTCGTTGAGTATGACTGTATCAACTCTAGCATTTTTCTGGCATTCATACACAACGGGTATCGATTTGTCAATACGAAAGCAACCCGAATTCTTTGCCTTGCAGAAAAACAACAAAGGCAGTTTAATGGATCCGCTTACATTAGAACAAGCATTAATTGTTGTACGCTTAACTTTTAATCCCAGACGGACCACTGTGGATCGCAGTCAAGGTGCGTCCAGGAAACATTTTGTAAAAAAAAAGGCCAGTTTCATAACAACTAGAAACTTGATATAAGGAGTAACCATCTGTAACTTTTGAAGGAATCGATAAATTCGTCAGCAGAAACAATAAAGTACTTACTTTCTTCCGCAATGGCAAGACTTTTAATTCCAAAGCGCCATTGATAACCATAACTTGCGTTCAAAGGGTTAGGACTTCTAGCGTATAGAAGGCGGTGAAATTTAGTGGCCTTTTCTGTGAGAATTGGACCAGTTGCTGGAGTCCCCTTTTCACGTTGCTGTTGGAACCACAGCACAGACTGTACTGTAGTTACAACTCGACAGCTTATTCCATTCCACAAAAGCAGTCCCAGGATACTTTAATGGTTACGTAATGAATTACATTGTTGCATTGTCTTCGTGCGTCACGTAGGTCTACCAACAATAATACATTATTTTGAGCTTTTTAGTGGTATTTAGCGTATAGTTTCCCGAAAACTATTCCTGCAATATCTTGTTAAAAGCAATCTAATTTTGAAATGTAGCAAAATAGAGCGACCCGATAATTGAATGCCGGTTAAACGAGGTACGGATAATCGAGGAAGCACTATATCGCTTTTGTGACTGCACTTAAATAAATGCGAAACTTGATTTTGAAAGGCTTAACTGTACCAGTTATGCATTTCGTCAGCTGCAGGTCACCGGCGCGATGGCGTAGTGGTTAGAGCGTCCGCTTCGCAGTTTGTAGCCTTGAAGTTGATTTCCCTAGTCGAGTCATTCCAAAAGACTTAAACATTGTGTTCACAGTGTAGCAACTTGAACTACAAACCACAAACAAAAAGTCAACAACAACAACACTTGGCTTTATATATGGATTGCTTTCTACGTTCAGTAGCTATCATGATAGAAGTGACTAGTCGCCACTTGGAGTGCACTCATTTTAACTTGGATTATAGTCAGATGTCTGCCGTTGCGCTACAATGACGATCCCGACGTGATGAAGCTACATCTCTCCCGATGTAGTTGGACGGCAGCGTCTTGAGTCAAGCAGCACAAGCCATCGTCGAGTCGCCGAGCCCTAACGTCAAGAACGCCTTCCAATTGAAGTCTTGGCGGGAATCTCACTTACTTCGGCGAGCAAACCTCACTCTCTCAACGTTGGCGGAAAGACAGGTTGCAACCTCCTCCGTTCCTTCGCACGTCTCCGCTAGCTGCGCGTGCTTGAGGAGGGGAATTGTGTAGCAACTTGAACTACAAACCACAAACAAAAAGGCAACAACAACACTTGGTTTTATATATGGATCGCCATCTACGATCAGTAGCTATCATAATATTAGTGACTGGTCGCCACATGGAGTGCATTCATTTTAACCTGGAATGCCGTCTGATGCCTGCCGTTGCGCTACAACAGTATCAATCAAAGGAGTTAGCCAGCATTATCAAATGATTAATAATATCATGCATGACATTTTGCAAAAGACAGTTATTTACGATTCTGACAAGAGAAGGCAAATTAGCAAGGCTCTCTTTCGCAATTCGGCCAGACCTCTGGGATAATTTTAGTCTGAAAGCTTTTAAGTTTTTCACAAGCTGTAATCACGTTCATTTGTTGTTCTTGAAGTGACAAGTTCAGCTAATTTAGGTGATACATAACATCGGCAATGTAGACCGCACGTTGAATGAATTCATTGTTTTCAAGTGAGGCAATCAAATCAGAGTTTCGGTATTGCAAAAACAGGTTGATTGTTTCTCGAAGCTTGAAAAAGTGTGTCACTACTCGGCCTCGAGAAAGCCACCACATATCAGGGTGGTACAGCAAGATGTAATGTTCAAGGCCAATTTTGTCATAAAATGATTGGAAAATTCTGTGATTTGTATCATGCTTTCTAATGAAATTCACCATTTTAATGCATATATCAAAAACATCTTCCATACTTTTTGAGGCGAGAATCTGCCTGTAAATCATGCAGTGTGTAACCTTCAGTGTTGGTACTTCTTTTTTCAAAAGAGCAGCAAAGCCTGGACGATTTCCCAACATAGTAAGAGCGCCATCAGTACGAACAGAACCAATAAACTTAAATCTATGTTATGATCCTTGAAAAATTCTTTTACCAAATTAAATACATTTTTCGGAGTTGCTGTTACTCAAAGCGGCTCACAAAACAGAAATTCTTGCTTGACAGTTTTATCCTTTACATATCTAGCTATTATAAAGAGCTGATAACACCTAAAAATATCTGTGGATTCAACCAATTGCAATGACAATTTTGTTGGCTGTTCTTTATAGCTGTGTAGCGGCAGAGGCGTGGCGTGCTGTACGGTGAGCCTACTGACCTACACTTAATTACTTAAATTTACGGGAGTTCTTTGACATCGAATTATCCTTAACTTTTCAATTGACACGAAATTTTCTCTGTTTTGTTTATTAAATACTTAACCAAAAGTTATTGTACAGTTTCAAAGTTTAGCAGCATCTTCAGTTCAAAAGTTAATTTTTGTTTTCCGTTTTATGATTTCTGGTCTGTTTTTTTTCTAATTTCTGATGATTTATCCAAAGACCACGAGATATTTATATCTCAAAAAAAAACAAAAAATGAAAAAAGGCACAAGGAATAATTTTTCATGGGGTGAAGACTGGCAATGTATGAGTCACATTTCTACGAAAAATAAAACGACGCACGAGGATTAATGTTCCGAAACACGAAGGAATGCATGACTCATATTTCTAAACAAACATAGCGAAACGCAAAACAACAATATTTGAAATAGATGCGCCTAGGTGAGGTAAGGGCAAAAGCTACATAATCACTTTTAGAAAGACGATAGAACGCATGACTCACGTTTCTACGAAAAATGAAAACAACACGAGGTAGCAATACACGAAAACAAACACGCGCGGGGTAGGCCTATGGGCAAAAAGGTTGCATGACCGCTACAGCTGTAATAACCTGATTTAGAGTGTCATAGCTTATGTCGCAAATTCTACTTGATATTGCATTATCAGAAAGAGGTACTGCCTGCTACTTTTGTTTTGCATCATTTCCTAACACGATGCTAGCCATTTACAGGGCACACGGTTTCATAAGACTTTTAGCATTTGTATGTGTTTTTTGCTTGGCCATTTCGTGCGCTGCTTTGCAAGAGGCAAGTAGAAGTGGCTTTTCTGCAGGTACAAATCCCCATCTCTGAAGAGTTCCCATAGAATTGAAACGAGCTCGTTTAATTTTTGATGATTCAGAGTCTTGGCCAGCTTTGGCTCCGCCATATTTATGGTTTAAAGTGCTCTTTAAGTCTTTAAAGCTTCATGTTTGCATTGCAAAAAATCACGTTGCAGAGAATGCATTGCGGTCTTTCATCTTCTTCGCTTCCCTTTGTAACAGTAAACCCAACTCTGTGTATTCATCACTCCACTTTCTTTTCTTTGTAGTTGAAGATTTAGTAGACATGCTTAATTTTTAGTTTAGCTTTATAGTAGGAACTTAGTAGTTGCTAAAAATAATTTATTATTGTACAATTATCTCCTTCTTTTCTCGTGACTTGGGGTTACAGCAGTTCGCATCTCTTCTATACGGACCGCCACTGCTCGCACCCCTCAAAATTTAATGTTGTACCCACAAAAGGTACGAGTTCTCCTTATTGGGAACCTCTGCTATGGGCTACCATACAAATGCTAGTCACCTCTGGTTTTCTTTTGTCGCAAGGAATGCGTATTGGAAGTCGGACAACTACTCTGTTACGCACAGCTATATTTTACAGTGACATTTTTTTGTGATTCAAATCTCAGTAAAACAATTTCTCTACAAATAAACGTGTTGCCAGATTAGTGTTACCGGTACCGGTACTGATATTTCTGACCGCAACTGTAAGGATAAGCTTTGTTGAAGCAACCTTTACTCTCAGAAGCCGTTTCTAACAATGGTCATCCGGAGTTTGGCTTCAATCCTTTTTTGGAGATCAACCAGAAATCAAAAAAATTAACATCAGCTTTTGGGCGAATATTTAGGTTGATAGAAAGCAAAGAGCTTTTTCGTTTGGAGATCAACCTAAAATATTTTGTGTCCAAACAGTACAAAATCTTGGAATATTTGCAAAACTAAATTGCCCTTTTGATTGGTTAACTCTTCCACTCCTGCAATCATCAATTGATGATCTCCTGTTTTCAGTGTTTTCCTCAATTTTTTTAAAAATTGAGTTACAAATTCAGTTTTAAAGAGTTGATTTGTGGTACAGAATTTGAAAATTGCAGAAAGTAGAGTATTCATTCTCGAAGCTTTTCGTCTGACGCTTTTCAAGAGAATCCGTCAGAAATAGAGTGAAAAGGTGACGTGCGTCACTTATATAGAGACACAATTGACGAAAAAGAAAAAAGGGAAAAAAAGCTATATATATGGTGATTGGTAAAAGAAGCGACCAATGGAAGGAGCGGAAACTAATGTGTGATTTTTAGACCATAAACGAATTTCTTTTGTTTGCATAAATTTGGTTTGGATGTTTTGATATACGTGGCTTCAAGGGTGGAAAGATGAAAAGAAGTACGGCCACGGGCAAGAATAGAAAATTTGTTATCATTATATTCACGTGCGCATGTAGGGCTTTGTAAAAGATGTTGTCCAATAGCAGAAAAGGAAGTCTCAGCTTTAAAGTTTCTGATTGGCTTGCAAGAGCGGGCCAATGTGCTTTTGTCCTGAGGAATATGCCCCCGAAGAATGTGCTGCTTAATCCTCTGTTGCAGCCTTCTATTTAGAAAATATTTTCTATTCTTGCCTGTGGCCGTATTTCTTTTCATCTTTCCATCCTTGAAGCCACGTATATCAAAACATCCAAACCAAATTTATGCAAACAAAAGAAATTCGTTTATGGTCTAAAAATCACACATTAGTTTCCGCTCCTTTCATTGATCGCTTCTTTTACCAATCACCATATAGCTTTTTTTCCCTTTTTTCTTTTTCGTCAATTGTGTCTCTATATAAGTGACGCACATCACCTTTTCACTCTATTTCTGACGGATTCTCTTGAAAAGCGTCAGACGAAAAGCTTTGAGAATGAATACTCTACTTTCTGCAACTTTTAAATTCAGTTTACTAAAAAAAATGGATTTGTGACTTTATTTTTCATTCCATTTTTATAAAATTTTCAAAAGATCACGCTTAATTCCTCACGCATCGGAAGATGTAAAATTTGTGCCCTAATTCTTGGATTTTTTTACCCAAAAAGGGTGGAATAGACCAAGAGCCCAGTTGCAGACAACAAAAATTGCCAAATTCTCAGGAAGAGCCAACTATCTTAAAATCAAATTGAGATTACATGTTTACCACGAAACCAAAGCCCTTATCATCAACACAGTCTGAAAACTACTCTTTTGGAGCATCATTTGACAAAATTTCAAGCAATAATGATAAAATTTACTTACTGAAATTTTCAAATTTTTAGGGGCCTCAAAACCCCCAAACGAATTTGTATGGTAAGTAGAAAAAAGTAGATTTAGTTTTTAAAAAATATGATATGTTGCTAAATACTGGTCTCATTTGAAAGCTTAGGAAATTTGCTTTCTAGCAATATACAGGGTGTTTCAAAAGTAAGTATACACTTTCAAATTTGATTTTCTTTTCAGGTACGGATCATAAGGCGCTCATTTTTTCAGAGAACATAGCGTTTACAACTACAAATTTTAAGTATAGTTTGCATTTGCCACCAACCCATATAATCACAGGAAGAATAACTCAAGAAATGAGGTGCAAAATTGCTGTTTGGCAAGAAGCGTATGGATCGGTAAAGCAAACTCAGTGCCTCTTTGACAGAGAATTTAAAATCAATTCAGATCTCACACGACGAACAATTTTTGCAATTCATCGTAAATTTATGGCAACTGGCTCTGAAGCTGATACAAAGCTATTAGGGAAACCAAGGAGCAGACGCTCAAAGGAAACATTTAGGAGTTAGAAGAGGCATATGCATTGAGTCAAGGGAAATCCCTACGTGGTGCAACGGTAGAGCTTGACATCAGCCGATCAATCATTTAACTAATGTTTCGCAAGGATATTAAGGCTTTTCCTTACAAGTTGCAAACTGTAAATAAACTTGAAAAAGCTGATAATAACCGCAAGGTGGAAATGTTATGAGATGGAAATGAGATCTGAATTGATTTTAAATTCTCTGTCAAAGAGGCACTGAGTTTGCTTTACCGATCCATACGCTTCTTGCCAAACAGCAATTTTGCACCTCCTTTCTTGAGTTATTCTTCCTGTGATTATGTGGGTTGGTGGGAAATGCAAACTATGCTTAAAATTTGTAGTTATAAACGCTATGTTCTCTGAAAAAATGAGCGCCTTATGATCCGTACCTGAAAAGAAAATCAAATTTGAAAGTGTATACTTACTTTTGAGACACCCTGTATAACTTTAAATAGTTTAGACTAAGCGGTATATGATATTTACTGATCAAAAATGAGTACTCTACTTCATGTCAGTTCAAACCCCCAAAAATTTTAATTTTTAGAAAAACTGCACCCTATAAAACAATAAAATAAATTGCAAATATTTCACTACTAAAGTCGTCATTTTGTATCAACTTCCCAAGGAGACAGAAATTGAAATACAAGTTTAAAAGCTAACAAAAGTTTGGCTTTTGTCGATCAAAGTTTGCTAAATCCCCCTTGTTTCTCAACAAATGGAAAGAGTGTAAAAAAGCTATTTCATTGTTAGTGACAACATATTCTATTTAAACTTGATATTTTCTGAATCTTGAAGAAATTCACTGTTCAAAAATACATAATGTTGCATGGTTTAGGCTAACTTTTAGCAGATAATGACGGATCATATTTTAGGTATTACATTTAACTAACAAAATTTGGCACCGGTCAGTACCAGTTAACAAAAAGGTAATGGGTCTCAAAAAGTTGCAAATTGTAGAAAACCAAGGTTTTTGGTGAGTTTTGACTGATGTACCTTAAAAGCTTATTTCCTTAGCACCATTTAGCAACCATTTCTAGAAAAAATGGTGGAAAATAAAATCTGTAGTGATCTTTGAGGTAAGGGTACTACTTTGATTTTGAAGACGACTCAGCACCTACTTAGGAGGGGGTAATTTGCATATTCAAACAAAAAAACGATATATTGCACTTGATGTGAAAGTAAACAGATGAGTAATGATTTACAAAAAAACTTATCGCATTTTATGATGATTAATTATGATCGATTATGACAAATTATGACAGTTTTTCGCACTGCCACTTCGCGGACATTTTCATGCAATGCACGCAGGAACGAAAGAGTTAAGGGCCTTCTTGTAACTCGATCTATCCGTGGAGATGGGAGCATGGCTAAACCCAAATAACTTCCCAGCCATGGACCGAAGATCGTGTACAGAAAAAAAGTCGTTGAAGAGCGAACGGGGCAAAAAGTCTGTAGTTGGACTGCACAAAATGCAACGAGACGTATCCTTTGTCCAATGAACGCAAAGATTGCATAAAAGATTGTTACAAAACTAGTACCGTAATTCTGGAGAGAGAAGAGATTAACAGAAACCCGTGTTCGTTGCAGAAAGGATGCAACAAGCGTGACGAGGAGACACAAATTCTTCAGTTAGTAAACCCGTGCGTGAAAGAATTTTGTTGAGGCAATAGACCTACGCTTTCAGCTCGTGAAAAGAAAAAAAGAGTAAATATAAAAAAATAATAGAAGGGAAATTACGCGGAGCTGTTGATGGCTAAAGCACCGCACCTTGTTTGGTCAACTTATCAGCCGCAAGACTACTTAGAAGCAATGAGTAACCGAAGACCTATTTTAATCTGGCAAAAAAAGAGACTAGAACCGTTGCTGCCACAGAGTGTGGAAGAAAAGGAAAGTGACTGTACAAAATGTGTTATGAGGAAAAGAAAAGACAAGAAGCAGGCTTAGTGCTGTCGAGACCAGAGATTGAGATTTTGGTAACTCCAGTTTCGTGACGTACTATTTGCTCAAGTAGTATCAAGAAGCTTCCGCTTTAGACTAGACTCTAAAGGGTGCAACAAGAAAATAATTTTTGACGGTTTGATATCATTTTTAAGCTTCATATTTGTTGCAATAACTAAGCAAATCGACATAGGCAATCATGCTGGCACTACGCCGATGCAAAGGCTCACATTACTTCATCATCATCGTTTTCCACTCTACAAGAGCCATTTTTATGAATAGTCGTACTTCTTTGAGATGATACGCTAAGTCTTGGTTGATGAGTCAATTTTGTCAACCTAAGCTAGATATTATATACTTTTGTTAATACATTTACAAGCAGTAGTCTGCATGATTATTGCAACATGACTACCACAAGAATGGATGAGAGCGGAGATTGTAAAGGACTGCATGTTTCGTTTCATAGGTACTACTAGGGCTAACAAAAACAAAACAATTTTTATCATGCTTAATAGCGTTTTTCGTAAGCACTAAATATCCACCAAAATTGTCTGTAAAATTTGGGGGCTAGTAAAGAATCGGCCGTTATGCTCTGTAATAGGCGTTCACGTGATATGCGTTGCATGACGTATTTTACTAGACGAACGCAATGCGTGCGAATGAGATACTCTTGTTTCTTTATTATCGCTAGCTTTCTTATAAGTGAAACTGTTAGAAACGTGTTTTTAGTACAGAAGAACTGTTCGCAGAGCCGAGTCACTAACAACAGTTGATCATCGACCACAGGTGTGTACCGTAACGCCACAGCGACGTCATAATGCCATCAAAACATGCGTAAATTGCGCACTTTCTTAATATAAAGGCTTAAAATTTGTACCTTTTCAGAGACAAGATGTTAAATACAAAAGCGCTGTTTGCAAGCACATCACATTTCAAATGATTGATTAACCTTCTCCAATGGCCTCCTTTTTGGATTTGATGTAAAAACAATCCAATGTTCTAAACTGGCACCACCACAAATACGAGATTAATGTAATGAAAAACAAGCTTGCCATAACAACACTTGTTAAGCATATGTCCCATGAGAAAAACGCAATTTGATGCTGAAATGCACAATGCTATTGTATACAAACCCAAATAAGGTGTAAATTCTTAAAACCAAAGTGGAACCTGATGCTTAACTACCTGCATACTACGCGAACACTTACAGATCACTCTCAATATGAGACCCCAACATCATGAAACACACGACATCATCGCATATCGACCCTACTCAAGTACCGTATAAGCTGCCATCCAAGAAAATGCAGTTGATCATGAAAAACACGACGATATTGCATACTGATCCAAGTAAAGTATAAGCCCACAACCAAAAATATGCATTTTATCCTGAAATACACTAAGTTATTGCATATCGACCCTAGTCAAATATAAGCCGCCATCATGCAGTTGATCATGAAACACATGACGTTATTGCAATATTAACCCTACTCAAGTATAAGCCCCGATCCATTAAAATTCCAATTTATGGTGAAATACACGACATTTTTGCATATCGGCCCTAATCAAGTATAAGCCCCCAAACAAAAACATGCAATTTATCATGGAATGCACGACTTTATTGTATGTCGACTCTAGCCAAGTATAAGTCGCCATCGAAGAAAATGCAATTTATCGTGGAAATACACGACGATAGTGCATATTCATCCTAGTCAAGTATAAGCCGCCATCCAAAAAAATGCAATTTATCATGGAAAACTTGACGTTATTGCATATCGACCTTATTCAAGTACAAGCTACCATACAAAAAATGCAGTTGGTCATGGAATACACGACGTTATTGCATATCGATTAAGCCCCCAACCAAAACCATACAACTTATCATGGATTACACGACGTTATTGTAAACTGATCTTAGTTAAGTATCAGCCGCCATCCAAGAAAATACAATTTATCATGGAATACACGACGATATTGCATATTCATCCTAGTCATCTATCAGCCCCCAACCAAAACAATGCAATTTATCCTGAACGACGTTATTGCATATCGGCTCTAGTCAAGTATAAACCGCCATTCTAGACAATGGATTTGGTCATGAAATACACGACGTTATTGCATATCGTTCCTAGTCAAGTTTAAGCCGCCATCCAAGAAAATGCAGTTTATCAAGGAATACACGACGTTATTGCATATTGATCCTAGTCAAGTATAAGCCGCCATCCAAGAAAATGCAGTTTATCATGGAAATACACGACGGTACTGGATATCGAATCTAGTCAAATGTATGCCCCCGACCAAGAAAATGAAATCAAAGATGCTGTTGGTACGTACTTTTTATGAATTGATGCAATTTATTTGAATGATTTACATACCGGAACATAATGTTTACATTACAAATATAATGAAAGTGCGTATAGGTGTAAGCACTGTAACGCTTTGTAAAGCAAAAGAGCTAACAGTTTAAGTTTTTTATCTCTGGATGCCTTTGTTTGCGTTTGACCTTATCTATTTAATGGTAAGATGGGATAAAGACTTATTAAGACTGAGTGTGTTCGCACGTTTGCACTTGCATCGCGCCCATTGCCTTGTTCTAAGTCTTGTTGAGGTACCTACTGCTGCCGGCCAATCAAGGGTGCAACCAGGGGACCGAGAGCGCTAAACCTATGTCTTGTTATCCACGGTTTAATACCTGAAGCTTTAGGCCTACTTTTAACAACCACTGGTTTTTGAAAGTACGTCACAAAACATTTCGTTATATATTCTTTTCTGAAGATGCTCGACGTAACCGCCCAAGCAAAACGTTAAAAATATATTGCTTTTAGCAATAATTGATTGTTTATTGCTCTATCGGAAAAATAGTTAGCTTAAACTAATTTCAGTATACCTAGAACAAAAAAATCACTTTTATTCGCTAAAATGACTATGACGTATTCAATTCCATGTTTTTATTGAACGGGGCGTTTGCGTTTAAAGTCGCTTTGTCGAGCTTGTTGCAGCGAATATTTCCCGTTAACAGTTCCTCTTATAGGTTGATATATGTCTTACCCAGACAGATGTGAAGGAAGAGTTTTGCGATAAGAAAAAGTAGGCGAGCAAAGTAGTCAGCCAAGGTGAGGGGGAGAGATGCGTTAGAAAAGGGAAAAAAGCTAAATTGCGATCCACATCGGTGGTGTAGGTGCTGGAGGGCCGAAAAATTGGTAGGCAGGAAAATTTCAAGGCAAGCCGAGATGAAGTAAGGAGAACAACTTTAGGAGTGTCAGTTGTAAAGGAAGTTGAATTTTGAAGAAGAAGAGAGGAAGGTGAACTTGAAATGTACTCATTTGGGGCAGGTACAGAATTGCACTGACCTTTTCCTGACCATATTGCCGGCGCACACAGAGCAAGAAAAGATGTGGCACGATTGGGGGTGAACGTTGCTGCTCACTACAAGAGAAAGAGAAATAGGAAGGCGTGAGAGAGAAAGGCAAGGAAACAAAAGAGAAAAAGCAGTAGACTGATGTTACAGATAGTGTGGGCTGTTTTTCTTCGGTCGTTCAGTTAGCAGCACCCTGAAAAATGTTTGCTGCATGAAGTGGAGGGGGTACATAACACCTTCAGAGAGGCCAAAAGCCCTTCTATTTCTCTTTCTTTTTACAATAGATTTTACAAACTGCTCTGCAAAACATCAATGAACTGAAAATAGTTTGTTTTGTATCATCGATCTGAATTTTTCCTGGGAGAGGGTGGGGGGTGGGGAAAGGGATAGAACCGTAGTATGCGATGAACCTACAATATTATGTCTATGACCATTTTTGCTCTGTGCAGTGTTACTCATCATTATTTATTTTTCGTTAAAAAAAACAATTTGGTTGTATTTCAGCAAATAGTCGTAAAATACATAATAAAATGGTAGATTTCTTTATTTTAGAGGGTAAAGATCCTTTGGAAGTTGAAGCCATTATCGGATTTGGGATTGCTGACTCAACAAGAATATGGATGCAGCAGCACGGCTTCTTGCAAACAGGAGAAGCTGCTTGCGGTGCAACAGCAACATGCTGATGCAAAATAAATCATCGATAATAGATGGAAAAGTGTGGCGGTGTTCCAACGTAGTGAGTATTCCTGTGCTCATATCGTTATGAGTTTGTGTCAATTTTAATGACTATTTAGTAAAAGCTGCTCTTGGGCATCACATCGGTTTTCAAATAGCTCATAATATACCGATTTTTAACTAAGCTAAAAGACTGGGTAAAACTTGAATTCAAAAATGTTGTCTCTTTGTCTAACTGTAAGCTCCTCTGGGGTCAAGGATCCACCGTTAATCACACAAAATAAGTACGACACTCTACTAATTCATCGACTCCAATGACACCACTATGTGGTCTGATACTGTGCATATAGCCTACAAACTAAACTTTCTTTCCTAAACATTTTGCAAGTTTAAAAAGGTATCGGTAGCAGTAAAAAGGAAGTCGCTTTGTCGAGCTTGTTGCAGCGAATATTTCCCGTTAACAGTTCCTCTTATAGGTTGATATATGTCTTACCCAGACAGATGTGAAGGAAGAGTTTTGCGATAAGAAAAAGTAGGCGAGCAAAGTAGTCAGCCAAGGTGAGAGGGAGAGATGCGGGCCCTAGTCAAGTATAAGCCGCCATCCAAGAAAATGCAATTTATTATGAAATACACGACGTTATTGCATATCGACCCTAGTCAAGTATAAACCCCCATTCAAGAAAATGCATTTTATCATGAAATACACGACGTTAATGCAATATGACTCTTGTCAAGTGTAAGTACCAATAAGAAAATGCAAATTATTAAAAGTACAACAAAGCAAAATCAAACAACCAGTGAATCGTTAAAAAAAGAACCATTACAAGCAAAATACAAAAATTTTAAATATCTCATTGATCGCCCGATCAATAACATCACTGCTGCAATGACAATTTATGGCAGTGGGTATTGCAATGTTATTGATTGTAAAAGATCCGAAAATACTTTCATGTTTGGTCTTTTTCGAGGCCACAAAAATTCATCCAGATAACTGGGAATAAAATTTTGACGCGTACCGTGCATGCGCTTGAACTTCGACTTGCATGCAGACCATATACTTTCAATGTTGTTTGTGTGGACACTGTTAGGTGCCACAAACCAGCGTCTATGATTTACGGTGTGGTGAGTGTATCCCAAAGCTGAAAAATCACGACATCATTTCTGCAGCAACTACTGTCTTTGTAGTATTTACCCGTCAAACCGATATAGGCTCCACATTCATCGGAATGAATTTCAGTTCCCGGAGCAATATTCGCCATGATGATGGATTGCAACGTTTGTCGATCTCGTTTATCGACAAGTTGCATAAAAACTTGTCTGAAATATTAATATCTTTATGAAGTTAAAATCGCTTACTTTAAAACAAAAGATGCTGTAATATCATTCCAATATTTTACCTCCAATCTTGGTCTTCCACCCGCTTCTGACATCAATAGGCTTCAAATAATATAAAGTCTATGGTCCTCCTCAATCCTTTGACTCCCCTAATTTGTTGATAACCATGTTGACCTATTACTCGCAGAAGAAAGAAATTTTAGTTTGGTTCGTAAACTGCACAAGAGAAAAACGACTGAAAGCGTTGGCAAAAAGATAACCTTGGCCAAACAGTTGCAAAATTTCGTGGAGTGTAACAGAGCCTTTTCTCCTACTTTCTTCACAACTGTGCCTAAAACCTACCTTGTTTGGAGGTCAATTTCACCAAATGGCCACTGCGCTGGGACAACTCGACCACGCTGATTAGCGTAAGGCTTTCTCCTCGCCACCAAAGTTTCGTCAATTGCCACAATGTGGCCAACACCACCAATTGGAGATGAGTTCGCAATAAGATCTTGTGAACAAATCTAAATGATACAAGTGATTGCTAACATGTTGCTTAATTTTATCGTATATGTATATATATATATATATATATATATATAAATAAATAGACTCGGTAAAATATTTAAGAGTGCCCAATAACAAACACAGTTAGAGCAAATTAATATATATATCTTTATTGGAAAAAATACTACAGCCTGTTTCGCCGTTAAGGCTCTTCAGGTATTTCTGCAAAACAAGCGAAAAGTGAACCCAAAACAAACAGAGAATGCAGTATTACTTACGGTTGATCGGGGGGAGTGATCAGAAATAGTACGGTAGCTAGCAGGAACTATACTAAAGAATAATCTGCTGATTCTCCTGCAAACAGTAAACTCATCTGGGTAACTAAGAACTGTGGAGGTTGATATGAGAGTAATGGTGACGTAACAATGGGAACAGGTATATGCTTAATATGGTAAACGGTAAGTTGGGAAAATAGACGGAAAAGAAAGGATAAAGAAAAACGGCAAAAGTAAAAGAACAAAACACGCAAATTACAACGAACCGTCCAATCTGATACTTTTTAATTTAAATTTTTTTCTGTGGCGGCATGTGTTCACTATTTCAGATCGTTTATTGAGCATTATTTTTCTGTCGCCGCTTAAGATGGCAAGTTTTTCAGCTAGGCACAGGTTACATCTGCTCCCTCCACATTTGTATGATGGTGCTGTAGAAACAATGGACCATTTTATAGCCGGCTCAACGCCGTTATCCTTTGCTCGCCAAACTTCTTTTGAAAGCTCGGTTGCGTTTCTTTTCTTGCGGTGGGTAAATGAGTGCTTATGATTGCTAAATCTCGCTTTGAAATCAGTAGAGCAGGATCCATAATATACTTTGATGGTATTGTTAGATGATATTTTTGCTTTATATACAATTGATTTTTGTTTGCATTTTCCGTCAAGTGGGCAAGCTGTTTTTATTCTGCAATTACATTTTGGATCGGCAGTGGGAGGTCTATTGGTCTTTGGCAAGGCGGAAAGAAGCTTTTTGTTGTGGCGCAAGATGACCGCGGACATATTTGGCATACAGCTGTAACTAATTTTAATATTGTTTTTGTTGCATATCTTGTGAAGCCGGTGATGTTTAGAAAAATGCTTTGTAATTAGGTTCAGGAATTCATGGCCAATATTTGTTTCAACGTTTTCACTACATGAAGGGTTGAACCAAACTATTTTTCTTCTTCTTCTGTTGCTAATTGTTTTTGTTGCTTTTGCTTCTTTCCGATATTTCAAATAAATATCATATCCACTTTCATGGAGAGCTTTATGGTACATCGGGATCGCTCTATCAAACTCATTCTCAGATGATGAGAGTTGGGTAAGGCGGTCATTCACCATAGATGGGATTTGTTTCTTTATTGAAGGGGGGTGATTGGAATTTTTGTTTACATAAAGTGGATTGTCGTTCGGTTTTCTATATGGCCAAAATTTTCCAGTTTTAAGGTTCAAAGTTGCGTCCAAAAAGTCAGTCTGAGTCAGGTTTAATTCCACCGATATTTTCAAATCATAATCCTGAAATAGTCTGATCAGTTGTTTTCGAGTGCGGTCAGTTTTTGGTCCGGAAATATTATTAAGAACAGCTAACCCATCATCTCTATACAAACCAACACAATTATAGCCAAATAGATGTTTCATTTTATAAAGCAGAAACAAACCTACTAACTCGCAAACTTCAGCTCCGTCAAACGATCCAATAGTGACATCAAACATATGGTTGCCTTTTTTGATCCAGGTGTTGCCATCGCAAAAGAGTAGCGATTTGCGTGAATGCATTATAATACGTAATGATTCTTCATCTATCACAGTGAAATTTTTGGCGAATTGTAATGCTTTCCATAAAAAAGATTCTGAAATGGATGGGTAAAAATCTACAATATCAAACTTCATGAACTTGGAATGGCGCTTGTTTGGTATTGCTTGGAACCAAGAAATTACTGCTGAAGTGTTACGCCATTGATTTAGATCAGAATTGACCCGAATTTTGTTGTTAACATTGTCCAGTATAATTTTGCTGATTTTACCGATTTCAGATTTGGTGGGGTTTATAAGTCTGCATTTTGGGCTGTTTGGACAATTTGGTTTATGATCCTTCAAGGTAATGAAAGCATTGCGTTCAGAAAGTGCTTCAACTCTATCATCCAAATTGAGTTTTGTTGCGATAATTTTTGCCTCCAAGTTAATCTTATTAATATTCGGGTCAATAATTAATATTAATTCTATATTTAATATTAATTAATATAAATTTAATTAATAATTACTTATTAATTAATTTAATTTTTTAATTTAATTTAATATAAATTTAATTTAATTTAATTAATTAATTTAATTTAAATTTAAATTTAATTTAATTTTAATTTAATTTTAATTTAATTTTAATTTAATTTAATTTTAATTTATTAATAATTAATTTAATTAATTAATATTAATTTCTAAATTTATATTAATATTATATTCTATATTCTATAATAATTAATATTAATTTGGGTCAATTCTGATCTAAATCAATGGCGTAACACTTCAGCAGTAATTTCTTGGTTCCAAGCAATACCAAACAAGCGCCATTCCAAGTTCATGAAGTTTGATATTGTAGATTTTTACCCATCCATTTCAGAATCTTTTTTATGGAAAGCATTACAATTCGCCAAAAATTTCACTGTGATAGATGAAGAATCATTACGTATTATAATGCATTCACGCAAATCGCTACTCTTTTGCGATGGCAACACCTGGATCAAAAAAGGCAACCATATGTTTGATGTCACTATTGGATCGTTTGACGGAGCTGAAGTTTGCGAGTTAGTAGGTTTGTTTCTGCTTTATAAAATGAAACATCTATTTGGCTATAATTGTGTTGGTTTGTATAGAGATGATGGGTTAGCTGTTCTTAATAATATTTCCGGACCAAAAACTGACCGCACTCGAAAACAACTGATCAGACTATTTCAGGATTATGATTTGAAAATATCGGTGGAATTAAACCTGACTCAGACTGACTTTTTGGACGCAACTTTGAACCTTAAAACTGGAAAATTTTGGCCATATAGAAAACCGAACGACAATCCACTTTATGTAAACAAAAATTCCAATCACCCCCCTTCAATAAAGAAACAAATCCCATCTATGGTAAATGACCGCCTTACCCAACTCTCATCATCTAAGAATGAGTTTGATAGAGCGATCCCGATGTACCATAAAGCTCTCCATGAAAGTGGATATGATATTTATTTGAAATATCGGAAAGAAGCAAAAGCAACAAAAACAATTAGCAACAGAAGAAGAAGAAAAATAGTTTGGTTCAACCCTTCATGTAGTGAAAACGTTAAAACAAATATTGGCCATGAATTCCTGAACCTAATTACAAAGCATTTTTCTAAACATCACCGGCTTCACAAGATATGCAACAAAAACAATATTAAAATTAGTTACAGCTGTATGCCAAATATGTCCGCGGTCATCTTGCGCCACAACAAAAAGCTTCTTTCCGCCTTGCCAAAGACCAATAGACCTCCCACTGCCGATCCAAAATGTAATTGCAGAATAAAAACAGCTTGCCCACTTGACGGAAAATGCAAACAAAAATCAATTGTATATAAAGCAAAAATATCATCTAACAATACCATCAAAGTATATTATGGATCCTGCTCTACTGATTTCAAAGCGAGATTTAGCAATCATAAGCACTCATTTACCCACCGCAAGAAAAGAAACGCAACCGAGCTTTCAAAAGAAGTTTGGCGAGCAAAGGATAACGGCGTTGAGCCGGCTATAAAATGGTCCATTGTTTCTACAGCACCATCATACAAATGTGGAGGGAGCAGATGTAACCTGTGCCTAGCTGAAAAACTTGCCATCTTAAGCGGCGACAGAAAAATAATGCTCAATAAACGATCTGAAATAGTGAACACATGCCGCCACAGAAAAAAATTTAAATTAAAAAGTATCAGATTGGACGGTTCGTTGTAATTTGCGTGTTTTGTTCTTTTACTTTTGCCGTTTTTCTTTATCCTTTCTTTTCCGTCTATTTTCCCAACTTACCGTTTACCATATTAAGCATATACCTGTTCCCATTGTTACGTCACCATTGTTACGTTACGTAGGTTATATATATATATATATACATATACGATAAAATTAAGCAACATGTTAGCAATCACTTGTATCATTTAGATTTGTTCACAAGATCTTATTGCGAACTCATCTCCAATTGGTGGTGTTGGCCACATTGTGGCAATTGACGAAACTTTGGTGGCGAGGAGAAAGCCTTACGCTAATCAGCGTGGTCGAGTTGTCCCAGCGCAGTGGCCATTTGGTGAAATTGACCTCCAAACAAGGTAGGTTTTAGGCACAGTTGTGAAGAAAGTAGGAGAAAAGGCTCTGTTACACTCCACGAAATTTTGCAACTGTTTGGCCAAGGTTATCTTTTTGCCAACGCTTTCAGTCGTTTTTCTCTTGTGCAGTTTACGAACCAAACTAAAATTTCTTTCTTCTGCGAGTAATAGGTCAACATGGTTATCAACAAATTAGGGGAGTCAAAGGATTGAGGAGGACCATAGACTTTATATTATTTGAAGCCTATTGATGTCAGAAGCGGGTGGAAGACCAAGATTGGAGGTAAAATATTGGAATGATATTACAGCATCTTTTGTTTTAAAGTAAGCGATTTTAACTTCATAAAGATATTAATATTTCAGACAAGTTTTTATGCAACTTGTCGATAAACGAGATCGACAAACGTTGCAATCCATCATCATGGCGAATATTGCTCCGGGAACTGAAATTCATTCCGATAAATGTGGAGCCTATATCGGTTTGACGGGTAAATACTACAAAGACAGTAGTTGCTGCAGAAATGATGTCGTGATTTTTCAGCTTTGGGATACACTCACCACACCGTAAATCATAGACGCTGGTTTGTGGCACCTAACAGTGTCCACACAAACGACATTGAAAGTATATGGTCTGCATGCAAGTCGAAGTTCAAGCGCATGCACGGTACGCGTCAAAATTTTATTCCCAGTTATCTGGATGAATTTTTGTGGCCTCGAAAAAGACCAAACATGAAAGTATTTTCGGATCTTTTACAATCAATAACATTGCAATACCCACTGCCATAAATTGTCATTGCAGCAGTGATGTTATTGATCGGGCGATCAATGAGATATTTAAAATTTTTGTATTTTGCTTGTAATGGTTCTTTTTTTAACGATTCACTGGTTGTTTGATTTTGCTTTGTTGTACTTTTAATAATTTGCATTTTCTTATTGGTACTTACACTTGACAAGAGTCATATTGCATTAACGTCGTGTATTTCATGATAAAATGCATTTTCTTGAATGGGGGTTTATACTTGACTAGGGTCGATATGCAATAACGTCGTGTATTTCATAATAAATTGCATTTTCTTGGATGGCGGCTTATACTTGACTAGGGCCCGCATCTCTCCCTCTCACCTTGGCTGACTACTTTGCTCGCCTACTTTTTCTTATCGCAAAACTCTTCCTTCACATCTGTCTGGGTAAGACATATATCAACCTATAAGAGGAACTGTTAACGGGAAATATTCGCTGCAACAAGCTCGACAAAGCGACTTTAAACGCAAACGCCCCGTTCAATAAAAACATGGAATTGAATACGTCATAGTCATTTTAGCGAATAAAAGTGATTTTTTTGTTCTAGGTATACTGAAATTAGTTTAAGCTAACTATTTTTCCGATAGAGCAATAAACAATCAATTATTGCTAAAAGCAATATATCTTTAACGTTTTGCTTGGGCGGTTACGTCGAGCATCTTCAGAAAAGAATATATAACGAAATGTTTTGTGACGTACTTTCAAAAACCAGTGGTTGTTAAAAGTAGGCCTAAAGCTTCAGGTATTAAACCGTGGATAACAAGACATAGGTTTAGCGCTCTCGGTCCCCTGGTTGCACCCTTGATTGGCCGGCAGCAGTAGGTACCTCAACAAGACTTAGAACAAGGCAATGGGCGCGATGCAAGTGCAAACGTGCGAACACACTCAGTCTTAATAAGTCTTTATCCCATCTTACCATTAAATAGATAAGGTCAAACGCGAACAAAGGCATCCAGAGATAAAAAACTTAAACTGTTAGCTCTTTTGCTTTACAAAGCGTTACAGTGCTTACACCTATACGCACTTTCATTATATTTGTAATGTAAACATTATGTTCCGGTATGTAAATCATTCAAATAAATTGCATCAATTCATAAAAAGTACGTACCAACAGCATCTTTGATTTCATTTTCTTGGTCGGGGGCATACATTTGACTAGATTCGATATCCAGTACCGTCGTGTATTTCCATGATAAACTGCATTTTCTTGGATGGCGGCTTATACTTGACTAGGATCAATATGCAATAACGTCGTGTATTCCTTGATAAACTGCATTTTCTTGGATGGTGGCTTAAACTTGACTAGGAACGATATGCAATAACGTCGTGTATTTCATGACCAAATCCATTGTCTAGAATGGCGGTTTATACTTGACTAGAGCCGATATGCAATAACGTCGTTCAGGATAAATTGCATTGTTTTGGTTGGGGGCTGATAGATGACTAGGATGAATATGCAATATCGTCGTGTATTCCAAGATAAATTGTATTTTCTTGGTTGGCGGTTGATACTTGACTAAGATCAGTTTGCAATAACGTCGTGTAATCCATGATAAGTTGCATGGTTTTGGATGACGGCTTATACAGTGCTGTTCATAATTCAGCAACCACCCTGCGAAATTTGTCGATATTCTTGTTCCAAGCCATATTTATTCATTTATATGAATTGTGTATTTACATGTTATATATTTTCGTAAAGGGTATGTTGCAGGTAATTTAATAACAGCAATAATTTTTTTCTGAAATTTTTTTGAAAGCCAAGATCCATTTCATAATGTGACGTCATACCGAAAACTGATTTTGTCTTTAGTAACAAAACAGCATAACAATATTATTGTGAATAGTAATAAATGGATAACGATAATTTTTTTGGCAATAAAACACGTTAAAGTCATTTGACACTTAGTTTGTGATTTTTTTAGTGATTCCATCACGCTGCTCTATTTATGACATCATAATTTACACCATATTTTGATTTTGTCAAAAAATTTTTTAAAAATGCATTCTGTTGTAAAACTGGGATATGTAACAGCCTTGTCAAATTATTAGCACTCTTTATAAAGATTATGGGGCCCTAAAAAGGGCCGTTTGAATTGAGAAGAATTGGATTAATATTTTATTGGCCATCCATGGTTATCGATGACTAGTTTGCTGCGGCGAGGAAGTGAATTAACAAGCTTTTTGAGTTCTTCGGGTGTAATTACTCGAAAACAAGCAGCAATAACCTGTTCGATAAGCTCTCTTCTAGTCTTAGGTTTGTTTTTACCGACAATACAGTTAAGTCGGTTCCACAAATTTTCAATTGAGTTTAAATCAGGAGATTGGGCTGACCAGTCCATTCGTTCAATTTTGCGGGTTCCATACCAATGCTGCACTTTCTTAGCACAATGGCATGGTGCATTATCGTCCTGGAATATCCAATCATCGTCGGAAAACAAAGAGCGTGCACTGAGTAGCATTTGGTATTCCAACACATCAATGTATTTTGTTCCGTTCATCATTCCAGAGACTAGTTTGAGCCTGCCAATACCACTTGCAGCCATGCAATCCCATACCATTATCGACTGTGGATGCTTGATGGTCGGTGAGATGCAATATGGTCGGTACTCTTCCTCAGGTCTTCTTCTCACATAATTATTTCCAGCATGGTTATTTAGGGTAAATGTTGACTCATCGCTGAAGAGAACTTTCCTCCACTTCTCAACAAGCCATTTAACGAGAGAACGTTCCCACTCTAAACGATGTTTTCTCTGCTTTTCTGTCAACAGCGGCTTTTTTTAGCTTTGCACTCTCGAAGACCATTTTCTAGCAACCTTCTCCTCACTGTTGGAGCAGACAATTCAACTCCACTGCTCTTCTTCAACTCCCTGGACAACTCTTTCGAAGTCAGTTTTCTGTTTCCCAATGAAATCTTAATCAGAGTTCTATCACACCTGGTTACTGACTTTCGCTTTCTTCCTGATCGAAGCTGACATCTCGAATCTTCTGTCTCCATACACCGCTTTAACACTCCTTGCACTCCTTTTCGAGATACATCAGTATTATTTGCGATAAATCTCTGTGATTTTCCTTCATTTTGAAGAAAAATGATAACTCCTCTTGTTTCTGCACTAATCTGTTTGAAGCCCATGATAATTGACTAAAATATAATGCTAAACCAATCTAAAATAACAAAAGTAATCTTCTATTAGGACGTCACAAGTACCAAATCGTGGGGTGATTATGATATGACCAGAGACATGACCCCAGGTTATTACAATGGAGGAAAGACTAATATCGGCAAATTTCGTAGGGCGGCTCCTAAATTATGAACAGTTTTTTGGCAAAATCAAAATATGGTGTAAATTATGACGTCATAAATAGAGCAGCGTAATGGAATCACTAAAAAAATCACAAACTAAGTGTCAAATGACTTTAACGTATTTTATTGCCAAAAAAATTATCGTTATCCATTTATTACTATTCACAATAATATTGTTATGCTGTTTTGTTACTAAAGACAAAATCAGTTTTCGGTATGACGTCACATTATGAAATGGATCTTGGCTTTCAAAAAAATTTCAGAAAAAAATTATTGCTGTTATTAAATTACCTGCAACATACCCTTTACGAAAATATATAACATGTAAATACACAATTCATATAAATGAATAAATATGGCTTGGAACAAGAATATCGACAAATTTCGCAGGGTGGCTCCTGAATTATGAACAGCACTGTACTTGACTAGAATCAGTATGCAATAACGTCGTGTATTCCATGATCAGCTGCATTTTCTTGGGTAGAGGCTTATACTTGACTAGAGCCGATATGCGATAACGTCGTGTATTTCAAGATAAATTGCATTGTTTTGGTTGGGGGTTGATAGTTGACTAGGATGAATTATCGTCGTGTATTCCATGATTAACTGCATGGTTTAGGATGGCGGCAGATACTTGACTAAGATCAGTATGCAAAAAAGTCGTGTGTTTCATGATAAACTGAATGTTTTTGTTTGGGGGGCTTATACTTGACTAGGGCCGATATGCAATAACGTCGTGTATTCCTTGATAAACTGCATTTTCTTGGATGGCGGCTTATACTTGACTAGGGTCGATATGCAATAACGTCCTGCATTCCATGATCAACTCAATTCTCTAAAATGGCGGTTTATACTTGACTAGGGTCGCCATGCAATAACGTCGTGTGTTTCATCATAAATTGCATTTTATTGGCTTTGGGCTTATACTTCAACAGGGCCGATACGCGATAACGTTCTGTATTCCATGATCAACTGCATTTTCTTGGTTTGGGACTTAGGGCCGATATGCGATAACGTCCTGTATTCCATGACAAACTGCATTGTTTTGGATGGCGGCTGATAGTTGACTAGGATGAATAAGCAATAACGTCGTGTATTCCATAAATTGCATATTATTGAATGGCGGCTCAAACTTGACTAGAGCCGATATGCAATAGCATCGTGTCTTCTATGACAAATTGGATTTTTTTGGTTGGAGGCTTATACTTTACTAGGGTCAATGTGCAATAACGTCGCGTATTCCAGAATAAATTGCATTTTCTTGGATGGGAGCTTATACTTGACTAAGGTCGATATGCAATAACGTCGTGTGTTATGTCATAAATCGTTTTTCATATATTGAAATTGTGCTTCGATGTGCGCGAGTTTTGAGCTTGTGACTCTTTTGCTCTGAAATTTTGTGTAGCTGACCTGTCTGATAAGGTCAAATACCTAATTAGCGTATTCTCGTTTGTATATCTTTTCAATTATTGTAACCGCGGGGCTACGCCGTGTTCTGCCACATTGTTATTTTTAGCTAGGCTCGTTAACAGAATTCAATTCCGCTGCATTGTTCTAATTGATTGATATCAATTGAAATTTCTACTCAAAACCTTTCATCATTGCATTGTTTACCGCAGCAGCAGCAGCAGCAGCAACTAAAGTTCGTTAGTGTAAGGCAAAATCAATTATCAAATCAACTACCATCTTATATTGTACCATTTTTCAGCTATAAGAATTTGTAATTAAATTAATATAAGTTGTTGCATGTTCTGTGGAAAAACAAGTTGGCAAGTTTCGCATATTGGTCATTTACGCAAGTAACAATTACATTGTATCTGTTACTTTTGTTACAGAAACCAGTTCGCTATAAATTTGTGGCAATTATTTCATTTCTGGTTCATTGATTTATCCTCGAATTTTCACTGAATAAACTGCGTTTCAACGACGACATCTCGTCCTTCTCTTGTTCGCCGCAGCGTGAGGCAGACACGCGTGTTGCGACGTAACATCGTGTATTCCATGATAAATTGCATTTTCTTGTTTGGGGGCTTATACTTGACTAGGGCCGATATGCAATAACGTCGCATATTTCCTGATAAACTGCATTTTCTTGGATGGCGGCTTATACTTGACTAGGGCCGATATGTGATAACGTCGTGTTTTCTATGATAAATTGCATGTTTTTGTTTGGGGGCTTATACTTGACTAGGGTCGATATGCAATAATGTCGTGTATTCCAGGATAAAATGCATTTTCTTGTTTGGGGGCCTATATTTGACTAGGATCAGTATGACTAAGATTAGTATGCAATATCGTCGTGTTTTTCATGATCAACTGCATTTTCTTGGATGGCAGCTTATACGGTACTTGAGTAGGGTCGATATGCGATGATGTCGTGTGTTTCATAATGTTGGGGTCTCATATTGAGAGTGATCTGTAAGTGTTCGCGTAGTATGCAGGTAGTTAAGCATCAGGTTCCACTTTGGTTTTGAGAATTTACACCTTATTTGAGTTTGTATACAATAGCGTTGTGCATGTAGCGCAACGGTCTTTTCTTTAGCTGGCAATACAGCACACAGTAGGCGTTTCTTGAACAGCACGTGTTGTCGGAAAAGAGAGCGAATAATACTGTACAGCGCTTATATAGTTAGTCGGCGTTATGACGTCACAATACAAATATGGGGAGCGAAGGCATGGCGTGCGCTACAGTGCTCCACCGCCCCGCAAAATATTTAAGCAACTCAGCGAATACACAAAGCATTTTTACAAAGCAAATTTACAGCACAAACACAAAGCAACACAAAGTAAATTTACAGCACATGCGATAGCATTTACAAGGACTGATTTTGTGCCACAACTAAACATGATGAGCCTATGGCAATTTGCAAGGGTGACGACCAGTGCTTCTGAAATTAAGGTGTGTAATCTGTCAGGTGAATAGGCCGTCTCACGGATCGGCCAGTGCGTGTCGTGTATGTTGTGTAAGTGTCGCGGTCGAAAGTGTAAGGAGTCGAAGGAGACATTGCAATGGAGTTGGTAAGAGCGTCTTGGTTTAGCGTGTTGAGACTTAATTGGGCAGACTTTAAGCGATCAATAGTGACTTTGTCTGTGTGCGTGCGGAAATCGATGATGAAGTACTTTTCTCTTTTGTCCAGCACTTTGAACAGCCCCTTGTAAACAGGATGCAACGGGGGTTTATGACTGTCTATTCTTAAATATACGTGGGTTGTTTCCGGCAGAAAAAGCGCTTTTTCAACGTACGAAGGACGGTTGTGTTGATGTGGGGAGTTATAACGCACGGACGCGATATATTTGGCAAGATTATTCGCAAATAGTGTGTGTTCAAGGCGTTCATCTTTCGATTCAAAAAACTCACCAGGTAGTCGTATGGGGATCGAGTATCCACAGCACGTCTGACTCCAAGAAACGAATGTATTTAATCACAGCACCACGTTGAATGCACGAAATTGCTTGAATCGAATCGAATGGAATTCTTGCCAATGAATTTTGAATTTTAATTTTTTATCGAAAAACCTCTCTCCGAAAATAGCAATGCTTCTTTTTTATATACTGGTTTACTAGGTCACTCCGCCGCACGTCAGACGGAACCACGCCTGGCCATACGGCTTAGTCACCTAGTATTGTTACATCATGATACGCAACTATGGATATTCTTTTATGACCTGTTTGTAGGCCAACGGATGATTTATACAAACGATTACAGTAAAACAACGAGCGCACGAACAGAACGAGAGCGTTTATGAGTCACCCACATAATTTCAGCAAAACATCAATGATCCACAGTTGGTATCCCGTAAGGTCGCCATAGTCGCATAGATTCTCCAAATACCAGCTCACAAGGAGAAGCGTGGCATAGGTCTTCTTTTGGAGTGTTCCGCAGAGCGAGTAATACCCAAGGTAGATGATCGTACCATAAAGACGGATTGCCTGTACAACGTAAACTTGATTTTAAGGTTTGGTTAAAGCGTTCCACCATGCCTTGCGCTTGAGGATGGTAAGCAGTGGAATGATGTAACTGGCACCCGAGGTACTCACACATTGACTTCCATGTCGATGACGTAAACTGGGTTCCTCTGTCTGTGAAGAGATGCTGTGGGCAGCCTACCCACGCGACCCAATGTCGAATAAATGCATCGGTACATTCCTGAGCTGAGATCCCGACCATGGGTATTGCATTCATAAAGCGTGAAAAATGGTCTACGATGACCAGCAAGTAGTTATAATCGTGACTCACCCCCAGAGGCCCAGTAATGTCTACATAAACGTGAGTGAATCGTCCCTGAGGGGGGGGGGAGTAACCGTTTCCAATGGAGCAACATTATGGCGAACAATCTTTGCTCGGGCACACTGTTGGCATTCTCGAGCTCATTTGGTAATATCTCGCCGCATGTCAGGCCATACAAAAGACCGTTGAATTAACTTCCTGCTGGCCATAATTCCGGGGTGTGATAAGGAGTGGTAAAACTGAAAAATCTTATGGCGCCAACTTTGAGGCACCAGAGGTCGCAGTCTACGAGCGGACTGGTCACATAAAATGGTGGTGTGATGTTCGGCAAGGGGAACTTGTTTCAAAACTAGCGACGTTGTGTTGTTTGACAACAGCTCATTAAATCAGAGTCGTTTGCTTGAGCTTCTGCAAGCTCCAAAAAGTTAATGGTGGCTGACGTAGTGGGTAGAATAGCATTTAGTTTTGGCTGCACAATCGGACGGCTTGGTTAGTCATTTGGGCAATATAATCGAAATGCCGGTGGTGCCAAGGTGTTAAGGAACTCGAGGTGTTATGAAAATGACGCACAATTGGCTTGTGGTCGGTGCGCAAAACAAAATCCTTGGCGTCAAGAAAATGACGGAAGTGGCGAATCGAAGAATAGCATGCTAGCAATTCACGATCAAATGTTGACCACTGGCGCTGGTTTCGAGTAAAAGCTTTTGACCAGAAGGCAAGAGGCTCACGATTTCCATTTCGAACCTGTTCCAATACGCCTCCCATAAAATCTCCGCTGGCGTCGGTGACCAGTTCGAGTTTGGCGGTGGGATCCGGAAAAGCTAGCAAGGTCCTTTTCACCAACGCGGCCTTACTCAATTCAAAATAATGTTTTTGGTCTTTACTCCACAACAACGGTCGGTTATTCGGAGATTGAGCTACTAAGTCGCGCAGTGGCTGCAGCCATTTAGCGCAGTTTTTGACAAACTGACTATAAAATTGATACATTCCTAAATACCGTCGTAATTGCCGTTTGGTACGAGGCAAGTCCACATTTTGAATTGCAGCCACTTTAGCTTCTGATGGAGCAACACCCGTACTAGAAACACGGTAACCCAGAAAAAGCAGGCTGTGAACAGCAATGACACACTTACGGGAGTTGAGAATCAATCCGTGGTCTCGCAGGCGACTCAAAAGGGTGCGCAGAACCCGTTTATGTTCCTTAAGGTCACGCGTCATCACTATGATATCATCGAGATAACAAAAAACATTACTCATTCCAGTCACAACTTCGTTCATTAGGCGCTGATAATATGCGGAACTAGAAGCGAGGCCCATCGGCAAATATTTATAAGAAAAGTTCCCAAGGGGGCACATAATTGTCAATTTATGGCGATCGGATTCCTTTACAGGGATATTATAATACGCGTCTTTTACATCAAGAGAAGAAAACCAATTACAGCCGTGTGCCAACGACACGAAATCATTGATGTTGGGCAAGGAATGTTTTTGAACTTTGAGGATTTTGTTCAGTGCCACTAGATCCGCGCAGAGTCGGAATGAACCATCTTGTTTTGACACCATAACAATTAGGCAAGACCATGCGCTTTGGCTTCTTTCTAGTATCCCTTGGTCAAGTAACCGTTTTATCTCGGCCTGAAGCCCACGAAACTTTTCTGGGCTTAATTTGCGCGAACGAGCAGTGACGGGTATTTTGGTAGTAGTTTCTACTGAGGCAATAATCGAGTGTCTAATAATGCGTGAGCGGCTGGAAGGGTCGAATACCTCTGGAAATTCAGATTAGAGAGTTTGTAAAATATTGGCATCAGGCGGGGTGTCACTAGAAGTTAAGAAACCATCTTCGCTCTCCACGGAGTCATGAAAAGTGGCACGCTCCACTTCTAAACATTCAATCAACTGTCTAGCTGTTAAATTTACGGTTAAGCCATGTCTTGTCAGGAAATCTGCGCCTATGATGCCATAAGCTAAATCTACAACATAAAAATCAAAAGGTAATAAACGTGACAACCCCAAGTTTAAGGTGGCTTTCAAAGTGCCAGTGATTTGGATGTTGCCGCCAATGGTAGGAAGGGTTTTTGAGGGGCTGGGTTGAATAGAGGCTGTGTTTGTGTGTGACAATGGAAAAATGCTGCATGATGCGCCTGTGTCAATTAGAAAACGGACACCAGAAGACTTGTCTATTACAAAAAGTAGGGGATCATTAAACGCTGCCCCGTTACTCCACTCCCCTATGCCGTGAAGTTGGGGCGATCGTTTTTTGACATGGACAAACGTCCGGGACGATATTTGGCACAACCATGGCCAGTACAGCGGTATACTCTGTCTCCATAGGTGCTATGGAAATAACAAAGGCTTTTGGCTGCTTGTGTGTTTGTGTGTGAACTGGTGTCGCAACTATGTAGGTTGGGTCTTTCTGAAGGGGAACCAGTGCCGCCGGGAGGAAATGAGTTTGAATCCAATGGAGGCATGTTATGTAAACGATGCCGAATCGTGCTATCTGCCAGATTATTTACACACTCTTGTATGCTTTTTAAACGACTTTCCGAGAGCTCGTTGATGACGTGTTGATTGTGAGGGGGCGGGAAAACAGGGGTACTTGACAGTGTGTGCGCAGAGCTAAAGGTATGGAGTCCCTGTTTACATTGCAAAAGTTGGTCAGCATGCTTGACAAACTCGTCAAGGGGTAAATGTTCATAATGATACAAGTTCATTCGTACGTCTACGTCAACGGAATTCAACAAGCAATGGCGAAGCAGCTCTGTTTTGGAAGTTTGATTCGGGCTCAAAAGCGTCGCCTAGGGTCGTTTTAAGTCGCTGGAAATAATCGAGCACTGAATCGTCACCACGTTGGCGAGTGTGCAAAAGAGCAGAGACACTGTCACTTGTGGTACTGGAATATTTTTTCCAACAGGAAAGCTTTTAAACTGGAGTAGGGGCAGTCATTTGGGATATTTTGCAAAATGTCTGTTATTTTAGGAAACACAGCATGGTTCTTTTTGCAATAAATCGAGAAGCTTAGCGTACTTGGTAACTTCGTCTGAGACATTTGCGTGGTCGAACAATATTTCAGCGGTTTGAAAATGTCCACGTACATTACTATGCCAGAAATCAGGTAATCGAAACGGTTCTACGTCAACCAAGCTATTTTTTGTTTTGTTTTTGTTTTATTTGCCATTTTTATCCTCCATTCACGAGAAAGCGAATTGTATCGCTATACTTTGAACCGGAAGTCCGCACTCGCTTGGGAGTTGCCTTTTTCGAGGTTTATGAGCCACCTGTCTTCCACATAAAGGCAGCGCTTGCTAGTCTGGGTCTAGGCAAGGGAATGGGGGTTAATTGATGACGTGAATTACATGACGAAAACTGCGCACCTGAAATGCTAGTGTCGCCACTCGAAGATGAAGCGTGCCTACTGGAACTAGCTGATAAGCCTAATGTATCGGGTCGATGCCTTTGTAAATCGCGAAACATAAAATAATATAGGCCTAGCATGCATGCAATCGTTATTAGGCTTACAATCACAGAACTGCTGTAAAGCAGGAGCACATATTCAAAGTCCATTGTACTCTTCATTTGAACTCACTTCACTGCTCTTTAAGTTTCCAGTTTTGAATTCCAAAAGACGTCGGGGTCACCAATGTAGCGCAACGGTCTTTCCTTTAGCTGGCAATACAGCACACAGTAGGTGTTTCTTGAACAGCACGTGTTGTCGGAAAAGAGAGCGAATAATACTGTACAGCGCTTATATAGTTAGTCGGCGTTATGACGTCACAATACAAATATGGGGAGCGAAGGCATGGCGTTCGCTACATGCATTTCAGCATCAAATTGCGTTTTTCTCATGGGACATATGCTTAACCAGTGTTGGTATGGCAAGCTTGTTTTTCATTACATTAATCTCGTATTTGTGGTGGTGCCAGTTTAGAACATTGGATTGTTTTTACATCAAATCCAAAAAGGAGGCCATTGGAGAAGGTTAATCAATCATTTGAAATGTGATGTGCTTGCAAACAGCGCTTTTGTATTTAACATCTTGTCTCTGAAAAGGTACAAATTTTAAGCCTTTATATTAAGAAAGTGCGCAATTTACGCATGTTTTGATGGCATTATGACGTCGCTGTGGCGTTACGGTACACACCTGTGGTCGATGATCAACTGTTGTTAGTGACTCGGCTCTGCGAACAGTTCTTCTGTACTAAAAACACGTTTCTAACAGTTTCACTTATAAGAAAGCTAGCGATAATAAAGAAACAAGAGTATCTCATTCGCACGCATTGCGTTCGTCTAGTAAAATACGTCATGCAACGCATATCACGTGAACGCCTATTACAGAGCATAACGGCCGATTCTTTA
The DNA here is from genome assembly GCA_963675345.1 of Trididemnum clinides. Taxonomy (NCBI): domain Eukaryota; kingdom Metazoa; phylum Chordata; class Ascidiacea; order Aplousobranchia; family Didemnidae; genus Trididemnum; species Trididemnum clinides. The sequence continues at coordinate 37,364,200 of OY776293.1, forward strand.
CTAGCCCCAAAATTTGTTTTTCGTCTGAAGTACTTTCATAAATATGTGATCTTAAGTACTTTACTGTGGTTGATTGTTCTACTTAAAGAAAAAAATTTGCATCACGACCGGTGGCATATCGAAAAACGAAATTTGAGGAGGTGGGGTGGAACCAAATTGTAAAGTTGAAGACCTTTTTTTCAATATCAACTTATGGAAACAGATTTTTTGCCCATTTTGGTCTTCTATTGAACGTGGACATCTTTTTCTTTTCATTGTTGCTGCTGTCATAGCGTTTGGAGGGTTCCATTGCCTTTGATTCTCCGCTTAAATATGCCATTGATCACAACAGGGTTGTGGATGAAGAGAAATTACTTTCATGTATAGTAATGCAAGAGGCTAGCGATGCACATAGCAAAACTGCAGACAGTGACACTGTTTCGACCTATCAGGTCTCTTCAGTGCAGTTGGTGACCGACAAGAAGCTAGAGGCTTTTAATAAAGCATAGCTTAGACCGCCACACTTGCGGGATCTATACTAGATCCACTTGGTGGATGGTCTGTCAGTACTCTGCGAAGCCGTATCACTCGTGAATGAGTGGCGGTTGTCGCAGGTGCACTAAGTCTAGCAACTGCTAGAACAATAGTGCTGTCACAGCCTAGTGGTCACAAGGTCTTACATGTATAGTAATGCAAGAGGCTAGCGATGCACATAGCAAAACTGCAGACAGTGACACTGTTTCGACCTATCAGGTCTCTTCAGTGCAGTTGGTGACCGACAAGAAGCTAGAGGCTTTTAATAAAGCATAGCTTAGACCGCCACACTTTGTTATACTATTACTTTGTTATACTTTTTATGCGAAAGAAACTTTGATATTCATTGGTTTAGAAGATTTTTTCCATAACGTATAAAAACAACACCATGTAAACCTATTGACATTTATCTGCAGTAAGTAGGCCTAGTTGCCTACAAAAAAAAAAAGATAAATTATATACAGCAGACAACTGAAAAAAATTATTCTCAACAAAACTAAAAATTGCAGTTGCATAGCTTTCCATATCAAAATGTCTCAACGTATGGTTGTTTAAATACGGTTCAAGCAATCTTTGACAGTTCTTGCACTAGGTAGCATTTCAAGCTTGCTAAACCCAGGCTCTATTCTATGGGCTAGTTTAACTAGACACCATGTTAATTGAAATCAAATTTTACCTATGGCCCAACCGACCTATCCTGAGTTGGCGAAGAAAGCAGCCAATTCATTATTTACCAAGCTGTTCCACACGGCAAGAATACCCAGATATAAGTGTTTGACATCAATACACTATAACCATTTAAACAGTTTGTTTTTGGTTGTCAGTCAAGCGTGAAGAGAGTGCAACGGTAAACCCTGTTTAGTTATTCCTGGATTTTGTTTACTGATCGCTTTTTGGATACAATTTTGGACCTATAGTTTTCCGCCAAATCTTGTCTGGTTAACCTAATAAAGTACATGTATTTATTTTGGAAACACTAACAGCAAACTTTCAAATTTAAATTTTTTTGCAGTGGTAATGGAGTGAATTGCGAATATGTCGAACAATGATGTCAATTTAGCAGTTTTGATGATAAAATCTAGCAGAATTTTCGAATAGCTTGGTTATAAAATTTTAATCTAGTGGTTAGCAGAATTAGGAAAATTTTTCCCAGCTCACTGACCGGGATGTTCACTTTACACCAGCTACTGGTACCAAAAACTGGATTAACTATCTGTAAAATTACATTGAGTAATATACTAGCCTATAGCCGTACTTTAATGCTGAAGTTTGTTGGACGAGGAGTTGACTGAACAATTGAATTGACAATTGACTGAAGTGCAGTCCAGGAGCTGAGCTCAGTCACTGGAAACCAGCCAAAAAAAAATCTGACATTTTAGTTTGAAACTGAAAAGCATCCTCAGTATAAGTTGTGCTTCACTATTGATATTTAGAAAGTGGCTATTTAGCCATAGACAGCATTTTACCCTTGGAGGCTATTTTTCCATCACCATTTATGTGTGCTTAAACAGCCATAGTTGCTACAAATCTGGCAGCGATGCGGTGGCGCTTGGATAGTGCAGCTGCCTCAAAATGCAATGGTTACAGATTGGAAACTTAGCTGGTAGGACGCTTAGACAAAGGCAGTATATAGGGTGGGGTAGCAAAACTTGAAAAATCAATTATACAAGTGACATAAGAGTATAGTATGTTTTCACAAACAACAAAACTAACATCAATATGAAGGTAACACAAGTACATAAGGACAATAAGAGACAATCTATTCAAAATTATTCAATATGGAAAGTGTTATTATCTACATTCATGAATATAACAAAAAGGCCGTGGCTATTTTGCCGTCGGCGGCAATTTGCCCTCAGAGACTATTTTGCCGTGAGTTATTTGTGATCGGTCAATCTTAATGACATACTAAACATGTGACTTTTGGTCGTTTCTGATTGGTCAATTTTAAAAACCAATTAAAAAAATTTTGCACCCCCAGATCTCTGTCCCCCACCCTGTGCACTCCCTTCCAGTGTACACTGCCCCGTACATTTACTTACCGGGCCTGCCCCTTTGGTGTACACTGCCTTTCTTCTAATGCCCTGCCAGCTGAGATTTGAACCTGCAACCATGGTATCTCAAGACCAGCGCACTATCTACTACACCACAGTGTCACTGGTGTAATTGAAGCAAATATGGCTATATAAACACACGTGAATGATTACGGCAAAATAGATCCCAAGGGCAAATTGCCGTCGATGGCGAGATAGCCACTGCCTAACAAAAATACTGTTTGAAAATATTCCAGGTTTTGCTGCCCCACCCTATATACTGGGGGCAGGGCCTGGCAAGTGAATGTATGGTGTAGTGCACACTGGGAGAGAGTGCAGTGTGGGGGAGTGTAGACTATGGGTGCAAATTTTTTTAACCAATTATTAAAATTTACCAATTAGAAACGATCACAAATCACATGTTTAATGTCATTAAAATTGACCAATCACAAATGTCTCACGGCAAAATAGTCTTTAAGTGAAAAATGCTGTCAATGGCAAAATAGCCACTTCCATTAAATTTGCTGTAATCATTTATGTGCGTTTATAGTGCCATAATTGCTATAATTCTGCAAGTGGCACTGTGGTGTGTGGATAGTGCACCTGCCTTGAAACACAATGGTTATGGGTGGGAATCTTGGTTGGCAAGGCACTAAGAAAAAGGTATTGTGTACTGAAGAAGGAGGCCTGGTACCATAAAATGGGGTATCTTTGTTCACATGTGTTTTAACATCAAAACTAGGCTTATAAATAACTTAGCAAACTCCAAAATATCAAAAAAGTTTGGACTCAGGAATTGATGGATAAAATTAACAATTCAATACGCCTTATCATGAATGAAGGATCAATATGGCAAAAAAAAAATCAAGAGTCTTTTGAAGATTAAATTTCTAATGAAATCTGTGGTTGTTTTTTGTTTAGTTTTTGGAAGTAATTGATGTGTTTGTTTTTAATTATTTATTAGTTCTTATAATTCATTTTTATTGTTTGCATTCATTGTTATTTCCATCAATAAAAAAAGTTAAGGAAAATTGGTTATTAATTTACCTGTGACAATTTTTGATCCAATATTAACCCCCACAAGTTTTTAAAATAATTTTTAACTGCAAGTTTTGAGCAAAGCTGCTCTGCTGTCAAGATAACTTTGGTCAGTAGGTACTTAGGTAGGTGTGTGGTTCATACATGAGGTTCAAATTTTTCAACAAAGTGTCCCTGATCCAAAGGTGACTTTGTTTAAGCATTGCATGGGATAAGATCTTGCCAAATGTCTAGGCATTCCTATTCAAATGGTGCTTATGAATAGATTGAATGTTATGTTTACCTCAAAAATAGGATTTTAAGTGTTTGTGAGAAAAAATTAGAATTCCTAAACCTCTGAAATTGATCAAAGTTTTCCCGTTTTATGGTATGTAAATGTACAGGGTAGTGTACAGTGTGGGGAAAGCATACTTGGGAGGCAAAATTTTTTAAATTCATTATTAAAATTGACCAAACAGAAACCACCAAAATTCACATGTTCAATACGTCATTAGGATTGACCAATCACAAATAACTCACAGCAAAATAGCCTCCAAGGATAAAATGTTGTTGATGGCAAAATAGCCACTATCTTTTTTACATAGTGCACCTGAAATTACCTTGATTTTGCTTTCAGGAAATATGATTGTTTATTCATTATGTTGATGATAATACCTGAGAACAAAGTAAAATATATGATATAGGCCAGGGCTTCCCAAACTTTTTCGCCTGCGACCCCTTTAGATCTTCTAAAATTATCCGCAACCCTTCACGATTAAAATGATAAACAGTGCAAAATATGCATTTATGATAATTATTGAAAGACGAAAAATAAAAATAAGCTACTGGTAGTCAAAACCTACAAATTGACACATAGGTAAATTATTGGAAACAAAACAAAAAGCAAATATATACAATATGATGGATGCAACTGCTTTCTGCTGCAAAGCAAGTCTAACCGTGATTCAATATTTGTTAATGCTGGTTTCAAGGCGGTTTCAATGTTGCTAAGGCTGGAACGGTACTTGTTTTGATTGTTGTCAACACTGAAAACGCTGACTTTCATAGATATGTTGAGACAAACGGCAAGAGTACGGTTACTGCTGAGTCAGATAATGACAGATATTCGCCATAATGCTAAGCCAAAAAACGTGAAGCTCTTTCCCAGAAAATTCAAGCCGCAACTTAAGAGTCAGAAAATAGATCAGCAAGCTCTTCATGAGATCTAAGAGAGAGGTGCTCGGTACTTTGTTGTTGCATTGCAAATGAGTTTTGGATCCAATCTAATTTAATATCGTCCTATTCTGGAAGAAAATACTTTTGAAATTGTTTTAACAGATTGACAAATGGTCGATTACAAGAGGTTTCATAGCATTTGATTTCACATCATTTTTAGCTAAAAACTTCTGTAAATGAGAACATTTCACATAATCATTTTCAACCTTTTGTTTTCAGATGATTAATTTTTGATAAACGCTTCAATTTTAGATTTTGGTGTGAAAACATTAGTGTTTTCTCCTTGATAAAACAAATTAAGTGTGCTCACTTTTTTATGCAAATCTGACAAATAGCATAATTTCAACAGCCGGCTGTCATTGCGAAGATGGTGGACCAAATCTAAATTTTTTCCGTTAGAAAAATCACGACTTCATTTTTTAACATTAATAGCCTTTTTAATGCTTTGGCTTTGGAAAGCCACATAACTTCAGCAATGCAATATAACTTCCATATAACTTCCACACAACTTCAGCAATGCAATATAACTTCCAAAGCCACATAACTTCAGTACCGGCACAATGGTGTAGTGGTTAGAGCATCCGCTTTGCAGTTGCTAGACCTGGGGTTCATTTCCCTTGTCGAGTCATACCAAAAGACTTTAAAAAATGGTATTCACAGCTTCCCTGCTTGGCGCTCAGCACATGAGGGATAGTGCAGAGAACAAGCTGGCAAGCTTGCTTGTTGTGTCCTTGGGCAAGGCACTTAACAGGATGCCTCTGTCTTTATGTGGAAGACAGATGGTGGGGCCAAGCAGTCTATCCGTCGTGGTGGCCCAGTCTGACGAAAGACATGCAAACCAAGCATGAACTCATACGCGTGAATGAATGAAAGCAATGCAATAAAAGGATTGTAAACTTTGATTCCATTTCACAACATAAATTTGCAAAAATGCGGGTATTGAGTGCGCTACTCATTGTTTTAGCAACAAGAGCCTCTCGATGAATGATGCTGTGTGTAAAAGTAATAGGTGTATCGCTGGCAGATTGCACTCTTGCATAAAACCTAGCTGTATGTCCTGTCATTGCAGCAGCTCCGTCAGTACATGCACCAACACAGTCTGTCCAAAATAGCTCTACTTTTGTGAAAAAATCATCACATTTCTGAAAAATATCCATCTCTGTGATACGTCCATGCAATGGTTGAGACAACAGTGAATCCTCGTGAATGTCGTTATTGTACCATAAATATATCTCACAAATAACAAAAGATATGCCATATTTCCGTCAACTTATCAAGCTGAATGGCAAATTTACAGCTTTCTTTAATTCGTAGAATGAGTAGCTTGCATTGATCTTTGCTATTTCAAAAATTTGTCTTGACACAGTATTGTTTGACAATGAAATTTTTTGCATTTCATTGGCTTCTTATTTGCCCTGAACAATGCGCTTATTTTAATTGCAGCTGGTAGAATAAGTTCTTTGCCGATGTAAAGTTTTTTACTCTTTGCAATCAACAACGAAGTCTCAAATGATGCTTGTGTATACTTCCCTTCATTTACAAATTTACTTTCAAACAATTGTCTTTGTCTTTTCGATGTTCACAGCAAACAATTAAAAAACTCCACAGGCCTGTTGCCATGAGAATCATGCTTGGTGGGAAGATGTCGTTTCAACTTGGCCAGCTTAAGACTCACTTGCAAACACTTTGTTGCAAATAAAACAAGGTGGACAGCGTTCATTGTTTTTTGATATGATAGTGAGATTATACTGCAAAAAACTTTCGTTATATGTACTCTTTTTGGTATGACTAGCCTCGTTTTTCATTAAACTTCTGCTTTTTCTGTCTGCAAGTCAGTGTTGCATCTGCCTCTGCCGTTGCTTCAACATCATCTGCAGTAGGCTTATTACTGTTATCATTCAATTTTTCTTTTAAGCAGCTATCTATTGATTAGATCATTTTAAAAATATTTAGCTACCACCAGCTCGTCTGCTCATTTCTATGGCGTCATAAACCAAAGTCACAAATCAAAAAAGTTATGCATCCAGCTGTGCCACGTGATACAAATGTGGAAAAGTCCATGCACTGTCAATTAACGAAATCCCACTATTTAATACTAGATCTAAGCCTATTTACATAGAATCTACAGCTAATTTGAGAATTATGTTTTGCACAATTCCACCAGCTTTTAACAACCTACAGGGATTGCAGAGAGTATACTAATTTTACACAAAGCACTGCATATAGTGTGACCTTCAAGGGTTGCAGAAAGTATACCAATTTTACACTAAGTTAGTAGCTATAGTATATGCAGTACTTTTGTGTAAACTTGGTATACTCTCTGCAACCCATGAAGGTCGTTACATGACCTCGCAAGGGGTTGCGACTCCTAGTTATGGAAGCCCTGATATAGGCTAGTAATGTGATTCAGATTTCATTGTGTGAATACTGGGCATGATTATTAGCAGGGTAGCATGATGGACTTAGTGTTTGACTTGTCATTAAAAGATGTGCATTTAGTGCTATGTTGCTTGTGGCATAGATGAGGAAAACCAGCATTTACATTACAGCTTATATTTTAAGCTTAAACTATGGCCTGCACTAATTGCAATCACATGCATAAAGCTGATGGGTGACTGTCAACTGGAAAATTGCAAGGTTATTTTTCAGCCAGTGTTCACTTTAAATGCAAAAAAAGTGCAAATTTGCAAAATTATGTCCGGCAGATTTGCAGTTAAAATTCAACAGTGTGTAAAAAGTCTGGCGGTTTTTGGTAACTTTTTCCGTTTGTTAAAACTTTTGCAATTTTCAACCAACTGTTTAATGTGTGGGAGACAATAATTTGGAATCAAAGGTTGGACTGCCGCTTTTTTGGGCAGTTCAAGGTCTTGTGTAAACATCGCCCTGGTGTGATGCAACAGCGGTGACGGCAGTTTGAAATATCGCTCACGCTGTTACCACATTTCTTTTGTATTACAAACCAACCCTAAAGCACGTAACGCAAAGTAACCGGCCAATTTCTATTGTAGCTAAAGAGTAATAACAGCAAGTAGCTCTCAAACTTCACTTTAATACAAGACATTAGTTTTCAAGGGAAGTTTGAAATTGGAATTGTTTAACTTCTTAATGTTTTCTTTATGCTTCAACCCTAATTTCAATCGTGCTTGTTAAGATAAAAAAGCGCACAGCTCTAAGTTTCACTTTAGCACAAAAAATGTCATTTTGTAAACTAGAAATAAATAAACTTCTCTCACTAGCTATTTTTAAAAACTAAAAGTAATGGCTCCTAACCAATTTTAGTTTTAAATCCCTTCCAGAATTTTTTAAATAAAATGTAGCTGACAGCTACCAGTATGTGCTGTGATAGCTTACCAGTCATGATTGAAAAAAGCCTTGAAATGAGAACAAAAAAACGTAACAGTGCAATTTTAATTTCTAGCCATTTTTTCTAATTGCTGGAAAGGTAATTTGTAATGTAGTAAAATTTGCTTATGACTTCATGGCATTTAAAAAAAATTGCTCTTCACTATGTTCTTCAAAATTGTCTTTTGATCCAACATTAAGGTGTATTATCTAATCTGATTTATCGGTGTAAAGAAAAATTATCAAATAGCAGAAGCTAACAAAAGATTGTGTGCTGCGTAAAAAAAGTTTTTGTGAAGAGTAATTGTGCGCGCGGCTATTGCAGTCTTTTACCTGTACACAGTGGCGCGCGCTGGGTAAAGTAGGCAGAGTCACCAAAATTTTTTTCCAGGGAGAACAGCTCCCTTGAAAATGCAGTAAAACTATGAGGTCATACATGAATAATATATCTTAATATTTTTTGCAGTCAGTGCCTCTCAGTAAAACCATGTAGTTTTTTGTGTGGTAACAAATATTGGCATTTTAATTTTTGTACTAGACTTAGAAGCTGCGTTTACCAAACTCGCATATATTTGCGTCCATAAATTTTTTTGCTTTTTTGCTTAGGTCAAGTTTCAAATGCTTTTTGCAAAAATAAAATTTCACGTACAAAATATTTGCGACTTCTTTTCATGAATTTGATAAACGGTTAATGACCGTTTACCGTTTTAATAAGTGCTAAAAGATAGCTATCATCAAAGTTTCTGTAAACAGGTTTCAGAAGTGTCTCAAACCTACCATTACTTTCGTCATATTACCTGGTCAGACAATAGTGTTGCACTTTTTTTGGCATCTGGGACAAAACTTTATAAAAATTAACTTATTTGTTTTCCTGCGTAGTTTGTGAAATTAGTTAGTTAGACTTAAGTAAAAGTTGTTATCGTTTTTATTATTAACATTGCATTCTGAGATATGTTTTATGAAGCAGCACACACATAACGAAAATCTTAAATTTCTTCTTTCAAGTTGTGTAGCTTTGGCCATCAAATACTTTCCAATTTTAGATCAAAAGTTCACTTGCTGTTTAAATGAATACGATTGAAAAATGTAACTCGTTAGATTATTTACCATAAGCAACAATTGAAGTTTGCCAGTAACTTTTGTTCTTGTGTCATAGTTGTGGTAACCTGCCCAACATTCCATTATTTCATAAAAGCGATCTTTCGCATGCATATGTCGAGCTTTGGCAAAGGATTAATTTTATTTAGATGCACTGTTTACCAGACATTCTGAAATGCTTACAAATTACTGTTGCAAAGGTCACAGGTTTCTCCTCTGCCTTTTAGTAAACGTTTTTAAACTTTAGGCTACTCATTTTTGAACTTTTTAAGGCTCACATAATCACCCTAATATTACATCACCGAAGCGTATCATCACAGTTTTGCTTCTCCCCCAGGCAAATTTTGAAAACTCGGCGCTTATGCTCATACAATTGCTGTTTGGACTTATTCTTAGGTAATCTTCAAAAGTTCTTGATGCACTGGTTAACTCTACTATCTGTTGCGGAAGACGTCGCATAGTAAGCAAGATACAACTCGCAGGCTGGCGTCTTGATTGGAATAAAAAATAAAAATCATTGGTGACAAGAGGTAATGGCCTACGTCAGTGATTTTTAATTGGTGGACCATGGTGTACACTGGGCCAGTACTTTATTTTAACTTCACATCAAATGAAATTACAAAATTTTTTCTTCATTTGTTTTTTTATTTTAGTTGGACAACACTTCTAAAATTTACTTTGATAACTTTTTGGAGGTTGCTCGTGAAAAGGAGAAAAATATAACTGGGCAACATGACTCAGTGCATTTTAAAAATGGGCCAAATGCCAAAAACGGTTGTGAAACCAACAAATGCAAAAAATGCTCATGAAAACGAGAAAAAGATACAACCGGGCCACATGCCTCTGTGCCTTTTGAAAATGGGCCAAATGCCAAAAACGGTTGAAAAGCACTAAACTAAATAAAAAAGTGTCATAATTGAAGTACGTTTGAGGAAATATAGGATGCCGTTATACATACGTCAACCAACGTTATGGGCAAACTGTAAGCTGTGCAAAGTTAGCTTGGCACATACACTGACTAAATAGCAGTTGGCTACTGCAAATATCTTTTTTTACAACTTCAAAATATGGTACTAAGGTTGGTGTAATCGATTGTTCAGCAATGTCCGCCAAAACTTGTCCGGCAATTTTCATACATTTGCTAGCAATTTTGCACTTGCGCCGGCAGTTACGTACTTACCAAAATCTTAGAGGGAACACTGTTTTCAGCCACCTAAACTTTAGTTCCACTTGTTTAATTAGTTGAATAAGTTCTTGTTGGTTATTTATTATTGCCATTTACAGTACCATTTGAGCCAGTGGCCCTCAATGTTTATTTGTATTTATCCCTCATAAGTCCCAGATATTGCCATTTTATGTCTAGTTAATCACAAAACTGTCATTTACAAATATCCAATTTTGTAACAAATGAGATTGGCCTATTATAGTAAAAAATGAATCTTCGTTGATGAGCTATTTGTTGTGGGCATTGTGCTGGAAGATGCATATATAGGTTACACAGCATTAGCGCTTATGCTTGGTTTGTGAGTCTTCAGTTAGATTGGGGCCACCATGATGGGTAGACTGCTTGGCCCTACCACCTGTCTGCCACATAAAGATGGAGGCATCCTGTAAGTGTCTTGGCCAAGGGCGCAACAAGCAAGCTTGCCGGTTTGTTCTCCACACCATCCCTATTTTGCTGAGGGCCAACCAGGAAAGCTGTGAATACCATTTTTTGAAGTCTTTTGGTGTGACTCAACTTGGGAAATGAACCCCAGGTCCACAGACTGCAAAGCGAAGCAGATGCTCCAACCACTACACCATCACACCAGTAAATACAGAAATATATGGAAATGGCAGTGGCTATCTTGCTGTCAGCAGCATTTTATCCTTTGAATCTATTTTGTTACTGCACTTTGGTAATAGGTCAATTTTGATGATGTATTTAAGGTGTGACTCTGGGTCGTTTGCGATTGGTCAATTTCTATGATGTACTAAACATGTGACTTGATAGAAATTTTATCCCCAGTGTGCAACCTCTTTTATGTTTATATACTAGATCCCCCAGCATACACTGCTTCTGCCTGTGAAGAATTGAACCTGGAACCATTGCATTTGCAGGTGGCAGCACTACCCACTTTACTCCAGAATCACCTGGTGCATCATAGCTAATCGGCTGATTTAAACACATGCAAATGTTTAATGTCAAAATAGATTCCAATGGTAAAATGCTGTCAACAACAAAGTAGGCCCCTTTTATGAAAATTTATATTGAATTATGAAATTATGGAAATTCATGTTAAACATGTAATTCCAGAAATTTATTCTGAAAAAAAATCACTGGTTAAGGAAATATGGAAAAATTACTAACTAAAAAAGTGCAGAAATATAGAAATTTACAGAAGTTGATAAAAACTATATGTATAATCAAGAAATTGGGTAAAATTAGATATTTGAGTGGTGGTGATCAAAGCATTTCTGTAAATTTCCATATTTTTGTTATATCCATAGCCTAATTTAATTGAAATTTTTCCATATTTTTGTAAAAATTTTTCCTAATCCATAATTTCCATATTTCAGCTTTGTCCACTAAATGTGCTAAAACCAAAATTTACATAAATATTCCTCTGGCAGAAACCATTCAAATCTGCCCTGATACCGTGTGCAACAGTGAACTAACCCACCAGTACTAAACAGGCTTAGTAGGGATAGTACAGGTATAGTAATTATGGAAAAGAGCTATGAATCTGTTTCCAAAAGCTTTTGCAAAGCTGTTTTGAAATTCTGATTGTACTCTTTAACTTTTGTCTAATTGCCTGGTGATAATGGCTCTTGACTGCTCTTTCCTGTGCTTGTAAATTTTTCTTCCTCATTGCCCACTTGATCATCTTTTGTTGATCTCTATCAAAAGTCTTTTTAATATCCCCACAAAACGCAGACACAATTTTCTCCTTATTTCTATATTCCTTTTGTGTTCTTTTCACTACCCATAGTTTTTGTGGTCCACTGTCTGGGATAAAACAAAACTGCATTGCATCAACATTGATTAATTCTGAAATCCTTCTTTCTGATACTCTTTTAACAATCTCCATGGCATGCTCTAGCAGCTCCTGTATAAGTTACAATTTTTAATGCTTTCTTTTTCCTTGAAAATTGGCATGAATACATATGTTTTCCATTCATTTGGGATTTTTTGTGCATACAACGCACTTTGGTAAAGCTTTATCATTTTATTAATTTCTGCTTCTCCACTATGCAAAGATTCTATTTCAACTTCAATTTACTTCTTAAAATTAAGGCGATTTATAGTATCTCTCGAATAATTAAGTCTGGCTGCAACTTAACAGCTAGGTAAAGATTGGCTTCTACTAAGATACTTGAACCACGCACTTTTTGATCAAGAATAGAACAAATATATTTACAAACCACTTTTAAACTTCAAATTCCTTTACTTGTCAAACACAGAAACTAAGGCACTATTATATAAATATCAGAGACTAACCAAAACCAAATCTACCAAATAATTGTTTGTCGTGCTAATAGAAATCCACAATAACGTAAATAAAAAAAAATCTTTTGAGAAGAAACAAGATTCACTCAAATACTCTGGAACTTAGTGAGGTAGTCAACCATTGTGATGTAAGAAAAGGTGTGTGAGTTACAAATCTAAATGTGAAAGAAAAGAGAACTTTTCGAAAACAGCCAAGATATAAAAAGCAGGTTTAGGGCTAAGACAATTCAAATTTACAAATAAAATAATCACGGCAAAACAAAACGACAGATTACAACAACTATACATATATAAAAACTATTCTTTCAACGCAAATTTACTTATTAGTGACATCTTTCACCTTCAGTTAGTTTTTAGACTGCTAATTTTCGATGCTATGCAAAGCATGTGTGCAAAAGAACTTCAAGTTGTCTTTTTATATTTACTGAAGTTTGTTCACACAAGCAAAGTATGAGTGTAAAGAGTTGCTGTGATGCCTTTTTGTGTTCATGTAATTGTTTTCAGTGAAGCAAATTATGAGTGCAAAAAGTCATTGCAATGCATTTTTGTTTTCACGTAATTTTGTTCAGACAAGCAAATTATGTGTGCAAGGATTTGTTGGGATGCATTTTTATATTCACATAATTGTGTTCAGAAAAGCAAATTATGAGCACAAGAAGTCATAGCAAAGCGTTTTTATGTTCAAATATTTTTGTACAGTCAAGCAAATTATGTGTGCAAAAAAGGTTTAGCAAAGAAATGTTATTTGTTTTATGTGCACATAAACAGCAGTAGTAGTAGTAATTAGTCAGTTTTGAATCGGTGTTGTTCTTTTGTTGTTGTTTACCCAGCCCCTTCCGAGGGATGGGAGCATGGCGGAAGACCATGGAGCCCCAGAAGCCGGGCAACTCCCCAGGGTCTGGACCAGAGGTCATAAAGAGATAAAGAGTCATCAAAGAGTGAGCGGTGCAAAGAGTCCGTAGCTGGACAGTAGAATGAGATGAAAGGTGTCCTGGGACGAGTGTAGGGATGGGCAATTCAGAATAATATACTATTCTAGAATATTCTAGAATAGTTAAACCGAATCCGAATCCTATTTGGCGATTAGCACAATCAACATGAAAGCACTTATTACAAGTTTACAACAACAAAAGCACAATCAGAAAACGAGTTTATTGCAGTGCAATCAAATTATGTCTGCACGTGTGTGCATCATAAGAAAACGGACACCTTCGATCAATGTTTGTGTGAGCGAGTTAGTTTTTGAATTATTGCAAGCAATTAATACTTTTACAAAAAGAAAATCTGTGAACAAGCAACGTGATAAAGCTTGCAAGCAGGATATTAACCGAATCCTATTGGATTCGGATAGTTTGGGATTCAAATCCTTCAGATTCGATATTCTGAATTGCCCATCCCTAGACAAGTGTCCACAGGCACTGCTGGAAGGATTCTCAATTCTGCCAATTCTAGAGAGATAAGAACCTAAAAGAAGGCTGTGTCCATTGCAGCGAAAACGAGAGAGGAGACAGCCAGCATGACGAGGGAGCACAAGTTTCTCGGTGGAAATCGAGGGAACCTGTGTGTCAACAAATTGAGATGAGACAGTATGCCTCCAGTCTGAGATAAGATGAGAGTGGATACGAGAGATAAGAGGAGAGAGACTACAAGGGATTGCGGAGGGTGCAAGTAGTGCTCCCCGTCTGGCCAGCTCATCAGCCGCGTCGTTTCCCAGTAGAAATGAGTGTCTGGGGACCCATTGTAGTCTGATAGAACAGGAGAGAGAAGACAGTTCCTGCCAGATCTGCCACAGAGTTTGAGATAAGAGGAAAGATGGAGGAGAGGACAGGGTGGTGAGGACGAAACGAGAGTCAGATAATTGGAGAAGAGAAGAAAAGTGGCAGACTTGTTGGTGCTACCGAGACCAGCAAAGAGCATGCAGAATGGTGCAGGCTTCAGCAGAAAAACTTGAGCATACTGGGCCTGCCGAAAAGGAAAGAGTGGCCTCAGTGCCACAGAGAGAGCAGTTGGCAAGTACACCGGAGTCGCCCTTGCCAAAAGGAATAGGAACAGAGCCATCTGTCCAAAGCACCAGATCATGAGAGGTGAGAGAGTCAAGATGGGCAAGAGCTGCACCTTGGTGAGAGAGGAGGGATCAGAGCGAGAGCATGGAGTGGAATGGGTGGACTCCACCGTGAACAAAGGCAGATTTCAAGGAGGACAGAGAGGGCAAGCAAGAAGAACCTCCCTAGAAGAGGTAGAAGGAAGCATGAGCAGGTGAGTGGACGCGAAAGCTCTCCAGGACGATCTGCAGAGTCTTGGTTTCACTCCTAGTCTGGCCAAACCTGAAATAGGAAAAAAGGTTGGGAGACGAAGAGCTCACTCATAAGAAAAAAGTGTGAAATGAGTCAGGGTGACTCGTAGGGGAGGTAGAGAAGCCTCAGTGAGTAGTAGAGGGATAGGGGAGGACGAGAGGCAGCTGGTGATGGCGCGACTGGCCACTCGGTGGAGGCATTCCAATTTGGTAAGATTGGTAGCACTTAGGAAAGGAAACCATCTGGGTGAAGTGTAAGTGAGAAGGGACCGAAGAAAAAATTTATACAGAACAGAGAGGTACTCCTTAGAGGGGCCTCATGAGGAAGCAGAGATACAGTGTAAGGCCTTGAGACGTGGGAAAAACTTGGCCTTCAGCAAAGATACATGCTTAAAAAAGGAGAGAGTGCAGTCGAAGGTGACCCCAAAAAAAGTTGGAGTTGGGTTGAAATGGAGGCGGGAGCCAAGTAGGAGGAGGTTGGGATGGAGATTAGCTAGGTGTGGATCCACTGAGAAGAAGGGGGCCTCACATTTGCTCAGATTGAGAGGAAGACACCAGTACTCAGACCAGTGCTCCAATCGAAACAGAGCTCCTTGTGTGGTGTCCACCGCAGTGGGGACCGAGGGGGAGGAGGACCAAATGGCCAGATTGTCAGCGTAAAGAGAGCAGCTGACGGAAGAAGGCACACAGGCCGAAAGATCATTAATGAAGAGAGAGAAAAGTACAGGGCCAAGAATGGATCCTTGCGGAACACCTTGACAGACTCGAAAGGAACAGCTTTTGTGATTTTGAAAGACCACACAAGCGCACCTATCAGAAAGGAAAGATTGAGTCCAACGAGCAAAGCAAGGAAAGAGGCCAGCCAAAATAAGTTTGTGGAAAAGGGCAGGATGCCAGACAGAGTCAAAAGCTTGAGAGAAATCGATAGTAGACAGGATTGTTCGAGAGCCCGGCCTGGGTTTGTTAAACCCATCCAAAATGGACTGAGAAAGGTACAGAATTTGATCAAGTGTAGACCGTCCAGGGTGGAAACCAGCCTGGCGGGGAGAGAGAATGGAATTAGATTCCAGAAAGAAAAGTAGACGGGATAGAATGATGCGTTCAAACAGCTTTGATACGCAGGAGGTGAGAGAGATAGGCTGGAAGGAAGCAGGAGAGTCGAGAGGCTTTCCCATCTTGTGTATGGGAATAATAGAAGATGTCTTCCAGATGGAAGGAAAGGAATGCAAAGACCAGGAGAGATTGAAGATGTGAAGAAGAAAATCCATGCCAGAGCAAGGAAGGTGCTTTAGCATGGGATAGGCAACTTTGTCTGGACCAGTGGCGGTGGATGAGGAGAGATTGGAGGCAGCTGCAAGAACTTCAGCAAGTGAGAAAGGATAGCAGAAGGACGAGTGAGACTCCACAGAGCACATGGCTCGGCGGAGCTCAGAGAGGTAGCCTCTGGCTGAGAAACGGAAAAGTGAGATCTCAGGTAAGCGGCATAGACTGAAGCCGATTCCCTGGGAGAAGAACAGTTAGGAGAGGAGGAAGACGAGGAAGGAGAGCCAGCGATAGAGCGAAGAAGAGAGTGTACAGATTTAGGGTTAGACTTAGGTGAAAGAGAAGAGCAAGTCGTCTGCCATGCCTCAGTCTTGGCCTTGGCGATGACTGACGAGGTGGGTTGAGAACAGTGTTCCCTCTTAAGATTTTAGTGAGTGCGTAACTGCCGGCACAAGTGCGAAATTGCTAGCAAATGTACAAAAACCGCTGGATAAATTTGCAGGGAAAGGAAAGTCAAAACTGTGGCAATGTGCTTGCATGACATAATAATTAGCGTGACTATGTCAGCCCCAAAATGTTCACAAACAGGTAGCCTATCGGTTGTTATAAGACGGCGGCGAAATACCTGGCTATTTTTCTTCAGTAAGTTAATTGTGGTGAAATTTTGTCTCAAGCTTTACAGCCTTTGCAACAGTGATTCGTAAGCACTTTGGAATGACAGATGAAAAATGTGTGTAAATAAAATTAACCCTTTGCCGACACCCGACATGAGCATGAGAACTAGAACTTTTATGAAGTAATGTGATGTTAGGTAGGTTATAGCGATTATGACGCAACAAAAAATACTTGCAAACTTTAACTGTTGCTTGATTACGGTAAATAATTAGACAACTTACATTTCTTTTTCGTAATCAATTAAACAACTGGTTTTTGCAATTGCAAGCAAACTTTCGATCTCAATTCGGAAAGTATTTGAAGGGAATTCAAAACTAAATTGGTTAGAAGTCGTATTCTTTTTTATTTCTAGTGTTTATAAATGCCAAGTAAAAGAATGTTATTTATTTGTAACGTACAAAAACTGAACCAATCTCTCAAAAATGGTGTTTTTTGTGCTTAACTGAAAGCGAGAACTATGTGCTTTTTTATCTTAACAAGCACGATTGAAAATTAGGGTTGAAACGTAAAGAAAACATAAAGAATTTAAGCAAGTTTAGTTTCAAACTTCCCTCGAAAAATGATGTCTTGAGTTAAAACTGAAGTTTGAGAGCTGCTTGCTATTACTGCTCTTTAGCTACGACTGAAATCGGCTGGGAAAAAGTAAACAAAAAATTAATTTTACTTCAGGTTAATTGCTGGAGAGATAATTTGTTATACTCGTACAAAAAAGTGAGGCAAAGATGTGCGCGATATATAAGTCGCTGTCATTTAGCTGTTGCGTCACAACCGTGCGATGTTTGGGTGAGACGTTGCACTGCTCTGAAAAAGCATCTGTCCTAACGTGGATTTCTTTTCACTGTCTCCCATACGATTAACAGTTGGTTAAGATTTTGCTAACAAAATTACAAAAATTTTAACAAAGTGAAAAAGTTACCAAAAACCGCCAGACTTTTTTTACGCACTGTTGAATTTTAACTGCAAATCCGCCGGACATAATTTCGCAAATTCGCACTTTTTTTGCATTTAAAGGGAACACTGGTTGAGAAGTGGAGTTGTAAGCCTGGTGATCTACATCACTTCTGTGAGCGGCAGCAAAAGCCTTGCATCTTTCACTAACCGCTTGTTCAACCTCAGGAGACCACCAGGCTTTAGGAGGGCGTTTGATGTGGCTGAAAGGAATGGAAAATTTGGCCGCATTCAAAGTCAAGGATGTAAAGAGAGCAGCAGCAGAGGAAAGAGACAAGTATTCCTCTGCTGAAGGACAGTGAGAGTTGAAGTAAGAGGCAAAGCCATCCCAACGAGCTTTCTGAAAATTGAAGGAAGGGGGACGCTCGTTGGGGCAAAAGACTGGAAAGAGAGGGATAGATAGAAGAATTGGTAGATGGTCAGAACCCAGGTCCTGTAGCACCTCCCAGGAGCAGGAAAGGGCAAGAGAGGAGGGAGCAAAGGAGATGTCAGGAGAAGAGCGACTGCCGGAGAAGCGTGGGTGTGTCAGGGTCATTGAGGAGAGAAGGTCAGAAGAAATGACCCAGTCAAATACTTCCTCTCTGCAGGGGTCGGAAGTACCTCTTGAGTCCCAGAGGGGGTGATGGCAATTGAAGTCCCCAAGAATGAAGAGATTTCTGGACGAGGGAAGGATGGACGGAGAAAAGGAGTTGGTTCTTCCATCTGTTGGAGAGGAGCAAATAGGGGGGGCATACACATTGAGAAAAGAGAGCGAGGAAGAGTTGTTAAGAGAGATGTTGATCCCTTCATAATGAGAGTATGGATCAAGCAAAGAAAGAGAGGAGGTAGAAAGTTCAGAAAAGATAGGCCCTGCCTGACGAAAATGACAATGCCGCCGCTAGCGTGTGTGGTATCGGAGGAGAGAATGCCAGACCGGGAGTTGGTGCGATCAGAACGCAGAGCAGATAATCCAGGAATCCAAAAAGAGGAAGAGGAGTTAAGATTGGATTCCTGAATGCAGATAAGGTCGACTGGATGGGACGAAATAAAGTCAAGCAGTTCAGTGCTCCTGGCTCAAATACCTCCAGCATTTCATTGAAGAACCCTGAGAGAGTCAGGGGGGGAGAGAAGGCAGGAGGTGCAAAAGGATAGCCAGGAACGAGGGATGGTGGTGGGAAGGCAGAGGGAGGAGATATATAATATGCAGATGGGGGATAAGAGGTTTGGAGACAAGGGTGGGGCGAGAGTGTAGCATTAGCAGAAGGGGGGCCAGATTCCACAGTGGAGGTATACTTGTCAGAGGAGTCTTAGGAGGGGGGAGTCACAGTGTTACGGCAGAGGGGGCAGCTCCAAGAGTGAGAGCTGCCAAGAGCTCTGAAATTGGATAAAGAAAGTTGTAAGCACCTTAGATGGACCCATTTGGAGCAAGTGCAGCATTGCACTGACTTGCCCCACCAGGTCACATTTCCAGCGCACACAGAGCAGGGAAAAATAGGGCCAGGGTTGGGATGAACGTTACCGCTCATCAAGAGAAGAAGGAGAATGAGGAGACGAAGAAGGGCAAGAGAGGGGCAGGAGAAAAGAAAAAGAGAAAAAAGGTGACCAATTTTAAAGAAGCTGTGCTGCCCTTCTGCAGTCGTTCAGGGGGCAGCATAGCGACAAAATAAAGGGGAGTGCCCAGGGTAACTGGGACCCCCAGGAAGGCCAACAGCCATTTTGACCCAACCCAAACGGGGCCAAGGACCGCACCACTACGTTGAGGCGGCTGTTGATTGGTGCAGTGTTGTTCCCTTAGCAGAGATGGTCGGATTCACCCCATTTCTTCTGCAATTGCTCACCCTCCCTCTCTCCACTTTGCTTGATTCAGGCCATCCTCCTTCTTCAAATCAATATTCTCTACCTCCACTTGCTTCTTCCAGGTCTTCTTTGGTTGTGCTCGCTTTCTGTTACCACTCACTTCAAGATCCAGAGCAACCCTCAAAACACCATCATCATCATCTCTCCTCAGCACATGTCCATACCATCTAACATCACTGTTGTTAACCTGTCAATACTTTTCCTCAATCCCAACATGTGCATCTTTTCTTTAGTTGTCTTTTCTGTCAACAACTTTCTGACCACACATGGCTCTCACCATAGCACTCTTCCTTCTTCATAAAATTGCTTTTTCATTCTCTTTTAAACACCATACATCACTTCCATACAGTATTGCTGATGTTATGCAACAATGATAAACTTTACCTCTCATTCTCAGGGAGAAAATCTATTTCCAAGCAATAACTCTCCACTTTTCCTAAATCTTACCCAACCGATTCTTAGTCTTGCTGTGACTGCTGCTTCACAACCACCACTAGAATTTAGTTTGTCTCTCAAATAACAAAATCCATTCACTGTCTCCACTTCTTTGCACCACTTCTCGATCGAATTCACCATTGCTTCCATTATTCCTTTACATCTCAAGCAAACAAAATGCATTGCCAACCTAGCAGTAACTCTTTATTTTTGCACATCTTCCATGAACCCAGCTTCCACATTTTGTGCACAACACCAAATTGGCCATGACTCTCCTCCCACAAACTCCACATGGATCTGTCTTGCGATTGAACAGTTCTTCTAATCTGCTTACTATCACTTTTGTTTTTGTGGTGTTGACCATTAAACCCTTACTTTCCAGTGCATCCTTCCAATTCCAAAATCTTTCCTTTAAGTCTTCCATGGTTTTGTTTATGAGAACAAGGTCATTTGCATACAGTAATTCATTAACCACACCCCTTCTTGCATTTTCTGTAATAATGTCTACAACTATTGCAAACAATAATGGCAACAGCACATATCCTTGATATACACCAACTTTTACTTTAAATTCCTCTGAATATGCAGGTCCCACCCTCTCTCTTGTCTTAGCACCATCATACAGGCTCATAACTGTCTGAACCATTACTTTTGATAGACCCTTCTTTCTCATAGCCCACTCCATCACTTTTCTTGGCACTCTATTGAAAGCTTTTTCATGTCACCATACAACTTGTTGTTCTTCTTTTGATATTCCTCCTGCATTCCCCTTACAATGAATATCGTGTGCACTGTTCCTTTTCCTGGCCCAAATCCAAATTGCATTTTATTTAAATTGATTAGTGTTCGTATTAGTTTATTAGTGTATTTTTTTGTATTATCTGCATTTTATTGAAATTGAATAGTGTTTGTAATAATGCACTTGCAAAAAGATATGCATAATTATGGAAAATTTACTGAGCAAAACTGCTGAAAAGTTATTTTCCAAATGGCCGAGTTTTTTGCTTAAAACCAACACCTGTTTCTTGATTACTTCCAGCCCACCATAGGTAATATCTCCTATCTTTGACACCAACAATCAAGGTACTATTAAATAGTACGTACATGTGTGCAATGTTCATTAATATGAACAATATCCATGACAGTTTCTCAAGATGTAACTAATCTTAACCCATTACTTAAACCTAACCCCTAACCTTATTCTTTTATGATGCAGACATTGCAGAAATACACTGATCGAAACTGCTGACAAGTGGTGATGTTAGTTCTCTCCATTTTACTTCCTGAAGGCAACATGTATCCACTTTTTGCTTTCTTAACTGCCTCACACTATATTGTCCCTTTTGTTTATGAAAACTTCCATCTTACAATTCTTACCTCAAATTTGTGTAACTTGGAGGTTAGTGGCACTTCTTTAGTAACTCAAGCAGAAGTTAGCTTGAAAACAAGTGGTTTAGCTACTCAACTACTCAAAATCAAAGATCATTATGCCTGTCTAGTTAAGCTAGTTGAGACAATGAAAAATGCCAAGTACACCAACAAAGAAGCAGTGCAAGCAGTCTAAGAACTTGACTTCAGAGAAGACACTCTCAGCATTTACTGATATATTCAAAACAATGACATTTCTAAAATAATGAATGCAGAAAGACCAGACATTTCACCAGTTGTTTACAGTTTACTTTAACTTTCTCAGCCAACAACTGCTTCTGTAAAAAGAAGTTTTTCCATGCCGCGGTAACTGTTGGGCAAGAACAGAAACTTAAAGGTAGAAAATGTTAATCAATACATGATTTTACTTTACACTTTTTGCACCTGGCAATTCCATAGTTGGCTGTTATGTAAGGCATGCGTATTGCAAGTTTGTTGAAGATTTGTATGTTTTTATTAATCAAATGTTCAGTTTAATCTAAAAACTAAAGAAACAATAATTCATCGAATTAAAATTTTGTTAGATCAATGAAGACAAATTGATTTGCATTTTTAAGTCAAATTTTCTTAGTTTCTAGGTCAATAAAAAGATGCCCTAGTACTAACTTAACTGTAAGTATTTTAAGTTAAGTTACTTATCTGTAAGTTATAGTAGCTTGCAATTCCTGAAGCTGCAATTATACAGGGACCTAGTGTTATTCATGCAGCCAGAGATGCTACGTCATACAAATAGACATACAGTAGCAAAAGGTTGTAATAACCAAGATTTTATAGGTTACTTCAAAAATTACACAGCAATCATTTTGACAACTCTACCCTACAAGTTTACATTTTTGTTCCCATGCAAGTGGCGAAATAAACAGATAAAAGTTTGTCAATAACTGGCTGTTTCAATTGTGAGCAAGTTTACTTTTTAAGCACATGCTCAAAATAGGGCAAATAATTAAGACAGTAATTGGGACTTCAAACACGTTGGGAGAAATAACTGGCTATGCACTACTACTCCTAATATTTTTCTACTAAATTCTATTATAAACATAGTACTTTTGATTTTGAAACTACAATTGCCTACGTCAAACAAATTTTTACTTTTCATTACTGTTCTCACAACTAACCATATTCTTAACTGCAACATTATTGATAGGGGTACTTTCAATAGTAATAACTTAACTACAACTACATTACTTTGAGTTAGTTTGTTTTTTCTGACTGTGTTTATGCCAGGACCTAGCAACATGTGTGCAGTCAGAGACTTCAGATTCTACAAATGCTCATGCAATTAGAAAAAGTCTTTAAGTAAAAGTCGTAATATTTATCATGTTATCCCAGAAAATACATATTAATCACTTTGGTGTCCCCCCTCAATCTTGGAAGTATGCAGGACGCCTTGAATGAAACTAGGGCAAAGAAGATCTTTCTAGGGACTCCAGGAACTTGGAAGATATGTAGCAGCTATGCTCAATCTCACAATGTTTTTTCATTTCCTTTCAAAAAATGTTAGCTTTGTTTTGAAACAATGCTTAGCTATGTCACAAAAAAGCATTTTTTTCTGTTTTTACAACTATCTGTTGGTGAAGCCAGCACAGCCAGCTAAACCAATATTCTTAACTTCAACAATACTGCTGGGGGTCTTACAGGCAATACAGCTAGTTGTTAAATAACATGCCCTTTAACATTTTAAGTGCCGGGTGTGAATCACATGCATATATTTGCTTGTGCTGGGCATTTCTGTGGTTTTCCCTGTCGCATATATTTCATATACATGACATGTTATTTTCATTCTGACATTCCCAACTACTAGTTTGTTGTAATAAACCATGCAATATCCATATAGGCCTATTGCTCTTCTCAAAAAAATTTACTCACAAAAATATTCAATAGCCATTACACAAATTTTTAACCTTTTAAAATAATTTGCACAAATGGTAGTGGAGAAGCATGTCATTGGGCAAAGTGGGATTTTACACTTTTTGCAAAATACTCTTGTGTTTTTTGTGATGCCACATTTTGACAAACTCTGCAGACATGCTTAGGCATTTGTGGAATTGGCGTTTTGGCAGTTAACCGATGGGTCTTATCAATTGATGTACGAGGGTCAGTCAATAAGTAATGAGACTTTCTCAATAATTCAAGTTTGCAATGACTGGTAATCAAAAAATGCTTTTTTATTTTTCAACATAGTCTCCCTCCTTTGCAACACACTTGTTCCATCTTGATATTAGATTGTCTATTCCTTTGGCATAGAATTCCGTGGACTGGGTCCTTAGCCAGTTGCTCACAGCAGCCTAGCACCCTCACAGAACCCAGCTGTCGCTGGGTTCCCAAGATGTTAACGGATGATCACAAAATGCAATGCCTGATGGCTTCCAGAGCATCACTACGCAGATACAGAAAGGAGGGAGATGCATTTCTGTCGAGAATAGTGACAACTGATGAGACCTGAGTTTTTCATTATGAACCTGAATCGAAATGATGATCAATGGAGTGGAAGCATGTTTCTTCTCCAGTGAAGAAAAAAATTCAAATCTCAGAAAAGTTTAAGGAAAGTCATGCTCACTGTGTTCTGGGACAGAAATTGGCCGATCACTATCAGTTTCTTGGAAAGGGGCAATACTGTGAACTCAGAGAACTACTGTGAGCTGCTAACTCAAGTGAAAAAAGACATTAAGAACAAACGGAGGGGACTTCAATCAAGAGGTGTGATTCTTCTTCAGGATAATGCAAGGCCCCACACAGCAGCAAGAACCCTAGCCAAAATTGAAGATTTAGGCTGGAAACTTCTAACACACCCACCCTACAGCCCAGACCTTGCAACATCTGATTTTCACCTCTTTGGCCCACTCAAAGAGAGTATGAAAGGAATTCACTTCCAGACTGACGAAAAAGTGAAGGCTGCTGTGAGCAACTGGCTAAGGACCCAGTCCACGGAATTCTATGCCAAAGGAATAGACAATCTAATATCAAGATGGAACAAGTGTGTTGCAAAGGAGGGAGACTATGTTGAAAAATAAAAAAGCATTTTTTGATTACCAGTCATTGCAAACTTGAGTTATTGAAAAAGTCTCATTACTTATTGACTGACCCTCGTAATATTGTGTTGTAAAGCTCCCTATGCAAAACATCCAATGACATGATATTACATCATAAAGCACTTAACGTGTTAATACAGAATAATTGGTTGCTGTATTTTCAGGAACCTATTATCTTAAGTAGAATTTCACATGTGAGGAGGCCTCAAGCCCCTCACTACCGTTTGTTGATGTTGAAGTAACCTTTTGTGAGGGAGAATTCAATGTCAGTGTGTACTTCAAACCAAGTTTTACTTGGGTACTCTTACATTTTAACAGCATAGCACGTTTGTCTTGGAAACAAGGCCTTATTGCCTGTTTATTGCATAGTGCCTATTTATATTTATCAAATGACTTGTTACTGAAAACCAAAATTAACTTTTTTATCTCTTTTTTTAAAGAGAATGGCTACCCAATATCTTTCGTCTTAAATGTGATAAACAGGTTCAAGAATAAAGTTAACAACCATAACTGACAATTTTCTGCTGACTCCTCTAACAATACCCCTAACTTAAAAAAACACTTGGAGCCAATTACTTTTGAACAATGTTTTGAGCTCTATATGAAATGTGATGTGTCGACTAACAAATAAACGCCCAGCTGTGTTTTAATTCAAACAAAAACATAGAATTGATTATGTTTCAAAAATGCAACTTTTTCAGATAATTTCAGTATTTTTAAAATATTTGAGCTTCTGGCAGCACCGGAAGATGTTAATTAAAGTGCTGGAAATCTTAAACACAGTGTTTTACATCATTTCACAGAAATCTTAAGCATAGTGTTTTTACATCATTTCACAACTTTTCTGACCCCAGCTCAGGTTGAATTCCAAAAAGAAAGGGGGTATAGGCTATTTTTGATCCACCCTAGTGTTTATACCAGGACCAAGCAACAAGCGTCTGTTTATAAGTGTTAGCTCATACAACTATGCCTGCAATTGTGAAGAGTAGTAATCAGTGAAGAGTAGTAATCACTGAGCCTAATGTTAAATAGCTGAATCCTGAAAATACATATCAATTAGTTTTGCACTCTCCCACAACTTTGATATGCTTTCCCACACTTACTGAATTTAACGCATAAACTTTTGTTGAGTGTAAGAACGCTTATGGTGAAAACAGGGCAAATAAGACGTTGCCCAAGACTCAAGAAAGTTGGCAAACATGTATTGGGTATGTGCGACCACCTGTAACTTTTTTTAATCAATTGCATTTCAAAAAACACTAGTTTTGTTTTGGAAAGAGATTTGGCCATGTGAATAAACTTACTTTTTTTATTGTTTTCACAATTATCCATTGGATGAAGCAATTTGGGTATATTAATGAATACTGTTAACCTCAACATTACTGATGGAGGCCTGCATCTAACATTGGTGAAGCTGGCTAGAAAAATATAAAAGAACATTTAGTGAATTTCATAAACCACAAATCATGATTGGTGCAATATTTTTAAGGTAGTTACGTGTGAGTGATCACAGATCAGTTAGACTATCAACAAGTATTTCTTAACGTTTTTATGCAAAGTTTGACTTTTATATTAAAAAGGCAATACGTTTCACTGGTGGCTTGAGCCAGAGCCTTTTAAGATAAAATATTTTTTGATTGAAAATTTGAACACAGGATTTTTTTGGAGATCTGCCAGAGTTTCTTAGACCCCACAAAAATTTTGTTCAGCCTTATATTTAGAAACAGTGCTTTGGACATTGTTGATTTCCTATTTTCTTAAAAGCATTTGATTTTTTTTTTGGCTAGAAGTGATCATTGGTTTAACATAATAACTTACAATTTAGCCATTTTAGTAATTTATTGCTGCTAGCAACATCGGTTTAAAATATATAATTGGTAGCCAGTGGTAAGCACTTTTTGCAGCATGTCTTCCATAAAGCAAATGAACCAAATAACTCTCAAAGGATCTGCAGCAATTGTTTCAGAGTTTTTTTTTTATGGAATTAACAACATTCTATTTCAACGAGGGATTTATCCCCCTGAAATGTTTAAACAAGAGAAAAAGTATGGTTTAACAATTCTAGTTACAACTGATGATAGCTTATTGAAGTATTTAAAGGTCAGTATTTTGCCACAATTAACGAAATGGTTGGAAACAAAAGTTGTAAAACGAGTTGCAATTGTTATTCGAGAAAATGGTACCAATGAATCTTTGGAAAGATGGCAATTTGAAATTGAGTATCAATCTGATGACAATTCAAAAAATACAGTAAAAACAAAAGACATGGATGTAATTAAATCTGAAATTCAAGCAGTGATAAGGCAAATCACTTCTGCAGTGACCTTTCTGCCATTACTTGATGTGCCATGTTTCTTTGATGTTCTATTTTATACAGATAATAATACAAAAACACCTCCAGAATGGGAGGAGTCCAATGCTTATTTGATTGAAAACTCTGAAGAAGTTAAACTTCGATCATTTTCCACATCTTTGCACAAAGTAGATGGCGTTGTGTCATACAAATTTTCTATGTAATCTGGATCATAATTTAGCCTATCGAAGAAAGGCTTTCTGTTTCCCTTGTTTATTTTGCCTGGTGAAAGACGTTTGTTTATGTGACCGAGCCTGCTCGTTTTTGGTTGCTATTTCTTCTGCATTGAATTGTATTTTTTCCATAAGCAGGACAGACCAGTTAGTTGTCAAAACAACTGAGATTTTAGGCCTTAGAATTTTCTAGTACTTTGGTTGTCATCACAACTAATTGGCCTTGACTGCAAATAGTCGAATGAATGGTTAAATTGTAATATTTTAATCTTTTTTTTCATGTTTTAGGAAACTGAATATAAAAACTGTATTTGACTAGTAGCATAAAAACATATTCATTCAACATCATAAGGTGTTGTGGTTATTGATTGTAACATTACTAGAGCTCGACCGATACAACTTTTTCAGGCCGATACCGATATTTTCAAAATATTTATGCCGATACCGATAACCGATATTTTACCTATGATATTTTGTCACTAATTTGAGTAATTTCAATTAACTCGATACTAAAAAAAATTCACTAATTCCTCTCCAAAGAAACACTATTAGTGTACAAAAGTCACAGTACAGTATTATTCACAAAAAATTCACAGCAATTTGGCAATTTCGTCACTAATTTCAATTAAATAAGTTTCAACAGCTTAACCCAGCTCCAAAGAACCACTCTTACAAACACAAGTCACAGTACAGAATTAATTCAATTGCAGTTTACAAAAAAATTCCTAATAGTTTGCCTTAATTTCAATTAACTTAAGCTTTAATAGCTTATCCCCCCTCCAAAGAACCACTCTTACATACACAAGTTACAGTCCAGTATTTACAACAGTTTGGAATTTAATAGTCAAAGTTTAAAAGCTTTAAATTGTAGCTCAAAAAGCAAAGTTTTTCGGCATTAATCCCCAGTAGAGAGTATCTTCTGTCATCATAAATTTGGCCCATAGTACTAAATACACGTTCACTGGGCACAGAAGTTGGGGGTGTTGCCAGATAATTTCTCGCAATCCTGGCCAGCATGGGGTACCTATTGCTGTTAGTAGCCCACCAACTTATCACATCAGTTTCTTTGCGATTGCAAACACTTTCTTTCAAGTAACAATCAAGCTCACAACTAGGGTCTTCATGTTGGGATGCTTTGGAGGATTGCAACATAACAGCATACATTCTGTCCAGTGAGTTACCACCAATATTAGATGAGTTTGTTGGTGCTGAAGGAACAAGCTCATCAGAGTCATCATCATCTTTTAGTTTTTCTCTCAGCTCACTAACCATGTCGGATTTGGCAGCAGTTGATTCAAATGGACAACCTTTGTATCGTGGATCCAACAAACAAGCAATGCCAAGAGTTGAGCAACATTCAACATTTTCAAACCTTTTGTCAATGCTCTTCATCATTGTCTCTCTCATTGTGCTGATTCCTTGCAAGTGTGGGTTTTCATCACTCAGTGAAAGCTTTAGCACTCTCACAGCAGGAATGATGGAAGAAATTGTTGCATCCGCTTTGCTGATCTCCAAAGTGATTTCTTGGAATGGCTTCAGGGTATTAATTACATTTTCAATTAATACCCATTGGTAGTTGCTGGGCACACTGCCTTGAATCCCCCCATGCTCTGCTTCATAAAGCGAGATGGCACTCTTTTGCTCTACTGCTCTTGCAAGCATGATGTAAACTGAATTCCACCGAGTTGGGACTGATTGCAGTATTGAGTGCTGAGGAATGGCGAGTCTAGCCTGTATAGCACGAATTTGTTGTTTGGCAAGTATCGAATGGTTGAAATGGGTGGCGATTCTTCTAATTTTTGATACAACATCAACAACAGCTTGTTGTGCTTTTAGTCCTTCATTAACAACCAACTGCAGACTGTGCGCAAAGCAGCTTAAATTTGGGAGTGCAATCAGATTGATTCCCCTCACTATGTTGGCACCACTGTCTCTTAGTATCAAGAACACCCGTTTCTGAGATATATGCCAATCTTCTAGCATCTCCATGAAAGTAGAAGCAAAGTATTCACCATTATGTGAGCTTTCCAGTACTTTAATATTTAAAACGATTTCCATTTTCTTCCATTTTTTATTAATAAAATGAGCTGTAAGACTCATCATTGATTCGGTATTGCCTGACCACCAGTCAGTGGTGAAGCTGATGGAGCTGCCTGCAAAATCCTCTGACATAAGTTCTTTTATTTTATTTCGCACATCTTCATACATTAAAGGAAACAGTTCCGTTTGATAAAATTTTTCAGATTTGATTCCATACCGAAGTTCAAGTTTTGAAATAAGTCGTTGGAATCCAATGTTTTGTACTACTGAGAATGGTAGATTATCGGTAGCGATCATTTTGAGTATCAATTTGTCAATATTTTTTGATCTAGGATCAGCACTTTTCCATACCTTCATTTTGTCAAATAGCTCAGTTACAATCTTTTGGGTCATTTCGGTATGAGTATGTTTCTTTGAAAATTTTTGCAATGAAGCCTTTTTGTATTCCGCTTCATGTTTACTTTGAAGATGGTGCCAAAGGTTTGAGGTATTTTTGCTCCTTCCTTTATTAGAACCTTGACTGACAGCAACTTTGCACAGCTTACAAACAACGTTGTCACTATCTGTGGGAGAAAAAAATTCCCAAACTTTACTCCTATTGGTATTCATATTAGACCGCTGGTTCATCTAAAACAAAATTTAGTTGACATTCAAAAACATTTATGTATACCATTATTTATCGTTTTTTTCTCCTTACAGCCTGTTTTCAAGCGCTCATGCCGCTCAACGCAAATCAGATGCAAAATCTAGAAAGCAGAATTAACTGCCTAGTCCTAGTCCGTATTCACTGCTTCAGTTATCAGTTACAAATTAGAACTATACGCTGTTACCGCATGTTGTTTGCATTAAAGTCTGGCTTTTTTCTTCTGCAAGTTGCGCATGCACATACACATGCAAGAACAGCAGCAAAAATGCGTGATACATGTGAGGGCGAGCATGCACATTGTTGATTTGCATGTGCGGGCTGTACACGCAAAGCAAATAGAACACGCCAACGAGCTCGTGCTTACTTTGAAAAACAAAACACTTTAAAAGTAATTGGTGCTTTGTACTGTCGCTCGAATAAAGCATGCTATTGTAAGCCGATATTTATCGGTGGTAGATAACCGATACGATATATCGGCTTGGTACTGATAACGACCAATATATATCGGCTGACCGTTATATATCGGTCGAGCTCTAAACATTACATTAAATCAGGGCAACTCATTTATCGTTTTGGTTATACTTTTTTTGTTTAAACTAGAAATGTACCAGTGCTGACTTATGCTAATGTATAGGCCGTTCTTTACATCAGCATGGGCTGATGTTTATGATATTTTATAACTTCTCACAGAAGCAATGTTAAATTCTTTTGGGCTTTTCCTAATCTTGACTGCAAGCTTGCTTTTGTTTACCAGTATTTACCGTATTTTCCACCTAATAAGCCGAATTTCCGGACCTTAATTTTGGTCCTGATTTTTTTGGGTCAGCTTATTGGTCGATAAGTAAAACAAAAATAAATAATAAACAAAAAACCATCATTTTCAGAGCTAAAAATTGGCCTCGGCTTATTTGGCGATTCGTCTTATTAACTGGAAAATACAGTATATATACTGGTGCAAAATATGTGTTTCTAGCTTGGCAACTTGCACTTGTATTCTACAGTCCATTGCTAAATAGGTTGATTACAAGACAGCAGTTTGTTGTTTACAGAGTTAGTAGAATCTTGCATTTTCTAAGACATAAAACAGAAAATTGTTTAATGTCTTTTTAATTTATGCTTCAGTGATTATGCATAAACTTTTTTCTAAAATGAGGTTTGAGTTAAGAAATATCTCAATATTGGTAAGTGTGGAGCAATTGCTAGGCTGGAAATAACAGAATGAAAATCTAAAAAACACTGAGTGGGCCTGAAAGTAGTTGGAGAGGGAAGAAAAAACAAAAAAAAGGGAGGAAAAAAGAAAGAGAGGTGTGTGTGTGTGTGTGTGTGTGTGTGAGTGATTCAGTTTTTATCCAGTGTTGTCCCTTTAACAGAAATGGCCAGATTTGCCCCATTCCTTCTGCAATTGCTCGCACTCCGTCCCTCCACTTGTCTCATCTCAGGGCATCCTCTTTCTTCAAACTAATCACCTCTGTCTTCTCTTCCACTTGCTTCTTCCAAGTCTTCTTTGGTTGTTCTCGCTTTCTCTTGCCACTCACTTCAAGATTCAGAGCAACCCTCAACACATGTCCATACTATCTAACTCCATTTGCTGTTGCCAACTGGTCTATAGTTTCCTTCAACCCCAACATATCCATCTGTTCTTCAGTCGTCTTCCTGTCTACCACTTTCTGACTGCACGTGGCTCTCACCATAGCTCTCTCCATTCTCCTCAAAATTGCTTTTTCATTTTCTTTTAAACACCATGTCTCACTTCCATACAGTATTGCGGATCTTACACAACAATGATAAACTTTACCTTTCATCTTCAGAGGAAACCTATTTCCAAGCAACAACTCTCCACATTCTCTGAATCTTACCCAACTGATTCTTAATCTTGCTGTAACTGCTGCTTCACAACCACCACTAGAATTTAGTTTGTCTCCCAAATAACAAAATCCATTCACTGTCTCCACTTCATCGCACAACTTCTTCATAGAATCCATCATCCCTTTATTCCTTTACATTTCAAGCAAACAAAATGCATTGCCAACCTAGCAGTAACTTTCTTTATTTTTGCACATTTGCCATGAACCCAGCTTCCACATTTTGTGCACAACACTGAATTGGCCATGACTCTTCTCCCACAAACTCCACATGGATCTATCTTGCTTTTGTATAGTTGCCCTCTGACCTGCTTACCATCAATTTTGTTTTTCTGGTGTTGACCATTAAACCCTTACTTTCCAGTGCATCCTTCCAATTCCAAAATTTTTCCTTTAAGTCTTCCATGTCTCCACTCATGAGAACAAGGTCATCTGCATATAGCAATTCATTAACCACACACCTTGCATTTTCTGTAATAATGTCCACCACTATTGCAAACCATAGTGGCAACAGCACAGATCCTTGATATACATCAACTTTTACTTTAAATTCCTCTGAATATGCAGATTCTATCCTCACTCTTATCTTAGCACCATCATACAGGCTCATAACTGTCTGAACTATTACTTTCGATAGACCCTTCTTTCTCATGGCCCACTCCATCACTTTTCTTGGCACTCTATCAAAAGCTTTTTCAATGTCAACAAAACACATATACAACTTGTTGTTCTTCTTTTGATATTCCTCCTGCACTCTCCTCACAATGAATATCGCATCCACTGTTCCTTTTCCTGGCATAAATCCAAACTGCATTTCATTCAAATTGACTAGTGTTCGTATTTGCCTCTCTAGTACCCTTTCAACCATTTTCATGGCACGTTCTAGCAGTTTCATTCTGTATGATCCACAGCTGATCACATCACCCTTTCCTTTAAAGATAAGTACAATCACACTAGTTTTCCACTCATCATGCATTTTTCTACCATCCAATACACACTGGCACAGTTCCATCATCACTTTAACCCCGACTTCACCACTTGCAACTATCATCTCCACACTTACTTCAGATGTTCCAGTTGCCTTTCCTGATTTCATACTTTGAATTGCTTCCACAATTTCATTACAAACCACTTTTTCCACTGGTCCTTCGACTAAATCAGTTTCCACCATGCGGTCCCATTCGTTCTCTTCATTCATGATCTTTTCCATGTGTTCCATTCAAATTTTTGCTTTATCTTCTTCACTAAAACCCAATCATCCATCTCTTCCTCTCAAGCACCTCCCTCCTTCCACATTCTTCCCTTCCATTTTCATTCTTCTAAGGAAGTAGAAAACACTATTAGAATTTTGATATTAATTGTTCAATTCCTGATTAGCTTCCATTCTCATAGCTCTAGCCACAATTTTTCTCGTTTGATTTCCTATACGTTTGCATTGAGTTTTATTTTGTTCTGATGGGAATCTGCACAGCTCTTTAAATGCCGTCTTCTTTTTTGTTCTGGTATCCTTGACCTCTTCATTCCACCATAACCACCACATGTCTCCTCAATCTCTCCTAGACTTCTTCTTCCCACACAGCTCGCCACATGCTTTTAGAACACCATCCTTAAAAGTGTTCCACAAATCAAGTGCATCTGTGCTTACTAGTTCTTTTACTTTTTTTTCAAATCTCACTCTTGTTCGGTTTTCATTCAACTTCCAACTCTTTCTTCTTATGATCCGTTCCTTTCTCACAATCTTTTTTAGAACCTTTTCATCTAGATCTATGACCACCATCCTGTGCTGAAGTTCCCATGGAATCACTTTTACATCCCGGATATACTTTCTGTATTTTTCTCCCACAAGCACAAATTCAATTTCTGTTCCACATCCACTGGCACTATAAGTGATTTTCCTTTTGCCTGTCTTTTCAAATCAA
Organism: Trididemnum clinides; assembly: GCA_963675345.1. Classification (NCBI taxonomy): domain Eukaryota; kingdom Metazoa; phylum Chordata; class Ascidiacea; order Aplousobranchia; family Didemnidae; genus Trididemnum; species Trididemnum clinides. The sequence continues at coordinate 37,397,829 of OY776293.1, forward strand.
GTGTTTGCCATGCACAGCTCTTTCATCACAAAACCCCAGCAATCTTCTTCTGCATTTCTTTTCCCAACATCATTCCTCCATATACACCTTCAAAACCCTCAGCATATTTTCCCACATGTGCATTAAAATCCCCTAAAGAAACAATTATTCCACTAGAACTTCCCAAGTCCCACTCACTTCCCATTTCATCATCAAAATGAACTTTCTCTGCATCTGGTCTTCCACTTTGTGGGCCATACGCACATATTACATGCATCACTTCTCTAGCTAAAGTTAGCGCAATCACCATTACTCTGCAACTTTTTCTTCTAGCTTCCACAATGTTCCCAAATATTTCCTCTTTCACTAAAATTCCAATCCCTCCGAATCCTGCATCATTTCCTGACCACCACAGTTTATACCTTTGTCCCAAAGTACTCACAAAATGATCTCCTTGGCCTTTCCATCTTACTTCCTGGATGCAGCACACATCAACTTTTTGAATATGTATGCAAAATCGGTTAATGATAGCAGAAATAAGGCAATTTCAACATACATTTTTGTTTGTTTTGTTTGCTTTACTTTTTTCTTATACTGCTTAAGAGTTCCTAGTTTATGTACTCGTATTAGAAAATTAAGGTTGAACTGTAGTGTGTTCTTGTGGTAGTTGCCACATACTTTTTACTAGCCTACTATGATGCTATGATTTGGTAAAAAATGTGATCTGTTTTCCTTTTTTTTTGGAGTGTAAGCAATTTTATTCTACTATGAGTGAATGCTTTTTTTAAAATAACCAATCAAGGGTAAAAAAATCAAAAGGTAAGAAACGTCAGCCTATGCATCTGCATAAATAAGCTGATGAATCAATTTTTAATGTTTGACATTGGCGTTGTTACATCACTAGTCAACACATTGCTTTTGTTTAGACTTGAAAATTTAAATTATAAGTGTTTCATATTAGTAATAATTGGATATGATTACATTGCTGGCATTCTACTTTTTCATGATGAAAATGTAGCTGTTGCACAAAAGATTCAGGTCCTAATGACAAGTCCAATTAAGTGAAAGTAAGCATTTGCTGATCAGGTGAAGAGAAAGTAAAAATCCATTTTGTTGTAAGTTATACATGGTTCTCCTCTGGGCTTGAGAAAACGTTTTAGTATTATGAATGAGTCATGAATAAAGTGTACTAGTAGCAGTTTGCTATTCTGATTTAATAAAGTGTTGGTGGACCACTGGATTATTTAATTTAAAATTATTTTGATGGACTAAGATAAATGACAAGTAAAGCAAGTTTATCAAATTGAAATTAGTGTAGCATCAGAAAATATTGCCTCTTTGAAAGTTTTGGTTAAAATGTTGATTAATATTTAAAGTAAGGCTGAAACATGAAAGAACTTAACTCTTCAAGCCAGAAATAAACAAAAATTTTTTGTTTCATAATTTGGCATGGTGGTTAGAGCATCTGTTTGCAGTCGGTAGACCTGGGGTTCTTTTTTCTTGTCAAGTCATACCAAAAGATTTTAAAAAATAGTATCTGCAGCTTTCCTGTTTGGCGCTTGGCATTTAAGGGGAGGTTGTGAAAAACAAGCCGGCAAGTTTGCTTGTTGTGTTCTTGGGCAAGGCACTTAACTGGTTGCCCTTACCTTTATATGGAAGAAAGGTGGTCCAGTTTTTCCTTCAAGGGGAGGGTTGGTGGGATGAAGAGTATCTGACCATAAAGCAGATGCCATGTAATACAAAATGCAGATCAGAGGTTATCTGCTGTGGCAATCCCTAATCAGGAAAAAGCCAAAACATGATTTTATAATGTTTTGTGCAACAACATTATAATTTGGACATATTGGAAAAATTAAAATTTCAATATCGTTTGGTATTATTACTACAAAAATGTAATTAATGTTTGGATATTTTGGAAACTGGATATGGACTACAATATTTTTGATGTAAGTAAATAGTCTTCATAATAATAAAGGTAAATAATTGGCTTTAGCAATTGGTCAAAGTTACAAAATACAGGCTGATACATTGGCAAAAAAAAAATCAAATAATGATACATCAGTAAAGTTGCCAATATGTTGGTTTTTCAATGTCTAACTTGGCAGCAGTACATCCATAATTGTAACTAAATCATTTTGTTAGGCATTTCTGACAAGCTGGCAAGCAGGTTGACAAAACTTTAATAAAACAGCAAAAATGAAAAGAACACTATGCATTAGAAACACTGAAGGCTTATGTAACATGACTTTCATTTTCTGAATCACTTTGTAAAAGAAGTGTTTTCTTGTTGCCAAAGTACTAGACGGATTGGATTGAGATAAGTCACAATGTGGTTGAGTTTGGTTTATTATTGCTTTTGATATGTGCTGTTTTATTTATCCTGCAGTTTTTGAGATGTGTGACAGGACTGCAGAATGAATAAAACAGCACATACCAAAAGCAATAATAAACCAAACTCAACCAGATTGTGACTTATCTCAATCCAATCCATCTAGTACTTTGGCAACAAGAAAACACCTCTTCTACAATGAAAAATGTGTCTTTTACTACGATGACAACCAATTTTCCATTTAGGCTAAAGGAAGAACACTTTTTCATTTATCCACCTTGAAAGCAACTTTAGTGAAAATGCTTAAACCAGAGCTTTGTTGCCAGAAAGAATTCGTCTATATGCTAAAATTGCATTATTAATTTGGACTTGATGAAACGTGTGGTTGTCTACCAATCAGAACATTTTGACATTTTCACCAACCTCAATCTCTACAAATACCTCACCATCAACACCAAGCCTCATTTTAGCAATAACTCCTGAAGAGAGTTAGAGGAAAACGTTTGAGTTTTCACCTATTCTTTTTAAAAGAGTACAATGAAATGGTCACTAACTAAAGCTTTATTGAAATTTTGTGCCACTTCTTATTTTTTTGATAATAATCAATCAGATTTATTTGTGTAGACAATAAATTCAACTCTAAATTTGAAAACCCATCACAGCAGTTGAAAATGGTCTGCTCAAACTGGAAGCATCAAAAAACCCAAAGATATTCTAGTCAAGGTGCTTCCTGTCATGCAAATATTGTATTTGTTCTATACTGAGCAATAAAAGTACAGAGTTAACAAAATTGGCACAAATTAAGAAAGCAGCTAAGACAACAAACAGCAAAACCGTATCCAACAATAAAAAAGGTCAGTGATATTGAGGTAAATCTAATTTACAAAATCGAGAATTTAACACAATATACAACGTGTAGGTGCCTATAAAAAGAACAAGATCCAAAGAATGCCCTTGTTGTCAAGTACCAGTAGGTATAAGTGAGGATGAGAATTGCATTCCAAATTTTTGTAGAAATTATATACAAGATAGAAAATTTTTTAGTAAATCATAGATCTTTGATTCATAGGCTTCAATTAAAGTTTTTTTGTATTGCGTTTTAAAAGATGCTCAATCAGCATTTTTGATATTTATATCTATTTCTCCTTATAAACTCCCTCCCCTGTATAATATAGTCTCTTTCCTGATGTTTTTATTAACTGATGGCTTAGAATATTCTTTGTTAGTTGCCTGGTGTTATGGTCATGTACTGACTTCAGTTTGGTGAGTGAGTCATGAAAAATTTTTGGTAAGCAATTATTATAGAGTGCAAAGATGAATTTGGAAAGCTGAAGTTTTATATATGAGTTAGTTTCAGAAGGTATGAACTTGTATAAATTAGACATTTGACAACAATTCCTACTGAATGTAATGATGCAAATAATATTGTTTATTTGAACCGTTATTTCCCAAAGAAAGAGTTTCAGATGCAGTGCCCCAGACTAAACTACTGTATTGTAATTTGAAATATATTAAACCGTGATACTGCATGCATGCATAATGTCTGTCTTGGGAGAAAGATATGAATTTTATATAACAAGACAGAATAATGTGCTAGCTGAAGAGGCAAGTGTTGGATTTGATCACACTACTTCAATCTTTCATCCAGAAATATTTCTAGATATTTTACAGCATGTTCTCTTTTTAGAGAAATTTTTTATAGCTGCGATTTGAAATTCAGTGGCGCAGGAAATGTTGGGTCCTTTCTTAATTAACATATAGTTTGTTTTAGCATAGTTTAGCGACAGCTTGTTTTTTTTTCAACCAATAGTCAATTTTGCTCAGCTTGTTGTTTACCTTATTCTCCAAATTTTTATCACCCAACATAAGAAATGTATCATTGCAAATAGCATAGGCTCAAACCGAGAGCAAGTCATTAATGTAGAGAAGGAAGAGTAGTGGTCCTAGGGAGGATCCTTAAGGGACTCTGCAGAATACTTTTAACAATGAAGATGTATAATTATAAATTTTTGTATATTGCTATTTGATAGGCAGCTTCTGAATATTTGCAATGATAGTCCACAAACTCCAAAATTTTGTGCAGTAGTATTGTGTGGTTTTGCGGTGTTAAGTACTTTTGTCAATAGAAAACACAGCATGTATACAGACTGTGGTCTATATTTTTTATTATTCTTTCGTGTGCTTCACTGGGGATAGAATGGTGAGGTTGTTCACCCAGCATGTCGTAAGAGGCGACTTTTGGGTACCAGCCTATGTTATCTAAGGTTGGGAACCCCTCATGTCTAAAAACTGAGATTGGAGGTAAGCAAGGGCACACTCTCCATAAAAAACAATGCACAAAAGATTACCTCCTGAAAGAGTTTGTTAAAGAATTGGCTCCCATTTCCCAGCAGCTCTTGAATGGGCAGGGGGTGCAAAGAATCTCCATGTTACAGAAATTTGCAGTGAGATTTGGAAGTTGGGAGTTTTTGTGCAAGAGGTACGGAAGTGTGTGAACAGTTAAAGAGAGAAGTGGATATGTGCTATCTACAGGAAGTAAGATGGAGAGGGCAAGGAGCCCGATTTTTTGGTTGCAGAGGTAGGAGATATAAGTTGTGGTGGTCTGGAAATAATGATGGAATAAGAGGTGTTGGAATATATGTGAAAGAAGAACTTCGCAAAAAGGCCGTAGAAGTCTGGAGAAAAAGTGACAATAGTGATGACAATAGTGCTGGCTTTTGAGGAGGAAGTTATAAAAGTTATATGTGCATATGCTCCCCAGGCTAGAAGATCACAGTGCAAGAAAGAAGAATTTCATAATGACATGGCAAGTGAGTGGGATTGCAAAACCCTGGTGAGGTGGTTCTTGGTATGGGGGACTTCAATGGACATGTTGGGAGACGGATTGATGGCTTTGAGGGTGTGCATGGTGGGTATGGAATTAGCAAAAGAAATGTTGAGGGAAGAAGACTACTAGAGTTTTGTGATGAAAAGGAGTTGTGTGTGGCAAATACATGGTGTGAAAAGAAAGAGCAGAGAAAAATAACATGCAGTATTGGTGGAAATGAAACTGAGATTGATTTTGCATTGGTTGGTAAAAACAATAGAAAGTGTTTAAAAGACGTGAAAGTTATCCCCTGGGAATTGCAACACGGGCTGGTGGAAACAGACATAGACAAAAGAAAGTAGTGAAGAACGAACAAACTTTTAGAAGGAGAGTTTGGAAGTTGAAGGAAAACAACATAAAAACAAAATTTCAAGAAAGAGTTAAAGAATTGGTTGATGTTGATGCACCTGTGGAAAGTCATAAATCAACTCGAAAAGTCTGAAGGTGATAATGAAGCTGTGGCAAAAAATCCGATCACCAAAGAAGGTCTGACTGCCTCAGAACTGCCAAATTCATTGTGTTAAAAATGCCATTGATAAAGATCTGGGCAAGTCAATGCATGCAATTGCCAAAGACATGAGGATGTCTGAAGCATTGATACAAAGATGTGTGTCAGAGGACTTGAGGTACAAGTCCTACAAAATGAAAAAAGGCCAATTACTGACAGCCAAGGCCAAGGAGAAGCGATTGAAGCATGCGTGTGTAAGCATGCAAGCTATTTGCATGCAAAAAATTTTATTTTCTTTGACAGTTTACACAGTGCCGTGCATTGTCCATAAAAATGGAGCCAAGAGAAGAATTCACCTTTCCACAGGAATGGAAAAGGAAAGCTGTGTTGTTTGCCATTCGTGCCAGACACGACAATGCTACCATTGCAAAGTTCTTTGATTTGATGACCACGTGGGTGTGGAAAGTCACCAATCAACTCAAAAAGTCTGGAGATGATAATGAAGCTGTGGCAAAAAAATCCAATCACCAAAGAAGGTCTGACTGCCTCAGAACTGCCAAATTCATCAATCGTGTTAAAAATGCCATTGATAAAGATGTGGGCAAGTCGATGTGCACGATTGCCAAAGACATTAGGGCATCTGAAGCCTTGATACGAAGATGTGTGTCAGAGGACTTGAGGTACAAGTCCTACAAAATGAAAAAAGGCCAATTACTGACAGCCAAGGCCAAGGAGAAGCGATTGAAGCACTGTAAAAAACTTCTCAACAAACTCAAACATCCTCTGCAGCATAGCAGGATTTGGTTCTTCTCTGACAAGAAAAAGTTTTGCCAGGATCAAATGGTAAGCAACCAAAACAACTGTTGATGGGCTGTGTGCTCTGAAGATGTTCCATAACTCATGCAGACCAAGTTTCCAGCCACCGTGATGATGTTTGGAGTGGTTTTGTCTGAAGGTCAGCTCATGCCTCTGTACATCTTCCAGAAGGGCTTATAGGTCAACACAGTGGAGTGCCTGAAGGTTGTGGAGATGCATGTACTGCCCTGGATACATAAGGTGGCCGCTGGAAGGCCATATGTGTGGAAACAGGACCCAACACCCAGCCATACATTGAGAAAAACGCAACTTTGGCTGAGCAACAACTTTGCTGATTTTGTCCTGCCTGACATTTGGCCACTGAACTTGCTTGACCTGAATCCAATGGACTTTTTTGTGTGGGGCGCGATTGAGAGATGCACTAACAAGATTTCACGCAAAACAAAGGATGAATTGATCAAACGGATCAAGAAAAAATTCAAGACCATAACAAAGCCCAAATCGTGAGAGCCTGTTTGAGGTTCCAAGGTCGCAATGAAGCTGTGATTGATGCTAAAGACGATTTTATTGAATAAATTGCAATTTTATACATCAGTCTATTTTGTGTTAAAATTTCATTGTAATTGGTTTACCCATTTTTGAAAAAATTGATTTTTTGTGAAAGTCTGACTTTGTATTCTAAATACCGTGCGCACCCTGTAAGAATATCAAAAATCAAACAAAGAAAGTGGTTGCTAATTCTATGAGGAAAGGAGATGAAAAAGAGTTAACAAAATTGAACAAAAAACCAAATAACATTTTATGGGGCCAGGGTTTGGATGAACGTTACTGCTCATCAAGAGAAGAATAAGAATAAGGAGATGAAGACAGGCAAGAAAAGGGCAGGAGAAAAGAAAAAGAGAAAACAGGTGACCAATTTTAAGGAAGCTGTGTGCTGCCCTACTGCAATCATTCAAGGGGGCAGCATAGCAAAAAAATGAAGGGGAGTGCCCAGGGTAACTGGGACTCTTGGGAAATCCAACAGCCATTTTGACCCAATTCAAATGGGGTTGGGGACCGCACCACCACGTTGAGGCAGCTGTTGATTGGTGCAGTGGTTTCAGTTGTAAATGGTTTACTCTATCTGTGTGAAGTCATATCGGAATGGGTTGACAAGACATTGAAAAATGATGACATAGATGCTGTCACTCAAAACAAATCTGCCAGTCATCTTTTGTCAATGGAGAATTTTGGCATTTACTTTTCATTGCATGTCCTGCAAAAGCCCTTGATTATTTTAAGCCTGGTATGTACAGAAGTTAAGCAACCCAGGATAAGTGTTGAAAAGGTTTGTTAGTTACTGAAAGCTGTCTTATCAGCAGTTTCATGGAATGCAGCAACAGACAATGAGGCGTCTGCATTTTTAAATGCGTGCAAAAAAGTCAGCTGCTGAAATTGAACTGCAGCTGCCATCTTGACCGTGTGCCATTGGTAGATGGACAGCAAAATCTTCAAATGATCAGCAACAGCACATTTCTACAATAAATGTTTTCTTTGAAAGCATTTAGACACATTTTTGCAGTTTTTCTGCTATGGGCCTTTTTGCTACCAAGATCAAAAACAGTAAATGATTACATTTTGAATGCCATGATTATTATGTGCCAATTTTCCAAAAATTTGTATGTGCTGTGTAAAGTAAAAGTATAAATGCATTTTGTTATTTTTTTAATTCTTAGAAACTCAAAGCACCATTTTGAAAGAAGGTAAAACTCTGGTTTTCAAAATTCAAAGCCTAGGATGAAAAATATAAACCCAAATCAAACACTACTGCTAAGACCAGTTCAGAGCTTGTAGAAGGGTCTAGGCTTTAACAAAAAAACTCACTCTACAATCTTCACATGTACAATGAGCTTCTAAGTTTTTGACTTGCCAATCTGAATATTTTTATATTAAAGCTGAACTTTCCTTTGCACCTTGCTTGAACAATCTTGAAAGACTTGTGTTTTCACACAAATACTCATCTTCTCCATCAACTTAGGCATGATTAGACTATGTTTTGTTTATTGTTACTTATTAATATTTCCCTGTGACAATCCAAAAAGAAAAAGAATAAAGTTATTGGGAAAGATTTCAGAAGCTGTTGCTTTGTTTCAACATAGATGCAACACCCTTGTATGCGCATGCATATGATATCTAAATAGCAAAAATTGCTGTTGAGTATGTCAAGGTGTTTTTGAAGAATTCTCAACTATGTTGTGTTCTCTATTTTTAAGTTTTGAGGAACCAAACAAAAATCCAAAATAATACTTTATTAAACGTAATTAAATTAACATATGAATAATTTACACAACAAAATTCTCCAAAGCTTTTTGTCCCCTCTCGGGGACTTCATCAGGGCTAAACAGCTTAATTTAATTATGTTTAATAAAGTATTATTTTGGATTTTTGTTTGGTTTCTCAAAACTTGGAAGAAAAGTTTCCCTATATCTGAAATTTAGTTCTTTATTTTTTTGATGGTTTTTTGTTTTCACTTCTCTCAGCCTTGGCTACCTTTCTTCTTTGTCCTTGTTGCCACATAAGCCATTCTACATTTCTGGCAGGACTGGAACACTGCTATTAGCACTTGTGGGTGATTTTTTAATCTGGCCAAGAGTATAACTTTGTTTTGATAAATTTGTTACTTTTTCGTTTTTAGTTAAAAACAAAGAAGTTATTTTGGTAATAAATGTTTAGCAAAATCAGATGTTTGTTTGAGTGATAAATAATTTATGGGTGGTATAAAACTTCAGTAATGCTTTTATTAATGACCATTTCATTATACTCTTGCAAACATAAGCTCTAACGTTTTCATCTAGCTCTCTTCAAGAGTGTTGCTAGAATGGCAGCTTAACAATGCAGCAAAGAATTTATACTGTAGGGGGCAGTTTGTGATTGGTAGACTGAATCAGAACGTTTTGAGAAGTCCAAATTATAAAGAGCTAATTTCAAAGTATAAACAAATTCCTTTTGATGACAAAGTTCAGGTTTTAATGTTTTAATACAAGTTGCTTCCTAAAGTGGAAAGATGAAAAAAGTGCAATCTTCCATTAGCCAAAATTGAAAAATGTTTGCCATCATAGTAAATTGCTCAGTCTTTATTTTCTAGTAGATGTCCAATTGCAAAGTAGCTTGTTGGTATAAGTTGAGATGCTGATTTGCACTTGCGTTTGATGGAAAGTTGCTCTCATTGCAGTTTGCTTCTTATCAATTTTGGTACATGTTGTTTTATTTGGTCCTGCAACCTTAAAGATGTGTGGCCTACATACTGACAATCACAAGCAGCACATGTATTGGTATATGACCATACTTTTTTTCAACTTTCACCAACAAGCTACTTTGCAATCAGACAACATCTCATAGAGAATAAAGAATGCAATTCACTATGATAACAAACAATTTTCAATTTTGACTAATGGAAGATTTCATCTTTCCACTTTAGAAGCAACTTATATTAAAACCTTAACTTTATTGTCAAAAGGAATTTGTTTATACTTTAAAATCAGCTCATTTATAATTAGGACTTCTCAAAACATTCTGATTCGATCTACCAATCAGGATGCATTTAATATCATCCAATCAGAAACCACCTCCTCCAGTACAAATTCTTTACTGCATTGTTAGGCTGCCATTCTAGCAACAACTCTTGAAGAGAGGTCTACAAAAACATTAGAGTTTATATTTCCAAAGGAGTATAATGAAATGGTCATTAATAAAAGCATAAATGATAAATATGTTAGTAGCTTGGTTGCACTAGCTGCACTATGTGAGAAAGATAATAATCATGTTATTACCAATATATAGATGACGTTTTTGTCATTTAGCTATGGATTTTGTAAGTGACTTTGTCACAATGTCTCCTGTGTGATAACCTATTATTTAGCAATCCGTTTTTTCCTTTTGAAATTGATTGGCATTTTTTAAACTTTTCATAGAAACAGCTTTTAAACTGCTGATTGAACTTTTTGTAGCATTTGCAGTTGGTAGTAGCTTGCAGCTTTACATTGGAGGGGCCTTGCATGTAAATCATCCAGCTGGAAGAAGGGTTCTCACACAGCAAGGTCTTTGCCTGGAAGCAGCTGAATACCAGCACCATGCTACTGACTTTTCTACCTTTCAGAATTTGTGGTTGAAGTAGTGCCTAAAAAAATTATCTTTACTTAATTTTTGCTGATTGTGAAATGCACAGCTGATTGTAATACAAAGGTGAAAATGATTAAGAGTCACTGATCAAAGAAAAAGTAATGTGTTTATTTTGTTATACTGTTTAAGTTAAATGTGTGAATTTAGATATTTTATTGTTAAACAAGTTTATCATTTGCCATGCCATCAAAATTGAATGATTATGAAATACTTGGCATTGTTGGATCTGGTTCATATGGTAAATGTGTTAAAGTAAAACGCAGAAATGATGGAAAAATTTTAGTCTGGAAAGATATGGAATATGGAGCCATGACAGAAAGTGAAAAGCAACAGCTTGTTTGTGAGGTCAATCTTCTCCGTGAATTAAAGCATCAATATATAGTACGCTATTATGATCGAGTGATTGATCGTTTGAATTGTCGCTTGTATCTAATTATGGAATTTTGTGCGGGAGGAGATTTAGCTTCTTTGATAGGCAAGAATCGAAAATCAATGAATTACTTTAAAGAGGAATTTGTTTTGAAGGTAGATATTTTTTTGTATAAACTTAAATGATAATGCTATGTAGTAAAACATGCAAATTTGTGCATATTGTGTAAATTCAAGCAAATGGTTATGTTTAATACATAAATCATAACTTTATATAAATATTTATGGTATTGAAGCATGAGTCATTTGTTATGTGTCTATGTTTCTTAACTTTTGAACTAACCGGCAGTAGAAGATAAAAAATACAATAGTTACCACTGGCCGATGTGATGGCAAGGTGGTTAGAGCATTTAATTTGCAGTCAATAGACTTTGAGTTCATTCTCCTGGTTGAGTCATATAAAAAGACTTTTAAAAATGTAATCCACAGCTTCCCTGCTTGGTGCTTGGCATTTAAAGAAAGGTTGTGGAGAACAAGCTGGCAAGTTTGCTTGTTGTGTCCTTGGACAAGGCACTTATCAAGATGCCCCCACCTTTATGTGGAAGGCAAGTGGTCTAGTTTCCCTCTGAGGAGAGGGTTGGTGGCAGGAAGGGCATCTGACTGTAAAAACAAAATGCCGATTAGAAATTATCTGCTGTGGCAACCCCTAATCAAGAAAAAAGCTGAAAAGCAACAACAATAGTTACCACTGTAATTGCTAGGGAGATAGAACTAAAGGATTTGATAATGTTTCTATAAGCAATCAGATGACTAAATCCAGTAATTTCAATTATATTTTGGTCAAAACATAGGTCAATATGTAAAACATGTAAATATTGTAAAATTTGGCATTGCATAAGACACACAATTGTTTTTAAAGGGTAATTTGGTTTTATGAAGTTGGAAGTTTTTAGACCCTCTGAGGTTTCACCTTCAATCGCTGTGAATTACTCCAACCAAAACATATTCATATGATCTTTGTAGTTGTGCTTGATGACAGTAGTAACATCTTACGAAAAAAAGTTATAATTTTGAAAAGGGCTTAAATTATACCTAAAATGCTTTTTCCAAAGGCACAACAGGCATATGTAAAAAAATATTCAAGTAAGACTTTGAACTCTTAATGTTACAGTGTCTAATAAGGTGTTTCATTTAGGCACATGATATAGCAGGGAAAAAACTAATGATTTCATTTAAAAATAACGATCAAACAACTTGGAGTGAACCACAAGAACAATGTTCCCATTAAACACAGAAAAAACACAGATTTGCAAAAACATGTCTGGTGAATTTGCATTTTAAATTTAACAGTACATAAAAAAGTTGGATGTTTTTTGGGAGCTTTTTTTCGTTATGTTAGAATTTTTGTAATTTTCCTAGAAAATCTTTAATCAACTGTTTAATTCATGGGGAAACAGTGGAAAAAGAATCCATGCTTGGTCTGATACTTTTTTAGGGCATGACAACATCTCATGTAAACATTGTGTGGCTGTTGAGCAATGCATGATGACAACTTATGTATTGATCACGCTGTTATCACACTTTTTTCTATTAGAAATTATCTTTCAAGCAATTAACATAAAGTAAGATCAAACAATTTTTTTTCTTTACTTTTCCTTACCATTTTCATTCATAGCTAAAGAGCAGTAGCAGTGAGCAGCTCTCAAACTTCAGTTTAGCACAAGACATGATTTATTAAAGGAAATACACAATAGGAATTGGTTAAAGTCTATGTCTTTTTTTTATGTTTTAATGATAATTTCAATTCAACTTGTTGAGATAAAAAAAAGCACATAGCTCTCGGTTTTAGTTTAGTTCAAAAATACCATTTTTTGGGAAAATAGATCAGTTTTTGCATGTAACAAGTAAATGAAAAAGAGCCACCAAATTGTCAACTAAAAAGCCACTAAAAACAGAAAGTTGTGCATTGCGCAAATAAATCTTGTTGGTGGTACAGAATTTTAATATAGCTTTGAAATAAGCTGTTTGAGCCTTAAGCTTTTTGTAATGCTCTCATCAGTGGTATTATCATGCCAAAAGGTAAGATCTAGTAAGTGTTTTATGTGATTAATTTGGACGTTAGGCAATCAAGGCAAGCCAATAATAGCACTAGCATTGTAAAGCCACCAAAGAAAGATTTCACAATAGTGAAATGCTAAAGAAAGTGCAGCAAGAGGCCAAATAAGAACACCAAAATTATCAAAAGAGTTTAAGAGTGCAAACAAACTTTTCCTGTTTGCATAACACTGGGCACTGAGTCTTGATATAAGCAGCCTCTAAAACAGCGGTTTTTAATCTGGTTTCCCACTAAACCCAATCACCAAGTTTGGATTTCCCACTCTGTTATTTTCAGAGATCATGTATTACAGCCAAATATAGCTTGTACTGGCTAGTAGCCCTGCCTGTGGTATATAAGCTCCTGGTAACAATGTAACAATTAAAATGATTTTACTTAAAAATTAATAACCACATCATATTATAACACAAAAAATAAAGTGTTTATTTTGATGTGGTTTTGTGATTGTTTTCTTTTCATTGACATCTCGATGCGAGGTTCAATGGTAGAAAGCAAGCAGTGTAAGGCATTCTTTAATTCTAGTTTGTTGTGAGTTTTGGTCTTAATAACAACAGCCAAAGAAAAACTCACTTTGCATAGGTTGTTGAAAACCATATTGGCAACTTCAAAGCATCTTCACTCAGGAGAGGATACATATACTTTATTTGCAGTCAAAAAGGCCCCAGTTCTATGCTTTTAAAGCTATCTTTTGCTGCATGGTCATGGATAAGTTCCAGAGATTCTTCTTAAGCTGCGGTTTAAACTTCTACTTGACATAGAAAAGAATTCCTTGTAACTTTGATCCTTGGATCATCATTGGAAAGGTCTGAAAAATATTTTTGAAATTCTTACTCAACACAGCACAGATGTTCAGCAATGTCACTTCTGAGCTCAATATGTAGTTTTCCATCACCAACAGTAACGCTCAGATTGTGGAATATATCAATGACTCCTTCATCTAATGTTTTCCACAGGGTAAGTTTGACAATAAAGATGTTGAAGCAGTTGGAATGAGCAATCAGGTTACTATCTTTTCCTCAAAGCTTCAAGTTTAGAGCATTCAGCAAGTTGAAAAAATCAAATAGGTATGCCAGCCTCACCTGATAAATAAACCTGATAAACATGCACAAAGGTGTAAAAATGCATACAAATTTACATATATTTATCTTTAAGTCTTAAGTGACATAGTAGTAGCTAAAGTTTACCCACAAGTTATGTAAATTATATACCTTGAAGAGACCATGACTAAACTGAACTCACAAATTATGTTTGCCTCGTTTCTGCAAAAATTGCTTGATCTCGGCTAGGGATGGGCAATTCAGAATAATATACTATTCTAGAATAGTTAAACCAAATCCAGAATCCGAATCCTATTTGGCGATTAGCACAATCAATATGAATGCATTTATTACAAGTTCACAACAACAAAAGCACAATCAGAGAACGAGTTTATTGCAGTGCAATCAAATTATGTCTGCACGTGTGTGCATCATGAGAAAACGGATGCATTCGATCAATGTTTGTGTGTGCGAGTTAGTTTTTGAATCATTGCGTGCAAATAATACTTTTACAAAAAGAAAATCTGTGAACAAGCAACGTGATAAAGCTTGCAAGCAGGATATTAACCGAATCCTATTGGATTCGGATAGTTTGGGATTCAATATTCTGAATTGCCCATCCCTAATCTCAGCTAATAGATCCCACACTCGAGCCAGCATGTTTCATTTGAATAACCATCTGACCTGAAAGTAGTATTATGCGTTTGTATAGTGATTCTAAAAAGGTATTGTACAGGGACTTATGTTTATTTGAAACAATAGTATCTCGTGTTGTGAATTCATTTCTTTGCATAGTTGATGGAACAGGTGGCTTTTTACAGCAGATGCCTTGACATAATTCACAATTTTGATTATGATTTCCAGCACAGTATTTAAAGTCTTTGGCAGTGGCTTTGAAGCAAGAGCTGTCAGTGAAGTAAGCAATGTGTGCCTTGTATTCTTGGATTTTTCTGCTTGACCAGTGCAGTAAACTCTAAACGACTGCCTATCATAGCAGGCGCTCCATCTGTACACTTAGCTATGAGATTGTTCCAACTCAAATTATTCTCTTCAAAAAAAATCGGGAACCACTTGGAGTACATCGACAGCTTTGGTAGTAGTTCTCAAAAGGCGACAAAATAAAAAATCTTTCTTGATACTCGCACCAGACACATAGCAAATGTAAACAAGAAGTGTGACAAGTTAGCAACATGTGTTGACTCATCCAGCTGAATTGCAAATGGTAAAGCTGAAGATGTTACTGCTGAAATGAGCTGAATTTTAATATCACTAGACATTTTGACAATTCTGTTCTTGATTGTCTCATTAGAAAGGGAAAGTTACTTTAACTTGTTATAAGGTTTGTCATCTAAAACTATTTTAGCACAGTCCAGGAGGCACAAATTTACTAGCACTTCCGCAATGGTATGAGGCTTTGCTAGTTTAGCAATACAAGGTGCAACAACATAAGATGCTTTAATGATAGAAAAATTTGCTTGGTAAAATGTACTTCCTGTGTACAGCTTGACACATTTGAGACAACCTTTTTTAGATTTGAAGTACTCAATTGACTTGCTAGCTTGCTTCTTGTGGACATTGTTCAAATGCTGCTTGAGCTGAAAGGTTTTAAATAGCTGTTAGCCAGCATCTTCATGCATAACACACACTGCGAGATATCCTCTCCATCCTTCTGAAGGCACGTAAACCCATACTTGATGTAGTTTTGTACTTTTGCTTAATTTTAATATTAGCCTTTGCAGTCGACATTTTTACACATTTTACACTAAATTTTTACAAAAACTAAAAGTTTGTTAAAAGTAAGGCTGGCATACTTCACTTCAAAAATATTTTGTAAAAACGTTGTAACTTATGCTAATTGACCATTAGTTTATGGCTTGCATACAAATATCGTTCAAGCGAGAAACATAGTATATATGAAACAATGTACTGAATCAGTGGTTTCCAACTTGTGTTAACTCACGACTCACTAATTTACCAGAAATTTTATATTGCAAACAGTGCTATTTATTTATATACAAGTAATACTGTAGTTATTTAGGTACAGCTTAACTATGAGACCTACACTTGTCTAATTTCTAAGATTGCCATTCGTGCACTCAAAACCACAGCAATTGTTTTGTAAACAGACTGTGTTGTTATGCAATAAATGTGTTCGTTCATTTGTTTAATCGTTTCTTGTGAATAAAATGCTAGTAAAATACAAAGTGAGTTTTGTTTCATTTGGTGCACCTTATAATTTGGTATGTCTTGTGTTTGAAAATAAAAGCATTAGAAGCTGTATATTGATACTGTGCCTTATAATACAATGCACCTTATGGTCCAAAAAATGCAGCACATTAGCTGTCTTGTTTTGACATAGCACATCAAATCACTGTGTAATGTTTGATATCGCTATGCACATTTCTCTTTCAATGTCTATTTACAGTAGAGTGGTACTTTGTTTTTAAATCCACAACAGCAGAAAAGCCAGCTTCACACATGTAAGAAGCAGCAAAAAGAATCCAAACAATGCACCATTTGGGAACCTCTGCACTAATCGTTTGAAAAAATTAACTATGTGACTAAATAATCAGGTTTAGGTTTTTAGATATTTGAGTAAACTTCAAAACAATTTCCAAGGCTGCAGACTGGAAAGAATTCCCAACTGCATGGATATAATTTTCCACTAGTGGAAATTTCCTGTTGGTTAAGAACCATTGCTCTAAAAGATTAAGGTGGAAAGAGCTGCATGCTATGGTAAGGATTGAAAACTGCTTGTTGTCATAGTTTAATGCTCATTGATCATTATCTAAAAGATACTGACCAATGGCAGAGTCACAGTTCGGTTTGGTGTCATTTTGTTTGCACGACCTGTGTGGTTGAGATCAGCGTGGACTGGTCAATTGTTGTCTTAACCATTGCAGAACATGTTGCTTGGTGCAATCCTGTAGTCATTGAGATGTTCACTCTGCATACCAACTATCACAGCGCACTTATATTCACATATGACAAAACTTTTTTGAGTGGTAGGTAGAACATTCTTGCAGGGAACTGGCAGCATGCACTTTGTGTAAAGACCAAGCGAGTGCTGACAGAACCACAGCAGTTTTCATGTGATCTGACTGAACCAAATCACTTAGTCTAGACCAGCAGTCGGCAACCTTTCACTAGTTGTGGGCCAAAACTAAAATCTGCAACCTCTCAGTGGGCCATATAAATTTACCATTAATAATGTTGTTGTTAAAACTTGTGACTTTATGAAATTTTAATTAGAATAACTGCTGATTTTAACAGTTCATAATGGCAGCATGAAATGCACCTTACATTTATTGATACCGGCAGGAAAACATTAATGCAATATTTCATGTTGTGTTTTATTTGAAAGTTTTTGAAGTTCAGGTGATAAGTTGATGAGAAAAGAAGCATAGCATCTTGCAAATGTTCATCAATAGGTTGTGCTCCCAACTTAGTCTTGATTAGTTTCATTGTCATAAATAATTGTTTATACGCATAAGTGCTGCCAAATATGGATGCCATCTTTTTGGCATGTTTAACAAAGTTAGGATATCGTTTGGATTGAACATATTTTTTATAGAAGTCCAGTGGTGTTACATGCTCACAATGAAACTTTGATTTTATCTCATTGCTATGCTACAGCTCAATTAACTTTATTTGATGTTTTTCTGGTGCAGCATTGACCTATGTATCAAATGGAGTACTAAACAGTCATTTTTGCAAGAATGAATGTCACTAAAGCAAGATAAAAATTCAGTTCTTAAGTGTCGTGTCACAGATACAAATAAAGTAGTGCTCATAGGTTTGTTCTCTTGCAGTGTAGCAAAGTGAGCATAATTTGCAGTTCTCAACTGAATTTCTGAAAGTCGAGAGTGTTGTTTTGAATGCGCGTACATAACTCCACATCTTATGTATCAATCTGAGCTGTCCCTGAAGCTGCAAATTCCGGTTGTCCAAATGTGATGTCAAATCAACCACAAATACAAAATTAGAAACCCATTCTTGATTGTGAAATTCAGTAGCATTTGTGTTTTTTCAAGAAAGATTGATATTTTTTCTCCCAATATGTACATTCTTTGTAGCATTTCACCTCGACTAAGCCAATGTACATTGCAGAAATAAAGCTAATCTCCATACAAACCACTGTTTGTAAAAGTAGTTGGCAAAATTGACGATGGTTCAACCATTGGAAGAAAATAAAGTTCACAACCTTTACCACTATGTCTATGATGCTCTTTAAGGTTGACACCTTTGCACACAATGCTTCCTAATGAATGAGACACTGTAAGTTTATAATGTCTCTATTAATTCCATGGTCTTCCATGTGTTTTTTAAGCAAAGACTCAACACCTATATTTTTCCAACCATTGATGGGGCTCTATCAGTCGTTGTTGAAACCAATTTTGAGAGATTCAAATTCATGGCTTTAAGGCATTGAAGTAATGGTTTCAGAATATTGGTTCCTGTAGTAGTACCCATCATAGGAAGCAGTTGAACAAAATTTTCAGCAACATAAACATCTCTGTTTACTCCACCCACAAATGCTGCCAGCTGAGCTGTATCTGTTGTGTCTGTGCTCTCATCTATCGCTATTGAGAAGAATTGTAGATCTTCAAAACAATCTTTTTTGTTGTATTTCATGTTCTCAGAAATCTTTCTTATTTGTCAGGTTATGGTTTGTGCTAAAAAACTGAAACCAAAAAACAATTTTATGTTTTTTGAACATGTGGTTTCAGCAACAACCATTATACATTTTTTCACAAAGTCGCCATCAGTAAACAGTCTCTTGTCTTTTGCTATAAATTGTGCTACCTTGTATCTAGCAAGAATAATTTTTCCAATTCAGTGGTTTGTCTTTGAAATACAGAATTCTGCTGTTTTAAGGTGTTTTTAAGTTGATTAAATTTGTTTTTTCTTGTTTGACCCGTAAACCTGAAAAAATTAACATTCTTTGTATGATAAAGGCGCTTTTTGTTAAATTCCTTATTTTCAGCAACAGAAATGTTGCAAATCAAACACGTGGGTTCACCAAAATTGTTAATAAAAAAAGTAATGAAAGTAATACAACAAGCTAGCGATGCACCTGGAGCATTTTGCTCAAAAAAGTATTTGTTCTCCCATTTTTCATTAAAAGCTCAACACTCAGCATCAACTTTTCTACATTTTGTCAACACTGCCAGAATGCTAAAAATCGATAAATATATGCTTAATGACCATTGTTAGCTAAACTTGTCAGTAAATATTAAGTAAAGTTACAATTAGAAATTGTGGTATATCATACATTTCAATTACAAAGCTAAAACTGCCAAGCACTTGTATGAAACCCTTTCTATGACTTCCACTCAATTCTCTCCTTGGGCGCAGCTATACTACTACGATTGGATATGCCAACAAATTTGAAAGAAAGGTTAAATGCAAATATAACACAAATTGGTGTCAGTTATCAGTTATGCAAACAGTACGTCATTGAATATGAGACACTTGGTTTACTTAAGTGTCATAAGGTGTTAAGACTTAAGTAATAGTGTACAAGAAAATAGTTGAATGCAACATTGGCTGAAAAAAGCGTAGGAAAGTACAACAGGCTTGCATTCACCATTATAATACAGTTGGCAGACTTTTATAGTGAATCAAAGCTTCATGCTAGCCCATAAAGTTTGATTTCTATCAAGATAGTATCTCATAAGTATACAGTGCCAGATAATTGCAAGAAGGGCAGATCAATAAAATAAAATACACTACCACTAGGTGGGCCATATAATTATTAAAATTGTAAAAAAAAACTGTGGGCTGGATGATTTTGTTTGGCAGGTCAGTTCCAGCCTGTGGGCTGTAGGTTGCCGACCCCTGCTCTAGACCTTCCCTTTTGATGCAATAATGCCACTGATGAGAGCATCACAAAAAGCTTATGGCTCAAACAGCTTTTTTCAAAGCTGTATTAAAATAAATCTTCCTCTGAAGCAGTGTTGTTTCTAGTCACATTCCAAAAACCACAAGATATGAAATTTATTAAAACATTAGTTTTTAGCAAACCAAAAGTAATTAAACATTTGAACAGCTTGAACTGTGCAGCATCACAAGTCATTTAGTTTTCAGGTAATGCTAGTTTTGGTTTTCAGATAATGCTTGTATTTTTTAATGGAAATGCAATTAATGCACCATTCAACCTTAAATGCAGACTTTAGTTTGTCCTTGGAATAATGATTAAAAATATTTTGGTTTGCTGGAAAAAAGAATGATGCCTAGTTTGCAATCTTTGTTTTCAGACAGTAATTGAATTTTTCAAGATGATAATTCATTGTTTTACCATATTAACAAAATGTGAAAATGATACAGAGCTGATCAATTAAAAAAAAGAGAGTAGCCAGCAATAGATTTCCTAGAGTAACAAACAAAGAGAGCTGAAAAAACAATTTATTGCTGCTGTTTCAAGTTATTTTCCTTAGAGAGTTGATAAAACTAGTAGATACACTACCATACCCTTGCAAGATGCAGATCAAAAATTACGGATCCAGTAAGATATTAAATCAATTCTATCCTTCCAATGAAAGGTGCTCTTTGTTTTGACTGGAGGTCTCTAAATAGTTGGTCGTGAGACCTTGCACTTTAAGCCACAAAAAAATTTCACTTTACCAAAATGATTCTGATGTAATGACACATTTTTGTTATGTTTGTAGGTGCATACAAGTACCAACAATTTAAGTGATTTCTTTACATAGTGTAGCATCAGTTGTATCAGTCTAGTTTTGGTTTATAATTGCACAGTGTTTTTTGTAGTGTTTGTTTCTTATGTCACAGTCACACTTTATGTGTATCTAAACATTGCGTCACTGTGGTTAAAAAAATTCCCTTTAATACTGCATGTAAGTGAGCTTGGGATAAATTTTGAGTTTTTATTAGAAATGAATATTGAACATTAAGAGCAGCTGCAATGAATGCTCTGATTCCTTTTCCATCTACCTATTCATGTGAAATGACATTTTTCACTTTATTATACACTAGCCGGCATTGCCTGGCGTGGGCCCTTCATTAGTGATGTTGGGTTTAATATATTGGTTCAACTGGCTGCGCCAGCTTCACCCTTCTGGCTCTTGTTTGAGCAGTAGTGAGAAGTTAATAAATTTTATGCACTTTCACAATTCCTGCATCCAAAATTGTGATCATATTCTCATGATCATGACCGATAATGCTCCCAAAGTATTTTGCCACAAATTATCGCCAATACTTGTGAGGGAGAACGGATTGAAGAAGTCAGAACTGATGATAGCAAGTAAACGGTGGTTGCTTTCACAATTACAGAAATAAACTATTTAGTGATAAGCCTATTTTGCAATGTGGTGCTGCCCCTTTCCTATTTATATCTGTGGCATTAAGTTCTTTTGGCTGCACTATTTGTCTTATTTTTGGCATAATGACGAAGGCAGCTATGGCTTCCTCACAATCATTCACCATATTTTAGTAGCACCCATCAGGCCGAGTTATTTTCCAACAAATGTTCTCTGTAAATACAGTTTTACAAATTGTTAGGGTTGTAATTTTTTGGTGATTTTTTCTTAAACTTGGGATTTTATTACAATGCTGTGAGGCAGGGGTGGGTAAACTGCAGCCTGCAATGAACTTTTGTGTGGCCTGCAAAAGCCTCAAACAAATAATTACAATAAAATTAATAAAATTTGATAAAAATCATATTACTACAATTGTGTAAAGTTAGATTTATGCTGTCAAACTGTGATGACTGACAGTAGTTCCCAATCAATCAAAAATAATATAAAAAGAGTTTTGTTTCCTGCAAAGAATTTCATTTGTAATATCTCTGACAATTTAGAGCTGGGAATATATTCGAATATATTTTGGAGTAGCGTACATGTGTGACCATGCTAACATTTTCTAGCAGCCCGCTAAAACAGAACATTTAGAAAACTTTGCTTTAAACCGAACTTTTTTCCATGAGTGGTCAATTTTACTGTTTGAAGGTACCAAAAACATAGCACTGACAATATTTAGATATATTTGATTTCACTCTTGATTTTAAGCATGTTTTCTACTGCTACAAAAATTTAGAATGTTAAATTAATTGCTGTGACAATCATGGTTAGAACTGTAAAAACTGATTGTAAAATACTTCATTGTCACGTAACATTGAGAACAAACTATCACGCATGATCGACACGCTGTATTGTTTTTTAAGAAACCAGAGATCAGAAGTTGGCAGTTAGTTAAAGTTAATTTACAAATTTTAAGAAATAGTAAACCCATGCACACTTCTAAAAGAAAACGTAAAATTGCTGATAAGAATGTTGCATGTTTAATGAAGGATGGACAAGCAAATATTTCTTTAGTGATATAGAGAATAAAGCTGTGTGTTTATTGTGTCAAGAAATGATAGCAAAAGGAGTTCAATTTAAAATGACATCATGAAACCAAATATAAAAAATTTGGCTGCAATTTTTCTGAGGAAGAACAAAAACTAAAAGTTGAGGAGTGTGTCAAGAAACTGAAAAAGCAACAGACATTGTATATAAATCAATCAGCTCTTCAAAGTAGTGCTACTGAAGCAAGTCTTATGGTAGCCTACAATCTCGCTAAACACAATAAGCCTTTTTCAGATGGCAAGTTCATCAAGCAGTGCATGGTAGAATGTGCAAGAGTAATGTGTCGTGATGTAAAAAGCAAATTTAAAAGCATTTTGTTGTCAAGAAGAACTGTTGGGCGTTGCATTGACTTGATCAGTAACCAACTCACAGAACAGCTAATGATTGCAAGTAATTATTTTGTCTGGTTTTCGTTGGCGCTGGTGAAAGCACAGATGAAGAAGACACCGCCCAATTATTAATCTTTATCTATGGAATTAATAAAAATTTCGTTATCACAGAAGAATTACTTGGCCTTGAATCAATGAAAGACACAACCACTGGTAAAGACTTGTTTGAGCATGCTGTGCATTGTGTGGAAAAAGTAGCTTATCCTGGAACTAAATTGCAAGCATTACAACAGATGAGGCCAAAGCTTTCACTGGAAAAAATGTGGGCATGGCCAAGCTTTTAAAGAAAAAGTTAAAAGCAGAAAAAGCAATGATGACATGTCGTTTCATTGCATTTTGCTTCAGGAGAGCCTTTGTAAAGCTCCCCTAGATCTAAAACACATGATGGATCTTTTTGTAAATGTGGTGAACACGATCAGAGCAGGAGGGGGGGATCAGAGCAATGGGCACACCAGCATTGACAATTTAAGTCTGCTAGAAGATCTGAAGGCAGAGTATGGAGACGTAATTTATCACAACAAGTGTGGTGGCTGAGTCTGGGCAAAGTGATAAAAAGAGTTTGGTCATTGCAGGATGAGATTCTCTTATTTTTAGACATGAAAAATATATTCCATGACTTCGTTACAAAAGTGAAATGTGAGAAATAGAGATACAAATTGATGTTTGCTGCTGATATATTTGAAAAATTAAACAAATTAAATGTGACATTACAAGGAAAGGGGTTATTGGCACATGAAATGTGGAATCATGTAAAATCATTCAGAGCTAAGCTAGATCTATTTGCAAGGCAAGTGGTAGATGGCAATTTTTGTCATTTCCGTTAGGCAAACAGAAAGCGCCCCAAAGTTTTCAGTTTCGTTTTATTTCAGCCTATAAAATTCAGAATAGTCTGATTAGAAAGCCATGTTTAGTGCTTGCAAAGAGAACTTTCACATTGTAGTTTGAACCTAACCGCTAGCCATGTATGTCAACAGCCTACTCAGTAGCCCTCTATGATTATATTTTATAGAGTTAAGTCTTGAGTTAATCTTAATTGAGTTCATGATTTAAATAGGGTAATAAAAATGGCTAGTAGACAGTGCAAAACTTCATCAAATTGCTTTTGTTATGTATGTGGATATTACATCAGCGACCAGCATTCTTTACATAAAATTGTGAAAGGAACAAAGTATTGGACAGTGTATAGATTATATTTTGGGATGGACATTGGCAATCAGGACAAGTCCTGGGCAACACATGTAATCTGTGGCAGCTGTTGATCTAATCTTGAAGAATGGTTGAGGGGTTCTGAAAGAGTTATGTCATTTGCAGTTTCCAGAGTTTGGAGAGAGCCCCAAAATCATCATGATGATTGCTATTTTTGCATGATAAACATTTCGAAGTATCACAAGGTTAGAGGAAGAAGAGCTATGACGTATCCAAGTATACCCTCATCCATTGCACCTGTTCCTCACAGTGACACTTTACCAGTTCCAAACCCACCATCAAATGTGAGTAATTTTCTGTGGGTAAGTGTAACTAACAGTAATTTATATGTTCTGAGACTGGATCCAATTTCTTGCTATGTACTTGTTCTTTATCATTTCAGGTAGAAACGTACTTAAGTGAAGACTCAACAACAGCAAGTGAAAATTCAGACATTGATGCAGAATATGCACCAACAACAAGTGCAGAACCTCATTTTCCAACTAAACAAGAATTGGATGATTTAATATGTGATCTGGGTCTTACAAAATCTGGAGCAGAGTTATTAACATCCAGACTGAATGAGTGGAATCTGCTTGGCAATGACTGCAAGAGTACTGCCTACAGGAAGAGGCACTTGGAGTTTTCTGTCTATTTTGATGTTATTGAAGACCTTTGCTATTGCAAAGATGTAGAAGGCCTGTTTCGTGCTGTTGGAATTCATCATAATCCTACTCAATGCTGGCTTTTCATTGACAGTTCTACCAAAAGTCTTAAAGTGGTGTTGCTTCATAATAGCAATGTATATCCATCAATTCCACCTGCTTATTCACTGCAGATGAAAGAAGACTATGAAAATGTCAAGCAACTGCTCATTAAAATCAATTATGCTCAGTTTAAGTGGTATGTTTGTGGTGACTTCAAAATGCTAGGATTTTTGCTGGGTCTGCAGGGTGGATACACAAAATACTCTTGCTTTTTGCGCTTGTGGAATATTAGAGCTGATGGTGAGCACTACGAGAAAATTCATTGGCTGACACGGGAAGAACTAACACCGGGAATGTTTAACATCATCAGGGAGCCTCTTATAAGCTGGGAAAAGGTTTTACTGCCACCACTTCATATCAAATTAGATCTAGTAAAACAGTTTGTTAAAGCTTTGAATTTTGAAGAAGTTTTTCAAGAAATCCGTTCAATGTTTCCCAGGCTATCAGAGGCCAAAATAAAAGGTGGAATATTCGTTGGTCCCCAAATAAACACAATGTTAAAGTCTAAAACCTTGGAAGAAAAAATGAATGAAACAGAAAAGGAAGCGTGGCAAGCATTTCGAGGTGAGGTTGATGGATTTTTGGGAAATAAAAAGGGTCCAAATTACAAAGAGTTAGTGAAAAAGCTTATCAAAAGTTACCAAAACATGGTTTGTTGCATGTCTGTTAAACTTCATTTTTTGTGCTCTCATCTGGATTTCTTTCAAAAAAATCTTGGTGACTTCAATGAGGAGGATGGTGAGAGATTTCACCAGGATACTGAGCCAATGGAAAGATGATATAGAGGCAGCTGGGACAGTGCAATGACAGGATACTACATTTGGTCTTTGATAAGACAAGATAAGAGTGGTCATAAAAGAAAAGCTCGCTCAACAGTGCATTTTTGAATGACTCTTATTATTTGAAAAAACTGTGTTATGTTTATCTTCACGCCTTCTTCTTTATGAACCATTTTCAAACTGACTTTTGTGTTTAATATGTATTGAATGGAACCTTGATATGCAGTTAGAATCTACTGCAAGGTAGAACACAATCTGCTAGCTACAGCTAGGTCGAATGAAACAAAAAGTATGAATATCTCAAAAAGTAACAATGATACAAAAAACTAATTAAATTTTTTAACTCAGCACTCAAAAATACATAAAGGAGCTCTGAAAAAAGTAGCCAAACAAAAATTGTGTTACGTAGTGTTATCTGAAGAGTTGGAATGAAGAAATTACAAGATTTCAGGACTTAAAAAAAATCAGTTGAAATTCAATTTGCTATCATATCCCTTCACAGCAGATATCGATGCTGCACCTAAGGATTTGCAGCTTGAACTAATTAATTTGCAGTCGAATTACACAGTGAAAGGTATGTTTTATGAGAAGACATTGGTTGACTTCTGTAGTTCTCTTTCTGCTGAAAAATTCCCATGTATGAAGAAATTTGGTGGGAAAATGTTTTCTATATTAGGGTCAACCTATATTTGTGAGCAACGCATTTCTTGCGTGAAGATCAACAAGAATAAACATAGATGCTCCTTGACAAACGTTAACATTCAAAGAACTTGCGGTCTTTGATGGGAATTTCAACAACAAATATGACTCCTAATTTTTAAAAAATTGTAGAACACGATAGGGTGCATTTTTCTCATTTATAGAATTTGAAAATTAAATGTGCTTGCATTTTCAATTGAATAAAACTACTATAATTTATTTGTCTAATAATTGTTGGTTTTTAATGTTATACCAAATTCAAAATGCAAATTAATTAGAATAATACACCAATGCATTTGTTAAAAAATGTGGCTTTCAGCTAGCTTCCTTGGCCACAATGCGCCAAAACTATTGCCCACCCCTACTGTAGAGTATAGACATCAAAACTTTAATAGGCAGCATATTAGCAAAAGTAAAAATTCTTGCTTTATAGTATATATGACAGTGTTGCTCACAGAGCCCCTATCAAAAATTTTAGTTCAGTTGGTCAAGCTGGTTTCACCTATCAGGTTCTTGTGTAAAGAGTTACCAAAAGTCACATAAGATTTTCATTTTCCAATTACTGAATGTGACCAAAATCTGTTCACTTTGCTGTATCAAACACCAACCTCACTAGTGCAATAATAGTGATTGCAATCATTCTATTTGAATAGGTATATTTAACCCTTTCGAGTCAGATTTTTTTTGTTAGTCTGAGGATATTCTATTAATTTTTTTCCTTTTTGCACAATACTAGTGATAGGTTACCAACCTACAATTCCAAATTTTATTTTTTTTATTTGTTATATTGTGGGACATTTTTGTCCCATCAAATATTTTGCATGGGACAGCAATGTTCCATGCAGACTTTTAAGTGTTTGAATCGCAAAAGGCTGAAGCATAACAGCAGCAGATTTATTCATTATAAAACAACGTGATTCAGCATTATTAAATTACAACAAAAACCAAGCAGTATAGGTTGCAATACAGTCATACCTCATTTTACGAACTCCCGCTTTACGAAACCTCGGAATTACGAAATAGATTTTTAGAAGTAACAGCTTCAACAAAGAACCAACAAATTTTGTAATTTATCAAACAACTGAAGTATTATATTAATTACAATCGTTGTGCAATATTTTCTGCGGTTTACTCTCGTTTTACGAGCTACATTGAAGAACAAATTAGTTCGTAAAGGTGAGGTATGACTGTACTACAATATCCCCATTACAATAGTAAGTCTGATGGGACATATATTTCCCCAAAATAGCTACTAGAATTGTCTAGTGGGACAAATATGAACGACTAGTCAATTAGATTCAAAAAATAATGCTGTTATTCTATTCTAAATATCACAAACCTTTGTTTAGTTAACTCTGAAGCTAGGCAAGGCATTCTAGATAAGAATTCACAAAACTCACTCAAATTAAGCTGTTTAATTGACTTCCTAAACTTTGCCTTTACATGTGACCAGTTGAAATGGCACTAAAATTGTTAGATTTTTACAAATCTCTGAAGACATCTAGTGACAAAACGTTTCTCAAAATATTAAATGCACTTTCAAAGCCTGAAAAATTCGTTTTGCTTTATGATTTGGGACATTACATTTACCCAACAAACGTGTACCAAATTGTGGGACATATGTAACTCACTAGTATTAAAAGGGTTAAGTATTAATAAAATTTTGAGCTGATTTAGTTTTTTCAATCGTACCAAAAGATTTTCATGACTTTTTTGTGCTCCTTTTCCTAATAGAATTTCTGATTTCAAGGTCCTGGGTATGCCTTAGGTCTATGTGCTTTGTTCATTACTGACACAAACCCAAGGGAGCCTTGCGTTGCCTTAAGTTTGGAAGTAGGCAACACATTTCTGATAATCAACTATTTTTAAACAAAATAGCAAAAATGTATTTTGTATGGTGTGATTTCACACAGTGACGCCATTTTCTTTTGATTTTCCCTTAAACTTTTTTAAGTCCTTGCTGGCTACTTAATATGTGGCATGTTTTTTTTTCTGCTTAAAGTACCCTGGAAAGTTAAACAAGGCCTTGCTTTTCCCAAAATGTTTGGTTTGATCCTGGTAGCTTTATACAGCTATTATAAAGCAAAATACCAATAATACCGTATATTCAATGTGGTGCAATTTGACACAGTGACGTTGTTAATTTTGATTTCACCTCAAACTTTCTCAAGTTCTTGCTGGCTAAGCATTATGATTCATATTCGTTTTCCTTGCTTAGGTATGCTCCAAGAAGTTAAAAGAGCCTTTGCTTTTCCCAAATTTTAAGGTTTGATTCCAGTAGCGTGATAAAGCTATTATCAAGCAAAATAGAAAAAATGTTTCTCAAGTATGGTGTGATTTTACCCTGGCAGGGCAACCATCACCTGTGCTGATTTAAAATGTAGCAATTAATGCAGCTGCACCGGCTTTACCATACAAACATTTGTGAGAATAACAACAAAATGTTATACTAAATATAAGCCATAAATTCTGTACTTGTAATGGTGACCATGTTGGTATATTAATCAAGACTGGAAGTATTCAAAAACAAAAAATGATGACATGAACTACCATTTGTAATTTTTAAAAGTGTAAGGTGGGTGAAACAGTCAAAATTGATGGCGTTGTCCAAATGGTGGTCATTTTTGACAATTGAAGAAATGAGCTAGTTAGCGGTAGGCCTATTTGACAATTTGGTGGACTCGCTTTCATATTTATTTTGATGACAATGAGGTTTTTGCATGTGTTATTTGCTTTAATTTGGCTATAGCATGAAAAAAGGCCATGCCTTTCCCTTAAGTCAGCTGTTCTCAATTCATTTTGAAGCCTGCACATAATCCTGATGAAAAATCATTTTTGCACTCTTGCATCATTTGATGTAGTGTTTTTTGTATTGTTGCTGATATCAATAGTCAGGGAAGAGAAGTTTGCACCCCAAGAAATCCCTTCTTGCACTCCCAATTGAGAACTGCTGCTTAAGTCATAAAATCTAATTTAATAGGCACCTATTAACATCTTTTCAAACAAAAAATTTCCTTTAATCCAGTGTTACAAATTGATATTTTTATTGTTAAATTTTGATCTTTTCTTAAATTTGGGATTTTTTTACATTTAACTTTGCCCCTAATCCACATCTCCCTACTGTTCAATGAAGATTAGTTCTTTGTACCAATATTCTTGCAATTACAAGTATCAGTAATGGGCCTCACTGTTTATGTTCGCTTAAAAGGATACTGGATAATTTTGCTGCCTGCTGCGGTTTGCATTATGCAGTAGAAAGCATGGTAATGTCATTTAAGATTATGACCTAACAGTGCATTTAAGCCATTAAAACTTAGGATCGCTACTTATTAATTTTTTGTTACAGTATGCAAATTAATATGAACCAATGACTTTGATTTTGTGTTTGTTGCTTAGCCCTGGCATAAATGTCACCATGCAAAGAGCAAACTAACTTGAAATGATATGAAGCACTCACAGTTAAGTCACAGCAATTTGGAAAAAACTTTGAAGCTGCACTTGACATGGCCCACAACCTTAGCGTAGATTTGAAAGCTCCCACATGGTTCTCAGAAACCAAGTTTGCTTCATACGCACCTAACATTTAAAAAAAATTTCTCTGACAATTATGGTATTGTACGTCGTGTCTTAGACAAGTGACAATCGCCAGGCAAAAAATGCTGATGACCTTCTCCATCGTATCAGAACACTGAAATTTGTTGTGAAATTGCTGTTGTGTGTCGATTTTTACCGCGCTTTAGGAGTAGTTAGTCAAACGCTACAACAAGTCAATATTCCATTTTGGCAAAAAACAAAGGCGATAGAATATTTTATGGTATGTCTTGGTGAAATGGTTAAAGGGAAACCTGACCAGTTAAAGGGAAACCTGACCATGTACTGGAATTTCACACCCACTAAGCAGACCTGCAAGAATGCGTTTTTGCTGAATTCCCTCTTGTCAGTAAAGACGTTACTTTGATGACCCCGCTACATGAAACCTGTTCTTTCCCACACAGCACTGCACTTGTAGACTCAACCAATCTAGAACTTCCCAAAGTTGTTGTTGGAAACGCATTGACAAAGGGGAAGGTAATGTTTCAAGCGATGATTTCAAGCATTAATCAAAGGTTTACAGCAGAATACTTGAGTGAAATTAAAGAAAAAGAACAAGCTGCCAAAGTTGCCGCTAATGAAGATGAGTTTTTAATGTTTGAGCCAGTTCGCTTGCTTCTATCGAAGCATTCAGATTATGTTGAAGGCACTAGAAATTTGTCAATCAACATTTTCTGCAATCGTGACACTGATATGCTGAAAAAGTGCTGTTCTGAAATTGAATTATATCATTGTGTCTTTATGACCGCTAATCTTTATCTCAGTGCTGAACACGTCCTTAGCAAAATTGCCCAAATTTTTTGCAGCTATCCCCCAGAAAGTGTCGTTGAAAGCATGGGAAGTGTTATTGAAAAAATTCAAAATGTTCATGGTGCTACAAAAACATCAACAAATAAAAAAGACATCAAAGACATTAGTGATGAACTTGTCATTCATTGGAAGGGACCACACATAAGCGAGTGTGATGGCATTGTAAAGCAAGCTCTCAATGTACATTTCAAAGGAAAATTATGGCATTTTATTTCTAGTGATGTTTGCGCCAAGATGCACAAAGTCTCTGCTGTAGTAGATAAAATAAACAACAGCAAATTGTCACTGTCTTTTATGTCACATTAAATTCATTGCGCTGAGTTTGATCGTAGCAATTCTGTATGGATGAGTCCTGAAGTGTTACCAATTGCACTATTTTCTGTGTACAGGTGATTTAGATAATGAGCTGGGCTAAGGGTTGACAACACGTTCATGACAAGTTCTGATTATTTTGTTATTAACTTTACATGTGGTGCCGCTGTGCCGGTAGTATTTTTATGTATTGTTGAACACAGCTTTTTTCATCTGATGGTTTATGGATGATTCATGATTAGCTTGTTTACGCACTGCACAAATGCATCCACCCTGTTCAAGCAAATGTCTGCATTTGTATGGTCAAGTTAAACTAATAGCATTTAGCTTATACAATTTTTATTGTTTCCAGCTTTAATTCTTTGTGCACTTGTTTTCAATGCTTGCATACCTGTTGTTCAGTCAGCTGTCTACCCCTGTAGTGCTGCTATTTTTCTTGATACATTTTCATTCACGTGCATTCCATTTTCACACACAGTGAACCCGTTCAAGCATGCGTTGTTTTCCTGTTCGCAATCGTTTAATCTATTGATAACAAAGCAGCGCATGACTTCTCGTGTTGTTTGATCGCTGCTTAATGAGTTGATGACTCGATAAATAACATAATCATAAGTATGTGACCTATTGTAATAAATATTAAAGGTGATCAAAAATGCTGAGGTAAAACAAATTTTAAAAGCTAGAGAATTTCAATTATTAAGTCAGCTAAAAGCTAAAGTATAAAAATGGGATCATGTCACTGTTACTGCTCACTTTCCAAAATGTTCTGAGTTCAACAATATTTTGGCCACTTGGAAGCAGACCTGCACCCTGAAAAACTAAATGCTATCTCATTAAAAAGCTGACTAAATATAATCAATGCTAACCAGCTGCTTGATGTACTTACAAAGCTATAGGAATAGAAAATTTTGGAATGCTGTAACAAGTCAATAAATGGTGCTATGGTGTAACATAGATTATTAGTTACTGTTACTAGAATATTAGCATTATATCTGTTATCCCCCAAAAAGTGAGAGATTTTTTGATAAGTAATATCTTAGTAATAAGATACCATATTTTTGACCATAAAGCGCACTCATAATCTTAATTTTCTTAAAAATGGAACATGCACCTTGTAGTCTGGTGCGTCTAATGTGTGGATCAGGTTGCACTTTTGTTACTAAGCTCTGAACAAATTGTAATATTGTTATGAACGTAATAGTACCTCCCTAAACTTGTTCTTTCTTGAGAGCAAACTTCTTCTTTCTTTCTTGCAATCAAATTACCTACTCTCGTTTTCCTTACTAGTGTGTTTTTTCTCTTCACCTACTCTGGTTCCCTTCACTTTACGTGCGTAAGCACACACATGTATTGCAACATGTACAGTACCCAGCAACTAGCCATACACTTCTCAAGCAATGCAAACACAGCAATCGATTGTTTGATCATAAAATACAAGTACAGTGCAATAAAATGCATTGAGTTTTGGTTTCATTAAATGCACCTTATAGTCTGAAGCACTTTATGTATGTAAATAAATGCGTTAGAAGACGTTTATTAATACTACGCCTTATGGTCCAAAAAATACGGTAACCAAATTCAATAAAATTTTGCTCAGAGCAGCTTTCAGATATTATGAACAAGTCTGCAAAATGTTAAGAAATTGATTGTTTACCAAGAAAATAATATCAACTTAAACAAAGCATCTCAAAAAATGAAATACCAGAGCAAAGCTCATTCATTTCAGTCTATGTTCAATGGCTTTCATCTACCTCTATGACCAAAGTCATTTTTTCCAAACAAAAATGCTTTTACAAATTTTTTCCATGACATACTGGCAATTATCTTGTTTTTCAACACCTGTTCTGTTAGTTCGTTTGTGAATCCTTGGTAAACTTACTTCTTCAGGAAGTCCCATATGGTTTATTTCATTGAACTGCACTCTGGACTTAGAGGAGGCCACTTATCTTTCTTGTTGAATTAAGGTGTAGCCTTTCCAAGATGGTCATGGGTTACCTTACTGGTATGTGAAGGACTTTTGTCTTGTTGAAACACATAATTGTTTCTTGGATAAAGTTGCTCACAATCAATTTTAATGGTATCATTAATTGGGTTTACGTGAATAAAGTTTGCTCTGACAATTCATATTTTGGCAAATTGTGTTTAACTTTTTTCTTACCGAGTATAGTTCTCATGTTCAAATCTGGTTTATTTTTATACATGTTTGTTTGTTGGTAGTAAACAACTTATATACTAATTTTTTTTGTTCATACTATGTTTTGGAAGCGAATTATGTCATGTTCCATTTGTGGAACACTGGCTGGTTACCATACACAAAATTGCATCTCACTGATTTGTTGTTTCAATGATAGCATTTCGTTTTTATGCAATACCACGTAAACTCAATCAGCAAAAGCATACCTTATTTTTATTCGGGGGCATCATGGTTGCTTGGTATGACACACTTCAAAACAAAGCTTGCCACTTTCTGCATGCAGGCATACATTGCATTTTTTACACATGGTTTTGGTATCTTTTTGCACATTTTACCACGTCCTTGAGAAGTTGGCCTTCGGAAGTGGTTCATTTTTATCAAATCTTATGTCCTGTGGAAGTTCAGCTTCTCCGTTTGGTCTATTTTGGGGTTTCCCCTCTGTTTTTAGCAGGGATGTGAAAGTGGTCCTTTTTCTGTGGAAGCAGAAGCTCGAAAATTCCACCACTTCTGCTTCCACACAGGAGGGAAGAATGGAGGGAGAAAAGAAATTGGTTCTGCTATTCTTTGGAGAAAAGTGAATAGAGGGAGCGCACACATTAAGAAATGACAGCAAGGAGGAGTCATTTAGACAGATGTTGACCCCTACAAAATCAGAGTAAGGGTCAAGCAAAGAAAGAGAGGAGGTAGAAAGCTCAGAAAAGGAAAAGCCCTGCCTGACAAAAATGATGATGCTGTCGCTAGCGTCTGTGATGTCAGTAAATAAATACCAGACCGGGAGTGGGTGCCATCGAATCGTAAAGCAGAGAATCCAGGAACCTGGAAAGAGGAAGATAAATTAAGGTTAGATTCCTGGATACAAATAAGGTCAATGGGATGAAACCAAATAAAATAACACTTCAGTGCTCCTGGCTTGGAGACCCTCAGCATTCTGTTGAAGAACCCGGAAGGAGTCAGGGGGGGAAGAAGAAGCATGAGGTAAAGAGAAACAGCCAGGAGCATGAGGCGATGGTGAGGATGCAGAGGGAGAAGATACAAAGTGGACAGAAAAAGGATAAGAGGTTTGAAGGCGAGGATGAGGTGCGAGTGCTGCTTTAGCAGAAGGGGCCAGATTGAGCAGTGGAGGTATACCAGCTGGAGGACTCTGAGGAGGAAGTCACAGTGCTGGTAGGTGTAGCATTTCCAAAAAAAGCAGGGACGCAGCAGGGAGGGCAGCTCCAGGAGTGAGAGCTGCCAAGAGTTCTGAATCTAGAAAAGGAGAGTAGTGAGCACTTTAAACGAACTTAATTAGAGCATATGCAGCATTGCACTGACCTACCCTGCCAGGTCACATTTCCAGTGCACACTAAACAGGGAAAGACAGGACAAAGGTTAGGATGAACGTTGCTGCTCATCAGGAGTAGAATGAGAAGACGGTCAAGAGAAAGGTAGGAGAAGAGAGAAGACAGGCTGATTTTTAAGAGGCTGCATGGTACCCTTCTGCAGTCATTCAGGGGGCAGCACGGCAAAAAAATGGATTGTGTGAGGGGAGTGCCTGGGGTAACTGGGACCCTTGGGAAGACCAACAGCCATTTTGACCCAACCCAAATTGGGTTGGGGACGCTCCACCACATTGAGGTGGCTGTTGATTGGTTCAGTTCAATTTTGTTTGCTTTACATGTATGTACTGTATAACTGACAGAAATTTCACATTTCACTATCCTAAAAGATCGGAGTCAATACATGTTTTGGGGATGGATAGAAGGTCCATAATGATGATTAGAGTTAAAGTTAACTCAAAGTCAGAGTTGAGGATAGAGAGGGAAAATAGGCGCTATATGGTGTAATTTGTTGTTGTGATGACAGGTTATTGTCAAGAGCTGTAATATGTGGTCATACGGTTTAGATCTGAGAAGCATTGGATTACCGTAACTGTTGTAAAAGTAGTTTTAGGTAGTGAAGGAACTTGAAAAAACTGTCTATTTGTTGAAGTGCTTAATTATTTTTTGAATTGTAGTAACGAAATATTTGATTTTCTTGCAAGCAATTCGTGATTTCTAAGTTTTTGTCAGTGGGAGTTCCGTGACAAACGCGAAAGTACATTAGGGTCTCTGCGATGACAAAAAGGTTGAAAAGCACTGTTCTACATCCAACACGAGTTCTGATATCTAAGAAAAACAAACACAGAGTAGTTCGAAGCAATAAGCTCAACATTTTGGCACTGTGCATTCAAAGTATGGCACCATTGACTCATCTACACTCAATAATTCATAAAAAATATCAAACTGAACCAAATTGAAATTCAGCATATTATACAAAAAAGATGTTTTGCTCATTTTGTGAGCCTTTGGTTGTCAGCAAAATGTAAATATCTTTTAATTTTGTGATATCTATTTTCACTGATTGTATTGTACACTGCTGGAACTCCCAAATCAGGCTGCGTTGACCACTAGTGATGTTATTCTGGTAGGCTATGGTAGCCAGTAAGCAAAATTACTATTAAAAATGGCATTTATTTATTTGATGCCATAAAATGTGGGTTGTTTTAATTTTGATTACTATAAAAATGGTTTGAAGAACAATGTGCTCCAGTATGTCCTCGAAAAACAAATTTTCCACACTTGGAAAGGTGAATTTTCCTCAAAATCTGACTAGTTTTCTGTGAAATTAGTTCTTCCCTTCAAAAAGCTCTTTCAAAACCAGAGACTTTTTTCCATTTAGGTGGTTCTTATCATCTTCTTTTGGTACGTGTTGGCAAAGGCAGTTCAGCTTCATTGTCACTTTCAAGATCTTCATCAATCCCAAAGCTTTCTGGCTGATTCATAAATTTCTTCTATACTTTCAGCTGAAACCTATTCTGTATCACTATCCTGATTACTGGAGTCATCGGCACTTGGGGGAAGTACAATGATATTGACGACAATTCTTGAGCCTTTGATAGATTCATGCACTTCTGCAATAGTTGATACTCTTGTCCTTTTTCTTACTCCATAGAAAACTTTGGATGTATCTTTACTTATAACTGTCAATCACTCGCTTGCTTTCCAACAACTAACTGTTTGTCAGTGAAACAGATAAGTCTAAATGTTGTAGCTCTTTTGTTTACTGAAAGTAGTTGTTACGCTTGAATAAACAAAATAAACATCTGGGCTGAAAACTAGCACTTGCTTGTCTTCTAATGTAGCTGTACAGTAACCCGCCACTGTTCCATAAATGGAACACAATACTTTAAGAAAAAACTATCACAAGTTATTGGCCGCGCATTCTACTAATGTTTGGGTGAAAATACTTTTATACCAGCAAACTAAAATCTACCAATCTTTAAATACTTTTGTGTGACAGGAAATACCTTTAATACTGGCTAATGTTGCATCCACCTCAAAACATAATTTTTCTTGAAGTTAACGTTTTTATAATTTGCTCACTAAGCAAGATAAAGGTAAAAATTATATCTAGTAAGAAAGAACAACTCATAAATAATGCAGTAAAACCAAAATGTAGTTTAAATTCAGTCAATAGAATAGTTTGCAAGCGTCTTGAAGTTTTGTTTCATTTATGGAACATTGGTAAGAAAAAGGTCAAGTTAATATTATTCACTTGTTAAAAAACCAATTTTTTAAATATTTTGCAGACTTGTTCATATATTTGAAGGTTGCTCAGTTCAAAATTTTTTTGATTTTGGTTATGTTGTTGAAAAGATATTTCTTGACAAAAAGTGTTTCACTTTTTTTTGGCACACTTCATACAATGGTAAATAATTAATAGTAGTTGGTAAAAATCAAATAAAAAAAAGTTTTTCAATTTAAACTTTGTGTTTGTGTTGACACTTTTCAGTCAATTCAGGTCAGCACTGAACAAAAAATCTGAATTAATGGTGAAGTGTTGACATAAGACAAAGTTTATGGTGAGAAAGTTTTTTTTGATGCAAAGGCAAAGTTTATATTAAGAAACTTTTTTTTTATAATTAATCAGTATGTACAGCAATTGATTACACTTTGTAACAAAATTTTACAAAAAGTTTGTTTTGCTTGATTTTTTTAGTGTGTCTGTATGATTTTTTGGCACTGATTTCAAAAATGCTCTCTGCTTTTTCTTTATTATTGATCATATTTCAGATGCAATCACTTTCACCTTTTGTGATTTTTTGTTAACTGTATATTTATGATGCACTTATGATTGCTGTGATTTGTTTCTATTAGCATTATCTGGTTGTAAATTGGCATTTTATTTACTTGAGGGAAGGAATAGGTGTATGTGAGTGTGAAATCTCACTGGAAGCAGTGTTTTTACTATGCTGTTAAAAAATTTGTGGCAAATTTCTCTCAAAGATTATTGCTGGCCTCTTGTGTTACTTTAAGTCAAAGAAGTTTTGTAAAATTCTGAGGTCAACATCACTTGACTGACAGAATTTGTAGAATTCCCTCAAACCGGCAGTTGACTGACAACAAAGAAAATTTTTAAAAATAGTCAGTTGTCCGACAACAGCTGTGAGCTAATTCGCTGTTGTTGATCAAGTGACACTTCACCACATTTTGCAAACATCAAAAACACTGTCTGAAATTAATGAAAGTAACCTGCAGCAGTTTTTTATAGTGTACTTATCAGTTCTCAGTTTTCATTTCATCTCAACCAGTTAAATACAAAGTAGTCAATTAAGAAAGCAATGTTTACATTTTTCAGTGTTTGCAGGGAGAAGTACCGTGTTGTAGTCAGAAGCCTAATATCCTGCCTTGAATGCCAACAGTCTTCTCAATAGTCTCCTATGATTATATTTTTTAAGTCTTGTGTTAATCTTTGATTGAGTTCATCTTTTGAGTAGTAGAAAATAAAATATCCAGTAAACATTGCAAAAATTCACTGGATTGCTTTTGTTATGTGTGGATGCCACATCAGCCTTAAACACACCGCATATAAAATTGTGAAAGGAACAAAGTATTGGACCGGTTATAGACTATATTTTGAGATGGACATCGGTAATTAAGATGACCTCTTGGCACCTGTGGCAGCTGTCAATCTAATCTTGAAGGATGGTTGAGAGGTTCTATAAAAGTAATGCCATTTGCAGTTTCCAGAATTTGGAGAGAGCTCCAAAATCATTATGATGATGAGTATGATGACAGTGGAAAGGTGATTTGAAGGTTGCTTGGACAGTGCAATGACGGGAGATTACATTTGGTCTTTGATAAGGCAAGATATGAGCAGTCATAGAAAAAATCTTCCTCAGCAGTGCATTTTTGAATAACTTATTTTTTGAAAAAATCTGTGCTGTTTATCTTCAAACTTACCTTTTTATGAATATTTTCAAACTGACTTTTGCATTTAATAAAGTAAATAAAATTGTGATATGCAGATTTCATCTGCAAGAATTGAAACCACTTCACTAGCTACAGTATTGTTAAATGAAACAAAATTTTTAAATATCTCAAAAAGTAATATTGATACAAAAAACTAGCCAGATTTTTTAAACAAAAATTGGGTTACATAGTGTTTTTTGACATTGTTTGCTTACACTATAAAGTGCAATTTTGTCTCTGTGTTTTAACTCAAAAACTACTGGGCATATAACATTTAATGCAACATGATTAATCATCTCCTTAGGGTAAATGTCCTAAAGGGCTATGTGATGTGATGATAAGGTCATAATCAAAGATATTTTTTTTCTAATTTACATTTCTTGATGGAGCAAAGTATTTTTGCTCAAATGAAAGCCATTTTACAACTTTCAAAAATTTTATCACTTTGGGGTCTAAGATGATGTCACAGCTACTGCTTGATTGCACAATTTCTGTCCTGTATTTTTTTAACAAGTAATGACAGTAGAAACACGATTAAAAGCTTTTTTGGGAGATTACAACTAGGTGCTTTGAATAAAAAAAAAGAGGTTCTACAATGATTTAAGAAGATTTGGTGGTGCAAGAATAGATTCTACTCTCAAGCATTTTGGGCATTCTAAGCATACTTTTTCTCTTGTTCTTTTGAACACTTCAAACTTGCTGTATGATGTCATAATGTCTGGTACCACTACTGTAAAAAAAGCTGCAGGCAGTAACCACACATGAAGCTTTTATTCAGCCTTAGTACAACATCAAACAAGTGAAAGGCTGCCTACAGAAAAGGAATGATACATAAGAGTAATAATAATGATTGGTCAAAAACTGCAGTTTTTGTGTAACGCAATGGCAAAGTGTAATATTTTTGTACAGTTGTGTCACAAGCCTGACTGATCTTAACCTTTAAGACATAATGATCAGATGTAACAAAGCTTTTTTTGTTATTAAATTTTGTAGGATGCACAATGATTATTGCATCTTTATTGCAACAACCTAGTTTATTGATTATAGTCTTAAACCATAGCCTAACCCATTGTAGTAACTTTACTGTTTGACTTAAGGTTACTCTGAACTTTCCCTAGTGGCAATTTTGCCAGGACTTAACGGCATGTGTGCAGCCAGAGATTTCAAGTCCCACAAAAAGGCATGCAGTCACAAAAAGTCATTAGAAGTATGCCAAATATGTAACGGCTTTCTTCAGAAATTACACAGCAATCAATTTGTTGCCTCTTTACCCCACAACTTCACATTTATGCTTCCATGTTAGTGGTAAACCAAAGGTATGAAAGTTTTGTGATATTATTGGCTGTTTTAGTTGTAAACAAGTTTACTTTTCTAATTACATGCTGGAGACGGGCAAATAGACGTTGCTAGGTACTTCTAAAATTTTGGGAACTGTATAACAGCTCTGCATTACCACCCTTGAAGTTTTTCTACTGGATTCCTAATAAAAATGCACTACTTTTGATTTTGGAATGAGATTTGGCTTTGTTGAAAAACATTTTCTTTTCAATACGGTTCACACTACCATCCATATGCTTAACCTTGACATTACTGATGGGGATACTGCAATCGTAATAACACTACAAGTGCATAACTATGAGTTAGTTTGTTTTTTCTCTGGCTACGTTTATGCCAGGATTTAGCAACATGTGTGCAGCCAGCTGCTTTTGGTAAAACAGAAAGATACAAGTAGACACTTCAATATTTAAGTTTTTTCCTGAAAATATTGATCAATCATCTTGGCACTCTCACATGACTTTGAAATTATGCTTCAATGTACCTCATCATGTCAATGCATAAACGTTTGTAAAATCGTCTGTTTCAGGTCTGAGCAAGTTCAGTTTTTAAGTACACTTATGCTGAAAACAGGGCAAGCAAGATGTTCAGAAGGACTTCAGAAGCTTTGGATAAAATGGAGCACTTACGTGCAACCTCCTATAATGTACTTTTTTATTCAATTTGACTTTGGAATGAGTATTGGCTATACCACCAACATGTTTACTTTTTATTACTGTTCTCACAAATATCAGTTGATGAAGCCATCACAGCCATCTGATTTGATATTTTTAACCTTGACATTAATGGTGTGGGCTCTGCAGTTTCAATAATTTAACTACCGTTGCTTCAGTTTTGGTTAATGTCCTCTTCTCTAGCTATGTTTATGCCAAGATGAAGCAACATACCTGCTGTCAGAGGTTTTTGCTCATACAAATTTACAGTTATGAAAAAGTCTGAAGGTGTGGGGTTAATATTTAATAGCATAACCCTGAAAATACTCATCAATCATCTTGGTTCCCTTCCACAACTTTAATATGCCTTCAAGCACTCGGAGAATTTAACTGATAAAAGTTTGTTAAGCTGAAGGGCACCGATGGTGAAAACAGGTCAATTGAAACATTGCCAGGGACCTAAGAAATTTGGGAGACATGTGGCTTTGTACAACCTCCTATGTTTTTGTAATGGATTTTCTCTCAAAAAACAGAAGTTTTGTTTCAGAACAATATTTGGCTATGTCAAAGACATTAAATTTTTATTATTGTTTTGACAATAGTCCATTAGGCAAAGGGCTTGGCCTGCTGAACTGATATTTTCAACTTTGACATGACTGATGGGAAAGTGGGCCCTTTGGGGAACACTAGCTGAGTCATAAAACCTTTATAGTGAACTCTGGTTAATGCATCCACTGTTAACGCAACCAGCCACTTATTGCATCCAAATGGCTTGGAACAGGATTTTCCTAATCCTTTTCTGTTGAAGAATTTTGGTTAATGCATCTAGTTTTCACTACCTTTATACGTAATTGTTTGTGACTATGTGCAAACAAACGGCAATTGTGATTTATTGAAGAAAGAAGATTCAATTATCTGTAGGACAGACAATTTAGAACATTGGTTATAAGAAATTTAAAACATTTGGAAGTGTGATTTATTAAAGAAAGAAGATCTTGTAACTGATATTCTAAATTGTCTGCATTACAGATATGATTTATCTGTAAGAAAGACAATTTAGAACATCAATTAT
Organism: Trididemnum clinides; assembly: GCA_963675345.1. NCBI lineage: Eukaryota > Metazoa > Chordata > Ascidiacea > Aplousobranchia > Didemnidae > Trididemnum > Trididemnum clinides. Next base: position 37,439,369 of record OY776293.1, read on the forward strand.
AAGAAATTTAAAACATTTGATTGTTGCAGCTGAAATTTATTGTATCTAAAGTTTTCTGGATTCATTGCAGAATGAAGAGAAAAAGATGAGACAAAACAACAGCCAAAAAATTTGAGTTGCTTGACTGCTACAAAATCTTTCTTCTTAAGTCAGCATGATGCAGCTGAGCGACTTGAAATTACAAAAGGATTCTTACAAGGCTTAATAAAAAACAAAGCTATCATACATGCTACTGTTGCTGTTGCAGAGCCCTCTGCCAGTGGGGTGAAACATAAAAGATCAGGAAAAGATGGAGGTTGAAAAAGCTCTCTTTGATTTGTTTATTCGCCAAAGAAATGCCCTGCCCCAGTTAACTCCTTTCTGCCTGAATTAATTTTTTGAATGGTAATTTCAATTTTTTAATTTTTTTGATGTTGGCTGTACATAATTGATTAGAAAAATGCATCAGTTTACATATCCCTGCAATAGTATTGCTAGAGCATGATGTGCTGTATATGCATCACTGAGCACCTTGTTTAAGCTTTTCTCTCTCTAGAGAAAATGTATGATGCACTATTGTATCATGCTGTTACTGTGCCATATATGTACCGCTGAGCTGAAATCGGTTAGTGGTCCCATTCTTATGGACAAAGCAAATAAAACTGCTGAAGCCTCTGAACATACAAATTTCAAGGCCACTGATGGATGGTTTAGTCGTTGGAAGAAATGATTCTCAGTGTCATTCACTACTCTAAGAGGTTAGTCAATTAATTTTCTTTTAGGTTTTGTTTTGAAAAATTTTCCAACCTTGCTTACATTTTGTAGGTGAGGTAGATGAAGCAAACACTGATGGGGCTGATCATTTTAGATCTACAACAATAAAACGTATTCTTGAAACATTTACACTGCAAAATATCTACAATGCACATGAAACTGGGATATATTTTTGTGCTTTACCAGAAAGCGCATATGTAGAAGCAGAGAAAAAGAAAAATCAGCAAGGATTCAAAACAGCTAAAAACTGTGTAATTGTGCTAGTCACTTGCAACATGAATGGTGACAAAGAAAAACTGCTGCTTATTGGGAAATTTAACTTTCCTCACTGTTTTAAACGGGTTGAAGCTCTTCCAACCACATACAACTTCTTCAAAAATGCCTGGGTGACAAGCACCATCTTTGCCAGCTGGCTTAAATCATGGGATAAATGACTGCAGATGGAAGAAAAGAAAGGGGTTCTATTGTTGATTAACTGCTCAGCTCACAAACTAACCATCTTTGTGAAGAACATTTCACTATTTTTCTTTCTGCCGAATACTACACTGATGTTGCAATCCTGTGACATGGGTATCATCAAGTCAATGAAGAGTAATCTTAGACATAAGATGTGCCAGAAGCTTATTGACATACTAGACAATACTCCAGAAGCTAGACTTCAATGGTGGTGAAATGCATTAATTTGTTGGAGGGCCTGCATATGATCAAAGGAGCATGGATCAAGGTTCCAGCAGCGACTATCCAGAGTTGCTGGAAAAAGGGAGATTTTACTGATGATGAATCAACAGATGTAATTATTTTTTTGCCTCCACCACCTGTTGGCCAAAGTGAAGAAGAGTTGATGATGATGTTCAAACTACAAATACATACTGAGGAAGAAATCACCAAGGAGCTTGTTTCAGTGATACAGAGCAACAATGGAATTGTGGTTGAAGTATCTGATAATGATGATGACAATGACAAACCTGAGGAAGCAACACCATCAGCTGCAGAGATGCAGGAGTACCTTCATCAATTGGCCTCTGGGCTTGACAGAGCTGAATTCAGAAGATGGACACGTTTAGTGCCAATGAATGCAGAAGTAGATGACCATCTCAGAAAAACATTTCCACCTAGCCAAACATTATTGCACAGGTTTTTTATTCATTAAATAAATGCTGAAAATACTTCTAAGTGAGTGCATTTTTACCACCAAGGAAGGAGCCTGGTTCAGCAAAAATAATTCAAAAAAGGTTGGCCCATGGTGGATGTATTAACAGGAGTCCACTGTATTTACTTATTACACCATTCCAAATTTTTTATTGCTATAGCTTTATAAACGCATTTAGCACTGGTTATCATTAATGAGATTTATTTTCATCTTTTCAATCAGAGGGGATTTGGTTGTCAGGAGACAGTGCCATTTCCAAGTGGCCGTAATATTGTTGAACTCAGAATGTTTTAAACAAAATTTCTTTAATGTTTTTAGTGAATAATGAATTACTTTATATTTTTTCCATACTTTTGTGAACAAGAATAAATGCTAGCCCATCACATAAATTTTTGTTTATTTTTTCTACAAATTGTCTACTGGTTGTCAGTTTACATGGTGATGAATATGAGCTGTTTTTGTTTTTAATTGCAAAGGCATTAAAGCGTGGGTGGTTGTTAATTACTAAAACTTTCCACAATATAATCTGCTTTTTCTGTTATCGTTTCAACAACATATTATTTTTGGAGAGGGATAAAATGTAGATAACCATTAAACCCCTATTAAACTTTTTTGTTTGAAATCTTGTTAGCTTCTTTAGTACCCACAATTAAACTTAAAGATTTTTTCAACAATACTTTTGTGGCTCTTGAATTGGCAAGCTCTTGATTGCAACATCGACATTATATTGCATTGAACTATCATCGAATTTGGCTTGTGCCACTTGAGCGAGAAAGAAAAATGGTTGCATAATTTTGCTGGAGATATCATAAACCGTCCAAGATGTCTACCAGTTTGACATGTGATATAGCATTACATTTATTGTGCACACTGAAGTAATTACCTACTTTGTTCATTTTGGAAAATTTTTGCAAAAGACAATGTGTTTTTGAAAATTACAAATTTTGTGTCACAATTTTTTCGTCTTGTTATTGCTTTTTTTCTTCATTGTTTTGTAGTTTAAATTACTGTACTGTCTACTCCACTATGAAAATTACAAAAAAATTGGCAAAATCTGAGTTTTTATGCAAAAAAATGCTAGTATTTAAAAATCTTTATGGAATTTTTTGAGTCAATAAGGTAAACTGATGAATACTCATTAGCATAATTTTACTGCACAAATGCTTTCACCTTTTTGCTCTGTTTGCATTAATGGGAAATTCTGATCCTGACTACTATATTATAGTATGAGATTCACTCAAACGATTAGGTTTTGTTGACAGAGTGTTGGTGTATTTGTTTTGGATTAATATTTTTTTTTTTAGATTTTGACTCAAATATGTTTGGCCTTACAAGCATGCCATGGTCAGCATTGCAAATCAGGAAATCAAGTAAAAATTTTACATCGAGATTTAAAACCAGCAAATGTTTTTTTGGATGAAAATAAGGATGTGAAGTTGGGAGACTTTGGTTTAGCTCGTGTGTTGCATCATGATACAAGTTTTGCTAAAACCTTTGTTGGTACACCTTACTATATGTCACCTGAGCAGATGAACAAGAACTTGTACAATGAAAAGTCTGACATTTGGTCACTTGGTTGCTTAGTTTACGAAATGTGCTCTTTGGTTCCACCTTTTACAGCATCAAATCAAAAGTTTCTTGCTGAAAAAATTAAGCAAGGAGTGTTTCGTCGCATTCCAAGCCGATATTCTGATTCATTACAGGTAATTTTTTTTGTGAGAAACTAATAAGATAATACTGTTGTGTTGCTTGATAGCTATGATTTTAAATGTATTCCATCACATTTTTTTTTAATTGACTTAATATTTTAATATTATTATTAACAGTTAGGTAAGTTTATCTGCTCGTAAAAAGAAAAATCAACTAATATTAAGAAATGTTTTAAGTACATATTTGTGTGCATTTTAACTCCAACTGCTAGGACTGTTCAATATAGCTAAAACATAGTTTTTGTTTTTGTGCTTTTCCCTTGAGATTAAAAGATTGCACTTTATGTTACTAAGTCCTGTTTCATTTCTTTCTATTCTTCGCATTCTTTTTCAATCTCTCTTTCAGATCTTCTCAAATGCAATCTTTCTGTCTCTTCTTCAGTCTCCTTTTTTTCTTCTGATTGCTAACTTCATAGTTTCCTTATTCACATAATTTTTGTCTCCTAAACATGGTTATACCATCTCAGTCATCCTTTCCTGCTTTTCTTTGCTACTTTTCCTTCATCAAATAATATAATTTCCAATTTTTCTCATTTCTAATCATATTAAATCTTGTTACTCTTTTCATGAATCTCAACATTTGCATTTTAACCTCATTTAATTTCTTTTTCCAAAGAATTTGTTTGTGAAATTCTTTCTGTGCCATGCAAAATCACCACTCGTACCACAGTCTTATACAATATATCTTTTGATATATTCCACCTTCTTATCACAAGAGTTCATGACAGGTTTTTCCCATTTACCCAACCAAATTAAATTCTTCAAACAATTTCAAAGTCAACATTTTCGTCTTTCTGGCTAGTAGTGCCCAAATACTTTAGGCAGCACATTCATTTTTTGAATTTTAACTGCAAACAGCTTCAGCTTTTCATCTCTTTTGTGGATATGCATATACTATATCTTTGTCTGGCTGATTTTCAATCCATGGTCTTCCAGTGATTTTCTCCCATTTTTCAAAGTGTTTTAATATTATGAGATCTTCAGAACACTGCACAATGTTATTGGCAAACATCATGTTTCATGGTGCCTCTTGTCACTCATTGTTTTTTTAAATAATCCATTAACAGCACAAACAAAGAGAGACTTGAGGCTGATACCTGGTGGACTCCACTCTGACTGTTAATTTTTTCGTTTTACCTTCTGCACATTGAGGTCAGTTCAAAAAGTATCCAGTCTTTTTTCACTTGTCAACAGAGTACGAGTGAATTACCTGTGCAAAGTGTGGCTGTACATTCACACACATTTATGTGTAATTGTGAAGCATTCCAAGCCAATATGTCATTCTGTTTTTTTATGTAAAACATTTTGTGCAGGCACATAGCACATGTTTATCGCATTTAATTGTCAAGCAAATTTCATTTCAATGACAACGCATCAAACAGAGGTATTGACAAAGTTTTGTCAAAAGCTTGGTGATACTAAAATTGAAACGATCAAAAAGATTTAGCAAGTTTTTAGTGACAGTGCCTTAAGCCCTACTCAGATAAAGCAATGGTTTTAACACTTTAAAGTGTAAATGAAGAGTGAGCCCTGGTTGGGGAGGCCATCCACATGCCAAAATGATGAAGTGATGGTTAAGGTTTGCAAAAAAGTGCTGAAAATCACCATTTAATGGTGCAAGAAATTGCTACAGATGTGGCAATAAGCATATGCTCAGTTCATTCCATCCTGAGAATTTGCACATGCAGTAAGTGTTGGCTACATCTGTTTCCATGCTGCTGATAAAGCAATAGAAAAAACTCTGGAAGGAAATTTTTGAGGACATACTGGATTTGTTGTTTACCTGGCCCCTTCTCAGGGATGGGGCATGGCAGAAGACCATGGAGCCCCAGAACCCAGGCAGCTCCCCAGGGTCTGGACCAGAGGTCGTAGAGAGACAGAGAGTTGCTTAAGAGTGAGTGGTCCAAAGAGTCCATAGGTGGACAGTGCAGAATGAGATGTCCTGGGACGAGTGTCTGCAGGCACTGTAGGAAGGATTCTCGATTCTACCAATCCTAGAGAGACCAGAACCTAAAAGAAGGCTGTCTTCATTGCAACATAGACGAGAGAGGACACAGCGAGCACGACGAGAGAACTCAAGTTCCTTGGTGGAAATTGAGGGAACCTGTTTGTCAAAGAATTTAGATGAGACAGTATGCCTCCAGTCTGAGAAAAGAGAAGAGTGGATACAACAGATAAGAGGAGAGAGACTACAAGGGATTGCAGAGGGCGCAAGTAGTGCTCCCCATCTGGCCAGCTCATCAGCCGCATCATTCCCCAGGAAAAACAAGTGTCCAGGGACCCATTGTAGCCTGATGGAACAGGAGGAGAGAGAAGACAGTTCCTGCCAGATCTGCCACAGAGTTTGAGATAAGAGGAAAGATGGAGGAGAAGACAGAGGGAGAGTCAGACAGAAAGAGAGAAGAGAAATGGCAGGCTTGTTGGTGCTGCTGAGACCAGCAAAGTGCGTGCAGAATGGTGCAGGCTTCAGCAGAGAAACATACTGGGCCTGCTGAAAAGAAAAGAGTGGCCTCGATGCCACAGAGAGAGCAGTTGGCAAGTATGCCCGGAGATGCCCTTGCCAAAAGGAAAAGGAACAGAGTCGTTTGTCCAGAGTACCTAATCATGAGGGGGGAGAAAGTCAAGGTGGACAAGAGTCACACCTTGGAGAAAGAGAGGAGGATCAGAGCGGGAGCATGGAGTGGAAAGGGTGGACTCCATCATGAAGGAAGGCAGATTCCAAGGAGATCAGGGAGGGCAAGCAAGAAGAGCCTCCCTAGGAGAAGTAGAAGGAAGCATGAGCGGGTGAGTGTATGCAAAAGCTCTCCAGGATGATCTGCAGAGTCTTGGTTTTACTCCTAGTCTGGCCAAACCTGAAATAGGAAAGGAGGTTGGGAGATAACAAGCTCGCTCATAAGATGAAAGAGTGAAATGAGTCAGAGTGACTCGTAGGGAAGGTAAAGAATCCCTGGAGAGAAGAAGAGGAATAGGGGAGGATGAGAGGCAGTCGGTAATGGCGCGACTGGTCACGTGGTGGAGGCATTCCAATTTGGTGATGTTGGTAATGCTTAGGAAAGGAAACTATCTCGATAAAGTGTAAGTGAGAAGGGGCTAAAGAAAAGATTTGTACAGAAGAGAGAGAGAGGTACTCCTTAGAGGGGCCTCATGAGGAAGCAGAGATACAGCGTAAGGCCTTGAGTCGTGGGAAAAACTTGGCCTTCAGCAAAGATACATGTTTAGAAAAGAAAAGAGTGCAGTCCAAGATGACTCCAAAAAAGGTTGAGTTGGATTGAAATGGAAGCGGGAGCCGAGTAGGAGGAGGTTAGGTTGGAGTTTAGCTAGGTGTAGATCCACTGAAAAGAAGGAGGCCTCACATTTGCTTGGATTAAGAGGAAGACACCAGCACTCCAATCGAAACAGAGCTCCTTGTGAGGCCTCCACTGCAGTGAAGACTAAGGGAGAGGAGGACCAAATGGCCAGATCATCAGCATAAAGAGAGCAGCTGATGGAAGAAGGCGGAAAACCAGGAAGATCATTGATAAAGAGAGAGAAAAATACAGGACCAAGAATGGATCCTTGTGGAATACCTCAACAGACTTGAAAGGAACGACTTTTGTGATTTTGAAAAACCACGCAAGCGCACCTATCAGAAAGGAAAGATTGAGTCCAATGAGCAAAGCAAGGAGGGAGGCCAGCCAAAATAAGTTTGTGGAAAAGGGCAGGATGCCAGACAGAGTTGAAAGCTTTAGAGAAATCAATAGTAGACAGGATCGTCCGAGAGCCCGGCCTGGGTTTGTTAAACCCATCTGAAATAGACTGAGAAAGAAACAGAATTTGATCGAGAGTAGACCGTCCAGGGCGAAAACTGGCCTGGCGGGGAGAGAGAATGAAATTAGATTCCAGAAAGAAAAGTAGACGGGATAGAATGATGCGTTCATAAAGCTTTGATATGCAGGAAGTGAGAGAGATAGGTCAGAAGGAATCAGGAGAGTCGAGAGGCTTTCCCATCTTGTGTGTGGGAATAATGGAAGATGTCTTCCAGATGGAAGGAAAGGAATGCGAAGACCAGGAGAGATTGAAGATGTGAAGAAGAAAATCCATGCCAGAGCAAGGAAGGTGCTTTAGCATGGGATAGGCAACTTTGTCTGGGTTAGTGGCAGTGGAAGAGGAAAGATTGGAGGCAGTTGCAAGAAGTTCTGTGGGAGAAAGGATAGCAGAAGGATGAGTGAAACTCCTCAGAGCATGTGTCTTGGCGTAGCTCAGAGAGGTAGCCTCTGGCTCTGCTATGCAGGGTCTTTGGCTGAGAAATGAAAAAGTGAGATCTCAGGTAAGTGGCATAGACCACCCCTGGGAGAAGAACAGTTGGGGAAGTTAGGAGAGGAGGAAGACGAGGAAGGAGAGTCAGCGATAGAGTGACGAGGAGTATACAGTTTTTGGGTTAGACTTAGGTGAAAGAGAAGAGCAAGTCGTCTGTTATGCCTCAGCCTTGGCCTTGGCAATGACTGACAAAGGGCATCGAGAAGCGGAGTTGTAAGCCTGGCGATCTTCATCACTTCTGTAAGCGGTAGCGAAAGCCTTGCGTCTTTCACCAACTGCACCTTTTACCTCAGGAGATCACCAGGCTTTAGGATGGTGTTTGCTGTGGCCAAAAGGAATGAAAGATTTGGTCGCATTCAGTGCCAGAGAGATAAAGAGACTAGCAGCAGAGGAAAGGGAAAAAGACGAGTATTCCTCTGCAGAAGAACAGTGGGAGACAAAGTCATCCCAACGAGCTTTCTGAAAATTGAAGGAAGGAGGACACTTGTTGGGGTGAAAGACTGAAGACAGAGAGGGATAAATAGAAGAATTGATAGGTGGTCAGAGCCCAGGTCCTGTAGCACCTCCCAGGAGCAGGAAAGGGCAAGAGAGGAGGGAGCAAAGGAGATGTCAGTGGAGGAGCAGTGTAGAAGGGTGGGTGTGTCAGGATCATTGAGGGGGAGGAGATGACCCAGTCTAATACTTCCTCCCCATGTGGGTCAGAAGTATCTCTTGAGTCCCAGAAGGAGTGATGGCAATTAAGGTCCCCTCGAATAAAGAAATTTCTGGAGAAAGAAAGATTGGAGGGAGAAAAGGAGTCGATTGTGCCATTTGTTGGGAAAGAGTAAATATGGGTGCATATACATTTAGAAATGACGGTGAGGAGGAGTTATTAAGAGAGATGTTGACCCCTACATAATCAGAGTAGCGATCGAGTGAAGAAAGAGAGGAGGTAGAAAGTTTAAGAGAAGGATAAGCCCTGCCTGACAAAGATGATGACACTGCCACTAGTGTGCGTGGCATCAGAAGAGAGAATGCCTGACTGGGAGTGGGTGCGATCAGAACACTGAGTGGAGAATCCAAGAATTCAGAAAGAGGAAGAGGAGTTAAGATTGGATTCCTGGATACAGATACGGTCAACATGATGAGACAAAAGAAAGTGAAGTAGTTCAATGCTCCTGGCTCGAAGATCTCCAGCATTCCATTGGAGCACCCTCAGAGAGTCAGGGTTGGGAGAGGAGGCAAGAGGCATAGAAGGACTGCCAGGAGCAAGGGATGGTGGTGAGGGGGCAGAGGGAGAAGATACAGAATGGACCAATGGAGGATAAGAGGTTTGAAGATGAGGGTGGGGCAGGAGGGCAGTATTAGCAGATTGTTCAGTGGAGGTATACATGTCGGAGGAGTCCGAGGAGAGAGTCACAGTGTTACAAGTGGAGACACAACAGGAGGGGCAGCTCCAAGAGTGAGAGCTATCAAGAGTTCTGAATTTGGAGAGGGAAAGTTGTGAGCACCTTCAATGAACCCATTTGGCGCAGATGCAGCATTTCACTGCCTTGCCTTGCCAGGTCACTTTTCCAGCACACACAGAGCAGGGAAAGATGGGGCCAGGGTTTGGATGAACATAATCGCTCATCAAGAGAAGAAGAATAAGGAGACGAAGACAGGCAAGAGAAGGGTAGGAGAAAAGAGAAAACAGGCAACCAATTTTAAGGAAGCTGTGCACTGTCCTAGTGTGGTCGTTCAGGGGGCAGCATAGCAAAAAAACGAAGGAGAGTGCCCAGGGTAACTGAGACCTTTAGAAAGTCCAACAGCCATTTTGACCTAACCCAAATGGGGTCGGGGACTGCACCACCACATTGAGGAAGATGTTGAATTGGTGCAGACATACTGGATTTTGCAAATCATATCTCAGAATTTATGAAGACTATTGTAACTGGTGATGAGATTTGGGTTTGACGTTATGACCCAGAAACCAAGTTTCATTGTTCACAGTGGAAGCATCCTGAATCACCAAGGCCCAAAAGAACTTGACAAGTTTGCAGCAATGTGAAGGTAAAGCTAACCTGTATCTTTGATTTCCGCAGCATTGTGTCTCATGAATACACTCCAGAAGGCCAGGCAATCAACAAAGAGTACTTCCTGAAAATTCTACATCACCTTTGTGATACTCTGCAAAGAAAGTGGCCAGACATGTGGACAGCAAAGAATTTTCAGCTTCATTATGACAATGCTCTCACTCATTCTCTCCATGTGATCCAAGCTTTTCTTGTCAAAAACAGCATGTAATTTGCTTGACAGGCTCCTTACGCTTTCAACTTGGCACCATGTGATTTCTCACTGTTTTCAAAGTAAAAAAGAACTCTAAAGGCAGGCAGCTTCAATCATCAGAAGACATTGTGAAAAAAGCGACAGAGGAGCTTCAGAGCATTCCAAAGGAGTTTAACCCTATTAAGGTCAGGCTTTTTTTTGCTTTCTATGTCTGGGGGGGGGGTCGATTTGACCCAACACTTTGGCAGCTAATAACTTTTGAACCGCTCACAATAGCGATTCCGTTTTTGCTCAGATAGATGCAGAATTTATTTTTCAATCTAATTATATACTTTTGGTTATGATCAGATTAATAGCGTACAAGTTATTGCAAATTAAATGCACAGCATTAAATTTTCGATTTTCGACTGAATTTAAAATAAAGAAACGGCCGGCGAATTTTCTTTTTTCGTAGTGTTTACTCTTCTACGTTGTGGTTGTGCGATCGCCTAAGCGAAATTTATCAATGTCAGCTACCAGGTAAAAAGTTCAACAACTTGTCATCAATTTTCCATTTTGCTTTTTATGGGAAAGTCACCAGCCGTGATGTTTGTGTAACATTTCTTGTGTTGGACTACACGCCATACGCCATATCTCCAGCTAGATTTTTGTAATTTGAATTGACTGTTTGTAAATGTGAAACAGGGTGTGAAATAGCATTTCAATGACAAAAATTTCATAGCTTTATGGAATTATTACTTTTTTCATTTAGACAAAAGATGCAAGCTATGCTTGCTCATCAAGCATAAATATTTTTATTGATCAAGACATAAATCTCATTTAAATTAAGGAATGGTCACGAATCATATGGCTCTTTTATTCTTTCCTCTCCCTTATGCGACACAATACGACATTTTTGTAACCCCTTCCCATCCTTGTATGCAGACTTAGACGATTAAATTTTTTTTAGCATTTTCAAATTAAATTAAACTTAGATATAGAGCATTAATGTTTTTCTCAAATTAGGGTAGAATAAAATGAGAGCTTTTCTGATTATTACAAATTAAGTGGAATCAGAATTAGAATTAGAGCTTTCCAGTTTTTCTGGAATTAGTTTGAAATTTTAATTACCAAGCAAATTTTGATGCCATTTAAACATCTTCGCAAAACCACTTTGTATTTGTGACAATTCTAAGACTTTTTCATTTTGGCCATCAAATCATTGTGAAGACCTTTTTTCTTTTTGGAGATCACCTAATTTCGATTTTGATTTTCGGCCAAACTTTTTGCAAATAATAAAAAAAGTTCTTGTCCTTTTTCAGATTTGACTCTACGGTCAGGAACTTTTCTAAAATTAGATTAGAATTGAAATTAGGGATTTTTTATATTACACTAGAATAAGAGACTTTTAGTTTTTTTCAAATCAGAATTAGCGACTTTTTGCTGTAATTTACCGAATTAGCCAGCTAGAATTAATCAGTTGTCCAAGTCTGCGTATGTGACAAGTTGCATAAAAAAGTACTCAAGCAAACTTAAGTTTTGGATTTGCTACAAAAACCTGTGACATCAAATGATTGTAAACTTTGATTCTTTTTAGTAGCAAGTTTGTCCTACAATGATATGTTTATGTAGCCTATCTTTTATCCCTTTCACTATGATAACACCAATACGGCAGTTTTGTTTCCCTCTGGAGGTGTTATATGATATTTATACGGTCCTTACAATTTTATATCCCACTGGGATCAATTATAATGTCACCAATTTGAGCTTTATCATCGTAACTTGTGCTTTGAGGCGTTACTGAATTTAGAGCTATTAATTACAAAATCTCTTGCAATTAACAGAATACATTAGAAATGTGAAACAAAATAGGCTATTTCTGGTTTAGCTAGTAGGCAGTCATGCTGTTTCTGCTTATAATTTATCGTCTAATATGAAAATACGGGAACACTACATTAAATTTATGGGTAATATCAACAATACATTTATCATCGTCAAAAGCAGCAATACGCTTGTATGCTTCAAAAACAACTACGGCAGTGCAATTTTATCCGTAAGTGTAAGCCTAACAACATTTGAATCTTGCAAGGAGAAATCTCAAATGCGAATAATACGCTTATTGCACAAAGGCTTTGTGCATTTTTGGCCCTGGCTCAATTGCTCACAAATTTTGTTTTTCTTTTCTTTTGATCGTTTTCCTTTAGTCTTACTGATACATGCATCGTATCGCCTTCGTTTTTTACTTTGATGAGGAAAAAAGCCACTTAACGTTTTTACATTTTGGAGGATATTTTTTTCCCCAGCACTATCTCAATTTTGCAAACCACAGAAGACTTTATACCAATTAAAGTTGGTTGTGCTATATGTGGGTGAATCAAAGACATAGCTAGATTAAATTCGAAATCTACGGATTTTATATTTCGAGTCTGCTGATCGTTGTTCATTGCATATATCGTGCTGGCGTTCACTCGACATGGGTTCAAAACGTATCAAAATGCATTCATAGTCCAGCGCTTTGATTTCGATGTACAACTGTAGAACCCCATTTTTTTGGTCAATGATGTCTGTTTCGCCTTTTGAAAAGTCGTATAGTTTGTAAATAGCGGGCTTGCTTTTGTTGTCATCTTTTGTATGTAGTTGCAAGTAGCGGTGGCACTGTTCACTTTTTGCTTTTACCACATACGAATACAGATTTAATATGACGTTGTTCTTTTCCCAATAAATCTCGTATGAGTTTGTTTCTCAGTCTTTGATTTCTCTAATTTCGGCTGGAATTGTTTTTCTATTTGATTGTAAAGTTCCTACAGAAGTTTTTCCACGGTCAAGCAGCCACAGCTCCATTGGTATTGAAGTATACAATCTGTCATATAATATGCTTGTTGCCACTAAATTTGTGTGGCATTCCAAATTTTGAATTAGATATTTTACTGTTTGTGACATCCCAGGAGTGTAGTAAGATGTCGGCTTTGCTTTTGGCTTATCAGAATACACAACAATTAAAAAGGCAAATGGATAGCGAAAAGCATTGATTGATTTATACAGCATTCCATACTTGGCTGGTTTGCTCGGATTAAATTGTTTGAAACTGATTTGTGTTCTTGTAGGATAAAAAGTATCATCCAGCGACAAATAATCATTAGGAACTGGAAATTTCCCACAATTTTTGTTAAATTCTTCAAAAATTTTGCGAAAAGCTGCAAATCTATCGTATTGATAAGGAGTAGAACGCGTTGTATGATCAAGTAATATGTGGGCAATCAAAAATTTAAATCTATTCCTTGACTTAGCTGCACTAAAAACTGGATTGCCAAATATTTCATGGAACATCGCATTAGTGCTTTGATGTGCTTGTCCTAGTAAGCCTCGCATGTAAATCATTCCAATCAGTGCCAATACTTTCGAAGGTGGTTCTGATCCCTAACATAAAAGATCTTTTTATTTTTCACACTCGACTCTTCGGTCAGGAACTTTTTTGAAATGAGATTAGAATTGCAATTAGGAATTTTTCAAATTAGATTAGAATTAGCGACTTTTGGCTGCAATTCACTGAATTAGCCAACTAGAATTACGCATATTTTGTTGTCCAAGTCTGCGTGTGAATGTGACAAATCATAAGGAAAAAGTCCTCCAGCAAACTTAAGTTTTGGATTTGCTACAAAAAGCCTGTTATATCAAACGATTGTAAACTTTAATTTGTTTTATTATCAAGTTTGTGCTACAACAATAGACCTACGTAGCCTATTTTTTATCCTCTCCCCCATAATAACACCAATACTCCCCCATAATAACCCGCCAGAGCATTTTGTGCGGCCCTCCAAACTTATACAAACTTCCATGAATTCAATTCAATAAGAAAGGGTTGGCCGCACTTGCCGTATTGAAGAGCCAAAAACGATAGAAGCCACCATTGAAAGAGCCACTACGCAATTCTTAGTTTGAACTGACGCATTTTCCATCCAAATAAAGAGTGATGATGTTTGTTTTTGGACGCCATCATTATCAAAGCCCTGTAATACGTCTTTGCAAGAAGTTATTGCAAGATTTTAAGCTATTGCAAGCTCTTGCATTGCATACAGCTATTACCAGATTTTACGCATTGGCCCTCGGCGAATTCTTGAATGGTCGATGCGGCCCTCGGCTAACTCTTGAATGGTCAATGCTACCCTCCAACTAAAAAGTTTGCCCATCTCTGGTTTAGAAGAATGGAAATGACAAGACGATATTTGAGTCAGCATTCAATCTTATAATGTTGTGACAGTTGACGCAAGCTGTAGTTTGAACTTTAAACGTCAACTTCTATGCAAATGCCGTTCTGCTCGGCCATGCAGCAGGAAACGTAATGCTTTTACCAGAGGCGTCTTTATAAAAGTGGATGAAAGAACACGGAAAAAAATCTTCATTTGCTTTTGGAAGTGTGTAGATGTAGAATACAAACACATTGCTTTTGTCACGTGGTCAACAGAAAAAAATTTTGGTGTTGGTCACAAACTCAGGAGATATTTCACAGTTCCTTCTCCCCTTAAAAAAATTAAATTTTGTGATTCACGATTGGCTTCTTGCGTTTTGGATTTGTATTTGCTGATAAAAATTCAGTATTCAATTAATTACTAACAGCTTACTCGTAAAGCAACGGAAATCAAGTTTTATAAAACTCCTAAATTAAATTTTGCTAACTGTCGCCCCTGCGTCCCTTAGTCTACCACTGCATATTTTCCATCCAATAAAAATTGCAAGTGCGCTCATTGCTCTCCCACCAACCAATCCCCAATTTTAATTGGTAACAACATTACAAATCATTATGAAAAGCGCAAACTATATTATCACGCCGCCAAATTTATTTTCTGGCTTTGCGCTTGAAAACAATTCTTTTTGCTTTGTTGCATTTGTCAAGTATCAAAATTACGAAATTTTTCTTGCATTACTTTATCAATAGGTTATGGTCTAGCATCAAGAAGGTATTATTTATTTAACTAAAAGTTACAAAATAGCCGTGTATCTGAAAACACTTTGATGTTTTTGGCTTGTCAAATTAAGAGTGCTATTCACAGCGAAAAGGTTTTGAGAAGAAAGATTTCTGAGAAACGGTACAGTTTTACAGTCAGTGCTTCACTTCAAACAAGTTCTGTGGTTTACGTAGCTCGTCACGGTTTTGCGTGTGCGCTCTTTTTTTCTTTATTATACAAAAGCAATCGATGAAGAAATTTGCCCGAGTGGGTTTTGAAATTGCTATGTTTTAAGTCAAAACTACAAAGAATATCTTTGTCAGTTTATAACCAACCAAAAGCCAGATAAATTTTAGGAAAAGTCAAAAAACTTCAAACATTCATCTCAAGCGGTCGCTAAGTTACAACAGTTTTAATTTGCTGTGGGTCGAATCGACCCCCCCCCCCCCCGGGCCAAATAGGGTTAAGAGGTGTTTTCAGAAGGGGAAAAAGCACTGGGAAAAGTGGTTGGGCCTCCAAGGAGAATATTTTAAAGGGGATTGAATAAAATTTACAAAATTCACTTTGTGTGCTCTATGCAAAACAGTCGGACACTTTTTAAACAGACCTGACATAAGTGCTGTTTCACTTTTGGATACTTATGTTGGTTCAAACACATATGCTTTTCTGGAACCTTCTTTTAGACAATTTCAGAACTTTTGTTGTGGTGCTTCATAATAAGCCTTTTTTAAATCAATAAAGGTTCTTCTGCTCTTCCCTGTATTTTTCCACCAATTGTGTTTGGGCAAAAATCGTATCCGTGCATCTTCTACTCTACATGAATTCACATTGTTTTTAAGTGAACATGACTCCACTTTCTATTCAGGCTTCAGTCACTCTTTCCCACTGCTTCATTGTTTGTGACATCAGTTGGATCCCTGTTAGTTATTACAGTCATGGATGCTGCCTTTATTGTTCAAAATTGAAATTTGCATACTCCGGCTCCATTCTTTTAGCTTATTTTTAGTCTCAATTGAATCAAACAGTTACCAAAATTTCTATGCCTATTTGTCCCATGTTCTTTCCATGTTTTAATAGGAATTTTATCAGGGCCCACTGCTTTGTTATTTTTATCATTCTTATGCTTTGGTTACTTTCTCTTTGGTGTTAATCTCCACTTTTATCTTACTTTTCCCTTCATTTTTTTATTCATCAGCTTTTCAAAGTACCTTTTCTGCCTACTTTTTTCAAACAACAATCTTCCCAATCTCATCTTTAATGACCTTTGCTTTCTTTGCACTTTTGTTATGTAGTTAACACAGCTATTTTTTGTCCCTGTTCTCTCTCTAATTTTTTGTATAGGCACTTGAAAGCACTCTCATTTGCTTTTGCCACCTCTGATTTTGCCACTTTTGTTCTCCCTTACTGCAGACTGTTGATTAAGGCCCCAATTTTTTTAGTTTTGATTTTTTCCTTCTGCTTTTTGAACAGTGGAGTTCTAACCCCAAGTTTTCTGTGTTTTTGATCTTTGGTTATTTTATTCAAAACCTTAGTTGCAATATTTTTTATTTTGCCACAATCTCCCAGTCTCATGTGTTTTATCCTTCCAAAATTTTTGTACAAAAATCAGTTTTCATTCCTTCTTGAAATTGGACCTGCTGATCTTTTCAATCTGGATATATAATACTATAAAATTATCAAATGTCTTGTATAAATATGCAATAGATATAAACGTGTTAATAGTAAGAAGGATTGTTGTTTTCAAAAAAACTCCCACATGCAGTGGGTGTAGTAAATTTTAAAAAGGGGGCAAAATAAGATAAGTCACTAATTTTTACTTTACAGTAAGTTCGTATGGTTTGAAATAATACAAATACTTTTAAATGACGCATAACATCACCATAAAGTAAGTTATAAATTGATGCACAATTTTTTTGTAAAGCTGTAAAATGTTTTTTCTCTACTATTTTTTTTTATAATTTAGAAGTTGTGTTAAGGTCTAGCCTATGCGGGATGAATTTGCTTGTGAAACTAATTTTAGCATTTTCAAAGTTCATGTTTTATTCTTTTCAGAAGGTTGCTCTAAGTAAGGTAAATCTTTAAGTAACTTACTTAAACCAGTTGACCTAATATGTTAAATATAGCAAGAAAAGGCACTGTGACTTCACCATATGCCACAAGAGGAAAAGCTGAAAGGAAAATCGATGATGAAATTTGCAAAGAATTGGAAACTTTGTCTCTTGGTGTTCTTCCAACAAAAAAAAGACATCATTCAATACATGTTACTTCTTTTGAGACTTGAGAATAGTGGTAGAACTCAAAGAACAACAGAAGATGGTAGCTACATGGTTGTTTCTGATTTGATTGAACATGGGCTAGGTTGTGTTGTTTACACCTAAGATTCAAAACACGTCAAGAAGCCTGTTTTGATTTGCATCTGATGTATTCCAAACAAAAATTTTACCAAAAACCAGAAAAAAGTCCTTTGATAAATTTAATAGTGACATGACAAAATTTTGGCAGTAAAGTTCTATAAAATAATAATGGAAAGGTGGAAATAAAATTTTTAAAGGTTCAACAAAATAAAAGAAAAATGTGTAGCACTGATTCCATTGACAGAAGATGGTAAAAAAAAACTATAAAAAGAAAGCTATAACAAGAAATGATTTTTAAAATGATGAAAGAAAAAGAGAAAGAATCAAAAGAAAATCTTTAAAGTTCTATTAAATAATAATGAAAAAGGTGGAAATAAAATTTCTAAAAGATCAACAATATGAAAGAAAAATGTGCAGCACTGATTTCATTGACAGAAGATGGTAAAATACTATAAAGAAAAACCTAAAACAAGAGATGGTTTTAAAAAGAGAAAGAATCAAAAGAAAATCTGTTGAGTAGAATAAAATCAGATGAAAACTTGGAAATTTATACTGAAGATGAATGCAAATCTGTTTTATTTGAAGATGATCAATCTTTATCTGAACCTCATTTTAAAAGAAGAAAACTGGTTGTACTTGAATATGCCATTAACTCTGTGCTTTGCTTTAATGTTTTAAAACACATTAGAAGTCTATGCTTTAATTTTTTAAAACACATTAGAAGCAGCATTAATGTGGTAAGATCAGAGTTTAGTAGCTCTGTAGATTTGCTAGTCATTAGATACTATTGCTTTAAAGTGCAAGCAATAGCTGGAATTATTAAAACAAGAAATTGTTTAGTGGGCAATATTGGAAATACTACATTGAAGACACAACTTGTCTTGATTTAGATTTAGCACCTCGCAACAAAAATATCAGACGAGCTGGTCAGGCCATTCATGCTATAAGCTTTAGTTGTCTTGTGGAGGAAATCGTGAGTGAAAATGTTGCAGTGATCACATACCAAACTGATTGATCTCTAGCACAAGGCATTGGAAGCTACATTGTTCAAGGCATTACTGTCAATGATGAGTTTACCAACATTCCTAAAATCAGCAAAGAATGCAGGGCCAATCTAGCTCAGCTAAAAGAAACCATGCTGTGCGTTCTATCAACAGTGAGTGTTGTGCCAATAAAAGACATATTTAAAAAAATGTAGTAAATGACAAATATTGCAAGCCATGATTTTGAGGTAGATGATATCATTGGTTCTAATTTTGAGCTAGATTCTGTGCCGAAACGTTTACTATGTCAAACTGATCCTTGTGTAATGTTTAAAAAAAATTGTTACAAGTTTTTTTTTGACATTAAAACAAGCATTGGACCTGAAAAAAATATACTCGAGCTTCTTGGTAAATGCAACCACAAGTCAAGACACTGTTTGTCAACAATATATTGATTGCTTAGTCAGTCTTGTTTCTTGTGATTTTGATCAAAAACCTGAAATTATTCCAAAGATTTTTCTTTATTCATTTCTCCAAGAAAACAATTATGCTAGTTGCCTGAAAATTGAAGGTTTTAAAGATTTTTGTACCTTTGTGCAGTCATTGTTTATATTGAAGAAGATATTCAAATTTTTTAATTTTTATGATCATGTTAGTAACACAGTGGCATAATTTGTTTGATCTTTCTGCTCAATTGATTACTTGACTGTATTTTATGTTGTGGATGCTTTGATTGGAATACACTTCATAAGTACACTGAATTATACCAGCAATGCATTGCCTTATAATCACCTGATTATATGCGATCCACAAAAGATGCTAGATATTTCTTCACCTGCTTAAAAATTTGCAAGTCAAGAATGATTTAGCCGTTGTTTCAGGTGGCCAGAAGAAGTTTTGCAAAAGCAAAAATTATTTATTTGTGCAAACCAAACCAGAGTTGTGCAGATTTTCAGACTGATTCTTCTTTAAATTGCTTAAGGATTTTTTAAACAGAGTGATAGGATATTTGGATTTGGAGACTTCAGCAAGAACAGTGCCTGGCCACTCACTAAGCAAGATTAGAAAGATTAGATGAAGCACCAATAAACAACTAGGACAGTGAGTGGAATATTGGATCATTAAACTATAAATTGAAGAAACTGCTTTAGGAAGTTTTTCTCATGTAAAAGCTAAATTCCATAATAATCTAAAGATTTAATGAATCGAAATCAAAAGACAAGTTTAAAAATATTACAAAACCAATCAAGATGTGGCTAAAATCATACATTTGTGGAGAAATATGCAAAAAAAATTTATTGAAATGCGCTTTCTTCTAAAGAAGTAAGCCAAATGTAAACAGATCAACGTATGAATTGAGATTTACAGTATGTAAAATTATATGGTGGTCATACTGGATTTAATTTTGACACAAACCAGAAGGTTCTGTATCACTATTTGAGATATTGCAGAGAAACATGATTGTTGCCGGTCAAAAGTAGTGAACTATTTTGCCTGATGAAGAATTGCAAAAAGTTGCCAGTGACTTTCGTTATAGATTATTGAATTATTAAATTGCGTTATGAACTTGACCTTTAATCTTCATGCTAAAACTTTAAGTTACTTAATGATAGAAACGTTTTAGCACTTTTGATGTGCTGATATGAAATCCTGTACCCCCAAATTGGTAAAATCGACATCTATTTCACTATTCTACCTTTAGAAATAAAGATATTGAAGAAAATCACTAAGTGTGATCATTGCTCACAAACCCAACTTTCCTCAAGTAGTGAAAATTTCAAAATACTAGAACTCGAAAACAGCTGAAGATGTTTTAAAACCTTTTTTTGTTTTTCTCATTGTTTTCAACTTTTCAACATATGTCCAAACCATCAAAATCTGTGAGATAGAGTTGCAAAGCATGGTTGATTATACTTAGAACGACCCGCTTACTGAAATCTTAGAGAGGACATCGGCTGCAAGTTGAGTTAAAATGCATTGAGCAAGCAACTAAGCTAACAGCATTTGGTCAGAGATGAGCTGGGTTCATTTGGCAATTTTTATAGAATAGTGTGGCTTGCTTTTGTTGATCAGTTGCAGCTTAATTTGATAAATCTAATGTAGTTAACAGTGATTATGACTGGGAGAAGAATCAAATTGGGGAGCCATGCTCAAACAAAAATGTTGAGTGATGAATGATATTGCCAAATTTCTGCAAGGTCAAAATTAGCTCAAAAGACAGTTTTGAGTCCATTAATAATTTTTAACCATCTGAAAAATATGGTTACAAGAAGTCAACAGATTGGTCGACCTCCACTGCGACCGTTTGTTTTGACTGCAAAGAAGGCCCTCAGAAAGTCAGCCAAAGGTGTTTAAGTTGGTTTACCAAAAGATATTATGCACCTTAGCCAAAGGACAATTTGTGGGAAGTTATTTTGTGCCCATTTGAGAACTTTCTTTTGTTCCAAGTCTTATGAACATGCTAAGAAGCTTAAATTGTCTGCCAAATGCATTGCTGACAGACTGGTATTTTGTAAAAAATATCAGGAAATGGAGTGCAGAAAATGGTAACTATATTATGTTTTCAAGTGAGATGCAAGTGTCACATTTTGCAGACACATCAGATGGCTCCTAACAAGAGGGAGAGATTGCTGTATCTTTTCAATAATGGAGAAAGCTGCAAAAATCATGGTCTAAGGAGCAATTTGTGCTAAAGGAAGATATAAACATTTATTGATGGATCTAACTCTACCTCAGTATTTTAGAAAAAAAACTTGCATTGAAACCCCGCTTATCTGACCACCTACAGGA
This sequence comes from Trididemnum clinides, assembly GCA_963675345.1. Classification (NCBI taxonomy): domain Eukaryota; kingdom Metazoa; phylum Chordata; class Ascidiacea; order Aplousobranchia; family Didemnidae; genus Trididemnum; species Trididemnum clinides. The sequence continues at coordinate 37,460,573 of OY776293.1, forward strand.
CTTCATTCAAGCAGTCGTGTTAGCGGATTTTGCTTTGGAGCATCATGTTTGCAGCAGTTGAACTTTCACTTTTGAATGAAACCGGGTGATTTACGTAAGTAAGCACAATTTGAAAATGAAATTTGGTTTTTATTTTAAAAAGGTAAAATATAAATATGCATGCATTTAATCACTACTACTTAAAAAGGCTCAAATTGAATTTTGTCTTAATAAATTCGTTGACATTTCACACAATCCTTTTCCAATTTCATAGAGATGTGTAAGAAGGTGGGCTACGTCTCTTTCCGATATAAAGTGTATTCTGTATTTGAGTTTTGCTTAAGTCGAAATCTTAGCAAGTTGCCTCTGAGATTTTCCCTCATTTTCATTTTGTTTTATTACCATAACCTTTTGTTTGATTGAAAGTTTCTTCGGTTTCTTTTCAATAAGTGCGATATGTTTTTTATACGATACTGTACGGTAAAAACAAACTGCAGAAAGAACTTAAAATTTTGAGCATTAACCTACCTACCAGAAACACTGTCATTAATTTATCTTTGTTTGTACATCACACTGGTCATTCATTGTGCAGTTGTATTTTCTTTGTGTGTGTATGCGCTCACCTAATCTTATTGTTTTGGTCACCAAAGTAAATTATTGAGCACGTGTGGTCACTTTAGCGGAGTTAAATTTGCAGTTTTGGACCAAAATATGGTAATCCTGGTCCGAAAACTGGGGTGGTCGCATTATTGAAGCAGAATGCAATGCATTGCCAGAGTAAATTACTAGGGACCACATTGAAGTGGTCCTGATAACGGGGTGGTCTTGTTATTGAGGTGTTTGCCAACTGGGGTTCCACTGTTCTAACCTTTATGAAAACTACTCTGTGTACCCAACTTCCAACATGATGGAGTTCCATGGCACCAAACCAAGTGGTTAAGAAATGGAGAAACAACTGTGGGTTTCAAAATCATAGGATTTCATCCTGGAGGTTTCTCAGATCTCAAACTGATTAAAAGCGGTTGGCTTATTTTAAAGCAAAACATCACTGCAGCTAATCCCAGTTCCCTTTCTCAATTGTGACAAGTCATAAAAAAGGTTTAAATTAAAGAAATTGCTTCAAAATACTGTGGAAAGCTATGTCTTTATGCCTGATCTTATTCAGCTGTGATCAAGCACACTGGTGCACACCAAATATCAATCTGATATTAAGTGATGTTTATCAGCCATGTGTCTATAGCTGAAATATATGTTGTGTAATTATATAAAGTGAAGCTTTTCAGGATTGAGTCATCCATACTAGCCAATACTGTACATTAAAAGCCTTACAAATTTTTTTGTATAGTTATATATATATTTGCAGGGTCTGTTGACATCTCCTGGAGGGGGGCTCTCGGTAATGTTAGGCTTTTGAATTTTGAATATAGGTTCAGCCAATTGTGCTGGCTTCACCAATGGGCAGTTTTAAGAGCAGAAAAAATAAAAATTTTATGTTTTTCTGCTCATCCCAATCTTGTCCTTAAGTAGAATCTGTGTTGAAAAGTGATAGAGTCAAAACAGTGATGGGTAGGATAGGCATAGGCTTTTTTTCCATGATATTGATTTCTTTATTCCTTTAAATGAGTTGCCAATGGGGTTGCATTTGAAGTTTAACTGTGGGGACGCAAAAGAAGCAATTGTTTTCAAAAATATATACATTAGTTATAGAGTAGTAGATATATTTCACAACTTGGTGGGCTACTTTTTGTAATTAACTTTGTGACTTTGAGGTCCTAACTATGCTTTGGTTGATGAGCTCTATTCATTGCTTGTGAATAACCTAGAGAGTAAAGGGGGTCTTCCATTTCCCTTAGCTTAAAAGTATAGAAAACAATTTTATTAAGTTATTTTCAAGCAAAATAGCAGAAAAGCCTTCATTTAGGGCAATTTTACACAGGAGTGATGTTTTGTTTTGATCTCTTTAACTAGTGGTACTCAACTGGTTGGCCACGGGTGGATTTCCATTATGAAGAAAAATGAAGATTTTGTAAATGTCAATTTCAAACAAAAAAGTCTGTTTGAAGGTCAAATATATGACAATTTAGATTTCAAAAACTATGAGTTGATAGCAAATTGCAAAAAAGCCATCACTTTCATTGTAGATTAGAAACTAAAGAAATGAGTTATGACTTTATTTGTTGATAGAAACTGGAACACGGACGTAAAAAGGTTAAAAACTACTGTCTAAATTTTTCTGAGTCCCTGTTGGCTATGCCTTATGTTTTCAGCTGAGGAGTATTTAGGAAAGATAAAAGGAACTTTGCCTTTTCCTTACATTTTTTGGTTTGATTTCAGTCACCCTACAGAGTTGTGAATCAGCAAAATATTAAAATTGTTTCTCTGAATTAAGGTGCAATTTTACCTCGGCAAGGCATGTCATCAGCTATGCCAAGTTGAAAAAAATATTAGTTTTGGCGGGTACTCCAGCTTCACTATACAAACATTTGTAAGAGCATTAATGAAAATTTGTAGTTAATGGAGGCCTTAGTTCCTGTATGTGTAAGGGAGTGTCTGCTTTTTGACTTTTTTGAAAAGGCAAGCAATCATATGATTTACAAAGACAAATTTTCACAGAAAGAAAACAAAAATTTTCCTTTCAAAAATATTTATGTTTTGATCCTTTGTGGAATTTTAATGATTTTTAGGAAGTGAGTGAGTTTCCATTTTGTGATAACTCAAAACCCACTTCACATAGAATCAAGATATTTGGTGTCATAAGATTCTAATGGTTTTGTTTCCTTTTTGTGATTTTCACGATTATTTAGCCCTAAGTACAACAGAAAAAAGTTATTGTAAAAAAGCATATTTATTCGTCATTTAATTGTTGAACACGACTTCCATTTTTCTATAAGGCTTTTATCATCAATTGGTTACATGTTGTCTACCAAATGGGATGAGCTTGGACACCACTATTAGTACAAGAATTTATTGATGATGACAGAAAAAGTTTACCTAAAGTAGCATCCACTTTTCAACGTTGGCAAGAAAGAGGTGAGGTTGTGAGTTAAATTTGCAATGTGTTGAGGAAAATCTTTTTGGGAGTCTGTTCATTCTTGATCACATGAAATTGTTTTGAACAACACCTACAACACTAGGTGTTGTAGCTTGGCCTTCATCTAGAAAGTGTTATTATCTACTGCAGGACCCAAATTTTGGATTATGAAAGTGTTTTTTAAGATGGATACTATCTTGTGAACTTGGTCCAAGATGTTGAAGATAATAACCCCTAAACCCTTGTCAGGTTTGGTTGAGAATAATCCCTTGTTGGCATAATAAGGATCGATGGTCTAAAAGAAATTATTATGCATAATGAAGTTGAAAAAGTCAATTGGTGTTCAGGGGATGTCATCCTCAACATCATGGACTAAATTCAGAAAATGAAATGCATCTTGAAAAACACTTCTGAATGCCCAAACTTGAATCCTGCTGTTGATAATGACAACACTTCCTGAATAGAAACCAAGTTACAACAATGTCTGCTTCAATTAATCAAGTTAGTACATTCAGTGTCAAAGTTTTTCGTCTGATTGTTTTCAATGAAACACATTAGAAAGAACAGAAAAGAAAGTATGAAAGCTTTTATAGCAAAAACACAGAAAAAGAAAAAGGCAAGGCAGTTTGAAGCAATTGGTCAGAAAAGTAACTAATGGAGAATGAACAACCACTGAAAGTTTTAAAGCTGTTGTTGAATTCTTGTTTGCCCAGATCTGGTGCAGATGTTTTTACATAAGGGGCCTCAAGAGTTGATAGACAAAAGGCAGTGTGCCCATGGGCAAAGGTCTAGTGTTTGTCTTCATTATATTCATCTGCCAAGAGAGATTTTGCAAAAGGTGTTCACCTATTGCAGAGCATGAGGTTTCAGTTTGACTGCTGTTGAACTTGTAGGAGTGAGAAGTGCAGCTAAGGTTGTGTGGAGTGTGTTTTTTCAGGATGAATTTGGAAACCATGTGGTCAACACTATTTTGACCAAGAAAACCCAACAATTTATCACTCAACAAATCACACTTTGTTTCCCAGAAATGCCCAGTGTAACTGCATTTACCATGGCTGGGAAATGTTTTGGTAAGGTTTAAAACGCTGATTAAAACAACTTTAAATGCTGCTTTTTTGCCACCAAACCTCACATCATTTACACTATCAGACTACTTCTGTTTGCAGCCAATAAAGATGCTCTATCTGCTTCTCATCATAGCAATGTCATCTATCAAATTTTGTGCCACTGCGTATGTCAAATGCACACAAGTCAACCCTGCCAAATCTTTACTTGACAACACAAGCAAACAAACAAAATATGTTGTAAAACCAGATCACAACAATATTGTAGCTCATTCCCAGTGATATTGTAGTTCAAATATGTTCAATATACAGAGAGATCTAAGTTCCTAGCTTTTGACATTGTCAACTTTTACTATAGAAAAGTTGCTGACAAACACCATTTTGTTTGCCTAGCAACAGGTTGATATTGTCATGAGTTCACTTATATTTTTAATTCCACTGTAATCCAAGGCTAATCCTCACTCAATATAGAGTTTGTTTCTTTTTATTGGTGATAACAATCAATAAATATATTAACAGAACAGAATGGTTAAATCTGGCGATACAAACATATATATGCACATGAATCACGTGATATGATAAAGTGATGGAGTTTTGATAAGGTTGATGTAAAAGCAATGCAATTTCCTATACCAAATGTCAACATTAATATTTAACACCAGGTATAGGAAATACTAATGGTGATATTAAAAATGAAGCCAAATACAGATTAAATTACAGTCACCACAAAGCAAAGCAAAACCAAATACGCATGTAATCACCACAATATCGACAATGATTTCATCAAAATAATACAACACCACAGAAAATCTGGCCTATTTAGGAGGGACGGCTCCTGGATAAAACAAATTGGCTCATTTTTGATGTCACAATGGGATCATACAATGGTACTAAAGTTTTTGAGATGGTTGGTGAATTTCTCCTACACCAACTTGTTTGTTAACCCAAGTTAGAATGACTCAAGAAAAAATTTACAGATCTATTTCAATTGGTGGCTTGAATATAATAGTTAAAGCCAACCTTGTCATGATCAATTTTCTCAATATCTCACTCAACCTGAAGTTAAGAAAATATTAGCCTTTGGAAGTCAGCCAAAATGACTAATTATTATACATCCACACTGAATCCAATCATCCTCTAGTTAGCAAAAAACGAATTGCAGCCATGCTCAGCCATTGCCTTTCTCAGCTTTCAAGTGATGAGAAGGAATTGGCCAAAGGTGTTCCTGGTAACAATAAGGCAATGCATAAGAGCAAATACAGTGATGCATTGCAATATGTCATTAACTCAGGCTCAATCCACCATAAAGGAGCGTGTCAAAGCCAACATTGGTCAAGAATTCCTGAGATTGCTTGCTAAACATTTTCCACCCAATCACCACTTGTATGAAGTCTGCAACAAAAATTATTAAATATATATGGCATACAATTTTTGTTAGTTGATTATATTGATATTGTTAACAGATAAAATCATTCTTTCGGCAATTTTACTTGCAAACTTTACATATTACTCCTCTTAGTATCCAGCAAGCTTCCTATGCTAGATGATATATGCAGTGCAACATATAAACTGTTAAACATGAAAATAGCAAAACCACCTATCACAAAACAGGCAATTACATAACTACAAAAAAAATTATTACTTCATAGAACCAGGCCTGGGCATAAGTACAGTGTGTTATATGATACATAAGACATCATGGTGTGTTCACAAGCAAAAAAGAAAAAAAGGCATGCTTAAAACGCATAAAGAATTTTTGTGTGTTGTATCTAAAATGAAACTTAAAATTGTAGGGAAATTTGTTTCTTAACATGAACTTTATTAATGAAAACATAAGGTTTTGCTGTGCTTCACTGGTTTTAAAGAATAGTGCTGCTGTTTACCCAGCATGTCATAAAGAGGTGACTATTGGGTTCCTTTCAATTGCTGTCTGACTGTTAATGGTGGCGTTGCAAGGTTAATTGCTTGGTTGGACCACTCATGTCAGAAAACTGAAGGTGATGATGTTGATGGAACTGATGGAACTGTGCCAGTGTGTATTGGATGTTAAAAAAATGCATGATGAGTGGAAAACTAGTGTGATTGTGTCTATCTTTAAAGGAAAGGGTGATGTGATCAGCTGTGGATCATACAGAAGAGTGAAACTGCTAGAACATGCCATGAAAATTATTAAAAGAGCATTAGTAAGGCAAATACAAACACTAGTCAATTTGAATGAAATGCAGTTTGGATTTGTGCCAGGAAAAGGAACAGTAAATGCGGTATTCATTGTGAGGAGAATGCAGGAGGAATATCAAAAGAAGAACAACAAGTTGTATGTGTGTTTTGTTGATATCAAAAAAGCTTTTCATAAGAATGCCAAGAAAAGTGATTAAGTGGGATACTAGACAGGTCTATCAGAAGTAATGGTTTGGGCAGTTATGAGCTTGTATGATGGTGCAAAGACAAGAGTGAGGATAGAATCTGCATATTCAGAGGAATTTGAAGTAAAAGTTGATGTACATCAAGGATATGTGTTGTCACCACTATTGTTTGCCATAGTTGTGGACATTATTACAGAAAATGCAAGAAGGGGTGTGGTTAATGAATTGCTGTATGCAGATGACCTTGTTCTCATGAGTTGAGACATGGAAGACTTAAAGAAAAGATTTTGGAATTGGAAGGATGCACTGGAAAGTATGGGTTTAAAGGTCAACAACACAAAAACAAAAGTGATAGTAAGCAGATCAGAAGGAGAACTATTCAAAAGCAAAATAGATCCATGTGGAGTTTGTGAGAGAAGAGTCATGGCCAATTCAGTGATGTGCACAAAATGTGGAAACTGGTAGATGTGCAAAAATAAAGAGAGTTACTGCTAGCTTGGCAATGCATTTTGTTTGCTTGAAATGTAGAGGAATAATGGAAGGAACAGTGGATTTGATTGGGAAGTTGTGTGATAAAGTGGAGACAATGAATGAATTTTGTTATTTGATAAATTCAGTGGTGGTTGTGAAGCGGCAGTTACAGCAAGAGCATAAATCGGTTGGGTAAGATTCCAGGAATGTGTAGAGTTATAACTCAGAAATAGATTTCCTCTGAAGATGAAAGATAAAAGTTTGTCGTTGTTGTGTAAGATCAGCAATACTGTATGGAAGTGAGACATGATGTTTAAAAGAAAATGAAAAAGCAATTATAAGGAGAATGGAGAGAGCTATGGTGAGAGCCATGTGCAGTCAGAAAGTTGTTGACAGAAAGATGACTGAAGAACAGATACACATGATGGGGTTGAGAAAAACTATAGACCAGTTAGCAACAGTGAATGGAGTTATATGGTATGGACATGTGCTGAGGAGAGATGACGATAGTGTTTTGAGGATTGCTCTAAATCTTGAAGTGAGTAGCAAAAGAAAGCAAGGGCAACTAAAGAAGATCTGGAAGAAGCAAGTGGAAGAGGAGACAGAGAAGATTGGTTTGAACAAGGAGGATGCCCTACGATGAGACAAGTGGAGAGACAAAGTGCGAGCAATTGCAGAAGGAATGGGGTAAATCCAGCCATTTCTACTAAGGGGACAATATCAAAAAACAGAATAACTGCTACTACTACTACAAAAAATATTTTGAGGTTTGAAAGTTTGGTGGTGGTTTATGTTTAAGCCACAAATTCTCTTTCTCCATGAAAAATGCGATTTTTAAACAATCTATCTTCAATTGTGACTAGACCAATCCCCTTATGACCCTCTCTTTGGTGTGGTGATAAATGATGCCAAGTTTGAATTGGTGTGTCTAGTTTTGCAAGAGTTCAGCTGGAAAGCAATCTAACACAAAATCACTTGTTGCATTGCAATAATTAATGAATGTAAAAAGATCTCTGTTTTTGGAATAATGTCGTTGAGATTTTGCAAAAGAGCCATCAGTCATGTTTGTGTGGTTAGTTTTTATTGAGAAATTGGAAAAACCAGTTTTAAAATAAAATAGTGATTATGATATCATCATAGATTGGGGAAAAGTAAAGTTTTCGTGCAATTGGCAAGTCAAGTAATGGCTTTAATTTAAGTACAAAATGGCATTCCTTTATCAAAAATGCAATTTTTTAAAACCTCTTATTCAATTGTGACATCATGATGATGTTACCAATCTCCTCACGACTCTACCTTGGTGTGTTGATCACTGGTGCCAAGTTTAGAGTTTGTATGTCCAGCAGTTTTGGAAGTGTTAAGCTTAACTCCAGAATTACAGAGGTGTCAATATTGACACCAAAAAAATTTTGGTGCTTTATTTCTCAGAATGGCGAGCAAGTGCAGAACTACAATTCTGTGACTTTTCCTAGAATTTGTCCTAGTTTTTCATGTTATAAGATGTAAGTTTTCGTTGATCTGACAAAGCGATTTTTTGTGATTTGAAAATTAAAACCCCTTCAATTAGGAAGGTGTTATTTTCAACACCAATGCTTTTGTTAGTTAACACGTTAAGTGCCGTGTGACGTAGATTAACGTCGTCAAGTTTTTTGCGCAGAATGCTTTATGACGTAAATCTACGTCATTCGGTAAATGCCATCGGTTAACTGCCAAATCGCTGGATTCGACGTTGAACGTCGTTATAAGCCTAGACATGGTTTCCTGAATGTCTCCGGAAGTAGCAGTATATCAATTTTGCTTGCTTTTCTCGTCGGAACTAAAACAAGAAGATTTACGCATACGAAATAAACGCACTGGAAAACCGCAGACAGAAATGGCCGGCACCAGCCAGTATGTGCGCGTGATATACACGCGGCACTTAACGTGTTAATTACTTCTGTCTCACTGTTTTTGTGTTTGTAATTGGATAATCCAAATGAAGATACAGATGTCATGCGACATAAAATTGGTTTTATCCATCATTTCACATTTAAAATTTAAAATGCCAGCAAAATATAAAATGCAATGCATATGTGAGCTCCTTCCATCCTTCAGCACTTTGCTTTTTATCATTTGGCATGTTTTTCTGGGCGAGGGCAGTTGTTTGAAGGTCCATCAAGTTGCAACTGATAGATGAAGGCAGTAGCAGCTCTTTCTGATTAGGCTGAAGGCTTAAAATTAGTTTATCTCTTATATTTTTCTTATGCTTCTATTTGGTATATTCAGGCTGTTGGAAGTTGAGTTGTCAACACTTTGTAATAGTTTGAAATTATTGAAATAATGCAGCAAGCCATACCTGCTGCTAAATTTGCTGATCTAATTTCAATCTGAGATACAGATGGCAATTGCACTGATAAAGAGGGATATGTAGAAGTTAGTGATGGAGGAGAAAGCCCCAATCAGCATGCAAGTGTCAGTGGCAAGTGCCCTGATAGCAGTGATGAAGAAGAGAATATGCCACAACAAAGCCAAATTACATTCTCATCTGATTTTAAAAGAGATGGGAACAGAATGGACCTACACTCAATCAACAACCACTGGACAGACCAGTGTACACTATGTATTTGCAGCTGCTATAGACGTTCTGAAAGCAATTGCAAGGAGTGTGTTGGCTCCTTATGATGCGTGGAAGCATTTTATAAACAAATCTCTTACAAATGATTGCAAAATACACAACTGATGAAGTTGCACGTAAGGCTGACAAAGCGTTTACTCTTGATTTGTATGAACTGGAGACTTTTGTTGGTCTACACTCCACAGTGTGTTCACAAACTTTGTGGAAAAAATTCCATCTGGTTTTTTGGAAAAGGAAGTATGGCATGCCTATCTTTTTTGAAGCAATGAAACGTGACACAAAGATGGCCACTGGCAGAGTGGGTAGCATTTTGGACATTGCTGCTATAAATTCTAGAGTTGTTTTTATGAAATCAATGGTATCTCATATGCGTAGATGTAATTTTCTGCTACAGCTGGAGAGCAAAGTAAGCAACAATACAAAGCCGAAAGTTTTCAGATACCCTTGTAGCCTAAATAAATTTAACATAAAAGTGAAGAAAATGTAGTGTAAAAGGTTGCAAGAATGCAACAGTGTCATTGTGCATGACTTGTTATCAGCCAACATGTGGAAACTGCTTGCACGTTAGCTCCTAAATCATATACTGATAATGCAACAAGGAATGTGCAATCTCTTGATTATGTGCTAACAAAGTTTTTGTAAGCACCTTTTTAAAGTAAACCTTTTATTTTATGTGTATTGTTACATTTGTGATATATTCAGAAGGCTTTAATTTTAAGAAATGTGAAGAATTTTGCCTTAGTATATAAGTATCAAAATTGACTCTACCCCAAATGGAGGTTTAGAAAAATGCCCATAATCTTAGTGCTAGAAAGGTGGCCAAACAAAATTGCTTATTGCTTTGCCAATAATTAATAAATTAAAAAAAGAACCCATATCTAGCAAATGAACCATCAACTGCATTTTTATGGTCAGAATTTTTAAAGATATTCAGGAAAACCATTTTTCCAATTAATTGGTGATTGCGGTGTTATAATCAATCCTAAAAACATGAAATTTTTTTAAGTTGGCAAGTTGGGTGCTGGCTTTAATTGAAGTATGAAATTGCAAATGTGATTTTTTAGAAAAATATCTTCAACTACGATATCATCAAACCCCTTATGACACTTACCCCAGGTTCATGATCAGTCATACCAAGTTTGATATTTGGAACACCAAACGTTTTGGAAGGTTAAAGCACATATACATACATACATTTACAACTTGGCCACTCATGTGGGATGTGATGTCGCCATGACCTCACCAACCCATCAGGATAATCACCTTGGTGTGGTAATCAATCATGCCCAGTTTGGTGTTGGTAGGCCCAGTAGTTCTTGATCAGTTAACAAAAACAAACTGAAAAGAAGGAAAATCCTAGCTTTATAGTATTGGAAAAAAACAGTGTTGGTTTTGCAGAATTGCGTGACTTCAATGCTTCAATTGAAACCATTTGAAAGACCATCATTGGGTGAAATTTTAAATTTAGCTGTGTTGAAAGAAGCAGTTAAGAGATACGATGTTGATTGGAAGCAAGTAAAGATCTCTGATATGTCAAATAAAGGTTTGTTGTAATCAGTTTTTAGTTTTTATATTCTTGGGTGTTTAAACAAGCTTTTATTGCGCTCCGTCAACAAATTGCTTTGTTTTCATAATGGAGGAGTTGGTGTTGTTCATGAATTTTATGAGCAAAACCATTGAGAGTAATGTTTGTTTTCTTTGGGGTCTCTCAAGACAGCATTGTCAAATAGGAAAAATTGGCAAAATTCATTATATTACAGAAAATAAAATAAAAACTTTTCTTATGAGACATCAGGTGTAATGCTAGACAAATTAGGAGCATGGACCTTTGATGGAGCAGATGTTTTGTCTCCTGGGCACAGAAAGCTAGAGACAGTACAGCTTTTTGGTGGCAAAGCTCAGATTCTTGCTAGGACAAAGAGATCTGTTGGACGCAGGCATCTGGTCACTATGCCCAAGCCATTATTAATTAGCTTGTCAATGAGGCAAGTGTGAACACTGTGGCACCAAATAGGTGTGCAGTACTCAGCAGTAGAGTGGACCAAGGCAAGGGTGGCTGTGTGCAATACTGTGGCACTTGCACTTTAGCCTGATCCTACTAGCCAAATGCAAGTTGTCAACTTTTTGCGCAGTGACTCCAAATGTCAATAAAATCTGAGTACCTTCTCCAGCTTCATGCAGAGGGAGGTTGATTTGGCAAAAAAAGTAGGTCTGCCCTTTGACAAGGATTTTAAACTCATGCTGTGCCTCCTTGTTGTAAAGGTGGAAAGGTGTCGATGTTTTGGTTGTACTAAGCTTGAGATTCCATTTCTGGAGATAGGTAAATGGGATTATCTTGTCCTGATTAAGAGTCCCCTCTAACATTTGCCAGTTGCTTGCAGAGTGCAATATTGCTAGATCGTCAGCATATGCAAACAATCAAAACATTGTAGCATTTCAAATGAAAGCATTTTAATTCCAGAAATGAACCAATAGTTTATAAAATTTTCTTAAGCTTTTCACCCTCAGTTGGGGACCTTTGCAATAGTCTGTTCAGCATACATTCCAGCTGTGAAAAGTGCCATGAAAAGTGCTTTTTCAAGGTTTGATGATTTATTATTGCAGCATATATGAAAACCCTTGTGTTAATCATTGACAAGATTGGTTTCTTTTGCTTTTTTGGCCTACAGTCTAATTTGATTAATTAAGTACCGTATATTTCGGCATATAAGATGACCCTTACAGTCAAAAAACACCCTTAAAAAATTGGGGATCATCTTATACAACTGATATAAAAGTCAGACCTTAAATTCTACGTGCAGATTTTTTCATTTTATAATTATTTATTTAAATATACAGGGTGTCTCAAAAGTAAGTATACACTTTAAAATTTGAATAACAATCTAATGGCTTATTCAAATTTGTCAAAAGTTTACAAAAATATTCTATGAACTACTAGAAACAGATTACCGTCCTAATATCTCGTTGAATTTATTTATTGACAGAATGTTAGACCTCAACGTGGAAACCACCAATTTCGAGACATTTCAGCCACCTTTTGACGCATTCTTGCCCGATACCCTGCAATAAATCTTGTGTAACTAGTCCACATGATGCTCTAATGTTTTGTTCCAACTCTAAAAGGTTTTGAGGCCGTGTGGAGTAAAGTTGACAAAAAATGCTTCAGTTGAAAAACTGTTACTTTCAGCAAGATGGAGCTCCTGCACATTACACCAGGAAAGTCAGAGATTACTTAAATCAGTTTTTTCTCGGTAGGTGGATCGGGTGCAGAGGTCCTCTAGAATGGGCCGCTCATTCACCTGACTTAACCCCATGCGACTTTTTTCTTTGGGGTTTCCTTAAGAGCAAAGTTTACTCCACACGGTCTCAAAACCTTTTAGAGTTGGAACAAAACATTAGAGCATCATGTGGACTAGTTACACAAGATTTATTGCAAAGTGTTAAGCAAGAATGCATCCAAAGGTGGCTGAAATCTCCCGAAATTGGTGGCTCCCACATTGAGGTCTAACATTCTGTCAATAAATAAATTCAATGAGATATTAGGACGGTAATCTGTTTCAAGTAGTTCATAGAATATTTTTGTAAACTTTTGACAAATTTGAATAAGCCATTAGATTGTTATTCAAATTTTAAAGTGTATACTTACTTTTAAGACACCCTGTATATATGATAAATTTATAAAATTTTGCTCTAATTTTGTACCTCATCTTATCGGACAGTCACTTTATACGCCAAAATATATAATAATTATTTTTAAAATGTAGTTTGTTGCTATTACAACAGAAACTGGATAAATTGCACCAAATTCATATGTCTACTAGTTTTTTTTGCTACTGAAGTAGATTCTGATTTTTTAAGAAAATAATCTTTGTATAATATAATTGACTAACTGGAAACTCTTGTATACTAGTAAATGATTCTTCTTTGTGGAGTACTTCAGTGCTTTTTACTCTTTGACTTTATCTTGGCATTTTTGGGGACCAACTAATGTGTAGCACAAAAATTCTTTGCAAATACATGTATATCTAACTCCAAATATAATAATGCAATCTAAATTAATTAGCTTTTGTAAAATCATTTAAGCAATAAACCAGCTTTTAACAGAACTAATGGTTAACATACTGAAACATTTTTCTGTTATCTCAATTTCAATCAACTAACTCAATGCTTATGATGGACTTCATGGGTTGCCATCTACCCAATTTTTGAAATTTCTTCTGTTTATTTCTGCAAGGAAGACTACCGTATTTATTCGAGTATAAGTCGTATTTTTTTGTACCAAATATTCACCCTAAAAGTCGGGTTGCAACTTATACACAAAAATTTTTTATCCGAAATGGCATACTAACAAAGCTCTTAATCCCTTAATTTATCGCAGGCATGCTGTATTTTTGCACGCTGCTATTGTAAGTGTGTTATCTATGACAATGCGTGCATATTATCTACAACAATCTGAGCGTGTTATCTTCGACAATGCATGTGCAACAACCATTGCAAGACAAAGGCAAAGGTTGACTGCTGGAACATTGCACAAGGAAAAGGTATCACACAACAACAGCACTGTGATCATTTCGAACATGTATCTGTCATTAACTACAGTACTTTCAATTTGCAATGGCTGCTACAAGACCACTTTTTGCAGGTCAAGTATAGGGGTGTGACTTAAACATGCATAAAAAATTTTATACCACTTTTTGCTGGTCAAGTATAGAGGTCCAATTTATACATGCGTGGGACTTATACTTGAATAAATACGGTACTTCCTGTCATTTTGTTCATTTTGATAGCTTTGATATGATGTTTTCATAGCAATCCCAACAGCTTGATCTGCTAAACTATGACATTTTTCACAGTGTAGTAATAATTATTTCAATTACGATTTTGAGTCCAAAGCAAAAAATAATAAGTAAATTACAATTAGTTTGTTCTAGGTAAATCAACCCATGTAGCAAAAATTATTTTTCAAGAATAACTGGTATTTTAGAGCAAAAATCCTCTTATGGCAGATGCTTCTGCATCGTTTGACACTAAAATTTGGATTCTTGGCTATCTGGTTCAGAAGATACAAAGTTTTTTGTATATTGATGTTTGATAATGTTGTTTGACTTGGTTGCATGGACACAATTGAGTTCAAACATCCAAAACCAAGTTGAAACTAGTGCTTTCAACTTCAGTTTTTCCAAGCCCAAAACGTGGGGTTTTTGGCTATTTTCTGCTACTTAAAACGTGTTTTTTTTGGCTATTTTCTACTACTTAAAACTTGAGTTTTTTAAACAGAAAACCCAGATATTTTAGAAATCTGGTAAATTGCTGTTCCATTCAAATATTAGTAATTCTGGTGACATTGAATTTGTAGAGTGGCTCATCTATTGGTTGACTAAGCATATTTAAACTTTCAACTATTATCACAAGTATAGAAGATGCTTGCTGGCCATCAACTTAAACACAGACATTGTGAGCACAATCACGGATAAGGTTACTGTTATAATTAAATTACTTTGAGATGCAATACCTTTGCACATTGCTTGTTTAGCTCATTCAATTTATTTTTGAAGTACAGGGTGAGTATAAAGTCTTGGCCTAATTATAAACTTTTATTGCACTTATGGAGAACAAGGTAGAACAATAGCTTTTGGCTTACTACTAATATTTAAAAAGAACTTTTTAGGAAATGCTATAAACCTGCTATGAACTGACTATAAATGTGCAATGAATTTGATATCAGTATGGCATCAATGAAAGAAAAAGCACAATGTGTTTAGTAGTTCCACAAAACAAAATTGGTAATTTTAGAAAAGAATGTTGGCAATCCCCCTGAGTACTAAATGTATGTATGACATCAAAGTTTAGTAAAACTAGTGCAGTTGCTTTGCTTTAAATATTTCATCTATTTTGAGTGGGGTTTTGCATTGTGCGACTCATGCCATGTGTTACATCAGTCTGTTTTGTGGATTGGTTTTTATATGAAGTAAAATAGAAAAAGTTATCACCCCATCAAAGGTTGTGACAAATCAAATAAGCGTGTTTAGAGCCATTTTTTCCAAATATTTATAAGCCTGCCCCATTATAATTCAGTAAGCTAAAGACTCAGTAAGCTTAGCCTGCCTCACCCTTACAATCTAGATTTGCTTAAAGTTCATACTAGTGCATTGAAATGCAAATTTAATTTTGGAAGCTTTTTTTCTGCTTGGAACACTACATATCAATAAGGATTTTGAACCTAATCCTATCTTTGCCACCCAGTCAAACTACAAATATCATCAAACACAGTTGAAGCACAAGTAGAACTATGAAGCTGGAGAAAAATAAATAAAAGTATTCCAAGGTGCAAGATGTCAGTCCATAGGTTTTTGGGAAACAATGGAACATTGAGAAAAGTAGTTTGAGATGCTGAGTTTAAAGAAAAAAAGAATAGTCACAACAAAGAGCTAAACCAAATAAAAAGAAAGGAAGGATACTTATTAATCTCTCAAAACAATCATTAGCTGCAATCTAAAGTGCTATAAGTTGTGACAAATTATACTTTATGTTGAATTGTTATCCAAACTTAAAACATCAAGTCAAAATTAGCGATAATCATTTTGTAAAACATATTTACCATTGATTAGAATGGACTAAAACTTTCGTTTGCAAAATCCTTGTATGATACTGCTTTACCAACTTTAAGGGCTTTGCAGATCTCACTGTGAGAGCCAATGGTCTTTACATTGTTGGATGAAAGATTTTATGCCTAATATGACCTTGATGGTAAAAAGCTGGTTTTTATTCATTGAGTTATAAAAAATGGTTTTGCTCAAATTTCTTGTCATGGGGGGGGGGGGGTATTTGCTAATCAGTAAGATTTCAAGGCAGCAGTACAAGAATAAAGTTTAGGAAACACTGATTTAAGCTGATATAACAATTTTTAGGCATAACTTCATAAAACATTTTTTAAAGAAAATAGTATTTGTTAGTTTTGCTGACTAAAGAACCTATCAGATTTATATATAAAAAAATTTTGCAGTTTTATGGGTTAAAAGATACAGTTATGAAGAAGTGCAGACTTGCAGAGACAAATCTAATGCACACCAATATGTTGCAATCAATGGTTATGTATGTACTTGCAATCAAACCACCTAATCAATGTTATAAAGCAGCTTACCAAAATGACATAAGAGCAAGTTCCTGCTGCAAAAAAAAATTGTTGATGGTACAAAATTTTAATGTACCTTTGAAAAAAGCTGTTTGAGCCATAAGCTTTTCTTGATGCTCTCATTAGTAGCAGTATCGCATCAAAAGGGAAGATCTAAAGTGATTAAGTGTTTTATGAGAGTATTTTGGACGTTAGGCAATCAAGACAAGCCAATGATTGTGCTAGTACTGTAAAACGAGCCAAAGAAAGATTTTGCAATAGCAAAGCTCTAAAGAAAGTGCAGCAAGAGGCCAAATAAGAATGCCGCGATTATTGAAAGAGTTTGAGAGTGTAAACAAACTTTTTCTGTCCGCAGGTGCTGGGTCTTGATATGAGCAGCCTCTAAGACAGGGGTCAGCAACCTTTCACTAGCTGCAGGCCAAAACTAAAATCTGCAAGGTCTCAGCGGGCCGTATAAATTTACTATCAGCCGTGTTGTTAAAATTTGCAAATTTATGAAATTTTAATCAGAATAACTGCTGATTTTAACAGTTCATAACGGCAGCATAAAATACAACATACATTTATTGATACCGGCAGGAAAACGTTATTGTGATATTTCATGTTGTGTTTTATTTGAAAGTTTTTAAAGTTCAGGTGATAAGTTGATGAGAAAAGAAGCATAGCATCTTGCAAATGTTTATCAGTAGGTTGTGCTCTCAACTTGATCTTGGTTAGTTTCATTGTCTAAAATAATCGTTTACATGCATAAGTGCTGCCAAAGATGGATGCCATCTTTTTGGCATGTTTTACCAAGTTGGGATAACGTTTGGATTCAAGATATTTTTTATAAAAGTCAAACAATGATACATGCTCACACTGAAATTTTGGTTTTATCTCATTGCTACACTACAGCTCAATTAGCTTCATTTGATATTTTTTTGGTACAGCGTTGATCTGTATATCAAATGGAGTACTAAACAATCTGATATTTTCGCGAGAACAAATGTCACTAAAGCGAGATGAAAATTCAGTTCTTAAATGTCGTATCATGGATACAAATAAAGTGGCGCTCATAGGTTTGTTCTCCTGCAGAGTAGCAAAGTGAGCATAATTTGCATTTTCCAACTGAATTTTCCCAAATCGTAGTTTTGTTTCAAATGCGCGTACTTAACTCCACATCTCATGTATCAATTGGAGCTTTTCCTGAAGCTGCCAATTCAGGTTGTCCAAATGCAAGATTTAATTGACCAAAAATGCCATATTAGGAACCCATTCTTGATTGCAAAATTTGGTAGAATTTATGTTTTTTTTCAAAAAAGTTTGCTATGTTTTCTTTTAATATGTACACTCTTCATAGCATTTCATCTTGGCTAAGCCAACGTATATTGCAAAAATAAAGCAAATCTTGATACAAATCTTTCTTTGTAAAAGTAGTTGGCAAAATTGACGATGGTTCAACCCTCGGAACAAAACAAAGTTTACAGCCTTTACCACTATGTCTATAACGCTCTTTACGGTGGATACCTTTGCATACAATGCTTCCTGATGAATAAGACACTGCGACTTTATAATGTCGTTATTAATTCTATGGTCTTTCACGTGGTTTTAAAGCAAAGACATGATACCTATATTTTTCTAACGATTGATGGGGGCTCTATCAGTCGTTGTTGAAACCAGTTTTGAGAGATTCAAATTCAAGGCATTGAAGTAATGGTTTCAGAATATCGGCTCCTGTATTAGTACCCATCATAAGAAGCAGTTGAACAAAATTCTCAACAACATGAAACTCTCCGTTTACTCCACTTACTAATACTGCCAGCTGAGCCGTATCTGTGTTCTTATCTATTGCTATTGAGAAGAACTGTAGATCTTCAAAACAATCTTTCTGGTTATATTTTTCATTGCTAAAATCTCTCTCATTTGTCAGGTTATGGTTCTCGCTGAAAAACTGATATCAGAAAACAATTTTATTTTCTCCGAACATAAGGTTTCAACAACAGCCATCATACATTTTTCACAAAGTCGCCATCAGTAAATGGTCTCTTGTCCTTTGCTATTAATTGTGCTACCTTGTAGCTAGCAAGAGTAATATTTTCCAATTCAATGGTTTACCTTTGAAATACTGAATTCTGCTGTTTTAAGGTAGTTAAATATAGCAGGCATTTTTCGTATGTCGAGTGAAACGATATTTCAACCAGATCAATTCGTTCTTTCGACAATTTATTCTTCAAATTTAACGTTTTGCTCCTTTTAGTTACTGGGGAGCTTCTTCAGAAAATGGTAGATGTTAGTAGTGCAACATACAAACTGTACAACATAAAAAATATAAAGACAACCTGTATTACTAAACACTAAAAATTATTTACCAACAGGGCAGGCAATCACGTAATAACAAAAAACATTGTTGCATCACAGATACAGGAGTGGGCAAGTAAAAAGTGTTGTGAGATACATAAGACATTATTTATTGGAGACAAACACACTATAAACCAGTGATTCTCAACCACTGTGCCGCGGCACTTTTGTGTGCCACGAAATTATAAAAGTGTGCCGCCAAATTTTAGATATATAATATGATTTAAAAAATCCTTTTAACAGGAATATGATATTTAAATCCATAAAAATTTTTAAATTATTTCAATATGTGTGCCGCCAAATTTTGAAATCGTTAAAAGTGTGCCGCCAAATTTTGAAATCGTTAAAAGTGTGCCGCCAAATTTTGAAATCGTTAAAAGTGTGCCGCAACAAAAAAAAGGTTGAGAATCACTGCTATAAACAGTCGGAAAATTTGCACCATCATTGCGATTAATAACATTACCCGACATGTGATTCTGACTTCTGTATGCATGCGATTCTGACTTCAGTATTTTGATCAAGTTTGTTTTTTTGCTTGACCCGTAAACTGGGAAAAATTAGTGTGCCTTGTATCATAAAGGCGCTTTATGCTAAATTCCTTGTTTACAGAAACAAAAACATTGCAAATCAAACACATGGATTTACCAAAATTGTTAGTAAAAAAGTATTGAAAGTAATACAAAAGGCAAGCGATGTGCCTAAAGCAGTTTGCTCAAAAAAGTATTTGTTCCCCCATTCTTTATTAAAAGCTCGACACTCAGCATCAACTTTTCTATGTTTTGTCAACATTGCCTTATTGCTAAAAATTGAAAAATATATGCTTAATGGCTATTATTAGCTAAACTTCTGTCATTGCGGTAAATATTAAATAAATTTACAATCAGAAATTAGGGTAAATTGCACATTTCAATCACAAAGCTGAAACGGCCAAGCACCTTTATGCAACCCTTCCTATGACTTCCACTCAATTCTCTCCTTTGGCGCAGCAATACAGTACTACTAGAAATGAAATGTACCACCAAATTTGAAAGAAAGATGGAACACAAATGTAGCACAAATTGTTGTCAGTTATCAGTTACACAAACAGTACGTCATCAAATAAAAAACACTTAGTTTACTTAAGCATCGTAAGGTGTTAAGACTCAAGTACTAGTACACAAGAAAGTAGTTGAATGCGACTTTGGCCTAAAAACGCTTAGAAACGTAGAACAGAGTTACTTGCGTTCACTATTATCACATTTGCATGACCTAATACAGTTGGAAAACATTTATGGTGAATCAAAGCTTTAAGCCAGCGATTTTTGTTAAGATAGTTTTTCATAAGTTTACAGTGCCAGGTAATTGCAAGAGCAGATTAATAAAATAAAATACACTACCACCAGCCGGGCCGTATCATTACTAAAATTTGTAAAAGGGCTGCGGGCCGGATGATTTTGTTAGGCAGGCTGGATCCAGCCTGCGGGCCGTAGGTTGCCGACCCCTGCTCTAAGAGATTAAGATGAAAAGAGCTGAGTGCTGCGGTGAGGATTGAAAACCACTTATTATCATAGTTTAATGCACATTGATCATCATCTAAAAGATGTTGACCAATGGCAGAGTCACAATCTGGTTTGGTGTTGGTTTGTTTGCATGATCTGTGTGATTGAGATCAATGAAGATGGGTCAATTGCTGTCTTAACCGTTGCAGAACATGTTGCTTGATGCAATCCTGTAGTCGTTGAGATGTTTGCCCTATGTACCGACTATCACAGCGGCACCTATATTTATATATGACAAAACTTTTCTGAGTGATAAGTAGAACATCCTTGTAGGCCACAGGCAGCATACACTTAGACGTAAAGACCAAGCAAGTGCTGGCAAAACCATAGCAGCTTTCTGTGGCAGTTTTGATTTCTTTTTTCAAGTTTGTAAATGGCTTACCTATCCAAGGAACCCTCAAGTACTCACGGCACTTTTCTGGGTTGAATTGCTTAAGGGTGGAGAACTGAGCGATTTCCTTGGCAATCTGACCATTGATGACATTTTTAGGATAGTCATTGTTCAGTAATATTTTCTTGATTCATTCCATTTCTCCATTTAGTATATGTTTGGTGCAAATCATTAAGGCTTGATGCACCAATGTAGATATTAGGCTTATTTTATGTTTGAGAGGACTAAAGGATTCCCAACAAAAATACTGGCCAGTGAAAGTGGGTTTCCAGTATACAATGGTCTCAAAGCCGATATCTGTTCTTTTGATGTAAACATCAAGAAACAGTAGACATTTGTCTTTCTCTTTTTCAAAGGTAAATGTGAAGGATGAATGAAGGCAGTTGAGTTTGGTCAGAAATTCATCTGCTTCAGCTTCGTGATCAAAGATGGCAAACACATCGTCAACATATCTGAAGTATGTTGGAAGCTTCTGCATTTGAGAAAATAACTTTTCTTCATAATATCCAACAAAGATGTTGGCCAAAGCTGGCCCAAGTGGTAATCCCATTGCTACTTTGTCTGTTTGCTTAGCCAAACCCAGACTGAGTGGTGATCCCAAAGGAAACAGACAAAGTAGCTATGGGATCACCACTTGGCCTGGCTTTGGCTACCATCTTTATTGTATATTATGAAGAAAAGTTATTTTCTAAAATGAAGAAGCTTTCAACATACTTCAGATATGTAGGTTTTTTGTTTTTGCTGCAATGCATCATTTATGCTGATGCATTTTTCTTGTGCTTTGAGTAACCATACTAATTTGGAAAGTTCATGAGATTCACATCTTTAAATTGATTTGAATGTTTTAATGTAATTGTGGTGATGAGTTTTAGATTGTTTGTCTGTCAGTCCATAGTAGTTTATGATTTGCTGCTGCTTTTTACTTTTCCTACATATGTGATACTTTCAATAACGTATTTTTCATTTAACCCTTTCACTGCCAAATTTGCAAAAATTCCAAAATTACAGCAAATTTTTATTTAGAAAAGCCAAACTTCGGCTAGCTTTCAAACTTGTATTTTAGGTTCTATCTTCTCAGAAACTTGATACAAAACAAGGACTTTAGTGACAAACTGTTTGCCATTTATTTTATTTTTTTAAAGGGTGTAGTTTTTCTAAAAAATTCTAATTTAGTGAAAATAAGTCAAAACGTTTGGAGGCTTTTGAACTGATATGATGTACAATACCCACTTTTGATCAGCAAAATATCACATATCGTTCAACCTAAACTATTTAAAGTGATATATTGCTGAAAAGTAAACTTTTTAAGCTTTCAAATAAGACTGGTATTTAACAACAGATCATGTTTTTTACCAACCAAATTACTTTTTTTACTTATCATACAAATTGTTTGGGTTGTTTCAAGATCCCTAAGTAATTTATAAATTTTAATAGTCAAAACAGTGTTGATGACTCAGAATATGACGTTTTTCATGATTATTTTGGTATATCACAACTATATAACATGTTTTTGGCATGGTATTACAAATAGCATTGTTCAACAGTTTAATCTATTGTTTTATGCAAATAAATTTGGCACTGAGCTAGATTAAAAATCAAATATTGTGGCGGTGAAAAGGTTAATGGCCACTTCTCTTCAATATGACAGTTAAGCTTTGAAGTTGTTATGATGTTTAATCTAGTTTGCTATATTGTCCACACATGAATAGCTAAGCTTTGTAAACAGCATTTAAATTAAAGTTTTGTATTTTGTGGTGCTGGAGAATATTATTTTTGGTTAGTCAGAAAAAAGCTTTTGCAGTGTTTCATCAAATTTTTTCTGTTGGAGGGAATTAAGCTAAATGGCTTTGTGCTTTCTTGTTTTTTTTTTTGTCAAGCTGCTTTATTGATATGTCAATTCATCATGGTGTCCACTTTTCTTCAAGGCTTTATTGTATATTACTTCAGACTTTTTTATTTCTAACTTATTGCAGTAAAGATCAGACATGCATTGGTTTAACTTTAGTGGTAATTACCTAATTGTTGTTAGGGGGGGGGGGGGAATAATTTGACACAGATCTATTGTTGTAAGTGTCCTGGATTGCTGTAGAAGGAGTATGGAATTTTTGATAGATCCAGTGTAATACGAATAAAATTTGTCATCAGTAAGTTGAGTAATGTTGTGTTTGATTTATTCTTGTTGAAAATGTAGCCGATTTTTTCTCTAAATTGGTTGACTTTGAGTTTGACTGCACTGCTGACAATTGCAAGGCCATTTTCATGGTACAATTCTATGTTAATTTTACCCATTACATCTCAGAAAATTTAGCAGAAGTAATCTCACTGGTCTTGGTGGCATTGTAGCTGTCCATTGTGACATCAAACTCCAGTTTTGTTGGCTTTTAATTTAAGGCTCATTTTTACCAAAGAACAGGAAATGTCTTGGTTTATTTATTTTGTCTTCAACATGATCAGTAATGTTTCAGTGGAACTCAGCAAACTCAATAGCTTTGTTGAAGATAGAATTTTGGTAAAGAGGCATTTTTTTTCTCCAAATCATTGAGATATGTAGGAGCCTCAATATATTAAACTTGTTTTTAAATGCTAAACACTTTCAGCACATCATATAGCCCTCCTGAGAAAATACAAATACTAGTACTCTGCTTATTCTAGAAGTTAGTAGTAGTAGTAGTAGTTATTCAGTTTTTATCCAGTGTTGTCCCCTTAGGAGAGTTGGCTGGATTCACCCCATTCCTTCTACAATTGCTCACACTCCATCTCTCCACTTTGCTTGATTCAGGGCATCCTCTTTTAAACCTGTCTTCTCTCCTCCAGGTCTTCAGTCATCCTTGCTTTCTTTTGCTACTCACTTCAAGATTTAGAGCAATCCTCAAAACACTATCGTCATCTCTCCTCAGCACATGTCCATACCATATGACTCCATTCACTGTTGCTAACTGGTCTATAGTTTTTCTCAACCCCATCATGTGTATCTGTTCTTCAGTCGTCTTTCTGTCAACAACTTTCTGACTGCACATGGCTCTCACCATAGCTCTCTCCATTCTCCTTATAATTGCTTTTTCATTTTCTTTTAAACATCATGTCTCACTTCCATACAGTATTGCTGATCTTACACAACAACGACAAACTTTTATCTTTCATCTTCAGAGGAAATCTATTTCTGAGTTATAACTCTACACATTCCTGGAATCTTACCCAACCGATTTATGCTCTTGCTGTAACTGCCGCTTCACAACCACCACTGAATTTATCAAATAACAAAATTCATTTATTGTCTCCACTTTATCACACAACTTCCCAATCAAATCCACTGTTCCTTCCATTATTCCTCTACATTTCAAGCAAACAAAATGCATTGCCAAGCTAGCAGTAACTCTCTTTATTTTTGCACATCTACCAGTTTCCACATTTTGTGCACATCACTGAATTGGCCATGACTCTTCTCTCACAAACTCCACATGGATCTATTTTGCTTTTGAATAGTTCTCCTTCTGATCTGCTTACTATCACTTTTGTTTTTGTGTTGTTGACCTTTAACTCTTTCGCTCCCGCGATCATCGATTGATGATCTCGTGTTTTCAGTGTTTACCTCAAATTTTTTTAAATTGAGTTACAAAATTAGTTTACTAAAAAATCGATTTGTGACTTTATTTTTTATCCAATTTTCATAAAATTTTCAAACGATCATGCTTATTTCCTCACGCATCGGAAGATGTATAATTTATGCCCTAATTCTTGAATTTTTGTACCCAAAAACGGTTAAAAAGACCAACAACCCAGTTGCAGACGACAAAATCGGCCAAATTCTCAGCACGTGCCAACTACACTAAAATCAAATTGAGATTACATCTTTACCACTTAACCAAACCCTTCATCATTAACACAGTCTGAAAACTACTCTTTTGGGACATCACTTGACAAAATTTCAAGCGATAATAATAAATTTTACGTTTTTGAATTTCCAAATTTTTTAGGGGTCTCAAAACCCCCCAAACAAATTTGAATGATAAGTAGATAAAAGTAAATTTAGTGCGTAAAAAATATGATATGTTGCTAAATACCGATCTCATTTGAAAGCTTAGGAAATTTGCTTTCCAGCAATATATAACTTTAAATAGTTTAGACTAAGTGGTATATGATATTTACTGATCAAAAATGAGTACTGTACATCATGTCAGTTCAAAACCCACAAAATTTTTTGACTTACCTTCACTAAATTATAATTTTTAGAAAAACTACACCCTATAAAGAGATAAAATAAATTGCAAATGTTTCACCACTAAAGTCGTCATTTTGTATCAAATTTCCAAGGAGACAAAAAGCGAAATACAAGTTTAAAAGCTAGCAGAAGTTTGTCTTTTCTAAATCAAAGTTTGCTGTATCCTCCTTGTTTCTCAAGAAATGGGAAGGGTGTAAACAAGCGGCTGTTTCATTGTCAGTGACAGCATATTCTATTTAAACTTGATATTTTCTGAATCTTGAAGAAATTCTCTCTTCAAAAATACATAATGTTACATGGTTTAGGCAAACCTCTAGCAGATAATAACTGATCATATTTTAGGTACTATATTTAACTACCAAAATTTGGTACCGGTCGGTACCGGTCAAAAAAAAGGTCATGTGCCTCAGAAAATTGCAAATTGTAGAAAACCTAGGCTTTTAGGTAAGTTTTGATTGATGTATCTTGAAAGCTTATTTCCTTAGCATCATCTTGCGACCATTTCTAAAAAAATTGGTAGAAAATAAAATCTGTAGTGATCTTTGAGGTGAGGGTACCTCTTTAATTTTAAAGACAACTACCCCCCAGTTGGGGGGGTTAATTTGCATAAAATTTGCATATTCAAAAAAAATGTTTTTTTTCTATTTGAAATCCTCAAGAAATGTAGATTTCAACGATATATCACACTTAATGTAGAAGTAGGCAGCTGAGTAATGATTTACAAAACAAACTTGAGGTACATAATTATGATTAATTATGATTGATTATGACAGTTTTTTGCGCTGCCACCTTACGGACATTTTTTTTCACTTTTCACGCGGGAGCAAAAGAGTCAAACCCATACTTTCCAGCACATCCTTCCAATTCCAAAATCTTTCCTTTAAGTCTTCCATGTCTCAACTCATGAGAACAAGGTCATCTGCATACAGCAATTCATTAACCACACCCCTTCTTGCATTTTCTGTAATAATGTCCACAACTATGGCAAACAATAGTGGTGACAACACATATCCTTGATGTACATCAACTTTTACTTCAAATTCCTCTGAATATGCAGATTCTATCCTCACTCTTGTCTTTGCACCATCATACAAGCTCATAACTGCCCAAACCATTACTTCTGATAGACCTGTCTCGTATCCCACTTAATCACTTTTCTTGGCATTCTTATGAAAAGCTTTTTTGATATCAACAAAACACACATACAACTTGTTGTTCTTCTTTTGATATTCCTCCTGCATTCTCCTCACAATGAATACCGCATTTACTGTTCCTTTTCCTGGCACAAATCCAAACTGCATTTCATTCAAATTGACTAGTGTTTGTATTTGCCTCACTAATGCTCTTTTAATAATTTTCATGGCATGTTCTAGCAGTTTCACTCTTCTGTATGATCCACAGCTGATCACATCACCCTTTCCTTTAAAGATAGACACAATCACACTAGTTTTCCACTCATCATGCATTTTTTTAACATCCAATACACACTGGCACAGTTCCATCAGTTCCATCATCACTTTAACCCCAATTTCAACACTTGCAACTATCATCTCCACATGCATCTGTTCTTACTAGTTCTTTTACTTTGTTTTCTAATCTTACTTTTGTGCAGTTTTTATTCAACTTCCAAATCTTTTAATAATATGTTGCTTTCTCACAACCTTTTTTAAAACCTTTGTATTTAGATCTACAACCACCAGGTCTGTGCTGAAGTTACCATGGAATCAGTTTCTTATATCTTACATATTTTCTGTATTTTGTTTCCAAATGCACAAAATCAATTTCTGCTTCACATCCACCAGTGCTACAAGTGATTTTCCTATTGTCTGCCTTATAAAACCAAGTGTTTGACATGCGCAGCTCTTTTTCATCACAGAATTTTGGCCATACGCACATATTATTCGTATCATTTCTTTACCTAAAGTTACCACAGTTGCCATTACTCTGTCGTTTTTTCTTCTAACTTTCAAAACATTCTCAGATATTTCCTCTTTCACCAAAATTCCAACCCCACCTAATCCTGCATCATTTTCTGACCACCTCTGTTCATACCTTTGTCCCAAAGTACCCACAAAACGAGTTTTTCATCCTACTTCCTGCGTGCAGCACACATCAACTTTTCTCTTTCTCAGTTCTTCACACATTTCTGTTTTCTTTCCACGAACATTTCACACATTTAGCATACCAAATCTTATCCCAAAACATTCAGATTTAAACATGGAGATTCTTCACACCCCCTGCTCATTTAAGAGCTGTTGATGACTAGGGACCATTTGCTTAATTTTTTGGTCATGGGGATTTGTTGGAGCAAAATTCTTTTACAGGAAGCATGCTCTTGCTTACCCCTAACCTCAGTTCTTTGACATGAGTGGTCCAATCAAACAATTAAGCGGCAACCCCACAATTTACAGTCAGGATGCAATTGGTAGGTACCCAATAATCGCCTCTTACAACATGTTGGGTAAATAGCTTCACTATTCTTTAAAACTGGTGAAGCACAGTATTTGCAAATGTAGATGTATTACTAGTTGTACCCCCAAAAGCATTGAGATACAATTATTGGTTATCATGATATAGATAACTAATTAGTCACTAGTCATGCATATTAAGATAGAAAGCAGAGTTTTAAAAAAAGTCAAAATAATTGTAGTACATATTCAGTTTTGTTTCCAGGTTGTACCTGTAGCAGAGATGGCTGGGTTCACCCAGTTACTTCTGCAGTTATTTGCACTCCATGTCTCCACTTTGCTCGATTCAGTGCATCTTTTTTTTTTTAATTGATCTTCTTTATCTCTTCTTCCACATGCTTCTTCCAGTTCTTTGGCTTTCCTCACTTTCTCTTGCCACTTATTTAAGGATGTAGAGCAACTCACAACACTATCATCATCCTTCTTCAGCACATGTCCACACCATCTAACTTCATTTGCTGTTGCTAACCTATCAAAAGAGTTCCTGAAATACACACACACATCAATTCATTTCTTAAATTGATTAATCTGACTGGTATTTCTAGTTCAAAGCTTACTGGTTTTTATTCTTAGTTAAATTATGGTTCTGTTAACCTGTTAAGCGTCACCAACGAGATATCTCGTTTATGGTCATCTGCTTGGAAATGTCATCAACGAGATATCTCGTTTTTGGTTGTAGACTTCTACAGTAAGCTGTCATACACGAAATATCTCGTTTCTCTCGTATAGTGCCAGAAAGGAAAAAGGGCAAATCTGTATGGAAGGCGGTAAGGTCAACTGTGGTCAATTTTGGTGTGATAAAAACATGCTATACACGTGTAGGCCTAATGAAGCTTCTGTTTCCAGTTAGACTGCCAATCAGTGTCTACGCCAGGCTTCTGAAAGGGGTGGGGGGTAGCATTTATTTGGTTTGAGCTAATAGGGTATAAATATAGGGTAATGATAACATATATTATAGTTACAAGTGGGTAGGCTTGACATTAGAATGAGGGCTCAGCCCCCCCGGCGCGGACACTGCTGCCAATAGAGGAGGAACTGCAATTTTTTGCTAGATTAGAAAGACAGCTTACCTGTTGGTATTGTTATAGGTATATACTTTTTAACAATTCTATCTTTTATTGCAATTTTGGTTTAAATTTTCCAATGAGTTCTAGCAAGAGAAGTCGCCTTTCTTCCAACGAAATTGAGCAGATATTAGAGGAAGAGGATAGTGATAATGATAGGTTGGACCTGGAGAGCTCAAGCTCCGAATCCTCCAGCAACTACGATGAAAGAGAATATTTGTCATCGGATAGTGAAGATGATATTGCTTTGCCAACTGACTGGACAGCAAGTGGTAGAGAAAGAAACCCTTTTACTTTTCGTTCTGAGCATGGTGTGAAATTTGCTGTCAAAGATAAGGAAAACCCAGTGGAGTTTTTTGAAAATTATTTTGATGAAGAAGTTGTTACTTACCTAGTGACTGAAACAAACAGATTTGCACAACAGTTTCAAAACGAGAACATGGAAGCAATGTCGCCACAATCACGAGTTCATAAATGGCATGACACTAGTGCAAATGAGATGAAAGTGTTTATTGGTTTACTTATTCTACAGGGCATTGATTCTAAGGTGGAAAGTTCTATGTATTTCTCTTCTCGCGAGAGTGTTGCTTCTCCTTTTTTTCGCAAGATAATGAGTGGACGCAGGTTTGACTTGCTGCATAAGTTCCTTCATTTGGTTGATAATGAAACCATAACAGATGGCCCAGGAAGAAAAGTGGCCAAGATAAAACCATTTATTGATCTAATTCTGAAAAAATTCAAGCAAAATTATGTTCCTAATCAGAATGTTTCTATCAATGAATCTTTATTAGGATGGAAAGGAAATTTGTCCTGGGTTCAGTATATACCAGCTAAACGTAAAAGGTTTGGAATGAAGTTTTTTGAACTTTGTGAAAGTTCCACAGGATATATATGGAACTTTTTTGTTTATGCGGGAAGTGACACTTCATACATGGAAAAATATATGGACTTGCCTGTGACTTCTAGAATTGTGCTTTCTCTGATGGACCCTCTATTAGGAAAGGGATACTGTCTGTACACAGACAATTTTTATACAAGCCCCACATTGGCAGATAAGCTTGTTGACTGCGAAACCGATACTGTTGGCACTGTGAGAGTCACAAGAAAAGACGTGCCAGCAAAAATAAAAGAAGCAAAACTGAAAAAAGGAGAAACTGTGGCAGCGTACCGGAAAAAGTCAATGGTGTTAAAATGGAAAGACAAAAAGGATGTGTGTGTTCTGAGCACGTTGCACGATGATTCCATGGTGCAAGTAAAATCTCGGCGTGGAAAAGAAACGCGGAAGCCTAAAGCTGTGGCAAGTTATAATTCCAACATGGGCGGTGTTGACCTCTCGGATAATCTAATGGTTCACTTCTCAACCGCAAGAAACAGGTTGAAAAAGTATTACAAGAAGGTTTTTCGTCACATGTTAGATATGACACTTCTCAATTCCTACATTGTATATAAAGCATTAGGTGGAAAAACTACAAGACGCGACTTTATTTTGACACTGAGTGAAAAACTGATATCAAAATATGCTGACGAAATACCAGCTAGTGTGCGTAGACCCCCCCGACTGTCAGTGAAGCCATTGCGGCTAATTGGAAGACATTTCCCTGAGTATTGTCCTCCTACCGCAAAAAAGGAAAGACCGACCAGAGTTTGCGTGCAGTGTCGGAAAAGGCAGATAAGAAAGGAAAGCTCATATTGGTGCAAAGACTGCCAGGTTGGCTTATGTGCTGCACCCTGTTTCAAAGATTGGCACACAAAAGAATAAAGGCAAAATTTTATGAAAGAAAGACAGTATGAACTAGTTGTGCAACGTATAAGTGAACTTTTGAATGCTTATTAAGCTCAAGATTTCTACTTAAAATTTTGATAATAAATATTTTCATTAATTTAGTGTAATTTTAACGTTAAGCAAGAAAAGCAGCACGATCTAATCATCTGTGAAATGACTAAACGATATTGAAAGCGTATAATCGAGTGTATGCACGATGAAAGAAAAACTGACGATAAAGGTGACGCTACGAAAGCGACACGGTTACGCAGGCGTGACGCTTAACAGGTTAAGTTTTTGTTTTGGCATTTTGGTGAGTAACTGCTTGTAGTTTTTATGTTGTGTTTTAAACCTCCTGGTAATTCTGCTTTGTGAAACATGCTATAAGGAAAATGGAATGTTTTGTAAATCATTGATTTTAAAGTGTCTAAAATATTTATTAGGTGTCAGTGATATTGGAAACCATTTGAGATACTATTTCAAAGATAATAGTCATAAATGCATGACAGATTTCTTATTTTGAAAAAGTTGGTAGCATCAAAAACAACAGCAATATTTGTTTAAAAAAGTAAGTGTTCAAATTTTTTTAAAGCACTGAAAAATAAGGCAATATTTTAGTGAAAGGTGAAAGATTACTTCCACTATGCTTTAGCAATATCCTCAGAAGATCTTAAAAACCTTTTTATTAAACCTGTTTAAACCAGAGCAAAACTTGGGATACTGTATTAATAGTAAAGAGATAATATACTTGGTTATTGCAATATCTCAGTTTTATAACCATGTATTACATAATTTCAGAAAAATAATAATGTGGTACAGGTAAAGTCATTCAACAACTTTGTTGTAACCAATAGCCCTGCTGTGAAAGAGAAATCTGCAAAACATTAGCTCCTTTGAAAGATGCTTTCAAGAGGTTGCAAACCAGAGGTGTCAAACTGGTAGCCCATAAGGCAAATCTGGCCCAGGACATAATGTTCTGTGGCTCACACAAACATTTTGTTGCACAGTGTAAATATCTAATCTCCAAATTTGGTCTTTGAAAAATTGTTTCCTAAAAGAAAAAAAAATCTTGCAGTTGTAATTAGGTGAAAATAGTGACAACTGCAATGATGAGAACATTTGTTTTCAAAAAAAATTCTTTGAGTAGCTATTGCATGTAGGGATGGGCAATTCAGAATAATATACTATTCTAGAATAGTTAAACCAAATCCAGATTTTGAATCCTTTTTTATGCAATTAGCACAATCAACATGAAAGCATTTATTACTAGTTTACAACAACAAAAGCACAATCAGAGAACGAGTTTATTGCAGTGTAATACATTTAAGCTTTCTACATGATTGCCTGACTGGGCAAGTGAGTTTTTGAATCACTGCATGCAATTGATGCTTTTACAAAAAGAAAAGCTGTGATCAAACAACGTGATGAAGCTTGTAAGTAGGATATAAATCAAATCCTATTTGGTTTGAATTGGCATTTTGGATTCAAATAGCTTGGGATTCGAATCCTTCAGATTCAGTATTCTGAATTGCCAATTCCTAATTGTATGAAAAATGGGAGAAAATCCCTTTTGCAAGTATTGATCTCCAAAAAAATATTTTGCAACATAGTCTGTTCTCCACAAAGTCCAGGTTTGTAAATGTGGCCCACAGCACTGAATGCATTTGACACCCCTTCTTTAAACTATTTTAACAGGTTGCAAGCTCTTTTGTTATGCTCAGAAAATGTCTGTTTTAAAATGTTTTTATGATCTGTCTTCTAGTATGGAAGTGAAACATGAACATCTGCTGAAATTGTTGTAGCATTAAAGCAGTGATGGATGTGGAACTGCAGAAGAATTTTTGGAAGTCCTTTGCCAGTTGATGTTTCAAAGACAAAAGTATAAAACCGAATCCAGCATGAGAAACACTACTCAATACCATCCATCAAAGAGAATTCAAATTCCTGGAGTACATCATGTGAAAACAAATGTTAAAATACCTATGCCTGAATGGTAGCTTCCTTGGAAAGTGCATTTGTTGCTGACAAAGAAAAACGTTTGGATAATTTTGAAATCACAAACATCAATTAATCAAGGAACTAGTGAGACACTGCACAAAATCGTGGATGCAAGTGGGAATTATGCAGCTGCATTAAGTTCGTTTAGGACCAGATCCACTATGGCACTTATGATGATGAGTAAGCACTGAAAGCTCAGGATTTTTACAATATTGTTTGATAGGCATGACTTTTGCTTCCTTTAGGATCTAGGCCAATTTATTTCTTGTGCAGAAATGTACTATGCAGTTTTACTGTGCTTAATTTGGTGTTAAAAACTAAGTCATTTCTTTTTCATTTAGATGAAAAAGTGATGCAAGAAAAAGAATTTCCAGCTACTAGCAACTACTGTGGGTAAGTACTGTAGGTTGAAAGAATTTGACTAAAAATATATCCAATATCCGAAAAAAATAAATTAGTTTTAATCAGTGTTTTCTTAGTAGAATCAAGCTCATTGAAAATTTTCATAGAGTAGCTTTAGATAATACCCAACAAGTCTACAAAATATCTAAGAGATTGGTGTTAAAATACGTGAGTAATGTATTGAGAAATCATGTCAAAAACAGCACTACCAGCCATCAACATTGTTCACCAATCTACCACGCCTGTTCAAATCAGCTGTTTGCATTGCCAAGCTGCCGGTTTTTTCTTTGTTTTACTTTGTGGACAATGTGCAGAACACTTTGTTGCATCATAATTGATTGTGATACAAAGCTTTTTGTGTTCGTTTAGTTTAAATTTAGATGAGTAATTGTTTTGAGCAGGTTGTCAAGTGATAGTGATATATTTGCTATTAAAAACTGTTGCAAAAAAAAGGTAATGATAGAAGAATAATGTATGAATCTCCAGGAAAGAATTGGTGCCATGTCTCTGTTAATAGATTGGTAGCTATGTACTACAAGGAGTCAATAGCATAAAAAAATATTGGTGATAGATTGAAGACTGCATGTTGGCAGCAAAATGAAGACCATGTTTAGCTTCAGTTGAAGTCTCATTAGGAAGTCCAGAAGCCCATAAATTAATCAATGTGCTAAAAACATGCAAGTTGGCATTTTTCTGTGCAAAGAATAACTACAGAACTGGAGTCAAAGCCTTTCAAGAAGATACAAGTACTCAGGAGGGACCAAAATGTGGCAACTTTTATGATCACTACATTGCTGAATGCCCTTCTTGCTTGCTAGCTGGCTGCTAGCAGACACCCATTTATTCCTGCTGCACTGAAATTATTGCACAACTTATCTGAATTGGGCATTCGCACTGTGCAATGGACAAACTTGGCATGGGATACAGAGTACTCTAAGAGTACGTCAGTGCTCTGTGTTTACAATCCTAAAGTCAGCACAAGGCCTATTGGAATGAGTTTGACCAGAACAGCTTGGGTCAAACTCAGTTGCTTGCATACAAGCGTTGGGTGTTTTAGTTCGTCCATGCACAAATGAGATCTCACTTCTTCAGTGAAATGAGAGTGTGGCACTAGTGAACAAACTGCAGACCACATTATTTTAACATGTCCCACACATTGGGCACCTGGTGGAATAATGGTTCTGACAGTTTTGGATGATGAAACAAGGTGCATGCTCAACTCCATCACTGCCAGCATCTGATCTGGATAACACAGCAGGCTGAGGTGGTAAAAGGCTAAACCCTCAGCCCCCATCCTTTTTGTGTATCTGACCTGGATCATGGATACTCTGCCACATGACAATTACTTTGTTGGTAATGTGAATATATCATTTTCTTGGCTAATAAGTATTTTACTTACAAGGTTACAAAAAAAATTACAGAATGATCACATATATGACAAGTGCAATAGAATGATTTCAACATGAAAGGTTTGTGAAAACCTGACAAACCTTCAAAAATTAACTTACACACATTATTATTCATAGGCCAACCAACACGATGACATAGTGGTTAGAGCTTTTGCTCTGCAGTTGGTCGACCTGGGGTTCATTCCCCTTGTCAAATCATACCAAAACACTTTAAAAAATGGTATTCACAGCTTTTGTGCTTGGCGCTTGGCATTTAAGGGATTTTGTGGAGAACAAGCCGGCAAGTTCACTTGTTGTGTCCGTGGGCAAGGCACTTAATGAGATGCCCCTACCTTTATGTGGAAGACAGGTGACCCAGTTTTCCCTTCGAAGAGAAGGTTGGTGGCAGGAAAGGTATCTCACTGTAAAACAAATGCCATGTTATAAAAATGCAGATCATCTGCTGTGACAACCTCTAGTCGGGAAAAGCCAAAAGAAAAAGATTATTGATAGGCCCCCAAACCCAACCACCTGCCTCCTACTCTCCCAAAAATAGTCAAGCAAGGTCAAATTTAGTAAAAATCCACCTATTCAATTACCACTCATCATAGAAAGTTTATTTTAGTGTCAAAAGATGTAGAATGCTTGTTTTATATGTCACAAGAAAAAACTGTTTCTGCTAATGCATTGGTTTTTGAGATAATTAAGAAAAATGTCTTTTAGAATCAATTTTGCAGTCAATTGTGGCAAAAATCATGTCACATAGTGAAAGGCTTTCAAAAACCTTTCATATTGAGATTACAAAAAAGTTTTTCAAATCACCCTAAAATGCAAACATGATATTTCTACAGTCAACTGAATCATGAAGTGTAAAGATTTTCCCAAAACATATTGCTCTAGTCAAGTCAGGTTGATGTTTTCACAGTGCTGCTGGCTATTTGAGGAAATTCTGTGAAAGACCAAATTTTTTACGAAAAGGTTTAGAGTTAGTGTTGCAAAATCGGCCTCAGTCTTTTGCTGTATAAAGTTCCAAATTGATTGTGCATGAATCATTGGCTCTTTCTTTTATTTGTTGCAAAAAAATGTCACAAGTCTTGTTATTTGTAATGTTGTCAAAACAATGCAAAACTAAACAATTTCTGCATCAGGAACCACAGTGGCCAGTAATTTTTTTTACCATAATGTCTAATGGCTTATCTTGGTGTCAAATAGTGCAGTGCATAGCAGTTTTTTCATCAGCATAAAGTCACTGGTCAAAGCATTTGCAGCAGTGCTATTGGCATGGTAGTGTAGTGGTTAGAACATCCACTTTGCTGTTCATAGATCTGTATTCAAGTCCCTTGTCAAGCCATACCAAAAGACCATTAACCCTTATCTTCCTGAATCAAGTATTTTGTTCATTTCTCCCAAGGTAGCTTTGGAATAATGTAATTTGAAGGGAGAAACGCTCTTTTTGTGAAAAACTTTTTTTCATGGGATATGAATGATTTTACTTTGGTTAGTATAAACTGATGCTAGGAGCAGAAGGGTACATACATGTGAAACAAAACACAAGTTTGCTTTTCTTTAACTTTTTATAATTGAATGAAACCATTTTTGCTCAACAAACAGAAAACATCTTTACCAAAAGAAAAATCATTAGTTTAATTTTTTTAGCAAAACTGGTCAAGTTAATACAACTGAAAAATATCACAAGTCCAGCTAAATAACATTGTCTATTGTAAATGGTATTCTTTGAAACAATCAGGATGTAGACCAACGTCGCAGGCTTCACAGGAGTACTGAGAGGTTCCAGACCATCCTGGTTTTGCACATCATCATTGTGACTCTTTCACAATCTAGTGATTGTTCATGTTCACACAGCTGTGACCTTGATCCAGGAAATAGTACCTGTTGCATATTTGTACTGTATTGCTGATAATATGCTTCAACAATTGCTCGCATGAATTCTAGGGCATCCAACTTTAACTCACCAGCATCTGGTTATTGTGTAGAAAATACAGTTGAAAGGCATTGTTAATTGCAACATCAACACTGAAGTGAAACAATGGTCTTGCTTTTCAAGTGAATCATGTATGTTGAGATGTTCCCATCTATATGATCAACCCTGCCCACAAAGCGGTTGTAAACATTGATCATGTTTGGCTGCAGAACGTCAATCTTTTCCTTTAGACTGTATCGTTTTAAGTTTGCTTTGTCACTCTTTTCATGCAAATGTAGAAAGTACATTTACAATTTTATTGTCTTTCCATTGAACTGCTGAAATGTTGGATGACGTTTTTATGGCAACAACTGTTATACTTAGCAGCTATTTTTCAACTTTTTTGACACTCTTTAGAGGAGTTTCCCATATGGCAAAGTCTAACTGTACCAGTAGCTACAATGGACTGTTTCTGAAGATGACACAGAAGTGCTGGAGATGTAAAACAGTTATCCATTACCACATGGTGAATAGAACCATTATCTTGTTGAGATGGTATGTATTTTAGTAGATGAGCAACAACAGCTCCACCTACTCCCAGTCCTATGTCATTGCATACATCCAGCTGTGTGTCTTTGCCAGCATATGTCCGTAATTGAGCACAATATCCCAACAGCTTTGCCAGCACCCATAGCTTATAATCAAACTTAATTGGTTTTCCATGGATGTATTGCTTGGCACCATGCTTGCCAAAGTATGGTAACATGGATTCATCAACGCTTAGATGTTGTTTGGGCTTGTAGTGAGCTGCACATTGCTTGTTTATAGCATCAAACAATGGTCGAAATTTGGCAGATCTGTTCGTTGTCCAATTTTTCATTGTCAGCAAGATCAGCAAGATGCTTGCAAATCTTCAAACTCATTCTTGGTCATCAGCACTGTCACCATTCAGTTACAACAGTCCTTCCTCCTCTGCCAATGCATTTGTTTTTGTGGCAATTTATTATAACAGCTCAATATGAGTATGGCAAGGAATGACTTCAACTTTTTTATGGTCCTCACAAATAAGTGATTGCCTTTGTGTCAAGCATACTTATTTGATTCCAAACATATTCTTCAGTCCTGAAGAACTTTTCAAATATTTCATCTGACAGGATAGGCTCATCAAAGGAAGGTGGTGCCAAGGTCCAGTTATCAAGAACTCTATGAGCATCCATGTCACCCTTCTTCCATTTCAGTTTTAGAGCAGGAAGTTTCATCATCCTTCTCTAAAAAACACATTAGAAAGTTGAATGCCAACATAAAATAAAAAAATCGCGTGATTTTAAAATATTTAGATCTGTTCTCCAATAATGCAAACATTTCAGTAAGACCACAAAAAAGAGTTGAATGAAGGCCTATTCTAGTACAGCAAAAGCTATACTCACTGTTAAATTATGTACATTATGCAAAGTTACCTTTTTGTTGCTGGCTAACCACCATGTTGTTCTGACAGTGATATATTTTCTGGTTGAAAGTCGTAGTAGGTAACCTAGTATTCTAGAAACAAGAGAAAATTTCCTTTTCAAATAATAGATTGCACTCTGGAATCAGTGGGCCTACTAATCAAAATGTAGGAATAAAACTAAACCTTACCTGACTACTCCCTGAAGCTTGTGATTTATTTTTATCAATAATCAAGTTTGTGTTTATTGTTCCCTGCAAATCCAACTCAGCAGCTGAAAGAAGCTGCCTTCTGCAAAGATTGTCTGAAATACAATTAACACCATTTCCATCATCTTCGTCAGTGTCCATACCATCATCCTTCAGGGTAAATATGATAACATTTGCTGCAGACACAGATTCACCATCAACAAAGCCTTCTTCAAACGGCAAAGCTTCAATTGTTTCTAATACTTCAAACACAGTCATTTTTTGTTTTGGTGCAGAGGTTAGCCATAGCAGTCAAATGGGTAGGGGATACAGCCTAGGATTAACAGTTGTAAATATTACCTTTGTCTTTAAAAAAAGAAACAACTTAGGTTTCTCAATACAACTGCCAGAGTGATGCTAATTGCCAACATATTTTGCAAAATACAGGCACTCATCATGTTGCCCACCTATAGATAGCTTACTATTCTATTTCATAAAGTTTCTGGTAGGCAGATGCAGTTATTGTATGTCTGATGTTAGCATTTAGTTCGCTACTAAAGCATATGTTTGCCTAAAATTTTTGTAAAGCATGTTTTTACTGTATTTATAATTTTTCACCTCCTGACAAGAGTTGCTCCCAGCCTGCTTTCTGTCTAGATAAGTAACTAAAATGAAATTAGGTTTGGCAACTGGCATTGGATCAATCCTGCACCTGCTTTCAGTTACCAATAAACTACCAAAATATTTGCAAATAATCAGAAGTTCAAACAAGTCTGTGATTTACAAAGAAGCAACATAAATTTATCACATTTTTGCTCTCGATAAAATAAATCGTGTCTTACGACTGACTGTACCCTCCTGCTCCTAGCATCAGTTTAAACTGACAGAAGTAAATGAATCGCAAAACTTTTGCAAGCTTGTTTTTTTCACTTAGTACCACTTCAATGAGATATATTTTAGCTGTCTTGGGTGATTTTTAAAATTTTGTTTCTATTCACAGCCGTTTAATGGCAATTACTTTTTCAACAATAGAAAAAGACAAATATTTGAATTTAGGTTCCTGTAAATATCGCGATAGCTGTTAACTTATAAATTAAAATGGTCAAACAATCGGCTTAATTCTCACCGTCCTATAATCCTATAATCGTCCTATAGTCCTAGTCCTATAATCATCAGTGTGCTTGAAATCCTTATTCTTGCTCCATCAGTTTAAACTGATGCTAGGAGGATATGGGTTAAAAGTGGTATTCACAGCATCCCTGCTTGGTGCTCAGCACAAAAGGAAGAGTATGGAAAAAAACCTGGCAAGTTCTCTCATTGTGTACTTGGATAGGGCAACTGGATAGATCCATCATTATGTATCAGATGGGTGACAGGGCCATGCAGTCTACCCATTGCTAGGGTGCTCATAAAAGTTTGGCTTGTTCTCATCAATATGGCCCATCAATTATCTAGTTACCATTGATATGTAACCATTTCTTGTAAAACAACAGCTCAATTGATCTATGTTTTCAGAGGCCACAAAAGAAATTTTATAAACCATCATGAAAATAAGCATAGTTACTTGTAAGGTCTTTATTTGACATGCTGGAAACTTAATTTTTTGTTCTCATCTAATTCAAATATGACCCTATCATGTTGACTGTTTAAATTGAGGTTAGACCTAAGCTTAAACTGATTTCAATTAAATTTTAATTTTTCATCAAAAGATTGATCTAATGCCATTTATTTTGGTTTTGTACAAATGAGCTATCTTGGATGGTTCCAAAATATTTAACTCTATTGGGACAGAAAATTAATGCCACGAGTTCATTGCAAGAACCAGATGCAGATGCAAATAGTGGTGGCTGTCTGTGCTCAAGCAAAAATGAAAAGATTATAAGTTCCATCTTTTCCAATCTGGCACACGCCAAAACTCTTAATATCTGGTCTCAAGTAAAACTTTAGTTTTGCATTAAAAATGCCAAGCTTGTTTTGTTGCAATGACATTTGACACTACCCTATCCAATGCTGGCCACATAAGTGCCGTAGAAAACAACCAACATGCCGAAACTGCATGCAGGCATTATATTGAGAAATATTTAAACTCTTATGTTCAATGAGTTAAAGATAGAAACTTCAAAGTCACCATCACCAGTGTTATTTTTCTGCTACAACAAGCACTCGTAGAGTTTGAAACAAGACCCATTAAATGTTATTGATTTTTGTAGATCAGCAAAAATGGAAGATGTTTAGTAAATTGATTGCATGAAGATTCTATTCAGAAATGTCAAAAGAAATAAATTTTTTTAAAAAGTGATTACAAAGGTGAAACCAAATTTTTCTTTTCTTGAGGCTAAACACTTGCAACAAAATTTAACCAGCCAGCTGCTTTACACAAGGCTTGTTGGATGGCTGAGCTTATTTGTAGCTTCAAAATTTGTACTAAATTATCAAATTGGACTGTTACCTAAAAGGATTATTGCTACTTATCAACAAGTCCCCAAGGTCTGTCTACAGCATCAGGTTTCTGCTTGGCACATTTGGTCATCTTTACCTTTATCACTTATTGGATTAATATGCTGAAGTTATTCCACTTGTTTCTAAAAGTATTCTTCATGCTTAAAGTAGCCAATAGAATGATCTTAGTTGAATTAGTGGGGTATGCATAAAAATTAAGTTTCTAGCATGTCAAATAAAAAATTACTAGCAAAAATGCTTGATTTCAAAACAGTTCATGAGATACCACTCGTGGTCCCACTAAACACTGTTTGCTTTGAAAAAAATTTGGTGAATTGTACTTCAGCAATGCTAACACAAAAATATATGGGCTATTACGATTAGAAGAGTTTTTTTTAAGTTTCATTTTGTTGGACCTCAAACATCATGATGGCACAGTAAGACAAAAGACTGCGCATCAAACACTGGTTTATATTGCATGAAAAAGACGCAGTGCTGGCTGTTGACTGGGTTTCAATGCAAAAGTGAGCAAAAAAGGTACACACTTTCATTATTCACTGGGACGTCACCAACACCAGCTACAAGTGAAACACTCAGTTTTAATGTATAAAAAACCTTGGCCATGCACCCTGCCTAATGCTGCAAGGAGGAAAAGATTTCATGAAGATGAGTGCCTGCTCCAGTGGCTCTTTGTAGTCATCTCTGGGCTAAGTGACTATTACAGCTGTCTTTAAGACTACCCCATTTCTGTTTTGATGTCAGCAACAGTGTTGTGGTAGTTTATTCATCAGTTAATAAGTTTTTAGATGCAGTTTTGTCATTGTACTGCTATTCATTTTGAATTCCTCTTAACAAGAGGATATCAGATGCCTCATGGCAGTAGAAAAAGCTCTTGTAGCCATCAGGTTCATGACATAAAGATGACGTCCACTGTGTAAAAAACCTCACGCAAAAGGATTTACCAAAAGAATGCAAGCTTTATTGTGGCCATCTGTATTAGACTTAGTTATGTCAAAAGCCTTTCCCCTGAATCCTTTTCTCTGAACTTCAATCTTTTAAAACAAATGAGAAGGTCTTAGCTTGTACTTTATCTGTCCCAGATGGTGAGCAATTGGTCTGCAGGTAGGTGAGATTCACCATCAGCTGTCATTACTGCAAGTAATTGTGAAACTGCCTTTGTCCCAGTTACAGCTGGATTTACTTTTTCTTCTCAATGCACAATTAGTGGAAACTGTGGGTTGAACTGTTGTTTTAATTGTTACACCTTAAGGCATTGTAGCTTGATACTCAATTGGTTTAGATCTAGGGGTTGAATTACATGTCCCAAGCTGTAGGTAGTTTCACCAGTTAGCATAACAGTAGGTTTGTCTAACACCTTGTTTTTTTAAAGGTGTTTTAAAGAACCAAATCGCTCTTTAACTTTGTGGAATGGTTTCTCAAAATATACTGTGATAACTACTGCAGAAAATTAGCAGTTACACTAGATAGTTTTTGCTTTGTTTTGTTTTTCTATGAAGTAGAAGTAAAAGAATTATGTTTTTGCAAATAATAGTTAGATTTTTCATGATTAGTGTTGTTTATCATTCTTTCAAGATCATCCTCTTTGCAAGTCTGCAGTTAGATTGAGCCACTGCAAGTGGTTGGTCCCATCACCTGTCTGCTTCATAAAGATGAAGGTATTTTGTTAAGTGCCTATTCATGGACAGAACAATCAAACTAGGAAGGTTTTTCACAACACTAACCTTTTTTTGCTGAGTGTCAAGCAAGGACTGTGAATATCAGCTTTAAAGTCTTTGCAAAAGGGATAGTGTGGAGAAAGAGCCACAAAGGTTGCTTGTTGTGTCCTTGCAAAGATCGCTTTATGAGATTTTTCTATCTTGATGTGAAAGATAGGTGATGGAATGAACAGTCAACCTGTTATGATTAGCTAGTCTAACTAAATACATGCAAACAGAGTATGTGCAAATATGCCTGAAAGAATGTTTTATTACTTCATTCATTACGTTTTGCTGTTTAATTACCACTATTATTTCAGGTATACTATTGCAGGATATATGCTTAGGCTCTGACAAAAGAAAAAAAAATCTGTTTTACAATAGTGGCAAAAATAATCTTTATATTTATACCTCATAAAACGCTTTGCTTGAAAAATCTGTGCCTCAATTTAACTTGTGGTTCTTACCAAAAGCCATTCCACAGCCAATGCATCAGTGGTCTGTATCTGACAATGCTTCACTGCATGGTTATTGCTCATCATGCCTATCATTCTATGACAGTTTTGTAAATCATATGTCACTACAACTGGACAGCATTTTTCGATTTTTAAATATTGTTTTCTAGCAATTTTTTTTCAAAAATGTAATGACGAAAAGAGGCTGCAAATGGAATAGAAATCTTGCTCTCAACATTGTTGAAACAGCAATGGTCTGGGATTTGGCAGCAGAGATC
Source organism: Trididemnum clinides (assembly GCA_963675345.1). NCBI lineage: Eukaryota > Metazoa > Chordata > Ascidiacea > Aplousobranchia > Didemnidae > Trididemnum > Trididemnum clinides. The sequence continues at coordinate 37,503,234 of OY776293.1, forward strand.
TTAGAGTCTCAAAAAGGCCTGTTTGTCAATTACTAATACGATCAATTGCTTTTAATGATAAATTGCCTTGTTTGAGACCTTAAAGTCTCTGGCGGCAACAATCACAGGGTGTAGCTATTTTATTAAAATTGAGGTGTGAAATTTTTATTCAATTTTCAGCACCTGTCTACCAATTGTAAAAGTTGTAGTTATTCAATTTTTATCCAGTTTTTCCCTTTAAACAAAGTTGGCTTGATTTACCATTCTTTCTGCAGTTTCTTGCACTCGATCTTAACACATCATTTGACTTAGGGCACTTCTGTCTTTAAACTTTTCTGTTTCCTCCTCTGCTTGCTTCTTTCAGGTCTTCTTTCAGGTCTTCTTTGGTCACCCTCACTTTTTCTTGCCACTTGCTTCAAGATCTAGGGCAACTCTTGTTTTGTTTGAGGGCTCATTGCAGGTTTTTGGCTAGATGTTGAAGCCAGTTCTTTGTATCATCAGTCACGTTAGTGAGATTCTTGATAGTGCTAGGTGGACAAAGGAGATTGCAATCAAACAAGATATGCTCTGCATTTTGGATGGCAGCTCTGCACACACATGAGGCTGATGTTCTGAGTCCCCATTTGTGCATTTCTGCACCAAACTGCCCCACTCCAGCTCTGAGGTGATTTAGGGTAACCCACAGTTTCCGAGGTGAGTCGAATCCAGGTGGTGTGCGGTAGTATCCAAGGTTAGCGTCAGCTGCTTAGGGCATTGATGTTTAGTCCACTCCTTTGTTCCAGGTCTCAATGATATTGTGGTCTCAGTTATTGTGTTCTGCTGCATGACGGTAGAAGGGGTGGCATGACTTCAGACGTTGTGGGCATAGGCTCTGTGAGTCAGGTACCAGACTGTGCAGTGGGTGTTCTTTGTTGGCCCATGCATGGTGAGATATTTTGTAGGTAACATAGTTTCTTCTCAGCTTGGCTGGGGCTATTCCTGAGAGTACAGGAAGGAGATGTGTGGGTGTGGTTTTTACGCAGCTGGTTATAATTCTCATGGTATCATTCAGGGGTATGTCCAGCTTTTTGGCATGAGAGCTTCGGTTCCATACTGGAGTGTCATACTCTGTGCTGCTGTAAACAATTAAAAGGACTGCAATGTGGAGGGGTTCAGCATTTGCACCCCAAGTTGATCCAAACAGGCATCAGATGAAGTTGTTTTTGTCATCACTTTTTCACATAGACCTTGTATATGTTGTCCATATGTTAGCTGTCTGTCCAGTTGTACTCTGAGGTATCTAGGGTGTGGGTTGTGAGGGAGGGTGGTTTCATGGACACAGATGTTTAGTTGCTGTTGCACTTCATGATTGTTCAAATGAAAAGGGGTCAAGGTTGTCTTTGATGAATTTAATTTTAGTCTCCAGGTTTGTAAGAAGTCAGCAAGGTCCTCCATATTTCTAGATAGCGTTTCTTCAACTTTTTGCCAGCATTTGTGGGAGTAAAGAAGTGCCATGTCATCTGCGTAACCATACTGGTGGGAGACAGTTGTTGGGATGTCATTAATGTAGATGTTAAACATGATTGGCGACAGTGTTGAGCCTTGCAGTAAACCATTCTTGAGTATGTGCAGTCGACTTATTTGTCCAGCACCGATTTTGAGTTTGAAAATGCGGTTTGATAAAATGTTCATGATGAAATGCACAAGATGGCGGTCTGGAATGGTGCGTAGAAGCTTTAGGGCCAGGCCCTGGTGCCAAACAGTATCCTAGGCAGCTGTCAGATCCACCATTGCTGCCCTGGCTTTGTATCCACTCTCGAAACATTTCTTGATCTCACACGTGAGTTTAAGTATTGTTGTACTGTTGAGCGACCTTATCTGAAGCCTGCCTGCTCCATTGTTAGTTGGGGTTCGATGACAGGGTTGATGCGGGCAAGAATCAGTTTTCCAAAATTTTATAGGAAACACATAGTAATGAAATGGGTCTGTAGCTTTTGGGATCATCTTCGAGCTTGTTGGGTTTTAGGATGGCCACAACAGTGGCTCTATGCCAAATCTTCGGAATAACTCTGTGCTCAAGACAAAAGGAGAAGAATTTGCACACCCATTCCAAGCACTTTTTATCACAGTGCATCATGAACTCTGGTGGGATGTTGTCTGGGCCCTGGGCTTTTCCACCATTTAGTAGTTTTATGGTCGCTGTGAGTTCTGAGGTGGTGAAAGGTGTGGTCAGATAGCCACCAACCCCAGGCACCCCCCCCCCCCACATCATACTACATTGCCTCTTAATAGAGAGGTCATGTTGTTTATCAGTCCCTCTGAAACGCCCATTGGCTAACGGCTGCTTTGTAATGGAGTTGGCTGTAATTGGGTTTTGTTTTGGATCAGATGTGCACCCAGTGAGGCAGTTAAAAGTTTTCCAGGCTTTTTGCTTGAGTGGGTGAAATCTAATTCCTTGACTGTTTCTTTCCATCGTTTATTGCAGTTCTTGTTGAGGTAGTCCATCAGGTCTGCAGCCTTGGCATCAGCTGATTGTTTGTCTTCAGCTTGGACGAATTCTTTGTAGTAATTATTACATTTGTCATCCCATGTTGGGATATACTGCTGGCGGCTGCAATGTGGTATGGTTTTCTTTGCTGATTGGGAAGGCAGTTGGCAAAAGGCTGTGTATGCTATGTTTGGGTCAGGGGTACAGGGAGACAGCAGCGTATCAATCCCAGATTCCACAAGGTGTGCAAATAGTTCCCATTTGGCCTTGCAGAAGTTCCATCTCTTAACATCCTGTGTTGGAATAGGTTCAACTGGGTTGTATGGGGTAATAAATGAAGGTCGATGTTGAGATCTAGGAAAGGTTCCAAAACTAAGCATTGTGGTAAGGTACTTGTTACAATGGTGAAAGCCAAGTCTGGGTTTGGAAGTGGCGTTTAATCTTATAGATCTAAAACTGTCTGGTTGGTGTGGGTCATGGTGGAGGGTCACATTGGCAATGGATTCCCAGTCCTCTATGGCAGAGCCGTTAGGAATGGTTGCTTGATATCCCCATGCAGTGCTGTGGCAGTTGAAATCTGCATAAATGCATGGTGGGGGAAAGATGGGGATATCACTCTTGTTGAGAGCACTTACAGGTGGTTTGTATACATTGATGACTGTAGTGCCTTCAACCTCAGCAGCTGTCCAATTGAGTGTTGAATCATCTGGACAGGTAGCACCTATCTTTGACTTGGAGCCATTTTTAACAAAAGAGGCTGCCCCATAAATGTTGCTTTTGGTTTGGACAGCAAGTTGGTATCTGCTTATTTTGAGGCAAGAGGTATCACTTGCATGTGTCTCTTGAAGTAGTATGGCTGTCAGGTTATGTTTTTGTGCCAGATGTTGATGTTGATCTTTGCTTTTGTGAGGCCTTCTACATTGTGCTGTAACAATGTGACTCCTTCCTCTATGACAAAGGTTTCTGTCTGCTTTAATAAGGGTGCTTGCTCAAGGTTAGAGTCAGATCGAGACAACTGCATTGCCATGTGGATGATATTAGATGATAGCTTTGCACGATTTACTTACTCAGGTTGTCAATATTCACCCAGAAATAAATTTGATGGTTACCAGGGTACACCACGTGGAGGTTATTGCCATGTACTCCATGGTAACTCTCAGAACACTCTATTCCTCTGTTCTCAACATATACCCTTACCATCTAACTACATTGGCTTTTGCCAACTTTTTTTTTTCATCCAATTGCACAAGGCACTGCCCATAGCTCTTCTCAAAATTGCTTCCTCATGTTGTAGGAAACATTTTGTCTCTCTTCCCTATAGTATTGCTGATCTCATGCGACAACGATAAACTTTCTCTTTCATCTACAAGAGAAACCTGTTTCCAAGTAACAACTATCCTTTTTCTGTGATTCTTGCTGGTTTATTCTTATTTTTGCAGTGACTGCAGCTTTACAGCCATCACAAGCATTTAACTTGATATCCAAAAAATTAGTCACTGTCACTGTTTTCATTTCATGCAGACTTCTTGATCAAATTAACCATTCCTTCCATCATACCTCTGCAGCAGTGTTTTGCAAACTGTGGTACATGTACCACTAGTGTACATAAATAGCTTTGCAGTTATCACAATATTTAGTCTAATTACACTTGGCTGTCATTTGCAGATCTTAACAATCACTGTAAATGCATGATGTAGCAATTACTTCATCTGCGCATTTTGTTTTTGAATGTAGCTATTGCATCAAATGCACAATAAAGAAAACAAGCAGCTGATATTCATTATACTTGAGTAATGATTTGAGGCTAAAAGTTTGCAGGATAATTTTTAAGAATGTCAAAACACCATGATCCAGAGTACATAAAGTATGGTTTAATTGCTGTTGATCACAGAGGAGAATGTTTCACACAGTGTGTGGTTTGCATGAAAATTCTCCAATGCGTCCATAAAGCCCAGCTTGTCAATACAGCACCTTGAATTAACCAGAAAAGAAAAACCAAGATCAAAGTAACTTTAAGTGACTATGGGAGAAAGTAAAAAGATAGCATCTGGACCAAATAAGCCAGTTTTACCAAAGAAAGTAGGGATTGTAGAAGTATCATATGAAGTGTTTCACGTAGTTGCTAAAAACATGAAAGCTCCTATGATTCAGGAGTTACTTGTTTTGCCAGCAGCAAAGATACTAGTCAGGAAACCTGTTTGGAGAAGAGGCAGTGGCAAAATTGGATAGGGTGTCTCTTTCTAATAACAATGTAAAGTGCCATATACGAGGTGCATTCAATAAGTTTCCAGACTTTTTTGGTATGGACACTTTTATTAACCGTACACACAAAAAACTAGTCCCCTTCAAAGTATTCTCCTCTGACATCAATGCACTTGTTGTACCGTTCCAACAACTTCTGGAAAGCCCCCTGGAAGTCTTCTTGTGTGAGCGTGTTTAGGACCCTCGTCACAGCCTCTTTCATGTCCTCAATTGTGGAATAACGATTGCCTCTGAGGTTTTCCTTGAGCTTTGGGAATAGCCAAAAGTCGCAGGGAGCAAGGTCCGGGCTGTAGGGAGGATGGGGAACCGTCTTGATGCCCATCTGGGTCAAATAGTCTGTGACGAGGATGGAGTTGTGGACTGGGGCATTGTCCTGATGGAAATGCCACTGACCTGATTCGAAGAGTTCTGGCCTCTTCCGACGGAATCTCTTCCTGAACTCCCTTAAAACTTCAATATAGTACTCCTTGTTGACTGTGATTCCAGTGGGAACTCAGTGAATGTAGATTATGCCCATGCTGTCAAAAAAAGGGATCATCATGAGTTTCTGGGTGGACTTGCTCTGTCTGGCCTTCTTGGGTCTGGGAGATCCAGCATGCTTCCACTGGGAACTCTGTCTCTTGGTCTCTGGGTCATAAAAAACTGATGATCGATTCATGCAAGATGGTCCATAAGCAGTCTGAAGCATACCATACGTTTCCGTGGCAGTTTTTCCAAGTTTAAAACAAAACTTGATCGCATATCATTCTTCTAATGTGTCCTCACGTCCAGATTGCATTTTTGAAATTCACCAGCTGTGACAATCAGGATTTAGTAAGGTGTACTCTAATTCCTACCGTAGCTATAAATTTGCACCTAAACAAGAAAAAATTGGTCAATCATCTCATAAGGAGTATAGTAACAACATACTGAAATATCTCGAGTTTACGGCAATTATAAATGCCTGTACAAAAAAAGTCTGGAAACTTATTGAATGCACCTCGTACATGAAATGTCTATTGACATTGCTGAGCAAGTGATCTCTGGAGTAAAAGACTCTAAGTTTGGGTTTGTCATGCAACTCAATGAATAAACAAATGTTGCCAAGTGTAGCCAATTGCTAGTTTATAATTGTTTCAAACAAAATAGCAGTAAAAATGGAGTTACTGTGAAGTCAGGAGCTGGGTGCAACAATGAAAAAAAAAGATATGTTCAACATTTTGACCAATTTCTTTGAACTGGAATTGGGAAAATGTTAGTTTGGATGCATGATAAATGGTGCTCCAATAATGCATCAGGTTTTCAAGCACATGTGAAAGATGTATCACCAAAAGTCACTTTCATCCATTGTTTTATACATAGATTTGCTCTTTGTGCCGAAGTGCTTCCTTTGCATTTAATGTCATGCTTAAAACTAGAAGCCCAGATCGGTCATTTTTGACCAGTTTTAAATTTTGACGCTTTGTATTTCTGGCATTTTTGCGATTTGATTTTTTATACTCCTTGACTTTTCCTAACTTTGGATGATGTTTTAGTAAGTCAAACAATTTTTCTTCTATAGCTTTTGTAAATGGAGCATTTTGCACACCTACCTATAAGCCTGAACCGGTCAAAATGACCAGTTCTTAAAACGGTTATAATTTGTCTTTGAGCTGATGAATTAAAGCATAATAGAAGGGTGAGAAAAGTTTGTTTTTCTACAAGCAATGCCTCACGTGACAATATGACTACGATTGACCACTACTGCAATGGATTACTGATAAGCAATAACTAAAATAATTACTATTCCTGCTGGCTTCATCAAAGTAAAAGTTGAATTTTATTTGCTGTTTCTAACAATGGCTGGTCATTGAAAGTTTTAATGTCTTTCTTAGTAGCATAGAGTTCATCAGTGGTGTGTGCAGATAAAATAGATAGTTTATTACAGCGTATTGATAACCTCGTAAAATCTCTCAAGTTTGTCTTACAGATTTGAAGAAATGTATATTGTATAAATAATGTCTTAGGTATAGGAATTTTGTTATGAGTTTTTTCATCGTTTTTGACAAACTGGTTTTTCTAATCATAAATCGTGGCAACAATTATACTGTCCAGCAAGTACTTCAGTAGTTACAAACTGATCAGATTGATGACTCCTGTGATGAGAATGAAGAAACTAAATTGCAAGATAAAGAATTTGTTCCTAATTGTTGTGCTGGTGTCGAAAGTTGTGACAGTGATACCGACAGCAGTGAAGACGAACAAAGCTCTGCTGCTGTTTCTTTAGATTTTCTTTCTGAAAGTGATCAATCAATATCTCAAAATACTGCCGGACAGGTGAACGCACGAAACGGAACTGTGTGGAAAAACATAACAGGTGCTCCAGGTCTGGGAAAAGCATGTTCGTCCAATGTGTTTTTGGAACGTCCTGGCCCTACGTCTTATTGTCACAGATCTGTAGTAAACGGTAGCCCTTACAGTGCTTTTCATTTATTTGTAGATGAACATATGCTCAGGATGAGCATATTTAATGTAACTAAGTTTATTGTGCTGATTGTCGTCAATTTGACTAATTGTGTCTTTCCTATAACAAGAAAAGTCTATCATAGCCAATAATGATCGATTGGGCAATGATATTGGTACTTTGCAGCATGCATTACTTTTTTGGCTCTCTCAAGAAATGCTATGTACCAAACTGCGATTTGACTATTGATGAACAACTTTTCCCATGCAAAACCAAGTGTCCTTTTATACAATATATGGCTAACAAGCCAGACAAATTTGAAATTAAGTTCTGGCTTTTGGCTGATGCTCAATCAAAATACTTGTACAATGGCAAATCATATTTAGGAAGAGATCCTAGCCAAAGCAGACGTAGCGACCTTCCAGGTGATGTGTGCTTGACCCTTTTACAACCTTTTTATAAAAACGGCTGCAATGTCACCACCAACAACTACCTTACCAGCCTAAAGCTAGTGGAAGAACTTACCGTATATACCGCCCAATAAGCCAAGGTCGATATTTAGCTCAGAAAATGAGGATTTTTACATATTACCGTACAATAAGCCGAAGCAGAAAAATTACGTTCAACTACCATATCTTTTTTTCTTTTTCCAACATTTTTTTCCAGTTATGAGTTACATTCTTTAAATCATTCCATTTGCGCTTTTTTTCTTTTTACGCACCAGTACACGTGCTTTAAAATGACATTATTCTATTCGCGCTTTTTTCTTTTTACACAGTTTATAGTACATACCGAATTCAACAGACAAAGTGCTTTGTTTTAATCAGTCGCTAAATAATTATTTACAAGTGTACTTTGTGTAAATACATGTTCTTTTATTTACCGTCTTGAATTAACTTTAGTTGTGAATTGATGCAAGATCGTGCTATTGTAAGATCGTAGGTGTCATTTTGAGACCAATTTTGACCTTCGGTATTTCTTGTTCAAAGCTATATTCGCCCAATAAGGCAACCCCAGAAAATTAGGTTAAAAAATTAGGTCCAGAAAATCGGCTTATTTGCCGGTATATACGGTAAGCAGAAAAAAACAACAATCCTTGGCATTATACGGAAACAACGATGAGAAGTGCCAAGCACTGAGCTGATAATGAAAGACAAGGAATTATATGCTTCTGAAATATTTTCTTTGCCATCCGGTTGCTGCTTGACAATATACAAAGCAAAGAAAAAGAAAGTTGTTTGCATCCTGAGTTCAATGCATAGAAACGTAAATATTGATCAATGCCATAAGAAAAAACTGCCAGAGACAATACAGTATTACAACAAGTCCAAGGTGGGCATGGATGTACTGGACCAGATGGCTCGATACCATACCAGCAAGAGTTCCACTAGAAGATGGCCTGTGGCTGTATTTTTAATATTCACGACTGTGCCTGCATAAATGCTTACATTATTTACTGCCTTACAATGAAATTGAAATTATCAAGAAGACAGTTTATGCTTGAGCTTATAAAAGAACTTTGCAAACCAAAAGATGGAGTGGGCTCAATACCTCCTTCTTCAGCAGTGGATCACATAGTCAGCATTGCATTGCTGGGAACCAGTGGTTTGGCACACCAAGCTCGGAAAAGAAAAGAGTGCCAGTTTGTAGCATGTAGAAACAAATCTAGCTCTTTTTGCCAAAACTGAGGGAAAGTATGCTGTGGCAAACACACATCCAAAAAAGTAACAATTGTAAAATCCAAAAATTGTGATGATTGAGTGTCAATAAATTTGTATACCTTGTATTTCTACTTAATTAATTATAATCATAAAAAAGTCAAAAAATTAATCAAAAAAATGTCAAATACACAAGAATAGTTTCTTTGTGCTTTTCATACAGTATATGTCAAAATTAGTGAAAGAGAGAACCTATTAAAACCGATTTACAGATAATCGGTCAAAAATGACTGCATCCGTCCTTATAGGTAGGGAAATAATTCAGGGCTTCTAGTGTTAAACAAAGAAATTAGAATTGTGAATTTTGTCAAAACATCAGCTCTAAATACTTGGCTTTTTGTAAGGCTCTGGAAAGATGTCAGTTCTGATCATAAGTGTCTCCTTTTCCACACCGAGGTCTGCTGGTTTTTTTTTGGAATATGTCAAGGAGTCTTTGAACTTAGGCATGAATTACTTACTTTTTCATTGAGAAAAATGACAAGACAGCAAAAGCAAAGCAGCTGAAATGCTCTCCTTAGTTTTCTGGCAAAGCATGGGTTCCACTTACTCAAATTGACCTGAAATGCTGTTCCTCCGCTACTGTTTTTCCCTTCTACATGGTAATGTGAACAGGTGTTCTCAGCCTTGATGGCTATTAAGTACAAAAGCCAGAATCATTTAACTGAGCTTAAACATGATTTCCAATGAGTGAGGTTGAGTGAGTTAGTAAGGTTGTACCCTAGATTGACCAGCTGGTGAAGAAGAGAAACAATTGCATTTCTCACATTAAATTGTGTATTCATTGGTGTTGTGGTAGTAAATACTGGTTCATTTGAGCAAAATAAGACGTTTAGGACCCAGTGGTATGTGGTGTTGTAAAAAAGAAATAGGTAGTGTGTGATCAGAAAAAGTTTCAGAAACCCTGTCATACATCTTGAGGAAACAAAATGCATTGCCATCTTAGTCCCATCTCTCTTTATATTTGCACATCTGCCCTGAATCGACTTATTGAATTTTGTGCACAACACTGAATTGGCCATCACTCTCCACCCACAAACTTCACATGGATGTAACTTACTTGCTTTTAAATAGTTTTTTTCTGACCCAGGCACCTTTGCTTCTGTTTTTCTAATGTTTTTCTTCAAACTCTTACCAATTCCAACTTCTTTTTTTTAAATCTTCCAAAGTTTTGCTAATGAGAACTGGGGCATCTGCATGGAGTATCACAATGATACATTCTTTCTTGAATTTTTTGTAATCACATCCACAACTATTGCAAACAACAGTAGCAACAGCACAGATCTTTGAGGCACACCAGCCTTTACTTTAAACTCTCTGAATATGCAGATCCCAATCTAACTCTTGTCCGTACTCCATCATACAAGCTCATAACTGCTTGAAACATTACTTCCAATAAACCCTTTTTTCTCATGGCCCTCTCCATCACTTTTATTGGAACTCTGTCAAATGCCTTTTCTGTGTCAAAAAACACATATGCAACTTGTCCTTTTGATATTCTTCCCAATTCGATCTTACAATGAATGTTGCATCCACTGCTTCTTTTTCTGACATAAATCCAAATTGCATTTAATTGCAATTGATCAGTGTTTGTATTTGCCTCTCGAGCACATTTTCAACAAATTTCATAGCATGTTGTGTGGCAGTTTTACTCCTCGGTATGATCTACAGTTCATTACATAACTTTTTCCTTTAAAAATAGGCACAATCAAAAACTAGTTTTCCATTCATCAAGCATTCTTCTACCATCCAATAAATGCTGATACAGGCCCATCGTCACTTTAAGCCCAAATTTCACCATTTGCAACTATCATCTCCATATTTACTTCAGATGGTCCAATTGCTTTTCCTCACTTCATCTTTTGCATTGCTGCCACAATTTCTTTGCGAGTCATTCTTTCAACCTATCTTTTTCTGCATCAGTTTCCACCATCTGGTCACATTCGTTCTCATAATTATTGTTTTTTCCAGGTTTTTGTCCTATCTTCTTTCTCCTAAACAACTTCCTTTTTCATTCTCTTAAAAATGCTGAAAACGCTGTTGGAATTCTGTCCTATATTATTTAACTCTTGTTCTGCATCATTTCTGATATCTCTTAGCAACAGCTCTCTTGTTTGATTTCCTACCCATTTGTATAGGGACTTGTTATCTTTTGATGGGAACCTGCAGGTTACTTCAAATGTTGCCTTCTTGCTATGGTATTCTTTTCCTCCTCATTCCACCACCACATGTCTCTTCAATCTCTTCTAGACGTCTTTACACACATTTCATCAAATGCTTTTAGAACTTTTTGCTTAAAAGATTTCCACAAATCTGGCCCGTCTGTGCTTACTAGTTCTTTTTCTCTTTTTTCAGATCTTACGCTTGTTCAGTTTTTATTCAGTTTTCCTTGTCCTTTTTGTGCCCCATTCCTTACTATCTTTTTTATAATACATTTATCCAGATTTTCAACTCTGGGCCTGAGCTGCAGTTCCCTTGGAATTACTTTTACATCCGGTACATACTTTCTGTCTTTTTTCACAACACAAAACAAATTTCTGTTCTACATCCACCTGCACTATAAGTTATTTTTCTTTTCTCTTCATTTTGAACCTACCTATTTGCCACCACTGCTCTTTTATCTCAAAATTTCAGCAGTTTTCTTCCTCCCACATTTCTTAATTCAATTCCCCTCGTGTAGTCATGCACACTTTTAAAAACCTAAACATATTTTTCCTCACGCCTATTGAAGTCTTCCAAGGCAAAGAAGATTTCACTAGAACTTTCTGAGTGCCATTCACTTGCAATTTCAATATAAAGATGATCTTTCTTTATGTCTAGTCTTCTGCTTTGTAGTACATATGCACATTTTATTCACTCCACTTCTTTACCTGGTGTTAGCACAATTGGCATTACTTTACTGCTTTTTTTTCTAATTTCCACATCATTTTTAGATATTTCTTTTACTAAGATTCCAAATCCTCCAGATCCTGTGCCATTTTGTGACCACAGTTTATACCTTTGTCCCTGAGTACCCAAAAACAAGCTTCTTGGTTTTTTCATCTTTTTCCATGCAACACAACTCAAACTCTTCTCTTTTTTAGTTCTTTGTACATTTCAGTCTTTTTTTTCACAATTTTGGACTTCCCACATTTAAAGTACCAAATCTTATCCCATGAATTCAGATTTGGATTTACATCTAAAGATTTTTTGCACTCTCTGCCCATTAAGAGCTGCCAGAGACTGGGGGCCATCTGTATATTTTTTCTCATCTTGTAGATTTGGTAGAGCAAATTTTTCACAGGGAACATGCCCTTGAATATCACAAAGCTCAGTTTTTTGATGTGAGTAGTCCAATCAAGCAATTAAGCTAGCAACCCCATCATTGACAATCAGACTGCAAATGATAGGTACCTAATAGTTGCCTCCTACGAATTGCTGAGTAAACAGGTTTACTATTCTTAAAAGAGGTGTATTTTGTGAAAAAATTGCACTAACTCGATTTCTAAAAAATATCTGATTGCAGTGATGTACAATACACCAAGGCATGAAGAAATTAGAGGCATGATGAGCAGTGTGGTAAAGCATTTTCATATACACACTAATGACATTCTTCTTTGTCGTTTGAGCTATTTGTTGTGAGCTTTATGCAGGAAGATGTATATATAGGCCACACTACGTTAATGCTTACGTTTGGTTTGCAATTCTTCTGTTGGACTGGCCCACCACAACTGGTAGACTACTTGGCCCCACCATCTGTCTGCCACCTAAAGACTGAAGCATCTTGTTAAGTGTCTTACCCAAGGACACAACAAGCAAGCTTGCCAGCTCGTTCTCCACACTATCTCTATTTTGCTAAGCACCAAGCAAGGAAGCTGTGAATACTATTTTTTAAAGTCTTTTGATGTGACTCAACTTGGGAAATGATACCCAGGTTTACCAACTGTGAAGTGGCCACTCTAACCACTACACCATTGCGCTGGTTACTAATGACATGATGCTAGCACAATGTAAAGTTTTTAATTCTTTTGCTGCCACAGTAAGCTGTACTGACATAACGGTAGCTAAGAAATTTTTATGTATGCAAGAAAAATTGATTTTGTACTTTTATCATCTCCTCAGTTTTTTATTTAAATAGATATATTCTTTCTTTACCTTGATTTTCATGGAGTAAAGTCACTTAGAAAGACTATCCTACTTTGAATAATTACTGTTGTTCCATGTTAAATTTTACTTTGACAAAACTACCAATTCAAGTGTAAAGTCGCTATTTTCTAGCAAACCAATAACATCTGCTGTTGCTGCTCAAACCTGAAAACTGCATCAACAAACAGCACGACGCATTCTCTTAACTTTGGTGTAGAATGGCTGCACTGCTACCAAAGAGGTTTAATAGAAGCACTTGACTTTTTGTGATACATTTTTGTCAACAGTTCTTGCTAATATGCAGTGTGTAGCATCCTTTAAAAATTTCAGCCATGGATTAAACTTAATTTTTTTGTTGACTCTACAAATAAACGTGTGCGCTGAGCATGCTGATGGAAACATAATATGTTTGCAATGTTTTGTGCATTCAATAGCTACCACTTTTTTTTTTAAATGGCTGCTGATATGTACATTTCTGTACCTGTTGGGACTCAACAATTGCCTTGGCTCAATAGGCATTCCAGCTTTAGCTACCACCAGCAAGCATAGTCTGGATCAAACCCAAAGTTTTTTAGCACTTTATGAGGATCACATTTCATATGAAAGTAACACAGCAGCTGAGCAAGTTTATTTAACTTGCTGAGTTTTCAAATAATAGATCAGTAGCTGTTATTGCAAGTTTTCATGTAATGTGTAGCATTTCACTCTCAATATTGTCTAGTACTGCCTTGGATTTGTACACATGTTCACATGATTTTAATGCATTTTTTTCTAAATTTTATTTTTCTCATATCTCTTGTTTCCTACATTCCACAAAATATTGAGGTTGTTAGGTAGTAGTTTTCTGGCAATGTCTTAAGAGCTATCTGCCTCCAGCACCACACTAAGATAAAATATACAATTTTCCTCAAAAACGATCACTAACAACATATGATACCATACAGCAATCTGTTACACTGTGTAAATAACCTGCCACTGGTTTCGACCTTATTGGGTCTCGTTAGGCAGGTGTAAAACCACTCAATAATAAAAATGCTGAATAAAAACAAATAAATTGTGCAAAAAAATGTGTGTGTGTGTCTTTAAATAAGACCCCATGATATAGGCATTCTGTATCACATTGTTTTGTTTTGCATTTTTTTGTACCCAATGACAAATTTGTTCTTATTTAGCATTTTTATTATTGAATGATTTTGCATCTGCATGATGAGACTCAGTAAGCTTGAAACTAGTCGCAAGTTATTGACATGATGTAATAGATTGCTGTATGATGTTGGTGATCATTTTTGAGCAAAATTTTCTATTTTACCTTATCTTCCTGCATTCCACTACAGGGATCTAGTTACAGTTGATGTTTTGCCAAGCAATGTAAAATATACACGGTTTGAATTGGCATGAAACCATGGCAGATGTTACTAATAAAATCTACAAGTAGGTAAAAAAAGTATTAACTTACTAACTGATTTTTTGTTTTTATGTTTATGTAATCTGCTACATACCAATTTAATGTAACTAAGTTTATTGTGCTGATTGTCGTCAATTTGACTAATTGTGTCTTTCCTATAACAAGAAAAGTCTATCATAGCCAATAATGATCGATTGGGCAATGATATTAGTACTTTGCAGCATGCATTACTTTTTTGGCTATATTTGCTGTGCCCTCTGTCTGGCGTGACACTGCAGTCAATTGCACCATGACCAATGTGATTGCAGACAAAACACTTCAAGATTCATGTACTCTGTAATCCATCTCGACTCTCATGAAAGCTAGTCTTATTCTGCCATAGTTGATCCCCTAACTGGATTGCTTTTGTTATGCACTACCAAATACTGTTACTCTACCATGGTTTTTGGATCAGTTTGCTTTAGCCAAGTCGATAACTGTTTTGAACAATAATTATAATTATTAAATTACTCATGTGATCAAGTCAAACAAGTCATTTCTGGTTTGCTCCACTTTAGCCAACTCTTGCCACCTGGTAGAACAATTGTTCAATCTAAATATGAATTGGCTAGGACTTGTGTAATTTACTGGCTCTGTTTTGCAAAATTTCTCTTGACATTTACCTTCGGTAAAATCACATCTTAACAGGCAACTTTAAGGGGGCATCCAATAACAGATTTTGCATGCTTCTGTTCAAATTTTATGTAGCGTTTAACATGTTGGTTGTGGCAAAGATGAAAAAAAGGTTCGGGCCTGAAATTTTCAAATTTAGATGTGGCCATATGCCTCATCAGTAGTGATTCAGTTATGTTCTTATCTGATAAGTCATTTGTTGATACTATGAAATGTCTTGAGTTTGTTGTTTTGTTTGTGGTAGATGAACTCAGAGATTTGTATTGATATTAGTTTTCAACGGCAAGTTTTCTTCAGCTCTATCAAATCGCATTGCAAAAAAATTTTCTCTTAAATTTTCATTAACAAAATTGTTGATTTTTTGATTAAATCAAAACGATGTTTTGGGCCACTTGTTGATCTGCTTTGACGTTTAATCTAAAACCAATTTGGAAAATAAATATTTATTTATGAAAAATGTAGCAAGAATTTTTTAATTGTGTAATGGTTCTTCTTGAGATGTGTAATGTTGTAAAATTCTGCAAGCACAAGTCAACGATCTTGAGAAGACCATGGGACCCAAGTGTAAGCTGTGCCTAATTGAAATCCATTTTTTCTGATGTGATGGCTAACAAAATCTTGCAAGCATAATATTGATCAGAGCTCAATTTATAAATGATATCAGCTGACATTAAAGGAAACCCTGAATTAGTAATGGCTTCAAATCTCGCCACTTTCCATTCAGAGACAGTGCCCTTGATATGTTTTGTAATTGGTCCACATCTGCTGATACTGTTGGACCATCAATAGCAGTAAGTATGTGCTGCAGAAAATATATTTTCTTTGATTTTAATAGCTGACCCATATGTGATTTTCTTTAATGTTCATAGCAAAATACTCCAGAATGAAAAATTACATTGTTTTTTGTAAATACCTCAAAGACCAAATGATTTATAGTGACACAAAGCATCATGAACAGATAAAAAAAAACATGGGTTTCTGAATTGATTGGTTCCAAACTTGTGTTGTACAGTAGAATTTGTCCAATTCATCATTGTTTAATTTATGAATTTGCTCAATTTGTCACTTTTTCATTGGTCTTGGCAGAATTTCTATCTTTTGTGTGCTGTACATTTCAGTTTGTCTAATGTGCTTTCATCTAATTTGTCGGTTTGCTCAATTTGTCACCTCTTCCTATCCCTGAGAAGGGTTTTGTTCAGCTAGTATGTCATTTGCAGTTTTGCTTTTGATGTTTAAACAGTTAGTTTGACATTTGTGGGAATTCAAACAAATTAAGGATCCTTAAGAATTTATGCACCTTGCAATTTGTTTATTGAATTTATACACTAGTGGCAAAGTGTGACCCAGCTTCCCATTGAGACATTGCAGAAAGACTAAAGTTCATTAAAGATTTAAAACGTTTTAGATTAAATGGAAGAGTCTAGATAGAGTAGAGGAATTAAAGAGTTTAGTTTAAACAATAAAAAAGTTTTCCCAATTAAAATTTTTATTGAGATTAGCACTTTTTGCAGTTCATTTCAGGATTGTTGCACCATGTGAAGTTGCATAAAAAATACAGTACAGCAATGTTGAACAAAAGATCTAAGTACATAAACTTGTTGCTTAAAGGAAAATACAAAGTTGCATGCAAACTTTACTATGATAAGAGTATACAAGCTGCTATGATAGAGTTTTTACCTGTTTGCATAAGTCGTTACTTCATAAATTGTCACTTTCGTCTAATCCTTGGGGTGACAAATTAGGCAAATTCTCAGGTATTTACCAAAATTTGTTATTGCTGTAGTTTTTGTCTCTCCAAACCATTAGCACTCCTCAGAGTTTGAAGATGATAAAATTTGTTAAAGATATTTTTATGTTGATGTATGGTACCAAATTTTTCCCTAAAAATCATCCAGAAACTGAAAGGGAATGTATTGATGAACAAAACGGTACTAAGATGATAATTTGGGAAATGGTCCCCAGAATTGAAAGTTTTTAATTTTTTAACACTTTGACGCTCGCCTCAGTTTTTCAGTTTGGTACAAATAGCAAAGACGTCTATAGTTATCCAGAATAAACCTCACACAATAACCACTGGACATGAGGAAACGTCAATACTGCATGTTATTACATTTGATTAAAGGAAAGATGCATTTTTTGTGCCAAGTTTGAGTAAATGCATATGAGTGTAAGCCACTTTTTGAGATGTTGACTGCTTCTTTCAGTGTTGCTCTGACAGTGAGAGTGGCTGAATGTGTAACATTGCGCTGTTGTGATGCTCCTCGTTTATTTTCTTTGCCATTACCTCCCCATTTCTATTTAGTGTTATTGATATATTTCATTTTTTCAGATTATTTTAGAGAAATCACAGATAATTATTATTAGCCTTGTACAATGAGTAAACATAACCAACAAACAAATTGCTGAACTTTTAGAAGATGATGATTCTTCCAGTTGGTCTGATAGTTCAAAGTGTAGTGATGACGCGATTGGAGACAAAAATTTTGAACCTGATGGTGGTGCTAGTGACAGTAATACAAGCAGTGAATGTGAAAGTGATGTGGCAAATGGTGAAGTTTCCTCAGAAGACAAAGTGTCTGTGAGCGTGAAATGACTTGGCAAGATAGTGAACATTTTGATATTTCTGACTGGGTTGATAATTAAGATGATATAGACGAGTTCCCTTTTGAACAAGGTCCAGAAATCTAAACAATGTACCAAACAATGCAACACCATTAGATTTATTTAGTTCGTTGTTTTCAGACAGAATCTTAGATCATGTGGTTGACAAAACAAATAGGAATGCAGAACGATTACTTGAAGCACCAAATATTCTTAGAAAATCAAAGGTAAAAATGGGTTGCTTTGTCTAGGGATGAGTTGAAACGATTTTTTGCTGTTAGTTTCCTTATGGGTCAAGTAAAAATGCCAACTATTAGGCATTATTTTTGCCATAAAGGTTTGTATGTAGTTCCTGCATTCTCAAAAATCATGAGCAGACAAAGATATGAAATGATTCTAAAACATTTGCATATGAACTCGTTTGAAAATGACAATCCTCTCAGAAAGGTGAGACCTGACTTATTGATAGGTAACATTTGTAGCTGCTACTACCCTGATCAGAATCTTAGTCTTAATGAGTCAAGGATGGCATAGCGTAGAAGACTTCAATTTCACCAATACATAAAAGGCAAAAACACAAGTTTAGCATCAAGTTCTATGCTCTCTATGAAACTACTGGCTTCGTTTTGAATTTTGTGATCTATGAGAGTAAATCAACAGTGACAGAGGATAATGAAGGAGATGGTAATTGCCAGAAAATTGTGATGAAATTGATGCAGCCATACCTTGATAAAGGTCACAGACTCTACATGGATAACTTTTATAATAGAGTTAGTCTTTCTGAGTTACTGCACAATAAAAAAAATTTATATCATTGGCACTCTGAGGGCCAATAGGAAAGACAATCCAAAGGGCATTATCCAAAAAAACTGAAGAAACCTGGTGAGGCCTGTTGGATGAGAAGAGGGCCCGTTTATGTGTCAAAATGGAAAGACAAGAAAGAAATCCTCATGCTTAGCACTAAGCATCACCATTGAATGGTGAGTTCTACCTCAAGTCATGGGCATAATAAATTGAAGCCAATGTGTGTTCATGACTAGAACACAAACATGGGAGGGGTTGATCGTTCAGACCAACTACTTTCCTACTGTAGTACCCCAAGGAAGACCATAAAATGGTACAAAAAGGTTTTCTTCCATCTCCTTGATATTGCTGTTATGAATTCCTATGTGCTCTTCAAGAAACTATGAAAACAGAAAAAGCTGCGAATCCTAAAGTTCAGAGATGCTCACGTAGGAGAACTGGCATCTGTGGATCTCAGGATGAAACAGCCAATGAAAACATCAGCTCCTTCAACCACACTAGCAGAATATGAAACAGTTGATGCATTTTACAGCTTAGAGAATATTCCTTCATTGAAAGAAAATCTTTCTTGATACCTACGTTGCAAGTGTGTACACAAAAGAAGAAGTGAAGAGAGACACTTTACAGATGTAAAGATTGTGAAGGTACACCACCTTTATGCCCTGCACCATGTTTTGCTATTTACCATGGGCATTAGGGTAAGCTAGCCTATGCCCAGATCTTATGTTTTCATGGAACAGTAGAGTTTTTTCATGTTTTATGTGCAACAGTAGTTTTTTATGTAGCAATTGAGCTAGCTATTGCATTCAATAAATTCTTTATTTGCATCATGCTAGTCAGGAAACTAGTCAAAAGAATTCTCAAAATGTTCTTTGTTTCTGTTTCAAATGAAGGTAAATTAGTCCATAATTTTCTATTTTTTGTTAAAAATCATATTATGAGGTATTTGCAACCATGATTGAATACTATGTTTTGTTTTGAACTGAAATAGATAAGCTTGGATAATGTTATGTGTTTAATTTCCACATGATGGGAATACACGTTGTGAGCAATTCATACCACTTCAGGTTCCAAATGCAGCATGGCGTCTATAGATGTCACTCCTTTTTTTACTGCCAATAGACTTGTTTAATATACATGTATATATAAAGTTACGCAAAATATTGCTTATCTTTTCTGACTAAGTTAAGAATCACGAGGGTGTGCATTTGTGCAAAACCAGCATGACGGCTAGTGCCATCATTGAGCATCAAAGTGTTAACTGCTGATAACCCTCTTTATTTACCCAATTGCTCAGCAGCAAATTTTCAGTTTTTTTTCAGTTATTGAAAAAATCCCCCCAGATGGTCTTAAACTTTTTTAGCAATACTGTAATAATAAAGATTCTGCATTACATATAGTACAAACTGTATTAGTTAACAATTTAAATCATATACAGGGTGGGCCAATAAAATGTTACCACTTTTCAATCATACCCAAGTTTTCAAATGTGAATTTATTCAAAATTTTTATTCAAAGATTTGTGATAAGAAACATTAAACCAACATTTAATATCAATGAATTTGTAAAATCTGAACTCTGTAGGGAAAGAAATAAAGATCTGTGTTCAGTATGCATCTGAGAGTGGTCCTTGAGAGGGCAGTCTCCCTCTGACAAACATCTGGTCGATTTTCTTGGTGATTCCTCCAGACGCTGTCTCACGATCTCTGTGTTAATGGCTGTTCTCGCAGACCTTGGCCTACCACTATGTCCTTTATTCGCTTTGGTCGCATATCCTGTTTTCCTGAATTTTTGAAGAAGATGTCTGATTGGAGTATACATGGAGGATTTCTTTCCGGAATGTCAATGACGAATTGTCACTGAGTCTGGGTTACCAATTTTAATTCAAAATATGCTTCCACGATCTTTACTCTCTCCTTCACAGTATATTGTTTTCGATCCATTGGTGTGAGAATTCAATGTTTTGTTGTTAGTATTTTTGAGAATAAAAAAAACCTATTTTGGAAATAGCAAGGATTCAAAAAGTGGTAACATTTTATTGGCCCACCCTGTATATACATTGAATTGGCTGTACATAACTTAGTATTACCTGTACCATGCACTACTGTCCAATGGTCAACAAAATAAGGTTTTGTCAAAATAAATGACGTACAAAATGCTTGCAGTTGCACGGGCGTTGTTCTTAAAAACAAAAAGAGATTGTGCAAGGTAAATTACAAAGCAAATTAGCACTGTAGAACAAAGCATCACGTTCAATATTTAATTTTATTGAAAAATTCAAACACAAATACAATTGCTTGTCACTGTAATTTAATGCATTTCAACATTTTTAAAATGGTATTGAGTGGTGGCAGAGTCACATAAGTCACTTTCTGGTAGTTGCTGGGCCTGTAATTACTAGATGCTATCCCTTTTGTTAAAAGAAACAGATTTAGCTTGATTCATTCTAGGGACTGTCACCCCAAAATAGTAATTAATTGTGCCAAGTTTTATGCTTAATTACCTGTAGTAGTTTCAGGAAAGACACCCAGAAAATACTCTGCTTTACAAAATGCATTGGTAATTCAGGATGGCAATACAGATGCGAGAAAAAGCACTGGAAGAACGCCTGTATGAAGTACAACAAAGGGAGTCAAATTTACTGATGAGGGAGATGATGGTGAAAAAGAGAGAACAAGCAGCAGAGGAGAAGATGAAGAGTGCTGAAACTTTGATTCAACAATTTAAGGAGCTACAATCACTTCGAAATGGTGTTGGAAGGTAGATGGGGCCATGTTTAAGCTGAATAAATTGCATATTGGTAAAAATAATATACAGTATGTGAATTAGTCAGATGTTATGTTTTATGGCAACCAGGATGGCATTTAAAAATGTTTCAGTATTTTTTGTGAATATCTGATCAATATGTGACTAAGTTTGTTCAATAAAATGGCCATTGCTTGTTATATAAGGACCTATACTAATTTTTATTAGAATTATTATGTACCAAAACACATTAAAAAAATGGTATTCACAGCTTCCCTGAATGGCGCTGGGCATTTAAAGGGAGGTTGTGGAGAACAAGCCAGCAAGTTCACTTGTTGTGTCCTTGGGCAGGGCACTTAATGGAATGCCCCCACCTTTATATGGAAGACAGGTGGCCCAGTTTTCCCTCTAAAGAGAGGGTTGATGGCAGGAAGGGTATCTAACTGTAAAACAAATGCCATGCAATACAAAATGCTGGTCAGAATAGCTGCTGTGGCGACTCATAGTCAGGAATAAAGCTGAAAGACATCAACGTTATTATTATTATTATTATTATTATGTTGTAGTAATAGTAGTGGTAGTAGTAGTAATAGTACTGAAAACACTAAGGTTTGTGTTGCAAAGAGAAATGAAAGAAGCAACAAAAATTGTAGTGTATGATATTGCAATATGCAGTGGGAAGTTATGAAATTTCCGGTTAAGATCTGTGGTCACAGTTGGTCACATGTGTTCAGACACAACAAGAAAAACAATACTTTATACTCGTATTGATGGCCACATCTACTTATGGGCACATCATCTGCCCTTTTTTAATTAAATTTTGTTCTACAGTTGTAAAAAGTGTTCCTTTGTCCGAGGAAACACATTTGTAAAGTATGAAATGGTTTGGAAGTAGGAGCACCACAACATGAACAAATATTTGATTTATATTCTACAAGTAAAAAATTGACTAGACTAGTATTAGCTAAAGGTTAAGATGATGTCAAGCTACAACCAATGTTCTCAATCTTTTTTACATTCTGACCCAACTTTCTAACTTTTCAAAATGCTCTGCTTCCCAGAAATTTGTTTCTTACCCTATTGCCCACAAACGTGCATCGTGCTACATATGGTCAATTGCTGTCACACTAAAAAGCTTGTAGAATAATTTAGCTTAAATGAACAACTTTTTTGTCTACTTGGTAGTTGGCAGCACTCAAATCAATTTTAATTTTCCAAACCCTTTTCCAAATTTTTTTTATGATTACATAATGTTGGTTTTGTTTGCCAGCATGCATTTGTTTAACTTGTTTTATGCTGCATAAATGGCACTTTTACAGCAAAAATTGGTCTTTTGCATTTTCAGCTCAAAAACTACACCAGGTAAGTTAGAAAATTTGCCAAGCCAAAGTTTAATAATATTTTATTAACATGTTCAAGCAGGCATACTTCCTTCAAAATAAGTAGAAAGTTTTCAATTCAGGAAAAGTGTAATTAAGTTTTAGGGGTTTTATTACATGGCCCAAAATAACAGAGCACAGCAATGGCAGAAGCTATTTCTGATACCATCTTACTCTGTCCTTTGTAGTGAACCAAGGTTTAAGCTTTGCTAGTGCACCAGGCATTTGCATAAGAGCAACTAAATTTTTTTACAACATAGAAAAGCAGTGGCAACTCTACAATCTCCTTGAGAGAGACGTTTATCTTGCCTTTTTTTGATAAAAGATTATCCTACAACTTCATTAACCAAAGCAAGAGTTTTTCATAAGAAATCTACAAAAAGATGCAACTAGTAAAAATGTGACCTGCTAAGACAGCTCATTGTATTATCTTGTAAATAATACAAAATTAATTACACTACAGTAATCCTATGATTTTCTGTACTCATATTGTAGCCTCAGGTTCAAATAATTTTGCAACTATTTCATCATAGCCTTATATTTTCTCAAAAGCTTCATCATTTTTGCAATGATTCTTCCAGATTTATGTTTTCCAACCTTTTCAAGTTTCTTGACACTCAGATGCTTAGTCCCATGTTCTCTGTGTAACACATGCATAAATTTCAAAAAATCACTGTAGATAATACAAAAAACAACTTTAATTAGACAGAACAAAAGCATCACCTGAAACCAATGTATCCATCACTTTTCCATCTGGTATTTGTGGTCATATGGTCACCAACTAGCAATCCCAAAGGACTGTCATACCATAAAAAAGTTATGTGTCTCTTATGGTTTCAGAAATTTTAATGCTTGTTTTTCTATCACAGTTACTTTGACTGACGATGTGAATGCATCTGAGATTCACTACTTTTAGGAAAGTCATAATAAACTAGATTTGGGGCGACCCATCGGCCAAGAAACAATAGCCTTTGATAGCAAAAGCAGTTTTCTTACTTTCATTTTTCAAATATATTCTTTTTGTTTTGCTCTTGGTTGTTTTCTTGTGGTTTTTCACTTTGAGAAACCATCCACATCATTTCAAGAAGCAGTTCCATCTGTTTTCATTGACTGTAAAAGTAACGAGTTTTCTTTGTTAGTTATGTATTATTTCAGCATTATGATGCCATTAGCTGCGAGTTTACAATGACATGTGATTGTATTTTTGAAACTTCTCACTTGTGGCTCTGTGCTTCTGGATAATTTTTTCATCATCGTAGATCGATTTTAGGTATCTTCAGCCTTTTTTAACTTTTATTGCTATGCCTCCTTTCTGAAAAAATGAAACTATTTGATTGTATGCATGTACAACAACTTCATTTACAAGTGATGTTTGATAGCTACCCTACTTAAGTTTTATGTAAGTATGAATACATTTAAGTATTTTGTTCATAAACGGCTGCTGTAGAGAACCAAGCTGTCTTTGATTATATGGTCAACAAAAAAATCATTTAACTTTACTGATAAATTTTAAATTGTAGTTTATATGCATACCACCTAAAGTATGCAAAACTAATCATATACAGTAGCTATAGAAACAACAACTTCAAAACTTAACTTTCTTTTCTTGAATTTTATGTGGGAATACTTTCCACAAGAGAATCCAGGATCATTGGCCCATAGTTTAGCATATCATTTATGCTTATTCCATTTATTCTACGGGCGCCATTGTAAGCTGCTCAAAACTTTTGTCCTGTTGAGAAATGGGTAATGTAATGAATTGGACTCTATTCATTTGTGCAGGACCCATTTTCATCTATGCTTTTAACATGCTCATTTCTTTTCATGTTCTCGAAGGTCTCTATGTGCTTCTAAACTACCTCTAGTTGTTGTGCAAACTTACTGCTCTGCAAGGATAGACATCACATGGTGATTGGCAGGCTTTGAGGCACATCTATTGGATATCCATCTTTTCTGGGAAGGGGAAGTCACAAATGCCTCTGTCACTTCCATTAAATATTCTTTATAAAATGAAAGCATTCTTTTACGTTCCCAACTTGACCACAATTCTTCACAGTCAGGTTCGAGAACTAACTGGTCTCAATATTAGTGCAATATATCATGGACAAGCAATGGCATCTCGTCCAGACATTTCTGGCTGGTGATATTCTGCTTTATAGAAATAATATTAAGCACTTGCTTTGCATAGTTGTCCCTTAAGTTTTGGTACATTGCACCAATGCACTGGGGAATAGTTTCTTTTGTTGTCAATTCCCAGAAAATAATACCAAGTGGAGAGCTGCAACAAGGTATTTGCTAGGAGTAGCATTATTCCAGTCGCACTTTTCCAACCTGGAACTTTCACAAATCTTTGGCACCAATTATCATATCAACACTGCGCTCTTGATGTGCAGCATGGTATCAGTCAACTGACCCACCAGGATGTTGTACTAGACCTTTATCTGGAACACGATAGCTATAAGGTAACTTTATGTCAATGAAAGCAACATTGCAACGTTTTTTTTTCATACATTGATATCTTTTGTTTTGAAGATTGCTGTAGATCTTGAAGTGAGTGGCAAGAGCCAGAAGTCCAAAGTATTATCGAGTTCAAGTACCTGATGTAGGTTTAAAAAACAACAGTCAGTATTCACATTATCGTAACCAATTGGTAAGAAAGTCATCTAATAAAACTTAAAACAACCTTACTGATTTTTGTAAAAACAATGACATCAGTTATAGTGCTTTCCATTCACACTTGTGTTCTCATGTGACATGAGTTTTCAAACGTGAGAACATTCTTTTTACAGGAAGTGGAGTGCTAAGGAGACCGCTTACAGTCTTCATGACAGGCTGCACTATTGCAAGATATCTTAATATAATAACTCTATGCTTGGCAGTTTCAAGTGGCCCAGCTCCTCTATTTTGTCCAATGCATCATCAAATGTGTCAACCAAAGAGCAAAAAATGGCAGCATTTGATGACTCGGCAATATTTTCTTGTGAGTTTAAATATGCCTCAAACTCATTGGTGCTTGAGTTTAAGCCTCCTTTGTTACACTTTGTGGGAAATCCGTTTATACATTGATACATTAATTACCTGCAGTTAAATCCTCATCACTTGTCTGTGCATTGTAGATTGCAAAATAATTTCTTAAAAGAGCACTGTTCACACATATTTCATTGCTGTTCTCAAGAATTCTTGACCAAGTGTGGACCCAAAAGAAAACAGAACAAATTCAACAATGATCTTTAGATCCTGTCAGTTGTTAAGTCGCAGCTTAGAAACAAGCAAGTACAAACATTTTTATTTGATCAGGTCTCCATAAAAAGCATTATTTATCCAAACAGCTGCTAAAAAAAGCCTTGTTTCTAAATAAATACTATTGACATGCTTGTAAAGATGTTGCAAGAGCATTGGCCAAACTTTTTCCAAGTTTCTCCATGTTAAAAACTGCTCTCTTCTAACAAAGCAAGCATTCTCCTGAAGTTAAGTCTTGCTTATGAAAAGAAATTGTAGCTGCATAAGGAAGCTCAAGCACTTGCACTTTCTTTTTAACTTTGACTCATTCACTTTCATTGAGATGTGATTTCTAGGACCCAAGATGCCAAACAAAAGCGTTTGAATCACCTAGTTTTTGAAGCGTTATAAAAAGTATTCCCCCAGCATGTCAGCACTTCAATTAAAATTCCTTTACCTGCACAGCACTTCAGAATTCCGTCAGTGTGTGCTGAACATAGGTATTGATAAATTTTCTGCATTTTTGTTAAAAACTTTTCAGGTTGTCCTCTTTTCAATACATCTGGAACCCAAGTTGCAGTGTGTGCTTGTAATCTCTCATGTGATACTAGGAATGGTCAATTGTTATGGAATCTTCAGTAGTTTGGGCCTCTTTACACTCATCTTTTCTTTATTATCATTTTCTTCTTCATTGAGTTGCTGCACAGTTCAGATCGCTGTTACGCATTGTCAACTACACATGCTAACACCTGTTGTATGGTAATATTGAACTCTTTGAGTGTATTTGCTTGACTTTAGCCTCAACTAATGCCAATGTTTTTACCGTAAGGCCATGTTATTCATTCTAAATACTGAAAGGATGTGCCAAGAAAATGCGATTGAGGTCTAGTAACTCCAGCAAAAGTAATAGAAGAGTTTCTCACTGTGATATTGCTGAAAAAGATTGATGCAAGCTCCTTTGTTGATGCTGCTTTAAAGAAATTACTCATCCACTATAGTACTTCCTTGCCCTTGAGTTTAGCAGTTGAAAGGCTTTTCAGCCTAGGCAAAGACATTTTAAAGCCAAAGCGTTCCAGTGTGAATGACCAGCATTTTTAGATGTTGGCTTTTTTGAAAGGGAATTAATTGTACCATAATTAAGAGTATTAAATAAATTGTATGAAAGTGTTACGTGGTGTAATCTTTTTTACAAATATAGAAATTCATGAAGGACTAAGATTGTTCAAGCCAAAGTACTACCAAGATTTGCAAGATGCGTTTTATAACATTGCTCATAAAAGTAACGGTTTAGCTACATTTTCAAAATAGTAACTGTAACTTAGTTACTATCTATGCCAAGAAATTGTAATGGCAATTCAGTTGGTTTTACAAAGTTAACTTGCCCACCACTGCATATACATGTTCAAGAACCTGCAGGACAGTGCATAAAAATATACGACTATGAAGTTTCGTTCATAATCAAGATATTGAATCTGACATGCTATGCCTACACAGGGATACAATTAATATATTATTAATAAGTAAATCGTAATCAATTGGATGTTTTTAATTTTTGCTACTATAATAGAAATATTTTGTGAATTTTGTTTAATTAAGCATGTAGACTGTTTTGATGATTTAGAATATAACTTTTGATGTGAGATTTAAGGTGATGATCCTGGAAATTGTGATAATTAGAACCACATCTGCAAACCATAAGAACCGGTAAAACGCCATGATTATCAGATGTTGGAGCAGGATTCTCAAATAATTAACTCTTTTGCTACTGCAAGATCATCATGTGATGGTTTTTTTCAAAAGTTGAAAAAATCAGTTTACTTAAAAATTGATTTGTGACCTGATTTCTCAACCGATTTCAACAATTTTTTTTGAGTTAAAGGTTATTTCAAGGCAATTTTGATAATGTTTTATTTGTGTCTTAAATATTTGTTTTTGTTCTGAAAAAATTAACCTATATTACCTGTAGTCTACATTTTTACCCCCTGAAAATTTGATAACCTTTTACAAACAGGTAAATTTAATACATAAACAATGTAATAACCTGACAACTGTTAATATATTTAGAAAGCTCAAAAAATTAGCTTTTCAGAAATATATAATTTTAAATAGTTGAGGCTTAGGATTACTTTATGATGCCTGATAAAAAAGTAGTAGGCATATGCAATTTTTCATGTTTTGTTGAAAAATATTTCGACAGTACTTTGGAAAATTGCAATTTGTAGAAAAGCTAATTTGTCCGGTACATTTTGGCCATTTTCCCTGAAATCTATGGGGTTTTAGCTGTCTGTATCTAAGTTTTCAGAAAGATTGATCAAAAAATGAAGTGTGTGGAATTTTTAATAGATAGCCGACACCAAGCAAATAATTGCTAATTTTCTGCAAAAAAGGGGGGGTCAACATGATCCTGCATCATCTTTAGCAACAAAATTTTCTTCTCAAACTACATATCATCTGAATGTTGAATAAATTTCCTTTCCAAAAATATATACTGTTAAATAGTTTAGGTTAAGAGTTATTCTATAATTACTGACGCAATTAATAAATTTCATAGGCCTAATCTGTTTATGATACTGGTCAAAAAACACTCAAAATTTGGGTTTTTGTGCGGCAATTTGTAGAAAAACTAATTTTTTTGGTACATTTTGGCCATTTTTCCTGAAATCTATGGTTATTTAGCGATCTGTATCTAAGTTTTCAGAAAGATTGATCAAAAATGAAGTCTGTGGAATTCTTGATAGATAGCTGACACCAAGCAAAAAAATTATTCTATAATGACTAATGTAATTGGTAAATTTCGTAGGCCTAATCTGTTTTTGATACCAGTCAAAAACACTCAAAATTTGGGCTGTTAAGCTTCACAAAATTGCAATTTGTAGAAAAACTAATTTTTCTGGTACATTTTTGCCATTTTTCTTGAAGTCTATGGTTATTTAGCTGTCTTTATCTAAGCTTTCAGAAAGATTGATCAAAAAATGAAGTCTGGAATTTTTGATAGATAGCCGACTCTTAAAATATTGAAAGTAAAAAAATTTGTGACCCCCTCCCTACAAAAGAGGTAGGGTGGTCAACATGGTTCTGTATCATCTTTAGCAACAAAATTTTCCTCTCAAATCACATATCATTTCAAAGTTTAAGAAATTTCCTCTCCAAAAATATATATTGTTGCATAATTTAGGCTAATAGTTATTCTATAATGATTGATAAAACATGATAACTCGAGTTATCTTTAGTATCGGACCAAAACACTCAAAATTTAATAGCTGGACCATAGAAAATGCAAATCACACAAAAAGTACTCCCTTTCCAAATTTGAAATCATGTTTTATTGTTTGCACAACTCTTTTTCTCGCTTGTGTCAGGTTTCCACAGAGCTGTATATCAAACACTTTTTATAGAATTTGCAAGGTAGGGTACTTTGGGTGATAATCTGGTTCCCCCAACAAAAAAAGGAGGGATGTAAAAACGGCTGTTTCATCTTTGACAATAAGATATTAGTTTTTAGCTTTGTATCATAATACATATTTTGGTCTAAGTTTTGATTGATAAAAAGGCTAGCACACATGATAAACCCTAAATTATCTTTGGTGCTGGCCAAAAACCTCCCCAATTTTGGTGCTCGACCATAAAATTACAAATTGTGAAAAAAGTACACTTTTTAAAAATCTTACATCATTTTTATTAAATAGCACCATTCTTTTACCGCGTTGTTCAAGTTACCAAAGAGAAAATGCCAGCAAAGCACTTTTTATTTACTTTGACAGGCAGGCTATAATCAATCAAAATTAGCTTTCTCCCGGCAAAAAGGCAGTGGCAAAGAGTAGCTTATGTTTCAGCTTAAGCAACAAAATAATCTATTTAAACTGCATATCATTTGAATGAGAAAGAACCAGTCTTTTCAAAGATTGGCAATATTAGGTGGCATAGGCAGAGAGTTATTATATAATGATTGATGAAAGGAGTAGTTGCAGTAGATTTCAGGACCCCTCAAAAGGGCCAAAAATTTGGCTGCTGGGCTTCAAAAAATTGAAAATAGTACAGAAAATTTGTTCTTTGGTGATTTTTAATTGTTTTTTTTTTTTTGAAAGTATGATCTTTTTATATTATCTAGCAGCTATTTTCAAAAAAAATTTCTCTACACGCAAGGCCTGTAATACCTTTTGAACTTGGGGTAACATTGATTTCCCCCACAAAAAAGAAGAGGGTAAATATGTTTTTGTTTCATTTTGAGTCACAAAACATTGTTTTTAGAATGCACATCGTGCCATTTGGGATGAAATTTTTTTTGCAAAAATATATTACACTACGTAATTTGATTTAATCTTGATTTCATTTTGATCGATCAAAAACGCAATTTCAATACACATCCTTTTGTTCTGACCCAAAATAATCTTCAAATATTTGTGGCTCTCTCTCTCTCAGAAAAGTAGCAATTGTCGAAAAACTAAGTAACTTGGTACATTTTGGCTATTTTTCCTAAAATCTATGGTTATTTAGCTGTCTGTATCTAACTTTTCAGACAGATTGATCAAAAAATGAAGTCTGAAATTGTTTAAAGCTACAGTAGCCTATATTGAAAGTGATTTACTCCCCCAAAAAAGAGGGGATTAATTTGCATAAATTATATTCTTGGACAAAGTTTTTTTTTTTTTGAGGTCAGCATATTTTGAATCCCAATAAAATTTTCTTTTTAGTGATATAACATGATCGATATAATAGCCAATGGCCTAAAACCAGTGAATGATAAAAGTAAAGATAATTAATGGTTTTTTATGCAAATCTTTTTATCCGTCAAGGACTGTTTTGCGGTAGCGAAAGAGTTAAAAAACGAAATGGTAAAAGAAAAGAAACAAAAGACTAAGGTAAACTTCTTTCATAAAAGTGGTAGAAAAGCTACAGCGTCCTTTATCTAAACAATTTCAAGATTGAAATTTAAAAAATAATTGTGTACAGCATGTATTCCTCTTTCCTTTAAAACAATAGTTTTCAACTTCTCAGTGGTGCCTTTGCTAGTAGTTTTGAGATATAGCTAGGACACCAAATCGTTCTTGACATGGTGCCTAAAAAAGCTAATAAAGAAAAACAAATGTTTAAACACTCTATTTTAAGACTATTGTTGCAGTTAAATTTGCTGGAGTTACTAGACCTCAATCGCATTTTCTTGGCACATCCTTTCAGTATTTAGAATGAATAACATGGCCTTACGGTAAAAACATTGGCATTAGTTGAGGCTAAAGTCAAGCAAATACACTCAAAGAGTTCAATATTACCATACAACAGGTGTTAGCATGTGTAGTTGACAATGCGTAACAGCGATCTGAACTGTGCAGCAACTCAATGAAGAAGAAAATGATAATAAAGAAAAGATGAGTGTAAAGAGGCCCAAACTACTGAAGATTCCATAACAATTGACCATTCCTAGTATCACATGAGAGATTACAAGCACACACTGCAACTTGGGTTCCAGATGTATTGAAAAGAGGACAACCTGAAAAGTTTTTAACAAAAATGCAGAAAATTTATCAATACCTATGTTCAGCACACACTGACGGAATTCTGAAGTGCTGTGCAGGTAAAGGAATTTTAATTGAAGTGCTGACATGCTGGGGGAATACTTTTTATAACGCTTCAAAAACTAGGTGATTCAAACGCTTTTGTTTGGCATCTTGGGTCCTAGAAATCACATCTCAATGAAAGTGAATGAGTCAAAGTTAAAAAGAAAGTGCAAGTGCTTGAGCTTCCTTATGCAGCTACAATTTCTTTTCATAAGCAAGACTTAACTTCAGGAGAATGCTTGCTTTGTTAGAAGAGAGCAGTTTTTAACATGGAGAAACTTGGAAAAAGTTTGGCCAATGCTCTTGCAACATCTTTACAAGCATGTCAATAGTATTTATTTAGAAACAAGGCTTTTTTTAGCAGCTGTTTGGATAAATAATGCTTTTCAAGAAGACCTAAACAAACGAAATTCTTCACTGAGGAAGTTAATTTGAAAAGAAGCCGAAACAAAGCAATTTTGTGTCAAAACGAAATGAAATTTTGAACACCCTTAAGAAAGACTTTCCAGGAACAGGTCCATAGAAATAGTGAGATTTCTAGGATTTAACATAAAGAGCGAAAGAAGACGTCGACTGGTTGA
Organism: Trididemnum clinides; assembly: GCA_963675345.1. Classification (NCBI taxonomy): domain Eukaryota; kingdom Metazoa; phylum Chordata; class Ascidiacea; order Aplousobranchia; family Didemnidae; genus Trididemnum; species Trididemnum clinides. The sequence goes on from OY776293.1 coordinate 37,535,162, forward strand.
AGAGAAAATTTTGCCTTGCCTCCTTTTTATGGAACTGCTTCATTGAGAACAGCTAAAAATCTTATGTGCCTAATGTTTATGTGGCAGTTGATAAACAGTTTATTCCGTGTGAGGCAAGGTGCAAGTTCATTCAGCACATGGCTAATAAGCCAGATAAAATTAGACTAAAATTTTGGATGGTGGTTGATGCTGATACCAAGTATTCATGTAACAGATTTTCATATTTAGGAAAAGTTGAGACTAGAGACACTAAAATGAGTGTGCTCATTAATGTTGTGATGAAACTAATGAAACCCCTCTTTAAGCACAGCTACAGTGTTACTTGTGACAACTTTTTCTTGTCTCTGGATGTCACTGTGTGCTTGGCAGAAGAAAAATGTACCCTAGTTGGCATTATTTGTGAAAACCATATAGAGCTGCCCTAGGTTGCCAAGGCAAAGCAACAGCTGCATGAAACCACCACATTTTTCAAAGCTACCGCCTTGTCAACGAGCTTAGCTTTGACTTGCTGTCAAGTCTGTACTCATACTGGGCACACTTCACCCAAGCGTGGAGGCTTCTTCAAAAAATAATGCTAAAAAGAAACCAGAAACAAAACCAAATCAGGAGTAGATGTTGAGAATCATATGGTAAGAAATTATTTTGTAAAGGTGGCCTGTACATGTTTTCTACAATGTGATTAACTTTGCCATTATCAATAGCTGGGTTCTATATAAAGAAATTGCAGATTGAGGATTAGTTGTTAATACATGCAACTGGAAACTAAAGAGTTTTGTGGAACCACACCAAACAATCATAGTAACAAGCTAGCTGAGGGGGAACTGAAACCTCTTACAAAAAAGCAAAGGACGTGTTTAGCTTCAAAATGCTACAACAGGACTTTAATGATATGTTGCCGTACAATGTTTGTACGGTTGAGCTGGCGCAGCTGCATTAATTGATGCGTTTTAAATCAGCATGGGTGATTGTATGGCCTGCCGGGGTAAAATCGTACCATACTTAGGAGAAACATTTTCTCTGTTTTGCTTGATAATAGCTTTAAAGAGCTACCAAAATCAAACCTAAAACTTTGGGAAAAACAATAACTTATTTAGCTTCTATGAGCATACCTAAGCAAGGAAAAACCGATATGAATCATAATGCGTTGCCAGCAGGGATTTAAGAAAGTTTGGGGCGAAATCAAAATTAACGTCACTGTATTAAATCGCACCACATGGAACAGATTATTGAAATTTTGCTTTATAATAGCATTATAGAGCTACCGGGGTCAAACCAAACATTTGAGGAAAAGCAAGGACACTACACTCCCCAGGGCACGTCAAGCAGGGAGAAAAGAACATGCTACATAATGCGTAGCCAGCGAGGACTTGAGAAAGTTTAAGGGAAAATCAAAAGAAAATGGCATCACTCTGTGAAATCGCACCACACGAAAGACATTTTTGACCTTTTTGCTTTAGAATAGCTTAATATCAGAAACGTAATTCCTACTTCCAAACTACGGGAAATGCAAGGCTACCTTGGGTTCGTGTCAGCAATGAACAGAGCACATAGACCTAAGGCATAGTCAGGATCTTGAACTGAGAAATTCTATTGGGAAAAGGAGAACAAAAAGTCGTAAACATCTTATGTGCAGAAAACACATGAACATTTGGTAACTCTTCATACAAGAACCTAATAGGTAGAGCCAGCTTGGCCGGCTGAACCGGCACTCTCAATCGCGACATTACTGACCGTGGCTCTTCGGGTGGTGCCGTCGTACATATTATAAAGCAAGAATTTTTTCTTTTGCTGATATGTTGCGTGTTATGGTATTTATGTCTATACTCTACATCATTGTAATAAAATCCCAAGTTTAGAAAAAATCAACATAAAACCATAACCACAACAACTTGTAAAACTTAATATAGAGAGAACAAAAGCCGCTTTTGTCGCTATGCTGGAAACAAGACCAATAGCGCAGCGAAATTAGGAACTTAATACCACAAATATAAATAAGAAAGCGGCAGCACTAATTGGCAAAATAGGCTTACTATTAAATAGTTTTTTTTCTTTAATTATAAAAGCAACCACCATTTCGCCGCTGCAGTCAGTTTTGATTATGTACAATCTCTGCTCCCTCACAAGTATTAACGATAATAATTTGTGGCAAGATTGTTTGTTAGCATTGCCAGTCATGATTAAAAGAATATGATGATCACAATTTTGTGTACAAGAATTGTGAAAGAGCGTAAAATTTAATAACCTTTCGCTACTGCTCACAGAAGAGCCGGATGGGTGAAGCCGGCTTGGCTGGTTGAACCGAAATACTAAACCCGGACATTACTGGTAGAGGGCTTCTGCCGGGCGACGCCGGCAAAGCCGACTATTAAAACTATAAACTAAATTTTGCAACCTGTTATGCTAGAATTTATTTACTAAGTTGTGAAACCGGGCTCTGCTTTGTCGGCTACAGACTATTGGCATGGCAATCAACCAGTAAATAATGGAAAAATGCTTATTTATCAATACTAAACAGCGATATCGAACCTAATCAAGCTGCCAGCAAAGCAAACTGAGGTCAGCTATATTGCTAACAGAATGCTTAGACCTTCACGAAAGGTCAACTTTTGGTAGCCAACTACTGTGTTGAACCTAGCAACAACTAACTATGTCAAAACGTTATTGGTGCAAACAAACTAACATCCCTTCACTGGTTTCTAAAAATGAGCTCTACACAGCCTTATAAGTTTTGCTTTCTCATAATTGTACAATGTTATAGCAACGAAATTGTCCCGCACCTGACGTCATAGGCTACCAACAAAATATTGAACATTAAAATTGTTTATAAAATATCTCGTTAACGAAAAGCTAATTTAAATTCAGCATAATTTTATTGATTTTGTAAAAAAAAATGTTTTGATTTGGTTGGGCTTTAATACAATTCTAAACTGTGCAAAATCGATGGTAGGTTTTAAGTCATTGTGCTGGAGCTATAATTGTATCAGCCCCATAAAACTGGAAGCAGTTTAGGTTTTCACACTTCTGCTTCTACCACAAAAACACCGCGTTTGCTTCCAGCTACCTTTTCCACCTTCCGGTTTGGTAGGGTATGTGAAGTTATGTACAAAGTACAAACAGAGAAAAAGAAGGGACGGATAAGTCTCTGATAAAAAATAAAACTTTCTCATCACGATATATTTTAGTTATGTGCTACAAAATGAGTATACGAAGGCCTGTGCATGTGGTTATTGACCACATCATGCAATACAGAACAGGTGAGACAAATCGATTTAAAAACAACCAACTTTGTTTATTTGTATTGCAGTGCCAGTAAAAAGCAAGTTCATTTCGCAGACGCAAAAGAAAATGCGATTGATGTTGGCAACGCGCACTATAAACTTGCCTGGAATCGTGGCCGTCGTAAACCGTTTACCAACTTGGATGGTGGCAAGCGTGCGATTGGTATGAGATAGACTTGATCAAGTCTCTGTTGTGTGGCAACTGCGCATTTAACTCTCACTTTTTATTGGGCTGGCACTGTGCTAGTTTTTGCTGTGATAGTTTGTCAAGTATTTGTAGATAAATTAATGTTTGACTTTTTAAGAGTTTTTATTGAATGCAAAAGTTGAAATCAAATGCTTTAACACGGTGGTCTAAAAACATTTATGCTATTGAAGTTTGAAATATTTTAAGAGGTAATGACTGTACCAACTAAATTTTTTATAAAATGTGATATATTCCTTATCATTGACGTGATCTAAACTGATTATTAAAACTTTTTTTATCATAATATCGTTTTGAAGTTGATTTGTTGTAAAATTCAATAAATGCAATGTTTAATTCTTTTCCTTGCTACTGAATTACAGCTGCTATTGCGTTCACATTTAGGTTACTCAGTCTACTATGTCAGTAGAGATTTGTTTGATCTTGAGGCAAATGTTTGCTTTTAGTAAGTCTAGGGTTTTGGGATTAACAATATGAATATGTCTCATCTAGTAACCTCACTTCACAAAAAATTTCGTAAATACTGAGTTCATGGAAAATTTGTTCATTGTTAATCTTTTTACTCGAGAGATGGAAGCATGATTCCAAGGGTAGAAGCATGCTGAGAGACCAAGGATCCCCAGAACCTGGGTGATTCTCCATGGCCTGGACCGGAAGTCATGGAAAGAAAAGGAATCGCTAAAGAGCGAGCAGAACAAAGAATCTGTTGCAGGACAGTGCAGAATGAGATTAGAGGTGTCCTAAATGAGATGACCACATGCGCTGCATGATGGATTCTGGCAACTCTGGAAAAGTAAGAGCTTAACAGAAGGCTGCGTTTGTTACAGTAGAGACGATAGAGAAGCATGACGAGGAAGAACAAGTTTCTCAGTAAATATTGAAGGAATTTGTGGGTCGAGGAATTTTGATGAAACATTATGCCTCCAGATCAAAAAGAATGGATGCAAGAGGTAAGAGCAGAGAGACTACATGGGACAGTATACGGCTGGAGCAGCACCCCCCACCAGGCCAACTCCTCGGCCATACCATTCTCCAGAAGAAATAGGTGACTGGAGACCCATTGCAGCCTAGTAGAGGAGTATAAGAGAGAAGATAGTTCTTGCCTGATGTGCCAGAGAGTGTGAGATAGGAGGAAAAATGGAGGTGAAGCAAGGACAGAGCGAGAGTCTTGAGAGGAGAGAAGCGGCAGGCTTGTTGGTGCTGCCGAGACCACCAAAGAGCTTGCAGAATGACACATGGTTTAGCAGAAAAGCTTGAACACCTTAAGCCTGCCAAATAGAAAAAAGTGGCGGTCACCAAGAGAGCGATTGGCGAGAACGACAGAGCATCCGTTCAAATCACTAGATGGTAAGATGGGAGAGAGAGTCAAGGTGGAATAGAGCTGCACCTTGGTGAGAAAGAGAAGGGTCAGAACAAAAGGATGGAGTAGAAAGAGTGAGCTCCATGCGGAAGAAAGGTGGGTTTAAAGGAGAAGAGGGAGGGCGAGCAGAGAGTGCCTTGCTTGGGGAAGGAGAAAGCATGAGTGAGTGAGTGAGTAAATGCAAAGTCTTATGGAAGGACCTGAAGAGTGGGGCTATGCAAAAAAATAAATTCTTGAATTCTGCTTAGTGCATCCACCAAAACCATGATTACTAAAACATGTTTCTCATAACTACCAAAAAAAGTGTGCGTTTTGCCTTGTTTAACCAGTATTCAAATGCCTTTTTATCACCACCTAGAGGTCATTTTGTAAAATTTTCGGAAGTTTGTGCTTTTTTTTTTAATTTATCCATCAATTTATGACGTATTTGACCATACCTTGAAAATTCTTTCCAAATTAAGGAATTGAAGGCATAGGCTTGTATGTTACAGATAGTTAAGTGCTAAGTGCAGAAAATCACCCACAATATGAGGTATACAATATGCTGCAGTTTATGGAGAGGAATCATTGAAGTTGCCCAATATGAGCAATCACATGATATAGAAAACGTTAATTATATATTGTTTTTTTTTACCAGTTTATAGCTTTTCATTATATTTTTAAACATGGTTCAGATGCTGATTTATAACTTCTAGAAATCGATGTGTTTCGCTGTGTATACAGATCTTGGATATTTCTGAACAAATGATCTTTTTGATTGTGGCATGTTTTCGCCTTGCCATTGTGATATTGTGTTACCAAACCTATTGCTCTCTTGGTAATTTTCAAATTGCGAAGCTTCTCTTTTGCAGCAAGATAACTGTTAGTACTCATCCACAGGTTTGGATGAAAGTAGATAAAAATCTGGAGGAATTTCAATAAATTCAAACCAGGGATGCGGAAGCTGGAAGCAGTCCTTTTTCTGTGGAAGCGGAAGCGCGAAAAATCCACCGCTTCCGCTTCCACATAGGAGGGAAGAATGGAGAGAGAAAAGAAATTGGTTCTGCTATTCTTCGTAGAAGAACGAATAGGGGGAGCATAAACATTAAGAAATGAGAGCGAGGAGAAGTCGTTTAGAGAGATGTTGACCTCTACATAATCAGAGTAGGGGCCAAGCAAAGAAAGAGAGGAGGTAGAAAGCTCAGAGAAGAATAAGCCTTACTTGACGAAAATGATGACGCCACTGCTAGCGTCTGTGACATCAGTAGATAAAATACCAGATCGAGACGAAAGAAAGTGTAATAGTTTAGTGCTCCTGGCTCGGAGACTCCCAGCATTCCATCGAAGAACCCTGAGGGAGGAGAAGAGGAAGCATGAGGGAAAGAGAAACAGCCAGGAGTATGAGACGGTGGTGAGGATGCAGAGGGAGAAGATACAAAGTGGGCGGAAAGGGATAAGAGGTTCAAAGGTGAGGGTGGGGTGCGAGTGCTGCATTGGCAGAAGGGGGCCAGATTGAGCAGTGGAGGTATACCAGCTGGACGAGTCCGAGGAGGAAGTCACAGTGCTGGTAGGTGTGACATCTCCAAAAAAAGCCGGGAGGGCAGCTCCAGAAGTGAGAGCTGCCAAGAGTTCTGAATCTAGAAAAGGAGAGTAGTGAGCACTTTAAACGAACTTAATTAGAGCATATGCAGCATTGCACTGACCTACCCCGCCAGGTCACATTTCCAGCGCACACTAAACAGGGAAAGACAGGACAAGGGTTAGGATGAACGTTGCCAATCATCAGGAAAAGCAGATGAACGAGAAGACAGTCAAGAGAAAGGCAGGAGTAAAGAGAAAACCGGCCGATTTCAAAGAGGCTGCGTGCTACCCTTCTGTGGTCGTTCAGGGGGCTGCACCTTGAAAAATTGGATTGTGTGAGGGGAGTGCCCGGGATAACTGAGACCCTCGGGAAAGCCAACAGCCATTTTGACCCAACCCAAACGGGTCGGAGACCGCACCACCACGTTGAGGCGATTGTTGATTCGTGCAATTCAATTTTGCTCGCTTTACATGTACATACTATATATATATATATACGACAGAAATTTCGCACTTTACTATCCAAAAAGATTGGAGTCAATACGTGTTTTGAGGACGGACAGAAAGTCCGTAATGATGATTAGAGTTAAAGTTAACTCAAAGTCAGAGTTAGTTGAGGATAGAGAGGGAAAATCAGCGCTATACGGTGTAATTTATTGTTGTGACGACAGGTTATTGTCGAGAGCTGTAATATGTGGTCATACGGTTTAGATCTGAGAAGCATTAGATTACCGTAACTGTTGTAAAAGTAGTTTTAGGTAGTGAAGGAACTTGAAAAAACTGTCTATTTGTTGAAGTGTTTAATTATTTTTTGAATTGTAGTAACGAAATATTTGATTTTCTTGCAAGCAATTCATGATTTCTAAATTTTTGTCAGTGGGAGTTCCGTGACAAACGCGAAAGTACATTAGGGTCTCTGCGATGACAAAAAGGTTGAAAAGCACTGTTCTACATCCAACACGAGTTCTGATATCTAAGAAAAACAAACACAGAGTAGTTCGAAGCAATATGCTCAAGCGAAGTAGGTTAAGTAATAGCAATAAATGAAGGTTTTTGTCTCCTCAAAAATGATAAAGTGTAGGAGAAGGCAGGCTACAGACCCACAAAAGTTTAAAAAATTGTCAGCGGTCGTTTTTGTTGGTGGAAGCGGAAGCGATAGGTGTGGAAGCAGAAGCGTTTGAAAAATAATCGCTTCCACATCCCTAATTCAAACACAGTAAACGAGTCTGGTCCAAGTAGATTGTTTAGTTTGGTATTGGGCAATTTTGGGCTGTATTATGCGTAAGTCGTTGATTTGAACAAGAACAAACTGCTCTGTAAGTATTATAACAAAGCTTTAGTAGCACATAATTTCTCTGATACAAACACTTTATCGCTGAAACATGTCAAAATTACAGGACGCTCCGTCAAATAACATAGATGATCATCTAGATTCTTCACAAAAAATTATTCAATTATTCAAACAGTTTAGCAAATTTTAAATCGTTCCTTTCTATGTAACTGAGCTTGCCGCCCTGTAATTTCATCAGCATTAAAACATTATTGGGTGCATCGAATGAAAATGTAACAGAAAACCAAGGTTTAATGTAGAAAATACAGAAAGATGAAACTGGATCTGTAATATGTTGAAAAACGTCATCACTCATCAGTGAATTAGCAGATTGATAGACCAGCTCTGCTTAACCTTCCTCTTTTTCTTCTCCATAAACGTGGTATTTAGTCTCTTGGACTTGATTTCGTTTCTCAATAAAGCTATTTTGATTGTGTAAATAGCTTTAGCCATCCAGCAAACGTGATGACATGCACCTGGAAATTTTAATGTGATAGTATTTTCTTCTGGCATGGTATTTCTAGCAAAAATATTTCTTGAAACCCATAAACTATTGTAAGTTGTAGGAGCAAATTGTTGGGATTTTCTGCTGATGTTTATTGCATCTTCAGAACAATTGAGGCACGCAATATAGTCACTAAACAAAATAGCTCAATTACTGAATTGTGAGCTACAACTGTTCTAAAGATAGGATAATTTGTAGCAACCTCAGCGACTTCAACTACAAACCACAAATAGAAAGTCACCAACAACACTTGGCTTAATATATGGATCGCCATTTACGTTCAGTAGCTATCATGATAGAAGTGATTAGTCGCGGTACGGAGTGCACTCATTTTAACTGAGATTACAGTTGGATGCCTGCCGTTACGCTAGAATGGCGACTCCGACGTGATCCATTGTAGCGCAACGGCAGGCATCTAAGTTAGAATGAGTGTACTCCGTATGGCGACTATATAGTCACTTCTATCATGACAGCTACTGAACGTAGATGGCGATTGATGTATAAAGCCAAGTGTTGTTGTTGACTTTCTATTTGTGGTTTGTAGTTGAAGTTGCTGAGGTTGCTGCAAATTGTTGTATCGCAAAACATCAATAGGATTTATCCAACAATATTGATTGCCTCTGATCTTCTGATGATAAGTAGCCAATACTTTCTATAAATCTGTATAGGGCTAAAAAGACATTGCTCAATAACAATAACGTTAGAAGCCTTGTTTCAAATTATAGAAATATTTGAAGGTAAAGACAAATAAATCTACACGATCTTCACAACCTGTAATATAATATTATGATGTGCATCATGCCCGAGAATATCAAACACAGCTTCAGCAGTTTGTTATTATCTTTTCTTAAGCAGAATGTGGGAACATTGGAAAGGCAGTTTTGGCAAAAATTTAGAACTTCATTAATATCAAGCCGCATGGAAGAGAAAGACGGCACAACATATTTGTGACTACGTTTTATTGATATCTTGCCAACTGTCACAATGCGTTTTGAAATATTTTTTTATGAACTGCCAGAAATGCCTTAAACTCGTGGTAGTCAGGGTAGCCACAGTATGTTCGCCTGGTTCAATTTTTCTTGTAGTCTGACGGCATCACCTTTGTGACCACCAGTATTAACGCTGGTGGTGTCAAATGGAAAGTTAATTATTGAAGAGTAATCAATTTTTAGGTTTTTATTAACACCAATTATGTGGTTGGCAACAACTTCAGCATTAGCTGAGTTAGAAAACAAAAGATTCATGCACAACCAGACTTTTCCGTCTTCACAAAATGATGTTGTAGCGCAACGGCATGCATCTGACTGTAATCCAGATTAAATTCAGTGCACTCCATTTGGCGATTAGTCACTTTTATCATGATAGCTACTGATCGTAGATAGCAATCCATGTACAAAGCCAGGTGTTGTTGGAGACTTTCTGTTTGTGGTTTGTACTTGAAGTTGCTGAGGTTGCTACACAATTCCCCTCCTCACGCACGCGCAGCTAGCGGAGACGTGCAAAGGAACAGAGAAGGTTACTGAGGTTGCAACATGCCTTTTCCGCCGACGTTAAGGAGAGTAAGGTTTGCCCGCCAAAGTAAGTAATATTCCCGCCAAGACTTCAATTAGAAGGCGGTCTTGACATTAGGGTTCGACGATGGCTTGTGGTGCATGACTGAAGACGCTGCTGTTCAATTACATCGGAGAAGATGTAACTTCATCACATCGGGATCACCATTGTCGCGCAACGGCAGGCATCAGATTGTAATCCAAATGAACATGAGTGCACTCCAAGTGGTGACTAGTCACTTCCATCATGACAGCTACTGAACGTAGATGGCGATTCATATGTAAAGCCAAGTGTTGTTGTTGACTTTCTGTTTGTGGTTTGTACTTAAAGTTGTTAAGGTTCATCTAAGTTGACAAAATCGAGGTCTTTCAACAACAAGGCTCTTGCTTTTCGAGTTCGAAAATCTATACTAAGTCTTTGGATTGGGATTTTGAAAAGTTTTCCTCCACCAACAACAACGGCAGATAAAACATTCATTAAGCCTTGTTGACTACTAACCATCAAATATGAATGTGATGTCCTTCAGCCGTGCTTTAGATTTGAAATTTAGATTACTTGTTGTTGTGGTTATTTCATTAGTTGAATATGAACGCTTAGCATTTACAGGGGCTGCAAAATCCGAATCTGTTGTAGATTCGGATTTCGAACTGATAGCATTTTTTGATAAAAAGAACTGGTGATAGTTTTTCCTCAAAACGCATTACCTGACGATCTCTGCATATTATAATATCAAGGTAGATTTGCAAAACAGATTTTATAGTCACTTCAGGTATGTTGCACAGCCACCAAATCATAACACGTTCTGCTGCATGCATGCGGCATCCGCTGCGCTTGCTTTCCCAGATTTTTCCTGTGACATTTTCGATACGAGTACACAAAATGTTGATACATTTGACCAACTGATAGAGGTTTGCTTCCGAAGATTTGCTCAATTGGACGTTTATCCAAAGGCCAAATTAAGCACTTTCCTCTTGTAATTATTGCACATAACTTTGATGGTGCAGAGTTACTCACAAGCTTTCTGATGAATTTTTGCACTAAAGAATATCATCAAGTTTTTCGTTTTTTTAAGTCTGCAAAATAAAAATACTTAAGCTTACACATAGGATTTTTTGATCACATTATACTAGCCGACTGCTGAGGTTATGCTGCCACAACAGTGCAACATTTATGAAATGTACGAAAAAAAGCATCGAAATCTGTAAACAGTCTAATTAGGGACTGTTCAATGTTATTTATGCACATTAGTACAGTATTGTTTATTTAAATTCGAGTCGTACATGAAACAAATCAACTGAAATGACGTGCTAGTGGTAATCTTTGAAAGTGGTTCTGAGTCACCTGCAATGATTATTCTATTGCAATGGTGTCGCTTTCCCACTAGTCAGAAGAATAAATAGAAGCACAATAACAGCAAGGATTGTCTATATCTCATTGCAACCGCCTAAACTTAATCAATTAAATAAACAATATCCTGATAAGTTTTTCTAATCGTCTGTTGTATTCTGATGCTGAAATCAAAGCAGTTTAGTGATTGATCAAAAGTTACGAATTTGACCTCTAGACCAGGGGTCGGCAACCCCTGGCACGCGTGCCACAAGTGGCACGCGAAAGGATTTTTCATGGCACGCCAAGCGATTTGACGCGCACGCGAAATCTAAACTCACAAGCTCAAACTGTCTGCACTGCACGAAATCAACAGTCTCAAAATTAGTCAAGCATGCATTTCACTTGACAATTTCTGTGTCGGCGATGTCTGTTAATAGTCACACTCACAACTGGCTCGCTGTGAGAGCAAAAGAATTGGCTCAAGACAATCTAGTTCATGCGAGTTCCCATTAGCACAAACAAATTAGAATAAACAAAGATGCGCTACGGCGCAAGAATAAATAAAATTGTCGTGTAAACACGTCTTAACTTTCTTGATATTGAGTTGTAAAAATAGTTGTAGCAATGCTCGTTATACCTAGTGTTATTGCTGAACATTTGTGTTAGTTATGTATATTCCTGATGAGGGCTGAATGTCTGGCTGATAGCGTTTGAATAGTTTTTAATAAAATGTTTGCCTGCTTATTGTTGTTTGCTAATTGATTTTTAAAATCAACCTACCTGCCTAAAAATTTACAGATTTGGGCTTATGAAATCAGACTTAATGGCATTTTCTAAGAAACTTAAATTAGGTGTGGGATCTTTTCAAGAATTCTAGACGACAGATTTCGGATTCGTTTCTCCAGACGACCACGCTGTGTGTGCTCTTTTTTGTCAAAACGTCGTTTGCCGAACATGAAGCAAAAAACGGCATTTTGAAACGAAGCACGAGAAATCCTTCAAGAGCGATGCAGAGAAGATTGAATCTCTTGAAAAAGCACTATCTCGCTACGAAAAGCAAAGCAGCATTTTTAAGAAAGTGATTCGTAGCACAAATCGAACAATCGAAGGTAGCTACAAGTCGCGGAGATTATTGCTAAAAATGCAAAACCATTTACTGATGGGGTGTTTGTAAAGGAGGCCTTTGTTAATTGTGCTGAAGTGTTGTTTGATGATTTGCCAAACAAATGCATCATAATTTCGAGGATCAAGGATATGCCTATTTCTCCTCGGACAGTTGAGAGACGTATCGTGGACATGGCTACCGATGTACCTGAGCAGCAAACTGTTGCGTAAAAACGTGCGAATGTTTTCAGCGTAGCTCTTGATGAAAGCATAGATATAATCGATAATCCACGTTTAGCAATTGTAGGTAGGTACTGCAATAACGGCAAATTACATGAAAAGCTTTGTTGTTTGAAACCTTTTTTAAGGCACTAGGCCTACAAAAAAAAGGTATACTTGACACCTTTACCAAGAGTTTTGAGTAAAGAAGGAGTGATACATAGAAGATATTCTCAGTTACAACAGACGGCGCACCTACTATGATATGACAACACCGTGGATTTGCTACTCTTGTTGAGCAAAAGATTGGGCACCCTGTTGTAAAGTTACATTGTATTATTCATCAAGAAAATCTTCGTGCGAAGATTTCAAATTCTGCTCTTAATGACGTAATGTCAACAGTAACGAAAATAGTGAGTTTCCTTGTCGCACACTTTGCTACAACACACAGACAGTTTCGATCTTTGCTTGAAGAGATGGAAAGTGCATACCATGATGTGCTGCTGCACTGCAGCGGCAGATGGTTAAGTCGCGGTAAGGCTTTCTTGAGATTCGTCGAATGTCTAGTTGAGACAAGAGCCTTTTTAATAGGACAAGGAATGGCCTACCTAGGGTTACCATATTTGGAAAAGCAAAAAGCGGGACAATGGATGGCAACCTCACAACAGGCCAAATTTATGGTCTTTTCAACTATTGTCAACACAAAATCGGGACGCCCAAAGGGGTTGTCTCCAAAAAAAAAGGTCATCTCCTGCTTCGCAGCGGGTTTGGTGTCATTTTCCGCCGAATAATGCAAAAATTCTGCAGTCACATAGGTGCTGACCTTTTTTTTTTTTTTTGGAGATCACCCCTTTTTTTCAAAATTTTTACAGTTTGAAAGAAAATTGATTGTCATTACTGTCATTCTCTCCTGCTTGAGCAACACTAACGTTTGCCAGCCTTTGATCTTAGTGCTGTGGTTGACTGAAGCAAAAAGCGGGATTTTCGATCAAAAAGTCGGGACAAGGCCTGAAAAAGCGGGACGTATGGTAACCCTAGGCCTACTCCAAACTGGAGGATGAAAAGTGGCTTGTAAAACTGATCTTTCTTGTGGACATCACCACGCATCTTAACGAACTTAATCTTCGTCTGCAGGGTACAGGACAAACAATGATGTGTCTTTTTGAAATATGGAAAGGATTTGTATCTAAACTGGATGTCTACACACGGGACATCTAAACTGCCACTTTTCGCGGCTTTAAATACCTGAAGGCTTTCTCAGTGGATCACCAAGTTAATGCAGTTGAAATTAATATGTACGTGAGGGACCTAACGTCTCAATTTTGCAATAGATTTCAAGATTTTTAACATTTTAGTTCATTGTTTTTTCTCTTCAAGCCGAAGAGCAGCAAAGACTTGAATTATTTACATTTGAATGGATGGATATTAAAGACTTCCAAATGCAGCTGATCAATTTCAAAGCATCTTTATTGTGGACATCAAAATTTGTTGATTTGAGGATATCGCTGGAAACGATTTAAAACGAGCAAAAAAACATTTTAACGAGTTGGGAATCTTTCCCGGAGAAATTTTGCTGTCTAAAGAAGATGACAATAGCTTTGCTGTCTGCATTTGGACCCACTTATTTGTGTGAAGAAATATCTTCACACATAAAGTTTATTGTCAGTGCCCATCGCAGCAGACTTACGAAAGATCAAATTTTATGTGTTCAACTGAAAGTATTCAAATTTAGTCCCAATATTACTGAGCCGAGCAAGGAAAAAAAAGCGACTCTTTTGACGGTATTCGACCTTATCCAATAAAATTAATTAAGTAAATATGTCTCTTATCTGTTTACTATACAAATCAGGTGGATGAGTGAGCAAACCAAACATATAAAAATGTTTGGCACGCGAAGTTGCTTACATCTTGATATTATTCTAAAAATGGCACACTGCATTCAAAAGGTTGCCGACCCCTGCTCTAGACAAACCTCAAAGAGCTATGATTAGGGCCAAATGAGGTCAAAAAGTTGCTTTATTTATATCAATTAGAAACATATAGTCGTTTTGTGGCAAATATACTGAGCAGCATTCAAATAAGAAATGTTTTTGCCCGTTTCTGCGTCGCTCTACTGGAAAACCTTAGTTTCACTGTGGTCAAACCTGAATAGTAACGGAAGTTGAAAGACGAAGAGCCCGTTTATAAGATAGCAGAGCGAAATGCGTCAGGGTGATCTGTAGTGGAGGTAAGGATGCATCAGAGAGAAAAAGAGGGATAAGGGAGGACAAAAAGTAGCCGTTGATAACGCAACTAGCCGCGCGATGGAAACGTTCCAACTTGGTAGCGTTGGTAATGCTAAGAAAAGAAAACCATTTGGGTGAAGTATCAAAGAGATACAGACGTAGAAAACCTTCGTAAAGAAGTAAAAGGGAATCTTTTGATGGGCTAATGAGGAAGCAGAGCTACAGCGTAAAGCTATCAGTCGATGGAAAAAACTGAGCGTTGAGGAAAGAGTGCGGTCGAAGGTGACCCCAAGGAAAGTGAAGCGGGATTAAAGCAGAAAGGAAAGTGGGCTGGAGGTTAGCTTGACGGGAGTGATCGAAATAAAGAAAACCTAACATTTGCTAAGGAAGGCACCAGCGATCCACTCGAATCAGAGCTTCATATGTGGCCTCCTCCGCAGTATTGAGGGCATAAAGTCAGCATAAAGATAACAGATCATGGTAGAAAGCAGGAAGAACACCGATGAACAGAGCCAAGAACGGATTTTTGCAGAACATTTCAACGGACTCGAAAGGAGCGACTTTGTGATTTTGCAAAACCACGCAAGTGCGTCTTTCAGAAAAGAAAGGTTGAATCCATCAAACAAAGTAAAGAGGGAGGCAAGACAAAATGTGATTGTGAAAGAGAATACCAGACAGAGTCAAAAATCTTAGAGAAATTGATTGTTGCAAGGATCGTCTGAGAGCCCGGCATGGATTTGTTAAATCCATCCGAAATGGAAAAAAAGAGCTTAGGAATTTGATGCAAAGTAGATGGATTATGGCGGAAACCGAACTGGTGAGAAGAGAAAATGAGGAAGACTCCAGATAGAAGAGCATGACAGAATAGAATGATCCGATCAAACAGCTTTGAGTGGCAGGAAATAAGAGAGATAAGTCTGGAGGAAGCTAGAGCGTCTAAAGGTTTTCCCATGTTGTGGACGGTAATCAGGAAAGATTGAAGATGTAAAGGAGAAGATTTATGCCTGAGCGAAAGAAGTGCTTAAAGATGGGCAGGCTACTCTGTCTGGGCCGGTTGCCATAAAAGATGAGCGGTTAACTGCAGTGGCAAGAAATTCACTGGAAATGTGCGGAGAACAGAGAGAGAAATGAGACTCTTCTGGCATGAGACTTGGAGAAGGACTGACAAGCAGCCTCTGGCTCTACTACACAAAGACTTGGGCAGGGAGACAGAATAGCAAGGTGATATCGTGAATATAGAGCCAGACCGGGAGTAAATGCAATGCAATTACAAAGCAAGAGTATTTAGGGATCCGAAAAGATAAAGAAAAGTAGTACTTGGATTTCTGGACCTGAATAAGATCGATAGAAAAGAGCAGAAGGAAGTGGAGCACTTCCGTCACAAAGACTTTCGTTTCATTGGAGTATTCTGAACGAGTCAGATAAGGAAGAGAAAGTAAAAGGCGTGAAAAAAGAGCGGGAAGTGAAGGAGTGTGGAAAAGAGGCTGAAGGAAAACATAAAGTTTGTCAGCGATGGTGAAGGGGAAGAGCTGCATTGGCGGAGCGTTTGTCGTGACATCTGTCGTCCTGGGACATAGTGACGAAGAGGTTTAAAGAGCTTTATTCAAACAGTGGGTAGGTAGGTGCACCATCTTGCTGAAAAATCATAGGCTGCATAATTAATCCACGTTGTCGACGCAATGCTAGCATGAACTTTTTCTAAGTAAGAGAAGTGTAATTATCAGTGTGGATCTGCTCCTCATCCTCAAAATACTTTAATGATTTTTTAAAAGCTTTAGCTGTGGCTATTATGGCAGCTACATGAACTTGATTTCTATTTTTAATACTATCAGTTTCACTCTATTTCGAATTCCTTCCAATGGACTTTCAGGTTTCAACTTGATCTGTCATCTCGACTTCGTTTTATAGCGCTTTTTAGGTGATTGTTAATTGACTTTGTTCCTTAAAAGTACTCAACTATCTTAATCCGTTGAAAGTTTGATAACACTGGTCTGCATTCAAAAAAAAAATTTCTGCTGATTGAACAAATAGCATGTATTCCACCTAATTTTGGGGCGCTGAGTTCAAAAATCACATTTGTTTTTGCCTATCACGTCAAGTTTTCTTGCAAAAAGCCTTTCAATTTTCTGCAGATTTACGGTAAAATCATATTTTTCCTGTTTGTTTGCATAAAAGAAGTTACAGTAAAATCTTTAAAGGAAAGTTAAAATTACCCAATGCGTTACACCCTGTTTTGTTAAATGATTAGATATACACCTGAAAAGTATTTCAAAATTGTTTTAAGTTGATTACTCATTATACACAATATATATAGTACATGCTGTTAGCAACACATCGTTAATATATCAAGACTTTTAACAGAGCATGCAAAATTAGTTTCACCGTTAAGGAACAAGCTTTCGTTTTTTTGGATTTTCGAGAGGGTTTAAAGTTTTGCTCGTCCCTCATGAGACACCAACAGTAATCTGCTATCATGGTAACATTCCATCTACCTTGATATCTCTTCTTCATGATTTTAATGTCTTGGTGAAATCTCTCACCTTGCTCCTCACTCAGAGCTCCCAAATTTTCAGGAAAATATTCTAAATGGCTGTGCAAAAAATGTACTTTGACACTCATGTTACAACCAAGTTTGTGAAAGGTATCAAGCAAAGTTTTAACAATTTCTTTGTATTATAGAGATTTGGTATTGCCCAGGAAATTACTTACAACCTGGCTGAAAGCGATCCAACCATTTTTCTCCACTGAGCTCATTGTTTGAATAAACTCTTTGTCTTTCAACAATTGTCGTATCTTTGGTCCATTAAACACACTGGCTTTAATTTTTTCATGGCTTAGAAAAGAAAACTTCTGGCAAATGTACTTGAAACATTCCCCACCTTTGTCTAAGCTTTTTACATATTGTTTCATTAAGCCTAGCTTAATGTGAAGCGGTGGTAATAATACTTTGTTAGGAGACACTAGACTTTGATTAAGAATATTCTTTTCTTCAACTGTAAACTTATTTCTTTTCGGCCATTGCTCACGAATCCAGTGTTCATTTTTAGCTCTGCTGTCCCATAAACACAAAAAGCATAGGTATTTGGTATACCCCCCTTGTTGACCCAATAGCATGCTTAAAACTTTCAAGTCTCCACATACCATTCATTTATGCTTATTATATTTTATTTTCATTAGTAACATATTCATATTTTCATAAGTTTCCTTAAGATGAACAGAGTGGCCAATTAGTATTGAAGCATATCTATTGCCATTATGCAGCAACACACACTTTAAGCTGGCTTTTGAACTGCCAATAAATAGTCGCCATTCTGTTGGGTCATACACACAGCCCATTGCTTGAAGAAGACCGGCAACATTGTGACAATACACAAATGCTTCCTCCATAGAAAAATATTGCACCAAATCTTTTTCTCTTCGCCTGTACCAGGAATATGTTCTGTTTGGAGCAAGAAGGTTATTGTGTTGTAACCTGGACCCAAGAAGTTCTGCAGATTCTTTTGGCAGGTTCAGGTCACGAACTAAGTCATTTAAAAAGGCTGGAGTAATCAGTATTGGGGATTGGTCAGCCAACGGATTATAGCAATCGTCTTCTAAAGAACTCCCCTCTGATGTACTACTTACTGGTTCATCTACTAGTTCAGGCAAGGAAGTAAACAAAGGTGGAGGAAGATCAGCAGAGTGAGGTATAGGCCGGATTGCTGATGGAAGGTCTGGGTACTTGATGTTGCCTTTGCTTTTGGAGCTGAAACCGGTAACATTGGTCATACAGAAATAATCATTAACGTGATTGGCTTATTCCCTCCAAACCATAGGAACTGCAAACCCTATACTTTTTCTTTTTTGTTTTGTCCACTGCCGTAGATTTTCAACACATGTCCTGCAAACCTGGTGAGGAGCCCAATTCTTGTCTTGATCTCCTAATTTAACTCTAAAGTATGCCAAATATGCTTTTTTCACAAACTCTGTAATTCCTTGCCTTTGTTTTGAAACAGTAAAAGAACCACAGATATAGCAAAAAACGTTTGGATTAAGCTTGCATTTTCTTCTTGAAGACGAAATGGTAGCCATTGATATCAGAAAAACAGTTTGCAATTTAAGCAGCAGAGCAGTACTTTCATGACAACAAAATTTTTTCAAAATACATCTAAAAAATAATCTTTATATAATATTCTAGTTATTTGTGATTATAGATTTAATGCTGTACAAGTTATGAACTAATGTAGGCCTAATGTAACAGCTTGGAAGATTTGAACTGTTTAGCTTAAAATTAACTTGCACATTTACAATAACTGACTACACTCTGCATTCGATACACAAGTGGTAAATAGGGTGAAACAATTCTCAAATTTTGAAGATCATAAAAGTGTAGCTTTCTTTTGATATTAGGTTGAAAATTATAACTGTATGATAATAAAATTTTGATTCTTAGATACAAAAAGCAATGAAATTTTTTGTGATCACAACGCATAAAATGCCTTTAAAAGGCATTATTTGCAATATTTTGTTTTTTATTTTGCGGCAAAACGTGACGTGATAGGCAAAAATGGATTGCATTTTTGGAATCAGCACCTTCAAAATATCTAAAATCAACTTTTGTATGGAATTGAGCAAAATGGATGTAGACCAGTATAATCTACTAATATTCCAAAAACAGTAGTTGCGCATTAAACAATATAAATGATAAATGCTTTATATACTATATGCTGAAGTTGTACAGAAATTCTTAAAATTATATATATGTATCTGTATCTGTATCTTTTTTATTCATGACCACCACCATTACACACGACACTGAACAACAATAATAATGAGAGAAATGGAGTCAAAAAAAGGAATATGTCGTAAGTGTTACATTTTTTAGACCACCCTTACATCATTACCATGTAACGCATGCATTGTTTGATCACCGAGAAACGTCAGGCCCATAAATTTCAATTTCATGTATCTATCGAAGTCGTGGCCCTGCTAAATTTTATAATTTTTAATGTAAAGTACTAAAAAGAATGCAGTCCTTTTACAGTTATGTAAAAACGTGTACACAACTTTTTAGCAGCGCTCTTGCATACAAAAGTGCTTGGCTGTAAAGTAGGCTTGTGATACCTTTTATGTTTCAACCACAAGCTAAGCGAATAAAATATCTTCATATTTAAATATATTTTGCGTTTTATCCTGAGCTGCTCGTCATTAAATAAGACATGTTTTGTTTGCGATACTGAACTTTCATGAAAGTTGTTATTGCTGATAGCTTTTTTTGACGCGCTCTTCAGAAGCGGTATTGCACCAAAAAGAGAAGAGCTAGAGTGGCAAGTTTTAATATCTCAATAATTCAGACGATCAAGGCGAGCCAATAGAAGCGCTTGCTTCATGCGCGCTTCAGGAAGTGATTTTGCCATTGCGAAATGTCGTGAAGAAAACGCAGCAAAATGCCAAATAAGACCGCCGTAGTTGTCGAAATCGACAGAGTTTGAATGCTGAAAACACTTCCAATCTAATTAATACTGTGCCCTTAGACTTGTCCGTAACAGCTGTTGGTAGATTAATGTGGAAAGACCAGCGTTCTGCAGCGAGGATGTAATCGTTCGATGTACAATGTTCATTTTCCAACAATTGTTGATCAATGGCGCAGTTAGTTTTATTTGTTTGCACAATCTATCTGATTGTGATCAACGTGGACGAATGATTTGCTGTTTTTAACAAATTTGGAATATAATGCACCTTTTGTCAAGGGAATGATTTTTATTTTACGTGGACAAGTAGGGGTTTTGCATAAAAAACGTCCGCAAAAAATTGGCATCCCCCTCCCCCTTTATTAAAAAATTCCGCACGGTGTTAACCCCCTCTTTTTGTCCGTGCCCACAATATTAAGGCTATTATTTCAAAAGTGTGAGTGAAAATGCCAACGGGTTTTTGATTGCCTATTCCCAAGTTTAGTGCTGTAGTTAAAAGCACTTAGTGATGGAACTCGTACTCGGGGCGAGAGATTACTGAAATACGTACACGTGGAACTTGTTATGGAGAACAATATTTTCAAGGCGTGAAATTATGAATTTTTGCACTCAGACTTTTTTGAGATCTGTTTTTTTCAAAAATAGAATAATTAGGTTTATCGTCCAACCAGAGTCACAAAATTTTTTCTCACTGTTCGTAAGTTGCATACGTGTAATCAAAGTACGTATATTGAAGAACTTGGGGTCGCCCCAAACGGAGGGAGGCACAGCCTCCCCATATCGACGTAGCTCTTATAAGTAAAACACCAATCAACAGCCTTCTTAATGTGGAGATGCAGTCCCCGTTTGGAGTGGGTCAAAATAGCTGTTGGCTTTCCCGAGGGTTCCAGTTACCCCGAGAACTTCCCCCATTCAGTCATTTTTTCGCCGTGCTGCCGTCTAAACGGCCAGAAGGGCAACACTCTATCTCTTTATAATCGAACGTCTTCTCTTCTGCCTCTCTCGTATTTAATTTCATTCTCCTTTTCATGAATGGCAGCCTTCATTCTAACCCTGATCCAGTCTTTCCCTGCTCAGTGTACGCTGGAAATGTGACCTGTAAGGGTAGGTCGGTGCAGTGCTACACCTGCTCCAATTGGGTCCTTTTAAGGTGCTTACTGCGCTACTCCAGTTTTAATGGTCTAGGCAGCTTCTGAGGTTCTTCTAACGCTGAGACTTCTTCTTTGTCCCCCAGGATGTAAACTAGGGTTGTATTATCCGGATAATGGTTTACTGGGAGTTTTTTGCTATCCGATATCTGGATATAATTCTGTCGGTCAACCGGATAAAAGTGTATCGTAGCTCAGGGATCGGCAACCTTTTGAATGCAGTGTGCTATTTTTAGAATAATATCAAGATGTAAGCAACTTCGCGTGCCAAACATTTTTATGTGTTTGGTTTGCTCACTCATCCACCTGATTTGTATAGTAAACAGATAAGAGACATATTTACTTAATTAATTTTATTGGATAAGGTCGAATACCGTCAAAAGAGTCGCTTTTTTTTCCTTGCTCGGCTCAGTAATATTGGGACTAAATTTGAATACTTTCAGTTGAACACATAAAATTTGATCTTTCGTAAGTCTGCTGCGATGGGCACTGACAATAAACTTTATGTGTGAAGATATTTCTTCACACAAATAAGTGGGTCCAAATGCAGACAGCAAAGCTATTGTCATCTTCTTTAGACAGCAAAATTTCTCCGGGAAAGATTCCCAACTCGTTAAAATGTTTTTTTGCTCGTTTTAAATCGTTTCCAGCGATATCCTCAAATCAACAAATTTTGATGTCCACAATAAAGATGCTTTGAAATTGATCAGCTGCATTTGGAAGTCTTTAATATCCATCCATTCAAATGTAAATAATTCAAGTCTTTGCTGCTCTTCGGCTTGAAGAGAAAAAACAATGAACTAAAATGTTAAAAATCTTGAAATCTATTGCAAAATTGAGACGTTAGGTCCCTCACGTACATATTAATTTCAACTGCATTAACTTGGTGATCCACTGAGAAAGCCTTCAGGTATTTAAAGCCGCGAAAAGTGGCAGTTTAGATGTCCCGTGTGTAGACATCCAGTTTAGATACAAATCCTTTCCATATTTCAAAAAGACACATCATTGTTTGTCCTGTACCCTGCAGACGAAGATTAAGTTCGTTAAGATGCGTGGTGATGTCCACAAGAAAGATCAGTTTTACAAGCCACTTTTCATCCTCCAGTTTGGAGTAGGCCTAGGGTTACCATACGTCCCGCTTTTTCAGGCCTTGTCCCGACTTTTTGATCGAAAATCCCGCTTTTTGCTTCAGTCAACCACAGCACTAAGATCAAAGGCTGGCAAACGTTAGTGTTGCTCAAGCAGGAGAGAATGACAGTAATGACAATCAATTTTCTTTCAAACTGTAAAAATTTTGAAAAAAAGGGGTGATCTCCAAAAAAAAAAAAAAAGGTCAGCACCTATGTGACTGCAGAATTTTTGCATTATTCGGCGGAAAATGACACCAAACCCGCTGCGAAGCAGGAGATGACCTTTTTTTTTGGAGACAACCCCTTTGGGCGTCCCGATTTTGTGTTGACAATAGTTGAAAAGACCATAAATTTGGCCTGTTGTGAGGTTGCCATCCATTGTCCCGCTTTTTGCTTTTCCAAATATGGTAACCCTAGGTAGGCCATTCCTTGTCCTATTAAAAAGGCTCTTGTCTCAACTAGACATTCGACGAATCTCAAGAAAGCCTTACCGCGACTTAACCATCTGCCGCTGCAGTGCAGCAGCACATCATGGTATGCACTTTCCATCTCTTCAAGCAAAGATCGAAACTGTCTGTGTGTTGTAGCAAAGTGTGCGACAAGGAAACTCACTATTTTCGTTACTGTTGACATTACGTCATTAAGAGCAGAATTTGAAATCTTCGCACGAAGATTTTCTTGATGAATAATACAATGTAACTTTACAACAGGGTGCCCAATCTTTTGCTCAACAAGAGTAGCAAATCCACGGTGTTGTCATATCATAGTAGGTGCGCCGTCTGTTGTAACTGAGAATATCTTCTATGTATCACTCCTTCTTTACTCAAAACTCTTGGTAAAGGTGTCAAGTATACCTTTTTTTTGTAGGCCTAGTGCCTTAAAAAAGGTTTCAAACAACAAAGCTTTTCATGTAATTTGCCGTTATTGCAGTACCTACCTACAATTGCTAAACGTGGATTATCGATTATATCTATGCTTTCATCAAGAGCTACGCTGAAAACATTCGCACGTTTTTACGCAACAGTTTGCTGCTCAGGTACATCGGTAGCCATGTCCACGATACGTCTCTCAACTGTCCGAGGAGAAATAGGCATATCCTTGATCCTCGAAATTATGATGCATTTGTTTGGCAAATCATCAAACAACACTTCAGCACAATTAACAAAGGCCTCCTTTACAAACACCCCATCAGTAAATGGTTTTGCATTTTTAGCAATAATCTCCGCGACTTGTAGCTACCTTCGATTGTTCGATTCGTGCTACGAATCACTTTCTTAAAAATGCTGCTTTGCTTTTCGTAGCGAGATAGTGCTTTTTCAAGAGATTCAATCTTCTCTGCATCGCTCTTGAAGGATTTCTCGTGCTTCGTTTCAAAATGCCGTTTTTTGCTTCATGTTCGGCAAACGACGTTTTGACAAAAAAGAGCACACACAGCGTGGTCGTCTGGAGAAACGAATCCGAAATCTGTCGTCTAGAATTCTTGAAAAGATCCCACACCTAATTTAAGTTTCTTAGAAAATGCCATTAAGTCTGATTTCATAAGCCCAAATCTGTAAATTTTTAGGCAGGTAGGTTGATTTTAAAAATCAATTAGCAAACAACAATAAGCAGGCAAACATTTTATTAAAAACTATTCAAACGCTATCAGCCAGACATTCAGCCCTCATCAGGAATATACATAACTAACACAAATGTTCAGCAATAACACTAGGTATAACGAGCATTGCTACAACTATTTTTACAACTCAATATCAAGAAAGTTAAGACGTGTTTACACGACAATTTTATTTATTCTTGCGCCGTAGCGCATCTTTGTTTATTCTAATTTGTTTGTGCTAATGGGAACTCGCATGAACTAGATTGTCTTGAGCCAATTCTTTTGCTCTCACAGCGAGCCAGTTGTGAGTGTGACTATTAACAGACATCGCCGACACAGAAATTGTCAAGTGAAATGCATGCTTGACTAATTTTGAGACTGTTGATTTCGTGCAGTGCAGACAGTTTGAGCTTGTGAGTTTAGATTTCGCGTGCGCGTCAAATCGCTTGGCGTGCCATGAAAAATCCTTTCGCGTGCCGCTTGTGGCACGCGTGCCAGGGGTTGCCGACCCCTGTCGTAGCTAATGCGTTTAACGCTTTTTAGTAATTTTGAACATTATTGTGTGGAGGCTGACTCCCGCTGAGCGCAATTAAACCTTTGTTCACACTTCTATTGTCTTATATTTTCAACTACTCGTCAAATGCAGGAGTAAACTTTGCTCACACATCACAAAGAAAGCAAAGGGAATGATTATTTTAATAGAAGACTGCATTCGCATTATAAGGTGAAGTGTGCAGGGCTTGGCTGTAAAAAGATTTCAGTTGAACTTGAAAAGCTTTAAATACAACATAGTTTAAATTGACATAATTTAAGAGATGGAATTCAAACGTTTCAAAAGTGAAAATCCAGTGTGGGGCTGCTTTCTACGACCAAGAAATAGTGAGAGGATAAGAGATGAAACATGCGAAAACACGATTTCTTGTAAAAGTGGATCTACAGGAGCAATGAGAAATCACCTTTGTCAAAAACCTAAGATTTTTCTTGACACAAAGAACGCAAAACAACAAGTTCCTTTGGAAAACGCAAACAAAAGTTCCGCGAGCACTAGCACGATTGAAAACTATTATAAACCAACTAAAGGGTTGTTGCAGAGCTAGCAGCTGTGGGTAGAATTTCTTTTAACACGTATCTACTTGTAAGCAACCAAGACAAGCATTTTTGGCAAGAGAATACAAGCTACCACAAACAGTGTAAAATGTCAGAAGGATTATCATAACATTTTCCCAAACACTGAAAAGCGATACAAAGAAAAGGATTAAAATGAAGTAAAGGGGCTGGAAAATTCTGTTCTGTCACTCTTGATGAATACGCAAGCACAAGAAGCAGAAGATACATGAACTTAAACCTGCATTATGATTCAGACCTCGTTAATTTAGGAATGGTAAGAATCGAAGGTTTTATGCCAGCTGAAAGATTAGAAAACTTGGTGAAAGAAAGATTGCATGAGTTTGGCCTCAAGATGGAAGACATTGTTGCAGCTATGACAGATGGAGCTAGTGTGACAAAGGGTTTTAGAAAAATGATTCCTGCGTCCATTAGCTCTGTTTTGTGCATGGTTGTCATTTAGCAGTAACTGATTTCTTGCAAGCAAGGCAAAATCTCTTTGAAGGATTAGAAAAGGAAAGGGAAAATAATAATACTGGATCGGATTTGGAATTTTCTTCCGAAGGGGAGATGGAAAAGTTGATGAAGCTGCTGTAGATCTTGTGAAGACTGAAGCCATTGGCGTATAACGTCAACGGTTTGTAGTGGAAGTGATAAGAAAGGTTAGAACAGTGGTGAAGATGTTTCGCAAAAGTCCTTTTAAGGGCGAAAATCTGCAAAAGCATATCCAAGTACAATTGAACACAGAGCTGAAGTTGATTCTAGATTCAAAGACTAGATGGATCAGTCTTTTAGAGATGATTGAAATATTTGAAAGAGTGGAAAAATGTATGTGGCTGTAGTCGAAATTGGAACTTGTACCAACATTACGGACGCAATAATTAAAATTCTCCATGATTTGATTAATGCCCTGGGGCCTGTGAAACACGCTGTAGGTGGACTTTGCAGGAGAAATGATACACTTTTTACAGTTGAGCGAATTCATGATTTTGTGTTTAAAACTCTCTCTAATTCTAATTTTGCATACTCGGCATATTTTAAGTCTCATCTTGTGGTAAGAATCAAAGAAAGTAGCTTATTTCCATGATACCAATTTTCTAATGGAGAGCAAGCTTGATATACATGTATTTGGAGAATACGGAAACAAAAACAAGATGTACACTCTTGCAGCAACCCTAACGCCAAGGCTGTTTGAAGTAGCTGAGCCTGGTCCTGGAGAAGACAGCTAGTTTGTAGAGATCAACATCTTTCTAAACGACTCTTCCTCGCTCTCATTTCTCAACGTTTGTGCTCCCCCTACTTGCTCTTCTCCGACGAATAGCAGAGCCAATTCCTTTTCTCCCTCCATTTTTCCCTCCTCCAGAAATCTTTTCATTCTGGGGACTTCAATTGCCATCACTCTGTCTGGGACTCAAAAGGTACTTCTGACCCTGTGGGGAGAAAGCATTTAATTGGGTCATCTCCTCTGACCTCCTCCCCTGCAATAACTCTGACATACCTACTCTTCTCCACTGCTCCTCTGGCAATCGCCCCTACCCTGACATATCCTTCGCTCCCCCCTTTCTAGTCCTACCTTGCTTCTGGAAGGTGCTTCAGGACCTGGGTTCTAATCATCTACCAATTCTACTAACCGTCCCTCTTTCTCCGGTCTTTCGCCCCAACGAACGTCCTCCTTCCTTTAATTTTCAAAAAGCTCGTTAAGATGACTTTGCTTTTTACTTGGACTCTCACTGTCCTTCTGCAGAGGAATACCCGTATCTTTCTCTTTTCTCTGCTGCTGTTTTCTTTACTTCTCTAGCACTGAATGCTCTCCTTACGATCTGGTGCTCTGGACTGACGGCTTTGTTTCTTTCCTTTTGGCAAAAGCGGCTCTGGCGTACTTGCCAACTGCTCTCTCTGTGGGACTGAGACCACTCTTTCTTTTCAGCAGACCCAAATGTTCAAGTTTTTCCGCTGAAGCCTGCGCAATTCTGCAAGCTCTTTGCTGGTCTCGGCAGCACCAACAAGTCTATCACTTTTCTTCCATTCTCCTATCTGACTCTTGCTTTGTCCTCGCCACCCTGTCCTCTCCTCCACCTTTCCTTCTACCTCAAACTCTCTGGCAGATCTGGCAGGAACTGTATTCTCTCCCCTCCTGTTATATCAAGCTACAATGGGTCCCCGCGCACTTGTTTCTCCCAGGGAACGACGCGGCTGATGAGCTGGCCAGACGAGAATTGCTACTCGTGCCCTCAGTAACCCCTTGTAGTCTTTCTCGTCTTTTCTCTCGTATTCACTTTTCTTGGACTGGAGGGATACCGACTCATTTAAATTCTTTGACACACAGGTTCCGTCAATTTCCACCTAGGAACTTGTGCTCCCTCGTCACGCTCGCTGTGTTCTCTCTCGTCTACGCTGCAACGGACACAGCCTAATGTTAAGCTGCTATCTCTTTCTAGGA
Organism: Trididemnum clinides; assembly: GCA_963675345.1. Taxonomy (NCBI): domain Eukaryota; kingdom Metazoa; phylum Chordata; class Ascidiacea; order Aplousobranchia; family Didemnidae; genus Trididemnum; species Trididemnum clinides. The sequence continues at coordinate 37,562,697 of OY776293.1, forward strand.
TTGGCAGAATCGAGAATCGTTATTGCAGCGCTTGCGGACACCCGTCCCACGACACCTGTCATCTCACTTTGCACTGCCCTGCTACGGACTTTTTGCGCCGCTCGCTCTTTAGCGATTTTCTGTCTCTCTACGACCTCTGGTCCAGACCCAGGAGAGTTTCCCGGCTTCTGGGCCTCGATGGTCTTCCGCCATGCCCCCATCCCCCGGAAGGGGTCGGGTAAAAGCAACAACACCACCAGGAAAATTGAAATTACAGACGAAGTGTTACGTAACAAAAGGAGTTAGCAAATTCAGACGTTCTTAAAGTTGTAAATAGAATTACGTCACAATCTGCAACTTGCTATCACGAGATTCCATTACTGACTACTTATATACAGAGAACACCACTACATATAAGAAATCAATATACTGAGATAAGAAATAAATACTAATAATAAACGAAAAACCTTTGCGGTCTCCTCACGGAACACAACTGCATGTTTTGCAAAACCCCTCTTGAAGAGCACTGATGTAGAATGATCAAATTGTTTCCGTCGGGAGTTATTTTTTTCAACCCCCTAACCAAGGTAAGTTAAGTTTAATTAAATGATCATTTTATTAGCTGCGTTTTATTGTCCAAATTACCTTTTTCTTACCCGTAATCGATGTAAAATGTGATGCTAGTTATACTTTTTCTTGTTCTCTCGCGCTACTGATATCGCATGTTCGTTCAGACTTGTAGTACAACTTCACCGTTTAATCCACATCGTGAAATGGACAAAACTTTTTCGCCAAGTTAATCGTAAATCAAATAACCTATGTGGAAGCAGAAGCGGTAGAATTTTCGCGCTTCCGCTTCCACAGAAAAAGGACCGCTTCCAAATCCGTGGTTTGTACTGAGGAACTTACGGTCCCTCGTCACACTCGCTGTGCCCTCTCTCGTCTCTGTTGCAACGGACACAACCTGTTAAACTCATACTTCTCTAGAATCACACCTGCTGTCATACGACCCAGGACACTTCTCATCTCATTGTGGACTGTTCAGCTAGCTCTTCGTCTCTCTACGACCTCTATTCCAGGCCCTGGAGAGTTTCCCGATTTCTGGGGTTGTATGGTCATCCGCCATGCCCTCATCCCTCGCAAGGGGTCAGGCAACAACAACAAGTCGTCATAATCATGTTTTTCAGTCATTCAATTGTGAATTAGTGCTGGTACAGAGCACTATCACATACAAAATAGCAGTTGTTTGAGGTTACATAATCGCATTGTTGATGCACTGCTTAGCTTTAGTAGTGTACGCAAAATTCTTTTCAATTACTTGTCAAGCCTGTAGGTTTACCCAGTCGATCTCGCGGCAACGCATTAAAAGATCTTGCTGTAGATTGTCTCGGAAGCACATTTATCAATTTTTTCCGATTCAACTTCACAATACTTCTCGTCATGTGACTCATTACTATTATGTTTAATATGTGTTGTTTTTACATAACCGGTAACTTCTGCAGCAGATGGAATAGATAGGCTACGTAGTTTTATTTTTTTGTAAAAGTTGCTAAGTTAAAAGGGAGTTGACCAACCGAAGCGATCCTATTTGAAAAAGGTTTGGCCATGAAGATTCGACTCGCAGCAATTAATGGACAAACAATAAGCACGCAATCGATTTATTTACTTTAGAATCAGAATAAAATTAAAATACAAAGCTTAGAGCAAATAGAGGGAAGGCGTTAGCGCGAAAACAAGATGGATAATGATGGTGTTAAATTCGATTTACTGTACTTCTGCAAAACCGAAGAACTTTTCACACTTTATGTCATTTGCTGTAAGTATACTCGTTTGTATAGCGTTCAGCTATGACTTCTTGTTTTGCTAAATCTAAACGTAGACTGCAAAATGGCTTTCTAATGCGTGTTTGTACACCTGCCGCAAAAGCGTTACTTTGGTCGATTTCGGTAAGTTTACATAAATTGATAAAAGCAACTTTTGTGTTTTCCGTATGTTTGAGTTACACACTCCCCCACATGTCTTTAGTATCTTTCGCAGTTTTATGTTTTGTTGTGGAAGTAATTCCTTTTCATTTGAAGATGAGCATAAGTTTGATGAACCGTAACCGCGATTTCTCTGGTCTACCGGTGCGATGGTGTAGTGGTTGGAGCGTCCGCTTCGCTGTCGATAGACCTAGGGTTCATTTCCTAAGTTGAGTCATACCAAAAGACTTTAAAAAATGGTAGTCACAGCTTCCCTGCTTGGCGCTCACCACAAAACAGGGATAGTGTGGAGAACAAACCGGCAAGCTTGCTTGTGATCATGGGCAAAGCACTTCGGGATGTCTTCATCTTAACGTGGCAGACAGGTGGCCTACAGGTATTTCACCAGGTTACAATTGTGCAGCTGTTTACCCAGCATGTCGTAAGGCGGTACCCACCGATGGCAATCCGCCTTGTTGGTTGTGGGGCTACCAGTCAATCATGACTGGTTCAAAATGGGCTGCTACCTTTCCCCTAACCTAATTCAATTAGGTTGACGGTGTGAACTTGGATTGCAGTTCGTGTCCTACCTCCACCCCGAAAAAGAGGAGGGGTAATCACAACAACAACATTTGTTGTTGTTGTTGTGATCTCTGGCCTTCATGTTGATGTCCCGCTAATAACATTAGTCGACAAAAAAATTTATTTCTTTGGCGCCTCAGATATTAGACCTGTTTTAATTGTACTTGGGACGCTGATTTCAAAAATGACATCGGTGTTTTCGCAACAGGACAAGTTTTTGAGATATGGTATATTTTTCCATAATTGGGTTTGAGCTATTATTGTGTTTTTGCTTAAAGCCCCATGGAAACTTATTCCAAAAGTTGCATGGGATCTTAAAGTAAATTATCTTAAAAAAGCAGTTTCAACAAAAGAGTATGTTTTCACTACTATCAATTCTTTATTTTATCAAATATGCCATCAGAATTTCTAAGTATCTTTAACTCTGTTTTAACGTGTTTTTATTCAATATAGAAGCCAGCCGTTTACTCCCGTGACGCCCAAGTATTCGGCTACCTGTTAGCCAAAGTTTATCGCTTTCGTAACCAACTATACACAGCAGATGACAGACATTCTTGTCTCGAAAGTTTAGTTCAGTTTAAAGAAGAATGTTTAGAGTAAAATAAGAGATTTGATGAGGAAGTTTGACATCTTACGAATTCAGAATATTTTGTCGTCCGGAGATTGCTTTCTATGTAGTTTTGTTGTAACGATACTAGCAATGTAGGCATATCCAGAGAATATTCTGCATACAGTATTTTGGCGTAATAGTTTTACTTTTTAGATTAGTTGCCTTATCAAGTTTTAAGTTCAATGGCTTTATCACGTAGATGTTTATATTACTCATATATTTTCTTCTATATTTGTGGAGCTATACTCGTACTTCGAAAAATCAAAGAAAACTTATTTCTATTGTCGTGAAGAGAACTTACTTCGGCGTTAAAGTTGGAGATCAAGATAAACAATGGGCTCCCCAGATCGCTTGCAAAACATACAGTATGTGAAGCGTTTGCGTGAGTGGATTGACGGAAAGAGACGAAGTTTACCGTTTGGTGTCCCAATGTTTTGGAAGAAACCTAAAAATCACAACGACGATTGCCATTTCTATATGTTAACATCAAAGAAATCAATCAAAACAATAGAAGGAGATGGACATACCCTGACTTAGAATCAGCAAGACGGCCTATACCCCATTCAGATGAAATTCCCACTCCTACGTTTGACCATCTGCGAGAACTTACCGAAAGCTCTGACGAAAGTGGCGGTTATGTTGATGCAGCATTGTCTTGTTGCAGTAAAAGAGAATTGGAGGGCGCTGTAGCTGCACCTCTACGATTTAATTAAGCCGAGCTGAATGATCTGCTTGGAGACTTCTGTAGTCTTCGCTTCCCGGCTGAATGAGAAAAATCTTCTTCAGCTTGGTACTAACATTATGTTTTATTGTACAAAAGAAAATGATTTGCTCCCCTATTTTTCCAGAGAAAACAATCTGGTTTTCTATAATGATGTTGGAGGTTTTCTACAAAAAAATGAGATTTGGATAGAATCCACAAGAAACTTGTTATTGACAGTTCTGTAAAAAGTTTAAATGCGTTCTACTCCATTAACTGCAATAAGTATGCTTCTATACCAATAGGCCATTCAACAAGTATGAAGGAAGAATACGATTCCATTAAGCTAATTCTGGAAAAAGTGGTATACCTTTAGCATTAGTGGGAGATGTATATAGACCTACAAATAATGAACTTTCTTCTAGGTCAGCAACGCGGTTGTACAAAATATCCTTGTTTTCTCTGTATGTGGGACAGCAGAGCAGAAAGTGAACACTGGACAAGAAAAGTGATGATTGCGAGCGAGAAAAACATCATTCACAAACTCTTGGTTGTCACGGAAAATCTCCGTCCATTATGTATGAAACTTGCTCTTATGAGGCAATTCGTCAAGGCATTGCGTAGAGGTGAAGCATGCTTTCGATATTTGTGCAGCTGTAACAGCAGCCTATAAAATCAGCTTTTGGAATACTGAGGCTGCTGAGACAGACGTATAGCCAAATACGCGCACTTCAAAAATCTGACACTTCCAGCCGATGTTATAAAATTTTACTGCACTGAAGTGGTTATTGACGTGGCGGGGCGTAAGAAGTACGGTTATCTTTAACACGGAAATAAATTACTAAATGAAGCATACACAAAAACGGGATCAGGCTACGGGTTCAATTACGACGCAAGTTATGCTTGAATATCATAAACACAAAACTGGATCAGACTACGGGTTCAGTTATAACACAAGTTATTGTCAAATTTCGGATTAATAATTTAGCTATTCAAACGATCAATATAAAGAAAAATTCAGCGGGATAAATAGTTAACGAAAACAAGTTTTACAATTGAGCTTACCGTACTATGACGGAACCGAATCCAAATATATATATATATATATATATATATATATATATATATATATATATATATATATATATATATATATATATAACGTTCAGTATACTTGTGATCCAAAAACAACAGTAACAATCTCCAACAATTATATCACACGAATCTTCCGACATTTACAAATCTTCCGACCATTCTCCCCGTAGTCAATTCTCAATTATACTGGTTCACATACATTTTTGACTTTGTCTTCGAATTAAGCACACGTAAATTTAGGAAAGCTCCGGGCAAAAAGCTCAAATGTTAATAGTAGCAGCACGACGTAATAAATTAAGTGTCAGGTTTGAATCCAAAGACTGCAGGTTTGAAACTCAGAACATTTCATATAAAATTTATACGTGTAAATTCAACAGCAGTACATTTTCAGGGATGAGTATGGAATAGATTAAAACAGGAATTTTTAATGGTAAGCAGATCAGGTAGCTTATGAAAGATTATCATTTGCTATTCAAATGCCGGGAAACGAATCAGCGGCTTGGACAGCGTTTGTGCTGGTAATTAAAAACTTTTTGGGAAAATACAAGACAAGCAACTACATAGAGCTTGTATGCAACATGCTCGGCAGCTGCATCAAAGTCCATTATCTTTATAGCCATTTAAATCATGCAATTTTATTAAAAGCTAAAACTTCAGATTTCTAAATATAATGATGCCTCACCAGTATTCCCAACTTCCCTCAATTCATACCAGTCATCCACAGGTCTCCCACACAAAATTGAATCTGTACTAGCATACTGTAGACTAGTCCATTCACGTTTACGCATGAAATCTAAATATGGCCTTCTGGGCAATTTTAGATCATGCCATCGATGCATTACTGCATAGACGTCATATAAGGGCAATGGCTTTGACCTATATCACATAGGCACTTTACATGTCTCAACCGCATTACGATAGAATCAAGATAAAGGGATAGCATAGGAGTAAAATGTCAACATATTACAGTCAGTATAACACAAAATAACAATACGGGACAACGTTGTTTCGGGTTACTTACCCTCATCAGCCGTATGTTTATTTTCGGCAAAACACTCCCACCACTCCTCTTTTGTTCACTTAAGGACCATATTAGTAAATCATCTAATTTTACAGAATGCTAAAATTAAAAATTTCTAAATATGATGATGCCTCACTAGCTACGTAAAACAAAATTTAGATCACTTAGCTAAAAACCGTACATCATTTGAATCTCTTTTTGAAAAATCTTGGTGACCTAAGTGAGGAGCAGGGTAAAAGATTTTAGCAGGATATAAGAAAAATGGAGGAGAGTTATTAAGAAAGATAAGATGCCATAATGTTGGCTGATTATTGTTGGAGTTTGCAAAGACACTCTCCTGATGCTAGCACTTAAGAAAGTCTTACTAAAGACAATTTTTAGGTGGTGAATATAACTTGTCCTGCCTAACCGACTAGTGGTAGAAGATGGAACGTCTCCGTGTGCTTATAGATGGCCTGATCGGCTCTACTGAGCTGCCAAAATCAGTGCATTTTAAAGAAAACAGGCTGTTTAAGACTCTAGTCAGTAAAACGTGTGTTTCACGTTTTACTTTTCGTACGTTTTACTGACTAGTTTTTTAGCAACCTGATGTCTTTAAAGGCACACGTTTTGGCCGTTCTTGCTATTTAATAAACACACGGAGACGTTTTATCTCCTCCCATTAGTCGACTAGGCAGGACAAGTCATATTCACTATTTATACCTACCCTATTCACGTGTGCATGAGCAGTTTTTCCTGCGCTTTCCCTGCAAGCAGCGGGTAATACATAAAAAATTGGAAAAGCACTTTTTTGTGCTTCTTCACTTAGGTGCCATGAATAGAAAGTGTTTGTTGATATTACAAACACCCATATTGTAGTCTTCGAGATATCGTAAAATAAAAACAATGGTTGCTAATCATTATTCTCTCTGACGGAGGTGACTTGAAGAGATCTTATAGTTCGAAACAGACTTGTCGGCATCTGTGGATCATACAAATTTTAGATGTTATGCAATAACGGTACTTGAAAGAGGCATTGCATTTTGTGCTGTTTATTGCCATTATTGGATTATTTTGTTATTTCGTATTGCTGATACACCACAGCGCATTTGACATACTTTTACGCAACCTTCAAAAAATTCTTCCTTGTTTATGACCCATGCGCAACAAATAAAAATCCATATCTCAAAAACTAAAGCTGATGCGAAAAAACCGATATCTTTTTTGAAATCTGCGCCCCAAATATGCCATAAAGGAGGTCTAATAATCGAGACACTAAATTGTGTGTTGACCAGTGTAATAATTAACAATGTACTAGAACGAAGCGAATGTGATTTATTGCGCTGTTTAGCATGTGGTAGTCTTACGAAGTGGATGTGTCGATTACTAGATAAATGTACCTGCTGAAATTTCATACGACGTACATGTGATTTATCGCGCTTTTTAGCATGTGGTAGTCTATAAAGTGGATGTGTCGAATACTGGATAAATGTACATGCTGAAATTTCATTATGTTAATGGAATAATTTAGTTTATAACCCTGACAATAAAACATACGAAACTGCAACTCTTTTTCGTATCGTTTGAGATAAGTTATTGTGGTCCTGAAACCCAATCTCAAGCTCTAGAGGCAGCAAAGCAAAGCCTCGTAGGCCTATCGCTTCAAGTTGGAGAAAATAGTTCGTATTCCAGAAGTTGTTGAGAACACTAGCCAGTCGTGGTTAAAAAATACAGTGGCATAGAAGCCCATCGTTGTGTGATTTGTTTTGTATCAGACCAGGCCATGATCAGACACGATAGAAAGGTTAATCAGGTACTTGCAGCTAATCATGAACGCTAATTTTTGAATTCGCATTTTTAATTCATCAATCAGCATAACCTATTCAAACTCTACGGGCCGTTCCTCAGAGTACGGCATTCACTTAGGACTAGGGTTACCATACGTCCCGCTTTTTCAGGCCTTGTCCCGCTTTTTTCATCGAAAATCCCGCTTTTTCCTATAGTCGAACAGAAGGATATTAACCAAATTTATGGGCTTTTCAATTTTGATGTTAACAAAAACGGGACGCTGGGATGCAGCTCTAGACTTGATTGTTGGGACAAAGGTTAAGTTCTTGAAAAATTAAGAAAAAAAGTGGTGATCTCCAAAAAAAAAAAAAAAAAAGGGTCATCCCCTTAGTGGCTGGAGAGATTGGGCAGATGTTATCTCGAAAGTGACGCAAAAGGTGCAGCCTAACAACTGATGACCTTTTTTTTTTTGGAGATCACCACTTTTTTTCTTAATTTTCCAGGAACTGAACCTTTGTCCCAACAATCTAGCCTGGGGCTGCATCCCAGCGTCCCGCTTTTGTTACAAGAAAATTTGAAAAGCCCATAAATTTCGTCTCGTCAAAAGTCGCCATCCATTGTCCCGATTCTTGCTTCTCCAAATATGGTAACCCTACTTAGGACATGTCATAGCAGTTTTAAATTAAATTTAAAAAATATAAAAAATTTTTTTTGGGCTTATTCCCTTTATATGCAACAAATAAGGCCCAATGTAGCAAAGCACATACGGTAAGGATTCACCTCCCGACGGCGATGAATATCTTCTAATATATATGTGTCACAGGCGGATGGCCAGGACCTTCCCCGTACTGTTGTCTATCCAACTGATTAAAATCAACATCAAAGATAAAATCCCAATACGTATATTGACAGCAAAAACGATTAAAACTTCGAATAGATCAGCACGAGAAAATTGACTAAACTTTTATCCTCCAACTGAAAACGATTGAACCGGCAAAATCAAATTAAAAAATAGAATCCAAAAGTCACCTCTTTTTCTTTATATAGATAATTAGTATAAGCCTGAAGCCACGTGTTTTGTGTGTTTAGGTCAGAGTGTAAAAGATAGATAACGTGGTGAACAAAACGTGCAAAAAAGACTGTTGTCCTCAGGGTGGTAGTTCGACTCCCGGCGAACTCAGTCAAACAATTTTTGTTAAAAAATGGGCGTAGGTGCGATAACAACATAAAAAGCAAGATTATTTTAAAACATTACTGCTAAATAGTGTATTTGGTGAAAAGCTTTCAAGCTTTCCGCAAGTTTTGATGATCCAAGAACACTTTCACTCAAAGGAGCATCTCTATATTTTCCTGGATTTTGCTTAAATCTATTTGATTTCAAAAAGAGAACAAAATGCAGTTGGCTTATGTTGTTATTCTTTTTCTTTTTTGACCAAATGGCTTTCTTTCTGTCGTAAAAGGAAAGCAACCTGAACACTACATCCTTGCGAATCCCTCAAATCGTTTTTCAGAGAACAAGAATTTGTTCCAGTGCTGATTCAAAGGTTACTTGAAGTAATGTAATTAAACGTGGGCTTTATTATCAGCATCACCAGCTTCCAGCATTTTATCGATCAGAAAAAAAACTTTTTTGAAAAGAAATGTTGATTTCCCGATCGATTTGTAAATATTCGTCTGGCGCGCCTGTGTGTATACTGCTGCGTTCTACTATTCATTGTTTCTGTTTGTGACTGGCGTACCTTGGTATGATATGTTAGCTGTTGTGAATAATGAGCATGGCAGGGGTAGGTCAGCTAGGTGGGATTTTAGTACAAACAAACGGGAAAGTTAGGGTTAGTTTATGGAAGTGCTTGCAGGCATAATTTATTACTATTGTATTCTGTACTAATGATTATTGCATTCTACGTAGGCGAGCTACTGTTGGAGCAGCGATTGAGCTCCTTCGGATTTTCTGAGAGGGAAAGTGATTCCCAGGTAGTAGTGTTCTTCAGAATTTGGTCTTAGAACTTTTGGTAAGTTTTCGAACTCGTAATAAAGCTAAGCTAAATCTTTGTCCTTTGGTAGCCTTTCCTTGTTAATGACTTCTGCGTATTACAGATGCATGATAAGCGTGGCAACTTACCGTACTTGTGCTTTATTTGCGCAAAAACGGTTTTTGACGCGGAGTCGAGAGGCATATTCAATTATTCAATAAATTCACCTGTTAATGAAGAGCGTTCGAGCGTACCGACCAAACCGCACGAGTTCAACATTGACAAGAACTATGTGGTTTATTTCTACAATCTTTTCACTTTCTCACAGCATTAAGTGTTTACAAAAAACAATGATAACTGACGAATGATAGTTAAAAAGCTAAAATGATTGTATCACTATTGGGATTACAGAGGGCTTTAATAGGAAACGGATTGAGTTTTTAACCCTTTTGTCCATCTTGGAAAACCGGCTCCTGGACCTTATTTGCTGCATGCACGTTATATGAAACGAGGAGTTAAAAATGATTATTGATCATTTGCTAAGCTTACAGATTAAAAATTTTTTTTAATTTGTAAGCTTAGCTCATTGGAAGGGGTATTTTTGAGGTGTTCGTGGGTGATCGTTTTCCATTAGTCGGAAAAATTCTTTGGACTGAAGATCTGGTCATCGCCGAAATAAGTAGATTGTTATCTTTCTATGGTAACTAACTACAAATTTTTGAGAATTGTTTTTTGTAGACATATCGAAAAGTTTACGAGGCTAATAGGAACAGTGAAGAGATAAACCTTGCTGTTACAAATCGGATCCAAATCGAACTACATCAAACATTCCACCGAGACAATTGTCATTCCGAAACTGTTGAAAATTCGAAGCGCACTTGCATAGGAGTGGCATTGGCTACCCCGAAGCAAAAGTTTTCCAGGACCTCTAAAGTCTCTTCACGACAAAATTTTCCTCAACGCGGCAAGCATTCTTAACTCAGGATTTGATAAATGTGGGTTGTGTCCGCTACACATAGAAAAAGTTCTAGCTTGTCTTCCAACCTCAAAAAGTAGTGAAAGTTCCGTAAATAAAAAACCTTTACCCATGCTTGATTTCTGTATTGGAAAAATATGATCCAGAAAAAATCAAAACAGGAAAAAGAAAAATTGACGTCGAGCTAGGAAAAAGTGTGTTAGTATCTGATCTTCCATCTTCTTCAGACACACCAGTCGTTACCACCAATAACGTCACAAATTAAAGAGGTGAATACAAAGGAACAAGTTACTCAAGAAGAAAATACATACACCATATAGTGGGTGAATGTTTCACTTCTACATTCAAAAGGAAGCTTTTTTCTGGACAGGTGACTACCATCTGTGACAATATGTGAGAGATTCATGCCATGAAAAAATCAGGTTTTGACTGGAAGTGGCCTAAAGAAGGAGATATTATGTTTTATCCCCTTGCTGATATTAAGCGAAAAATACAGACTCCGGCACCCAGAAAAAGAGGGGCGCTTGAGCACATTTGGAGATATTAATAATTTTGAATTGCTCCCACCCCCAAGAATCCACCCCAAAGACTTATACTGTTGCGTTGTTTCGTTACCTCACTCGCTCTTCTTCTGCTATGCGTGCAACTTTATTCATTAAAAGCAGCACATTTACTGCTATAACCTGTCCCAATTTGTAACATCTGAGGGGAGAATGGTACATGCACATACAGAGCAATAAAATACCTGATCCTATTTACCCCAACATTGGGGGTGTGAATAGGAGTGGGATATTCAGAGAGTTATTAGATGAAGAAAATGTTTTTAATGTTTATTTGAAGCACCTTCTTATCCACTTTTTTTAAAGACCAACTTTAGAAATCAAGATTTTTGCCAGTTTTGTTCTGCAAACAGACGTGACGATCTATTTTTTGAGGAATAAACTTTTTAGGATTTTGCCTACTTCGGTCTCCAAACCGACTTGAAAACTTTTCTTTTCAATTTTTGTTACTCCCATCCTGTTAAGGAGGTAACACTCTAGGTTCTCCCAAATACGCCACTGGCTTCAAATCATCTACTATTAATTTATTATTTGAAGGGTTTTCTTCCTACTGTTTTACATTTGCCAGTTCACGTAGCAAGGTTCCTGCAACTCTATATAGCAATGCAAAAGCCTAAATATATCTGCTAAATTACGATGATAGTGTTCTTGTTGCCAGTTCAAAGTACAAAAAACTGACAGAAGGAATCATAGAAGCGTAAGAACCGAATATGAAGCCAAAATGTTCCATTACTTATGCTTAAAGTTTTTGATATGTAGGCTAATAACTTTTTCGCAAACAATTACTGAGGGTTTAAACGCTATTTCTTTTGAAATAGACAAGCGCGATTGCCTTACTAAAATTTTTTGCAGTCCGTTTTTCATTAGCCGCGACGGCGATAAATAATTTTTGAGGTTGACCCTGGCGGATGGTTAGAATCTTCCCTGCATTTCGATCTAATTCTATTTAAGGTTTATTCGACTATTCACGATTTATTCGTCAACTAACAATTATTGGTACTTAAATGCAGCGCAATAAACCAAAGGCCTGATAAAGCTCCTGCTCACAAGGAGCTTGATTTGTAGATATCAAAAGAAGGAAATATAACCTGTGGCGGTTTGGAAATAAGGTGAAATACAATGAGTTGGGATTTTAGAGAAAGAACTATGCGAGAAGGTTGCAGAATAGGGTGGAGTGAAAGAATTTTTTAGTTTCAAAATCCTGACAAATACACTAAAACTTCGAAAAACATTGGTTTTGGGGGTTGCTGCGCCCTTTGGGGTGCCAGCAACCCCTCAAATCTCTTGTACAGGGCTAAAATTGCCTCATAACTCGCAAGCCACTTACTTAACGTAAAGACTTGGCCTTGGCTCAAAATTTGCAGAATTGTTATGTTTCTATAAGTGCTAAGAAGAAGCTTTTGTCTATCTCTATCAACAAAAAAATTACAATCGATAATCCTATTTTTTGCAGTTATTCACAGAAAAAAACTGGTCAAAATTTCTGTTGTTTTGTAGATATCTCGTATTTTAGAATTTAGATTCCAGTATATTGACATTATAATTTTACAAGTTAGATCTTGTTTATTGAAAAAACTTACGTAGCCGCTGAATGAGAACGAAGACCAGATATAGTGAAGAAATTGTCCAAATTCTGCATACTTTTGCGGCTGTGAAAACTTTCCACCTGGTGTTACTGCCCACAAAACGCCAAGTTTTGGAGAGAATTTCCCATTTTCGAAACTTTCGTACAGTAGATGTTGCAAAAGATGCAGCCTTTTATGACCAATGGGTGTGGTGTAACGTTTATGCTCTTCATCGCCTTACCATATCAAAAAATTCCAGTCATTGGTAGAAGCTTTTAATAAACTTGACCGGTGGCCCAAGAAAAAAGTGGTAAGTCTTTTTTGAAAAAGAAGTAGAATTTTTGTCAGATGTTGACGAGTTGTTTGATGTTTTTTGCGACAACACTGAACAGGAAAGACGTTTGGAGAGAGAGTATAAGTTGCGAATGACTGATGAGGATTATAGCTTTTATGATGATAAAATGGTGCCACGTGTAGTAAAATGGTTGGATATTTCTTTGCCGTTGACATCTTTTGACAAACGGTTCATACGGCGTCCAGGAATGAAATCAAATCTCTCAAGTTCTTCTGCTTGCCACAGTGAGATGGAAACTAAATCAGCTGCAGATTATGTATCTGAGTCTGAATCAACATGCACACATTGCAAAGACTCTTGTTGTTGTTGGTGTTGGTACCCGACCCCATCCGAGGGATAGGGTCATGGCGGAACACCATCGAGCTCTAGAAGCCGAGCAACTACCCAGGGTCTGGACCAGAGGTAGTAAAGAGACAGAGTAGCCGAAGAGCGAGCGACGCAAAAAATCCGTAGCTGAACAGTGCAGAATGAGATAAGGGGTGTCGGCAGGCGCTGCAATAAGGATTATCAATTCTGCCAATCCTGAAGAGATAAGAGCTTAACAGAAGGCTGTGTCCGTTGCAGCGAAGACGAGAGAGCACAAGTTCCTCGGTAGTAATCTGTGGGTCGAAAAATTTAGATGAGATAGCACGCCACCAGTCCGAGAAAAGTGGATACGAGAGACAAGAGAAAAGAGAGACTATAAGGAATTGCAGAGGGCACGAGTAGCGCTTTCCATCTGGCCAGCTCATCGACCGCATTATTCCCCGGGAGAAACAAGTGTCCGGGGACCCATTGCGGTCTCATAAAATAGAAGGAGAGAGAATACAGTTCCTGCCAAATCTACCAAAGAGATTGAAGTAAAAGGAAAGACTGAGAAAAAGACAAGGTGGCGAGGACAGAGCGAGAGTTAGATAGAAGAAGAGAAGTGGCAGACTTATTGGTGCTACTGAGACCAACAAAGAGCTTGCAGAATGACTCAGGCTTCAGCCGAAAAACTTGAACATACTGAGCCTAAAAGGAAAAGTGGCTTCCATGCCACAAAGAAAGCAGTAGGAAAATACGCCAGAGCCGCCTTTGCCAAAAAGAGAATGAACGAAGCCATGCATCCAGAGCGCCAGATCATGAAGAGGGAGAAAGTCAAGGTGAGCAAGAGCCGCACCTTGGTGAGAGAAAGGGGGATCAGAACGGGAGCATAGAGAGAAAATGGTGGACTCCACAGTGAAGAAAGGCAGGTTTTAAGGAGGCGAGGGAGAGCAAGCAAGAAGAGCCTCCCTAGGGGAAGTAGAAAAAACCATGAGCGGGTGAGTGGACGCAAATGCTCTTTAGAAAAATCTGCAGAGGCTTGGTTTACTTCAAGTCTGGCCAAACCTAAAAAGGGAAAGGAAGCTGGGAGACGAAGGGTCCACTCGTAAGATGACAGAGCGAAATGAGTCAGAGTGACTTGAAGAAACGCCTCGAAGAGGAGGAGTGAAATATGGGAGGAGGAGAAGCAGCCGGAGATGGCGCGACTACCCGCTTGGTGAAGGCGTTCCAATTTGGCAATGTTAGAGACGCTTAGAAAAGGAAACCAATCGGGTGAAGCATAAGTGACAACGGGCCGAAGAAAAGCTTTATACAAAAGAAAGAGGGGGTCCTTAGAGGAGCCCCATGAGGAAGCAGAGATACAGCTCAAGGCCTTGAGACGAGGGAAAAACTTGGCCTATGCAAAGATACAAGTTCAGAAAAGCAAAGAGTGCGGTCGCAGGTAATCCCATGAAAAGTTGGAGAGGGATTGAAACGGAAGCGGGAGTTGAATAAAAAGAGATGGGGCTAGAGATTAGCTTGGTGGGGATCCATCGAGAAGAAAGGGGCCTCACATTTGCTCGGATTGAGAGAAAGACACCAGTACTCAGACCAGCGCTCCAGTCGAATCAGAGCTCTCTGTGTGGCCTCCACCGCAGAAGGGACTGAAGGGGAGGAGAACCAAATGGCCAGATTGTCAGCATAAAGAGAGCAGCTGACGGAAGAAAGCAGAGAAACAGGGAGATTATTGATGAAAAGTAGAGGGGCAAGAACAGATCCTTGCGGAACACCTCGACGGACTCAAAAGGAGCTATTTTTGTGATTTTAATGAACCACGCAAGCACATCTATCAGAAAGAAAAGATTAAATCCAACGAGCGAAGCAAAGAAGGAGGCCAGCTGAAATGAGTTTGTGGAAAAGGGCGGGATGCCAGACAGAGCCGAAAGCTTTGGAGAAATCGATTGTAGCAAGAATCGTTTAAGAGCCCGGCCTGGGTTTGTTAAGCCCATCCGAAATGAACTGAGAGAGGAATAGGAATAGAATTTGATCCAGAGTTGACCGTTCTTGGCAGAAACTGGTTTGGCGGAGAGAGAGAATGGAATTAGACTTTAGAAAAAAGAGTGGAGGTAATAAAACAGTGGTTCTCAACCTTTGGGTCGCGACCAAAGTTGGGTCGCTTGTTTTTTGTAAACATGTACAAAGAGTGAAACTTGTAGAAAGTAATGATAACTAAAAACGCAACGCCTCTTCATAGTAGTCAACCCTTGTTGCATTTTTGTAAACAAAAACTTCCACAGTGAAAACTTTGGGCTCCTGGAGACCGAAAAGTCGTGAAACGCTTCAAAGTAGTAAACGCTGTACTGTAGCATTTTTGTTAGCAAAGAACTCTCACACTAAAGAAGCTTTGTGCGCGTGGAGATTGCAAAGCAAGGTCATGTAAGTCAAACTAGGCTAGGGCAACAACATACAATCAAAACCTAGTAATTTGAGCTTGGTTCCGGCAATTTTTATGTTTTTAAGCATGGATAAATCTTTGTCGCGCAAGACCTTTTGACCGTTTCCTGTTTGTAGGCCTATTGCCTTTTGTAGAGATAAAATATAGAAGTTACTAGTTGCTAATTAGCAATTTTCAAGCCGATCTCCTATTAAGAGGGATCCGCCTCCAACATCACACTAAGGCAAAATAGAAAAAATTTGCTCAAAAATGATCACCAACATCATACAGTACCTTACAGCAATCTATTACATCATGTCAATAACCCGCGACCGGTTTCGACCTTATTGGGGCTCATCAGGCAGGTGTAAAAAACACTCAATAATAAACGTGCTGAAAAAAAACAAATTTGCCCTTGGGTGCAAAAAAAAGATGCAATACAAAACAATATGATACAGCAATACCTATATCATGGGGGTCTCATTTAAGGACACACACACATGACATGGACAACAAGTCACATCGGTAAGCCTTAATAGGGGTGTAGGATCATTATCAAGACTTATCATTCCATAAAATATAGAAGCTGCTAGTTGCTAATTAGCAATTTTCAAGCCGATCTCCTATTAAGAGGGATCCGCCTCCAGCATCACACTAAGGTAAAATAGAAAAAATTTGCTCAAAAATGATCACCAACATCATACAGTACCTTACAGCAATCTATTACATCATGTCAATAACCCGCGACCGGTTTCGACCTTATTGGGTTAGGTCAGTGGTTCTCAAACTGTGCGTCGCGACGCCCCGGTGCGTCGTTTCAATTTTCCAAAGGCGTCGCGGGATATTTTGGTTTTGTGCCATTAAGTCTAGGTTTTGTTGTGTCAAAAGAACTCTGATTGTAGAAAACCGGAAAGATGAGTTACAAACTTAGAAGAGCGTAATTTTACGGTTGAAGATGACAGACCAATCCAAAATCTCGGGAGCATCTGCATAGGAGCAGTTATTTATGTAGATTATGGGTCACATTTATCTCGCAGTACGGCAAACTAAACTGTAGGATGCTGTCTGGTGCGTCGCAAAGTCTCTCAAGCTTTTTTAAATGCGTCGCATTGCAAAAAGTTTGAGAACCACTGGGTTAGGTGATAATTTTAATTGTGATGGTATTACTACGATTATGATGTTAGAGTGGCGTACCAAGATGAATTAATTAGTCTCAGCTTGTTTATTAATCAGAAGAACAGAAGAACGCCTTTAATTCTTAACACCTTTTTTGCTGCTTAATTTTAGACTTGAAATGGCAAAACGATCATATGATGAAGCTTTTTAAAACTAGGTTTTGCGGAATTGGATGGTAAACCAAAATGCATAGCATCTGAAAGCATGCTATCAGAAAGTTTTCTCCGCAGAATCAATGAAGAAAAACAAATTGAAACGCCATTTAGAGACAAATCATCCAAATTGTTTAGACAAGGCTGCTAAATTTTTTGAGCGCAAGTTAAATTCGATTCAAGGACGGAGAAATTTTATGACATAATTCACAATAGAAAATAAGGTAGCTGTCTTTTCTTCGTACGTTGCTTCCTACCAAATTGCAAAGCAGAAAAAGCTCATACAATTTGTTATGAACAGGAACTTATGTTGTTCATGTGATCCCTTTATATAAATTAATTTTATTTTCTTTTTCTTATCACTAGAGATCATTCGCGAGTAAGCTATAGTGTGCGCCTTGCTTGTTCAGTCTTTTTGGATTGCGTGGCGCGAAGGTAGGAAGTCAAAATTCTTCTAAAATTGCTTGGTTAGAACTCTTTGAATTGGTGTAACTGTTTGGCTTGGTAAATTTTTGTCAGTTGGATTCTATTATTATATTAGTTTGATGTTGTAGTGGTTCTTGTGGTTTTGTTAGCTGGAAATAGCAAAGTGGTTCTAGGCTAGGCGATCAAAGATCTATTTCTTACTTTAGCTTTTTGTCGATCCAAAAGCAGATATTTCGTTCAAGGAAATTACACGATTGGTGAGGATTTGTTAATGCCGCTTATAAAAGAAGTTATAAAGGTAATGATTGGTGAGAAAGAAAATAAAAAACTTAATAAAGTTTCATTTTCAAACAGCCAAGTAAAAAGACGCTTAGTAGACATGCCTGATGACGTTCTTGTACAGATTCTAACTCCATTTTATTCCATTCAATTAAATGAATGCACAGATATTACAGGTCTGCCCCAGTTTTCAGTCTTTATTCGCTACATCAACAATGCTGCTGTATCTGAAGATTTGTTATTTTGCGAAGCATTGAAATTGGACACAAAGGGTAAGAATATTTTTCAATGCTTGAATGATTTCTTCACAGAATACTCCATTCCTTGGAGAAATGTACTGAAATTTGCACTGATGGTGCACTGCATGTACTGGCTTTAAGTTTGGAGTTGCAAAACGAATCAAAGATAAAGCGCCAAATGTTGAATAGGCACATTGTTTTTTCTATAGAAAGAATCTTGCAACAAAAAGAACAGTCGCAAAAATTGCATGAAGTACGAATTTCTGATGTAAAATGTGTGAACTTCATTAAACCAAGGCCATCAGGGTATATTTTCGTGTCTGAGCGCTGACATGGATGCTGATTATCAAGCATTGCTTTTGCATTTAGAAATATGGTGGCTGTCATGGGGTCGTGTGCTGAAGCGTGCTTGTGATCTGCGAGGTGAATTTGACTTTATGAATTGTCTGAAATTATACGCAAGAGACTGGTTTTACAGTAATTGATCATGCTGCTAAAGTTGCTGCTTACTACAAAAACTCATTTTCTAGAAAAGCTATATGGCTCGAGATGAGTACGATATGTGCCCTGAACTAACAAAGTATACTTGTGGCAAAGAAGTTGATATTGAGCAAACCATAATTCGACACCTAAGACAGCTTGCCCAAAAGTTTGTAGGTCATGTTGACGCTTTGTCGCCTATCAATGAAATTGATTGGATAATTGATTCATTTGCTGGCACAGATCTGCCCCTACTACCCCTCTTTGTTGCTGAAGAATTTATGGAAATAACGGCCGAACCAACAAATCATATTTCTTTGGCGTCCTTCACAGAAAAACACTCGAAAGATTTAGCAAATATCCACTTTTGCTCTTCCATGTACAAGATGCAACCAACAGTTTCGAAGTTTGTTATAAAAAAACTGATTCCATTTGCAACAACTTGGCTTTGTGAGACTGGATTTAGTGCTATGTGTGTGTTAAAAATTTTAGTGGTATGTGTCGATTGAAAAGCGAGCGTCGAAATCGATTGGAAGTTGAAGCTGACCTGCGGTTGAGCTTAAGTAAAGTATTGCCACGATTTCAAAAGCTCACTGACGGCAAGCAAGCACAGGTTTCTCATTAGTATGATTATCAAGTGATTTCATAAATAAATGTTCAGTGAAAGAGATTTTTTGTATTATTTTCAATACAGTTCTGTGATCATGAAAAATTTCTCTACATAAATTTCAATGTAACTATGTATCAGGAGATGCTTGAGTCGTAAGATTTTACAAATTCGATTTTTTCAACAAACTTGGGTCGCTGTGAAAAAAGGTTGAGAACCACTGTGACAGAATGATGCGTTCAAAAAGCTTTGAAACGCAGGAGGTGAGAGAAATAGGCCGAAAAGAAGCAGGAGAGTCAAAAGGCTTCCCCATCTCGTGGATGGGAATAATAGAAGATGTCTTCCAGGTGGAAGGAAAAGAATGCAAAGATTAGAAAAGATTGAAAATGTGAAGAAGAAAATCCATGTCAGAGCAAGGAAGGTGCTTCAACATGTGATACGCAACTTTGTCTGGGTCAGTGGCAGAAGACAAGGAGAGATTTGTGGCAGCCGGAAGTAGTTCAACGGGGGAAAAGAGGGAGCAAAAGGACGAGTGAGACTCCTCAGGGCACATGGCTCGGCAGAGCTTGAAAAGGTAGCCTCTGCTACGCAAGGCCTTTGACTGGGAGACAAAAAAGTGGGATTTTAGGTAATCAGCGAAAACCGAAGTCAACTTCCTGGGAGAGGAACAGTTGGGAAAGTTGAAAGAGAAGGAACTGAACAAAGAGCCAGCGTCATATCAAAGGAGAGAGTACACAGATTTAGGTGAGAGAGAAGAGCAAGTCGTCTGCCATGCCACAGCCTTGGCCTTGGCGATGACATATGAAGCATGTCGGGAAGCAGAGGTGTAAGCCTGACGATTTCATCGCTTTTGTAAGCGGCAGCGAAAGCCTTACGTCTTTCACTTCAGCGAACCACCAGACTTTAGTTTAGCGTTGGATCCGGCCGAAAGGAATGGAAGATTTGGCCACATTCAGTACCAGTGAAGTAAAGAGAGCAGCAGCAGAGCAAAGAGAAAGAGACGAGTATTCCTCTGCAGACCGACAGTGAGAGTCCAAGTAAAAAGCAAAGTCATCCCAACGAGCTTTCTAAAAATTGAAGGATGGAGGACGTACGTTGGAGCCGAAGGCTGGAGCAAGAGGGATGGTTAGTAGAATTGGTAGTTGATCAGAACCCAGGTCCTGAAGTACCCTCCAGAAGCAAGATAGGGCGAGAGAGAAAAGAGCAAAGGAGATGTCAGAGGAGGAGCGATGTAGAAGAGTAGATATGTCAGAGTCATTGAGAGAAAGGAGGTCAGAGGAGATGACCCAATCAAACACTTCCCACCCACAAGGGTTCGAAGTACCTTTTGAGCCCCAGAGGGGGTGATGGCAGTTGAAGTCTCCCAGAATGAAGAGATTTCTGGAGGAAGGGGAAAAGGAGTCGGCTCTGCTATCCGTCGGAGAAGAGCGAATAGGGGAAGCATAAACGTTAAGGAAAGAGAGCGAGAGTAGTTGTTGAAAAGAGAGGAGGTAGAAAGTTCAGAGAAGGATAAGCCCTGCCCCACGAAAATGATGACACCAACACCGAATGCGTGGCAATGGGGAGAGAGTGCCAGACCGGAAATTGGTGCGATCTTATTGCAGAGCAGAAGATTTAGGGATCAGGAAAGAGGAAGATGAGTTAAAGTTAGATTTATGCATACAAATAAGGTCAACAGAATGAGACGAAATAAAGTGTAGTAGTTTAGTGCTCCTGGCTCGGAGACCTCCAGCAATCCATTAAAGAACTCTGAGGGATTTACGGGGAAGAAGAAGCAGCAGGTAGAGAAAAATAGCCAGGAGCATGAGGCGTTGGAGAGAGCGTAGAGGGAGGAGTGGGAGTGCTGTATTAGCAGAGGAGGCCAGGTTCAGGAGTGGAGGTGTACAAGGTGGAGGAAGTCGCAATACTGGTAGGTGTAGAATCTAGAAGAAGCAAGGGTGCAGCAGGTAGAACAGCTACCGGAAAGAGAGCTGCCTAGAGTATTGAATTTAGAAAGAGAGAAGTGAGCACCTTAAATGAACCCATTCGGAGCAGGTGCAGCATTGCATTAACCTACCCCTCCTGGTCACATTTCCAGCGCACGCTAAGCAGGAAAAGACGAGGTCAGGGTTAGGATAAACGTTGCCGCTCATCAAGAAAAGGAGAATGAGAAGCTGGGCAAGAGAGAGGCAGAAGAGAGAAAAAGGGCGACCGATTTTAAACAGACAGCGTGCTGTCCTTTTGCGGTTGTTCAGGCAGCAGCACGGCGAAAAAATAATTTGTGTGAGGGGAGTGCCCGGGGTAACTAGGGTGTTCGGGAAGGCCAACAGTCATTTCGATCCGAACCAAACGGGGTCAAGGACCGCACCATAACGTTGAGGCAGCTGTTGATTGATACAGGCACAGACTCTTCGCAGTCATCTATTGCTGCTGAGTTTGTAGTAAAATCATCAAACATACCGGTATTTTCTCAGAATTGCAGAAAGTGGTCAAATCTTGCCAGAATGTGTGAACGATATCAATTATCGAATAGAGCAGCAGCTGCAGTTGCTAAGACTGTCTTGGTGGATATTGGCATGGTAACTGATGATGACAAAATTTGTGTGATTGATCGTAGCAAACTGCGAAGAGAAAGTAAAAGATGCCGGTACGAAATGCAAAATGAGGAAAAACAAAACTTTAGGATCGAAGTGCTATATACTTCGACGGTCGTAAAGATGCAACTCAAATAGTAGTGCAGGGTCCAAATGATAAATATTACAGATCTGCTCAACTTGAGGAGCATTACATTGTTGTTGGAAGTTACCATCACATCCACTTTTCTCCTGAAGATAGCACAAAAATTATTTGATTCTATACATGGTTCAGAATGGAAGGACAGGCTTGCAATAGTTGGTACAGATGGGAATGCCTGCATAACTGCACCATTGCTTTGTATCATCCCTTGCCTCAATCAAACTGTCAAACGACATGTAAAACTGGTTCATGGAGCATTCGCACAGGTTGCAGGATTTGAAGAACGACACGGAATCATTAGACAAAAAATTAAATTCCGCAGCCTCATGAAAAAATTTGACACCAAAATACAGTTTACCTGAGTGTTTATTTGGTTAATGTTTGACTGATGGAAGACTACCGGTAGGCTACTCTGCAAACTGAAAACATGGCAACGAAGGACCATGCTATCACTTTTCCACATGTATAATACCCATCGGCCATGTAATTGTTATCCCCACTTATACGCGTGGACAAGCAATAGTGTGGTCTTTTATTTTCATGTCTTCAGTTCAAAGTGGAATGTATGTTTGTAAGCACAGTAATTAGAATGTCAATATTAGGTTGATTGGTTGTTATTGGTCAGTTTGATATTTCTTGTCGGCATGCAAAGCAGCTGTAACAATTACAGCTTAAACTTTGAGATACAGTAGAATTCGTCTAATTCGTCTTCGTTTAATTCGTCAGTTTGCTTAATTGGCCACATTTTTGTCAGTCCCGGCAGAATTCTTATCTTTTACGTGCTTCCCAGTTGGTCTAATTCGTCACTTCGCTGAATTCGTCACCTATTTATATCCCCGAAAAATCTTTTGTTCGTCTTTTTCGTCATTTTTAGATTCGATTCAATGTTTAAGCAGTATTCACAGCTTTGTTGGTTACTGCAGGATAAATGAATTCCTGCGGTCTCTGTGGTTATTTCAACACGCGTTAAATCTCAAACAAATTGTAGTGATCATGTTGCCTTTGCCCTTAGGCCTACCCCGCGCGTGTTTATTTTCATTTTCGTAAAAACGTGAGCCATGCATTCCTTTGTCTTTCTAAAGTGATTATGTAACCTTTGCCCTCACCTCACCTATGCGCTTCTATTTCAAATGTTGTTGTTTTGCGTTTCGTTATGTTTGCTTAGAAATGTGAGCCATGCATTCCTTCGCATTTCGGAACATTAATCCTCGTGCGTCATTTTATTTTTTCGTAGAAACATGACTCATACATTGCCCCGTCTTCACCTCACGAAAAATTATTCCTCGTGCCTTTTTTTTTGAGATATAAATATCTCTTGGTCTTTGGATAAAACAACAGAAAACAGATCAACAGAAATCATAAAACGGAAAACAGAATTAACTTTTGGACTGAAGATGCTGCTAAATTTTGAAGTTGTACAATAATTTTTGGTAAAAGATTTAATAAACAAAACAGAGAAAATTTCGTGTCAATTGAAAACTTAAGGATAATTCGATGTCAAAGAACTCCCGTGAATTAAAGTAATTAAGTGTAGGTCAGTAGGCTCACGGTACAGCACGCCACGCCTCTGGCGCTACAAAACAAACAAACAGTCCTTATCGGATTAGATCTCAGTAAAGAAAAGCGTCCCTATGGGTTTAATACAGTAGTCTACGGGGAAATCTCGCTGCAGCAACACAGAGGACGATGTGCTGCTATGCAACGTGTCCAAAATGCGGCAGGATATATTGGCAAAGGAAGCCTTTAATAGAGCAAAGCAAACCAAAATCACACATTTCTTTGCGAGTTAGCAATTTTGGTTACACCGACTTTGTGTATTATTTTCTATGTACTGTATGATTTGTGTTCCGTGTAAGTGCATTGTATTCAATAATAAACGTAACAAACTGCGTTGACAACAAAACAAGCCCCTTGTATACAAGCCATTATAGAGTTTTTATCTGTTTGCATAATTAGTCAATTTGCCTAATTCGTCACTTTTTTCTAATCCTCTTGAGGTGACGAATTAGGCAAATTCTACTGTATTTTGATTGGCTCCCAAAACGGCTAGAGCATCAGGTAGAGGCAAAGAAGTGGGGTACTGTTTTCTCTCTGACCACTTAAAGCTGCGTTTGCACTAGAAGCTAAGCACAAGCAATTATGTAACTTCTTGTCAATGACATCATCAAAAACCTTTGCTTCTGCTAGTGCAGGGTTTCTCGAACGTGGTCCTCGACTCTCTTTGGGGGCCACGAGCAAAGGCCTTTACTAGGTAGCTTTGCAAAAGCCTTCACTAGTATTGTAAAACTCAAGTGTCACCATATTAAGTATTCGCCAGTTAAACAAATTTGTAGTTTTCATTATTACGTCGTAGACCCCATTGTGACTTTCGGTTACGCATTTTTCTGGAATGTTCTTGAATTATCCGGTACATTGTAGCATTGTTTTTAATCTGTAGCATTGCATAAATGATTGAGTATTTATAAATAGTAATGCAATCTTGTGATAGCAAGTTGCAGAAAGTGGCGTAATCCTGTTTACAACTTTGAGAACGTCTGAATTTGCTAACTCCCTTTGTTATTACGTAATAGTGAGTCTGGTAATTTCAATTTTGCTCGCTTTATATATGTATACGACCGAAATTTTGCACTTCCGTATTCAGAAGGATTAGAGTCTAAACGTGTTGTGGGGATGAACGAAAGGTCCGTATTGATGATTAAAGTTAACTCAAGGTGAGAGTTAGTTGCGGATAATAACGGAACATCCGTACCGTGATTCCGTGCAGTATCTTCAGGTTGTGATGTCAAATGCGTCATTGCAACCCTCCAATCAAAAAACCATTGCGATAAAAAGCATCCTCAAAGGAAGGATGATGACATCAATAATCTGTCTGTAAAAAGAGTAAGATAAGACCTGGCAGCGACGCAACCTCATTTAAAATTTATGGTGGAAGAAAAACCTACTCTTCAATGCAGCTGCGAGGTTGCATATAAAATGGCGAAGTGTAAGAAGCTGCATACTATAGCGGAGAAACATATCAAGCCATGCGCAGAAAAAATGGTTGAAATAATGATCGGATCGGGGGTAAAAAAGAAAATTCAGCGAGTTTTGCTCTTCAATGGAACTGTAGGAAATAAGTTCCTTAAGGAAGAGCGTGCTGACTGAATCCCAATTACTGGGAATTGTGGCAGTCACAAGGAAGAAAGCACGACAGTAATATTTTATTCTATCAATTCACCATGCTGTGGCAGATAATCAAAAATCACGTCCTTCTGCCACGACGATCAACAACGAAAGACAAATGACAGACAACCAGAACGCGTCCGTCCGCCACGGCGATCGACGAAGAAAGCGAGCACAAAATCTCCGACCACATGGTCGGTCACAAAATACTGCATGCGTCACCACGAATTAGGTCGCTGCACACGTTTATGTAACCAGGACACTGTACACGTCACATAAACGAAAATAACGGATAAACAACCTAATGGCGGGAAAGGCAAGCCGACCAACGAGCTACAATGAGAGGATAAAAACATAATTATATCTAGCCCTAACAAAAAAAGAAAAATAAATGTGTGTGATTTTGGACACAAGCAATAATAATAAACGAATACGCGTTTGCAATATCACGGCCAGATTTCCGGAAAGCCATGCAGACTTAGATTCCTGGCGTGAGGTTACATCGCCAGGTGTGCGGACTACAGGAGCACGATATACTTTAAACGGAGATAGCCGAGCGGCTACAAACCTGACGGTAGATACTTCGTCAGTTAATATTACTTCATCAGTAAAATCGTAGGATAAAGCAGCAACGGTGCACGAGCTGGGCGTCAAACTGGGGACGCACGAAGTTGCAAACTAGCAAACGCAGCTCTTACAGTAAACAATTAGAATCACACACATCAGCGGGAGCAAAGTGCTAAGCCATCGAAAGCAAACTAACAAAAAAATATAAAAAAAGACAAAAGATGTTTGGCATGGCAGCTCGATGAGGTGCGAGGAGTGACACGCTACAGCACTATTTACTGACGGATTGACGACATGGCTGCTAGTGTGTGTCAGCTCCGAAATCAAGCAAAGCACGCTCCAGGCTAGCATTCAACTGGACGAGTCTACCGATAGTGCTTTAGAAAGCCACTTGACCGCCTTTGTTCGATACAAGAAACGTAAAAAGATGAAGGAAGAGTTCTTGTTTAGCAATACCCTGTCAGCCACAATAACTGCTGCTGATGTCAAAGCTCTTGTGGGCTCTTTTTTTGCAGTCAACGAGATTGGCTGACAGAACTTCAAGCACATCTGTACTGACGGTGCCCCAGCGATGATTGGCGTCAAATCACTTGTCACACTGGTAAAGAACAAATGGCCTCATGTAACGTCCCAGCACTGTTCACTACACCAATACACTCTAAAGACTCTACCTTTACATTTGATGGAAGTTATGGTTGTTGCGGTCAAAGTGATCAATTTTATTCGTTCGAGGACAAAATATCACCGACTCTTCCAACTTTTGGTTAAAGAGATGGGAGCGCAACATATGGGACTTTTTTTTATATCAAAGTCCGTTGGCTGTCGATGGGCAAATGCTTTTTCTTGGTTGTGTGAACTTAAAAATGAGGTTGAAATCTTTCTTCGAGAAAACAAAATCAACCCCCACGTCCAATTTCACAATGAAGAGTTGGTTATGATGCTTGCGACCTGGCCGATTAAAGACAAGCTGGCTGGGCTAACTGCTCGAATTAGAGTCTGGCAAGCACAAATTAAGGTGGCGTCCACTACTTCGTTTCCTTTGTTGGAAAGATGCCTGAAAATGAATAGAATTGATTTGCCGGATAATATCAAAAATTGCATCATAGAGCATCTTGAAATTGTCTCTGCTGAGTTACGATCATAGTTCAACGACGACACGTTGCATTCAACACTGAAATTGACCCTAATGCCGAAGAGGTTTCGAATAAGATGAAGCTGGCATTTAATAACAAAACTGACGATTCCAGCTTTTGGTTGTCTCTTCATGATTCATATCCACTATTCAGCAAGAAGGCTTCCGTAATTCTAGTTCATTTCGCAACTACCTACCTACCTTTGCGAAGCTGGATTTTCTGATCTGGGGTCCATACAAACAAAGCCCAGAAATTGCCACAATGTACGCAGTGACATTTACCCCACTCTGTCCAAGATGAAACCAAATGTCAAAGGTCTCCTCAGGCGAGTACAAGAACTCGTTTCGCACTGACTACGTTAATTGATTGTGATTTGTTTAATTCCTGGACTGCAATGCATTTATTCTTTTACTTTCGTTCATTGGCTTTTTTATTATTAAACGTGGCGAATAAAATAATTGAAGGAAACTCGTTAAAAGCAAAACTAGGTATTTTTATTGAAGAGCAGGGGCCACAAGTGTGGAGAGTCTGTAAAAGGGGAGCACAGATCATGAAAGTTTGAGAACCACTCTGCCAGTAGGCTATAACCGCACCATAAAACTCATTGATATTCCAATTAAATAGTTTTTGCTGAAGTTAATGTTGAGTTTGTGGATGATTTGTATGTGTGCTTTTCTAAACTTTTGATTCTGATGAGCAGAATAACGCTACCCAAAGAAATAAATGCCATTGTAGATCGTGTTTTGTAACTTATTCTGTGATGGAGATGGACAAAAGCAGTCTCTACGATGAGTGGTTTGAGAGTTATGATATTTCGAGGCAATTTTACCCTTTAACTTCCAAATCAATTTTTTTCGAAGTTTTAGGGTATTTGTCAGAATTTTAAAACTACACTTTTTTTTGATTTCGAAAAAAATTGTTTTCACTCCACCCTATTGCAGAAGGTCGAAGAAAAATAATAAAGTGATGGCAATGGTGGTGGTTTTTGAGAAGAAAGTTACCGGAATCACATGTCATCAGAACTTTACAATGAAAATGCATGTGAGTGGGATTTACAAAAAATCCTGTTAAAATGATTCTTGATCTGGGAGACCTCAGCTAACGTATTGTGAGACGGATTGATGGTTTTGAGGACGCGTGAGAAGGAAATGAAATACGGGAAAAATGTTGAGGCAAGACTGCTCAAGTGTTGCGTTGAAACGTTGTGCGTAGTAAATAAGCTACATTTGCGTGGTAAATAGCTTCGCTAATGATTTTCAGACTTTTAATTTTCCCTACTTGAAAAGAGTTGGCATGAATTTGGCTTTTTCGCTGTAAGAGGCCCGGTTTACCGCGAAGTAAAAATTTGTTGGCACGAAGTTGCTCGACACGTTTATCATAAGTCGCCCGGCTCCCACCTGGTGAATTGTTAGCGCACTCGCCGCGAGCGTGATGGCAATACAAAGACAAGGCATTAGGCTATACAGTATGTACAGCGTTTAACCTAGCTTCTTCAGATCAGTCGTCCGCGAAGCTGCGTAAATTGATCTCCCAGTGGATATCAAACGAAAACCAACCATTTCGTCAACCCGCCCCACTATGCAACAAAAGACGTCGTTGGTTGAAGTCTTAGTACAAGGGACAACGTTAATGAGTGGGTTCCTTTTGGTAGTGACAGGCCCTACTGAGGAGTCCAAAAGGACAAAACGCGTCCAAGAATGGTCTTGCCAAAATCGGTTGGGTGGTATACTCATTATTGTTTCCTTGTATATCCAGCCTTGATAAATTGTTAATGCTCTTTTTCGCTCGTATGCTCAATTAGGTGCAAGGCCTTACACATACCTTTAGATTTCAGATCATATGAAAGAATTATTAATGCCGTTGGTGTTAAGAAATTACGAAGCTTTTTTCTTGATGCTGAAAATGTATGTGTTTACATCTTGTGCTTTCAACATGCAGAAGATAGTTGAGTACTGATTCCACTACCTGAAAGTAACTAACTTAAATTACGCAATCTATTCTTTAAATATTTGTTTTATTTAATTAAATGCATCACGTAAACGCAGAATTTCAACATGCAAAACAAACGGGACTCTCAATTATTTGATTAATTAATTTTTTTTCTTAACCTTCATTTCTTATTGCCCTCTTTCAGATTTGACTAATCCTCATTTCCAAGGACCACATTTGAATTTAAACCATTTTTGCTTGCTCAGCAATAAATTTAAATTGTGCAAAGAACAAATGAGGCACTGCATAAAACGATCTTCAAAACAAAGATTATCCAATCGGAAATAACGACTACAAATTGCTTGACTCAAATTGACCTCCAGGAAAAAAGTCATCTAGTCACCGTAGGATAATTTTGGGAATTAAATCATTATGGATGGAAGCTTGCAGTCTCAAAATGACGCACCAGTAAGTCATGACTCCCCAATTGAGAACCTCTGCCTTTATGTGATTTGTTACTTCTCACCGGTGAAGAATCCCTGTAATAGATGCATATTTATTTGAATGTAGCTTTTAAGAGTGGCAACTTATTTCACGTGATAGATGTTTCGAATACTTTTCAATTTCGTTTAAATAGTTATTAAAAAAAGTCTGTAATCACAATTGGAGTTTTGTTGATCATCAGTACTGCAAGTATCTCTTGTATGCAGAGTGTCTTACTAAAATCTTTTGTGGACTCCTGTGGTCCGGGCTTGCCCGGTCAAAAATCGCTGTACAGAACCAAAGTTGCTGACTCATAAACTCCAAACGACAGAGCAAAGTTAAAACGAAACTTTTTTTGCGATTGCTGTGTACAATGACATCTATTAATCTTTGCGGTTGTTTGCTGTAATTTCTGCCTAAGAAATTGTGGAATGCTGCGACATTTGCAAATAAAACACGTTGGAAGAGATTTTATGCACTGGTAAGCATTTCGAAAGAATTTAATGATACAAGTGCTATTGCACTGTAGCCTTGATATTGTAATAATATTGTTACTACCTTGCTGCATTGTATGTTTGTGGCTGAGTATAAAATTCGAACAAGCTTTTGCTGTTCTAAAGTACAAAAGCAAAACTCTATGTTGTTTCAGAGGGGAAGTTACTCGGTTGTTAAATGCGGTGCCAAAAAGGCTCATGTTTAACCTGTTAACGGTCACCGCTCACTCGAGCGGCGCCATTCACAGTGTCATCAGTTTAGACTGTGTCGCTTCCAAGCGGCCACTACTCAACACTGATTTGCACGTGCTTACAGCTCTGACCTTTATGCATTTTGCCTTAGCAACTGCTTTAGATTGCTGCCAGACATATGTTTTACTACTAGATATCATATAATGTCACGGGCAATGCTAATTAAACTAAAAATCAGTGTTTGGTCTACTTCCTAGGAATTGTTTTTTTCTGCCTATTTCTGACATTTATTGATCAGCGGCCATTGTTGTCCATAAATCCGATTAATTGAAAACTTTTTGTTAAATACCGAATCACTTAGTAGTTAACTATCGTAGATTTTGAAAAAGCAATGTCATATTTGTAGTGTAAATATTGACGAAAAACAATGCTGATGATTATAACTTTGCAGAATCTTTAATACTGGTGCAGTCATGATTCTATGACTTTAAGAAATAAATGGATTCAGGCAGTACCGGTATTTTAAAACTGATGCCTGCTTTTTGATCATACAACTGTGGCGGAAGATTGCTTCGTCCAATACCGCAGAAAAGAAAGACTTCCTCGTTTAGTTGTTTTTTGGACAGATTTTTTCCCCTCCTTACCAAAACGAAGACATTTTTTTGTATGGTGTTTTTATGCAGCTTCTATACAATGTTGGATGAAGAGCCGGCATAGTGGACATGTGCCAAAGCGTCTCTCCATAAAAAATCTGAACTTGGGCCTTCACATCAGCATGCATGTTGTTTTGCTGCTATACATGAAAACAAAAAAATTGTCAAATTCAACAGCATAGTTTTATATTCAAACAAAGACGTAGCAGCCGCCCCCCAAACCCCCCAATTGGGGGGGGGGGGCCCAGGCCAACTTTGGGGGCCCAAGTTAGTCTGAAATTGCTTTTTGGCTACGTGACTATTTTCAGTTCAGCAGACTTGTTTACAACCGATTTAAACTGTAGGAAGAAATTGGCTTGTGACATCATAAGTGAATGCTACCTCATTTTATCTCGCAGAATCTAGAATATTTCGATTGATTTTCTGGTAGAATCTTGAATATTCGATTGACGTAACAATGCCGTTGTTACGCAACAATCATAGAATGGTCTGGAATTCTGTTTGGCTATAAATACCGGGACAATATATATACACTGCAGAGTGCAGATAAAGTATTTTATTGACATTGTATAGAATGAAACGTTCAAAAAGTGGTGCTCAAAAGAGAAAAGAAGCAGCCACTGCTCGAGATGCTGTAGCGAAATTGCCCAAGATGACAGATTTTTTCAAGATTACTGAGCAGAGTAGACCTGGCACTAGTACCGAGAGGGATGAAGAAAACTATAGTGTACAAGAAAAAGAAGACTATGACGATCAGCATCAAAGTGATTGTGAATTTCCAGAAAATGTAAGTTGTGATTTACCTGCCAATACGCAACCTTCAATATCAAAAATAACTGAATCTCAATTTACCCCTATCCCTGATGACCCATGTAAATGGCCTGAAAGTATTTCTGATGCTCAACGATGTGATATAGTAAAGCGTGGACCACATCAACTAATAATGAATTTTCCATATAATAACACAACTCCAAGGCGACGTTTTTCCTCCAACCATTATAAACGTGTGTTACCTAATGGTGAAGGTGTTTCACGGTCGTGGCTAGTTTATTCTGGGGAATCAGATCAAGTTTTTTGCTTTTGTTGTAAGCTATTTGGAAAAACACTAAGCCCCTTTTGTAGTGGTATAAATACATGGGAGGGTTTTTCGAAAAAACTGAAAGACCATGAAAACGGCATTTCCCACCAACAATGCTGCAGTCAATGGATGTTGCTAGCTGAAGGGATAAGAAATTCATCCACTATCGACAAACGCGAGATGAATATTTTTTTCAATGAAAGACGTTTTTGGAGAAATGTTTTAGAGAGACTTATCGACATTGCCTTGTTTCTATCGGAAAGGAATCTTGCTTTTAGAGGATCTGAAAAAGTCTTAGGATCTCCTCACAATGGAAATTTTCTGGGTATATTTGAGCTTTTGGCAAGAAGAGATCCGATCCTAAAAGAGCTTCAAGACAGAATCAAGAATAAAAACACTAAAGATCACTATTTGAGTCCTACCATACAAAATGAACTAATTGAATTGCTAGCGACAGAAGTTGAAAAAGAAAATTTACAGCAATTGAAATTGGCAAAATATTTTTCTATAATTTTGGACTGCACTCCAGATATGTCACATCATGAACAAATGTCTGTCATTCTCCGTTATGTACTATGTAATGAAGAAGCTGCTGTTGTTAAAGAAACATTTTTTGGCTACTTGAGAATAAGTGACAGTACTGGGAAAGGCTTGTTGGACGCTTTCTTAGAAAAAGCGACCGAACTGCAACTCGAATTGTCTGATTGTCGAGGTCAGTCATATGATAATGGTGCTAACATGAAAGGAAAACATTCTGGGGTCCAAGCAAGAATGCTAGACATCAATCCCAAAGCTGTTTACGTGCCCTGTGCAAACCATACCCTTAACTTAGTTGTTGTTGACAGTGCTAATTCATCGACGGAAGCATTGACATTTTTTGGAGTACTTACAAGGTTGTATGTGCTGTTTTCTTCCTCTGCTCAGCGTTGGGAAATTTTGAAGAAACATGTGGAGCTGTCCATAAAGTCACAATCTGATACTCGTTGGGAAAGCAGAATTAAATGCATCAAACCTCTTCGATACAATTTAAAAGAGGTGTTGCTGACACTGAAAGACTTGGAAGCCATTTCCATAGAAAGAAAAGATGGAAGAGCTGCCTCAGAAACAAAATCGTTGATAGCTCATTTATCAAAATGGAGTTTTCTTTTGTCGGTGTTTATTTGGTATGATATCCTATTCCAAGTCAATAAAGCAAGCAAGATTCTTCAATCGTATGGAGTCTCCCTTCATACAATGGAAACGGAAATCCAGGCAACTGAAAAGTTTTTGCAAAACTATCGCACAACGGGTTATGACAGTGCCGCAACATCTGCTGTTGAAATAGCACAGGAATTGGATATTGATCCTTCTTTTCCTCCGTCAAGAAGTGGAAAGAAAAGAAGATTGTTTGATTACCAAGGTGAAGAGGAACAACGAGCTACTCTTGAACTGAAATTTAAAAGCAACTTTTTCTATCCATTAGTATACCAGGCTATTATGTCAATAAAGGAGCGCTTTAATTTGTTACGTGAGGTTTCTTCCGCCTTTTCGTTTTTGTACACACGAGACAAACTTTTGCTTGTGCAACAAGAAAATGCTCTTCTTACTTGCTGTAAAAAGTTCCAAAAAAAGTTCGGTGACATTGATTTTGATGAAATGAGCGCTGAGCTACAGCGGTTTGTTTTAATTTTACAAAAAAAACGCAATCTCAAAACGGCTCAAGACTTTCTGAACTATCTTCTAAAGACTCATTTATTTGAATTGTATCCGAATGTGTACATCGCACTTCGAATCTTACTAACTTGCCCCGTGACTGTTGCCAGCGCTGAAAGAAGCTTCAGCAAATTGAAACTGATCAAAACTTTTAATAGAACGTCTATGACAGACAGTAGACTATCTTCATTGGCTATGTTGTCAATCGAAAATGACTGCGCCCGATCTCTTGATTATGACAATGTCATAACAGCATTTGCAAACAAAAAGGTTCGCTCCAGACTATTTAAATGATACTGTGTTTTTATAACTTTTTCATGTTTTTCAGTGTCATTGCTTTCGTTTCGCAGTGTCTGCATAAATGTCCTACTGAACTCTGGCATCGGTGCCGAATTTTTTATGACTTGCACCTTCGGTATCGGCATGCTTTATTCTGATATTAGCCTGTTTACTTATGTACAAATTGTGGTGTATTTTCTTAATGCAGCTTTTCAATTTTACACCTCTAAAGTGATATGACCTGTGCGCAGGGGCTCTTGCGCTTACTTTGGGGGGGGGGGGGGCCGAAGTTGGAGTGCTACGGGACTGCATTCAAATTGTTAAAAACTTGTTATTTCATGGTGTATGAGTTTGTTTTTCTTATGATCGTAGTATGGTTTCGGCTTGATGGCGCTCGATACTAGTTGAAATTCAGTTATATAGGGAGTGAATTCTTGCTGTGCAATGACAACTCAACCTTAAAACAGCTTACCTGTGACCAACATCATTTGTTTTAGGTTGTTTAGTACATCACAGACGTACTAGGAAAGTGGTTTCTTCTTCCCCCTCAAAATCTTATCATCTTATTTTGATTTTTGTGAGAAGTATCACTAAGGTGCACCTACAGATTAACCTTGACCGATTTCAGTGCAAAGAGCAAAGA
This sequence comes from Trididemnum clinides, assembly GCA_963675345.1. Classification (NCBI taxonomy): domain Eukaryota; kingdom Metazoa; phylum Chordata; class Ascidiacea; order Aplousobranchia; family Didemnidae; genus Trididemnum; species Trididemnum clinides. Next base: position 37,596,918 of record OY776293.1, read on the forward strand.
TGTGAAGTTAACAGAGATAACATTTATTTGGGTTTTAAGCATAAACCCCCTAATCGCGAGAGTTTTTGCAACGGTGTCACCATTAAATTATTCGAAGAGCGGATAAATCTTGTTCTCACGGCCTTTATCTTTTTGGTTTGCATCGTATGAAGTTGATAACTTTACATTTATTAATACAATATTTTACAAGATCTAAGAGAATTGAAACTTTAACACTCGATCGTTAACTGGACTAATGCAGAAAACATTGCAGAGTGCAACAAGAATATGCAGAAGCTCTGCATTAAAGTACCGATATAAATTGAGATTATCTTTTTAAAAAAATAGTTTCTCAGGCTTGTTTCGCAAAAATATGAGAAGAGGCCGTGCACTTTTCCTACATTGTCCTTTTGAATGTACCATCACCATAAAACCAGGGGAAGTTAAAGTCCCTCCCACAATATTGTCAGCCCTCCCCTTTATAAATTTCCAAAAATATGCAAAAAAATATTTTTCAAAAAGTAAATCTCCAAAAAAGTCTTCACCCTTGCTTACTTGGAGCAAAATAGAAAGAGTTGCTCGAAAAACAAGATGATCTTCAAAAAAGTGCTTACTTTTATTTTGAGACGGACATGCCTTCAGCCCTCCCCCCAAATTTTCAAAAATGGGCAAAGTACAAAAATAATCTTTACCTTTGTTTGGAGCTAAAAGTAAAACTGGCGAAAGGCCACTCAGAAAAACTTTTGTTTTGAGATCACAATGGCTTTTCCCCATACAAAATAAAGTGTTGACAAACCAATTTATTTCTCCAAGGGACAGAACGCTTTTGTGAAAAATGCTTAAAAGTTTTGCTGAAAAAGGACGGTTTGGAGGTAAATTAAGTTAAGTTCCCAAAGAGTTCAGTGTGCAACTACTTTAATAACTCTGGCTTCTCCAAAAAAAAAACCTAGTTTATAGAGAACGCCTAGACTCTTCTCAACGCAACTAGATTCTAAAGATTGTTGCAAAATTTAATTTAGCGTAGCTATGCCATAAGCCTATCTTTGTAAAAGCACTTTTAATAATTTTTTCTGTTTGGGAAATAATTTATCAAGCAATTTAAGCCGATAGAAAGTTGAACTTCAAAAAACTTTGAAACAGTTCGAAACGGTTCTAGTTCTTTGTCTTCCGCTGTTGCTAACACAGAAACATCTTTCCAGAAAAAATAGGCTGTTTGCCCAAAAAATAATAGGTGCTACTATAGCGGGAGGTCTACCGACATACGTCATCTACCGAGATGAAGGGTGAGGGTTAGAACCACTGCCCTCACCCCAACCCACGATTTATTTGTGTCATTCTTAGATGTACGAAGTATGTATTGTTAAAATAAATTTATCTTTGTGAGTGGAATGTATGAGTGGTGTTTGGAATTATTATAGCTATAGTAGTATGTGTGTAGCTATAGAGGGGTGAGGGATAAATAATTCAGTGGTAAACCTCACGCTATAGTAGCACCAAATAATATCATAGGTGTTACTTTTAGTACCTTTAAAGTATTGTAATAAAAAAACTTAGATGTGTCTAGACGATCCGTTTCATTCCGATAATTGGTTTAAGCTTTTTACCACTAAGTTGATCGGCAACACCCGCGACGATCTGAATTTTTTACACCTAGAAAAGATACTTTTCAAGCAGTCTCTAGCACTGCGTTTTTGGGCAATCGTTTCATTCTACGAATCCGCTGCGAAGTAAACGCTAGACAGCAGTCAAATGGAAACGACCAGTAAAAATTTTACGCTTACTCTATACTCTCAAGCTACACGCTCTACGCCTAATAAAAACCACTCTTAAATGTTTGTGCAATGCAGTTCGGTTTTTATGCTAGGCACAGGAACGAATGCTTTCTTGGTTGTGAGAAAAATGCAAGATGAATATAGAGATAAAAGAGAAAGTTGCACACGTGTTTTGTGGATGTTGAGAAGACTTTTGATAGAGGTAAAGATAATGGGGTGGACGATGAGGATAAAAGTTTTACCAAAAGTAATGTAAGAGCGGCGATGAGCCTCTATCACTTGACAACTACTAAAAAGGTGATTCACATCAAATACTTGTGTTGTCACCGCTGATTTTCATAAATGCAGCGGTTATAATCGCAAAGTAGGTAAGAGAACACTTGATGAATGAAATTTCGTATGCACTTGATGAATGAAAATGACTTAGTTTTAATTTGTGAAAACACAAAGAACTCGAGAGAAGTTTTTGAAATGAAAAAAAAGCGTTTGAGAGCTAGGGGCTAAAGGTCAACCTAGATCGAAGTGATAGCGATTGGTTTAAAAGATGAAATACCAGAGCAGAATTATTTTTATGCGCCAACTGCGGCAAGAGTGTGATCGCAAACTCAGTGCTATGCACAAAATGAGACAATAGTAAATGTGCGGAGATAAAGAGATCATCTTCAACTCTGGCAAAAGGCTTTGTTTGTGAAAAGTGTGTTACGGCAACAGAAATTGTGGAATCAGATAAAAAATATCATTTTCACCAGGTGGAGTAAGTGAAGTAGTGAGAATTACATCGCGAACGAAAGCTTTTGTAGACAAAGAATGGACAAATTTATCAGCACTGTGTAAGGTCGTCGATATTGAACAAAAGTGTGACAGTGTATACGAGGAAAGATTAGATGATGAATTGCAGAACTAAAAAAGCAATGATAAGAGCAATGTATCGAGTTAGATTGATTGGAACAAATTTAGACAGACTGGCCTTAGCGAGTGAAGTGCTCTAAGATTAGACACGGTTTGAGAAGGAATGATGAGTTAAGAGGATTTTTAAGTGGTCGGAAGAAGAGGGCGTGAGGGACAAAAAATGACGTAGAGAGAACAAGTGGAAGAACATGTTGAACTGAATGAATTAAGAAAGAGGTGTTCTGGCAGAACAAATAGGCGGAAGCTGCTCATGAACTTTTGCAAAACATAAGGTGAACCACGCCGCTTTTGATAACAAAAATCGGGCAGAACATGCCAGAAAATCGGGACTGTCCCAGTAAAAACTGGACAAATGCTAAAACCTAAGAATTAAGCTATTTTTGAGTAAAATAGCAAAAATATTTTATTGTACATAATTGCAGTTATCATTTATCACCTTGAAACACTGCATTATTCGGAAGATATTCTCGTACACCAAGCATTCTAGAAACTGCAAGCAACGAGTGTAAAATAATATAAGGAAGAAGCAATATAAAACTGCTCTTTTACTAACGTTTCGCTTGGTAGATATTTATCACCTAGGACTTAATAAAGAAATAGTAGCCTACAAACTCACAGTTGCAACCAAAACCTATTTCAAGCATTTTAATTAAGTAACACATTAAAATGGAAATTTTTGCGTAAACAGTGATAAAGAATGCATTGAATATCATAATTCAAAATATTTCAGAAACACTACCTCTATTTTTTTAATTACCCTTTTGTCAGTAAGTAAGGCACCTGCAGGTAATATGGCCATGCTGGTAATATGGTCCACTGCTCCGATCTCCCTATCTAAGAGAAGAAATATTTTTCCATTAGTATGAACTTGGAGTGGATCCATACTTGAATCGATTCGCACAGTTAGGGTTAGATCTGTGTAGAAATGAGTTCGCTACAGCGAAACAAAAGTTTGCAATCTTGGAATTGAGCGTTTTTATAAAATCTAGGATTTTTCACCCTTCCAAAAATGGGGTGTATGGTTGCGGAAACTTTAATTTCTTTTTAGCAGGGCAAGAGGGGATTGCTTCAGTTAAACTAAGTAGTTTTGTGTGGTTAAAAAGATTTGAGCATTAGTTTAATTGATAAGAAATTGTTCGAGAGCCGTTGCTGGTAATAAGGCCCAACTCCTATTTATAGTGTAGGTGCCAAATGTAATTACACAGAAAAGCTGAGTGGTTTACATTTTTAGAAAGAAGGCCTCATAGCTATTTTACAATATTTTGGGGATTCTTTTGTGACTTAAGCATACTCATTTAAGTTACTGGTAATGGCAGGCTACTAAAGTAAGTACCATTGCATACCATGGGACTTGGCTAGTAGGCCAATGATACCCTACGGCTGTACAGTACAGTAAGCAGGTAAGTCTAATTGTTGAAGTGGGTGTTACTGTGACAAGAAAAATAGGCTTAGCAAGCGTTCAGGTACAAAATCATACATTTCTTGTCTTAAAAAGTAATCTGTATCACACTACAATATGATGCTGGTACCAGCCCTTTTACTTGGGCTACTATAGCAGTGTAGCCTACTGCATGGTGCTGAGTGGAAGTTATTTACACACCACTGCGGACTGTGTGCAACACAATAAAAACAGATCAGATTTGTGCACCAGTCTGGAATTTCCTCACTCTACCCTATCTTTTTTACTTTTTACAAAGTCATCAGGGGGTCATCTTAATTAATTAAGTAATAACTTATTTTAAAACTTGCCGTTAATATTTGCATAACACTGATGTCGATGAAAAGAGCAAGTTGGACTGAAGAAGATCTTGCAGGAGTACTTGAAGCTATTGAAGCTGGCACAACACAACGTCAAACTGCACAAATGTTTAATATTCCTCGAACAACACTGCGAAACCATGTAAAATCAAAAGTTAAGACCAAACATTTGGGAAGGAATCAAATTTTAACAGTTTAACAAGAAAAAGAGGTTTGCTCAAGAATACTGAGATATAGTGAAATTGGAATGCCAGTAACAGCCAGTATTGTAAAAACTTATGTTTTTGAATTTTGTGAGTAAAACAACATCCCAAATTCTTTCAACAAATCAAAATTGGCTGCTGGGCGATACTGGTTTCAAAGATTTTTAAATAGACATCCAGAAATCTCCATCTGGAAAGCACAAGCTATGAATCCAGGTCGAGCAATCAAATTAAGCAAGCACATTGTTGAGGACTACTTTAACAAATTAAAAGTTGTGATGGAGAGCAATGATTTTTTTAGCAAGCCACGCTGCATATACAACATGGACGAGAAAGGTTGTAGATTAGCTCCACATAATCAACAGCCTGTACTTGCTCAAAGAGGAGCTAAACAAGTTATTTAGTTGCACCCGAACATGCACAAAATGTGGCAGTAGTAGCATGTGGAAATGCAGCTGGAGCTGCAATTCCATCAATGATCATTTACAAAGGGAAAATATGCAAACCTGAATATGCTGATAACCTGCCACCAGACACGCTTGTGCAGATGTCTGAAAAAGGCAGCATGACAATGGAGTTATTTATTGAATGGCTTGACCATTTTTCAAAATTCAAGACAGCTGGAACAGTTCTACTTATATTTGATGGAGCAACAAGTCACATTAGTCCTAGGATAGTGGATGTTGCAAGCAGCAATGATATTATTTTGTTTTGCCTTCCAAGTAATACCACACACGAACTGCAGCCCATGGACAAATGTGTCTTTCGGTCTTTTGAACATTTTTGGGACCAGAAAATACTGGCGTACTCACCCAGACCGGGTAATTACCAAATCAAGGTTTGGTCATTTATGCACACCAGCTTACAACCAAGCACTAACTATTAGCAACATAACAAGTGGATTTTGCACCACTGGAATCTATCCATTCAACCCTGCAGCAATTGCAGAAGCTGCATTTGCTCCTAGTTTAGTTACTGAGGAAAAACCATAAACTTCCATTCTTGCTGTTGAATCTGCAAATGAAGATTTTTTTTACCAGTGCAGCTGATGTGGCATCAGCTGATTCAAAAAGTGTTGATGATTCTGATGCTGTCATGGTAGCTGGTACCAGTAACCTGGAATACACATCAAATTCAAGAAGGGTTGATATTTCTGATGCTGTCATGGTAGCTGGTGTCAGTAACCCAGCAACTGCTCAAGATGTAGTTGATATGTTAAGCATTGATCTTGGTGTAGAAGAATCTCCCCTTAATGACAACCAGCAGCCTTTGTCCGACAATTCAGTGATTGTTTCTCCCAAAGTTAGTTTTTCAGAGCTAATGGTAACACCCAAGGTCACGAAAAAGAAGATCATCCGTAAAAAGAGCCTTACGTATAAGGCTCAAGTTCTATCCAAAGAACTTTTTTCTGACAAAGGATCAACTACAAGTTCAGCCACTAGTTCTGACAAAAAGGCAAAGAAACGCAAGAAGTCTGCAGCAAACAAAAACAAAGCGACGTCCGATGTGTCCTGGTACTGCCCTGCTTGCGAAAAAGATACCGCCTTAAGTATGAGGATGTGCAAGAAATGCAATGAGTGGTATCATGAGGAATGTGTGGGGCTAGATTCCGATGACAATGAAGACTTTTTTTGTGTGGATTGTGAATAAGTTACGATATAACCTAGATAACATTTTAGCGTGCATTGATGTTTCGTTTTGCAGCTTTTACTCTGCCATTTGATTGATTGTGCACCTGTGATTGTGTAAGTGTGGATACAATACTGTAAGTGTGAACACACCTGTCTTTGCATGTACGCTGTAGTGATTTTGAGTAAACCATTTGATTGTGAGAATTTAGGGAGTACACCTTTCTTTTAACGAAAATGTGATTGCTTAATTTTAAATTTAGTTGCATACAGCATAGTAATGAGCTAAATTTAGGGTACGTTTGCCCGCATGTTTTTCGATCCCTAAGATTTAACTGGTAGCTACAAAGAATATTCAGGACCTCTTGTTAATGTTCCTGAGCATCTTCATGCTTCATTTAATTCAAAAACATCACAAAATATGCATTAGTTTGTCAACAAAATCTCTTAAATAGCTTGACAATCTTGGGCCTTATTACCTGCATATGCATCTAATATGGCCCAAAAAGAACCTTTTTTAAAAATAACCTCATGGAAACCCTAAACTTCATCCGACCTTCAACGTTTGATATATGATGTGTAACAACTTACTCTACTACCATGCACAGTTTGACCTGAAACTTTCAAGTAGTTTTTAAGAAATTTGAGAAAGTTTCTTAGGGTGGCCATATTACCTGCGGGTACCTTAATTAAATATAATTGCGCACCAAACGAAAATAGCCAATGTTTATGCGCTAAGTATTGCGCAACGTTGAAGAAAGAGATTCAACATCACGTGAAGATGGCGATTTGTTTCTTTTTTCATTTCGATTTTTGAAAAAACTGAAAATATTTATTTAATGAAGTAAGTATAGCAGAGGAAAAGAACAAACGAACTCAAATACCTTTTTGCAAAATCGTACGAACCAATCATCATCGCGCAAGCTGGTGCGATTTTTGCACATCTCGGAATAAAACCTATAACAATACTAACTAAATCAAACCGCACAAAATATGGAAGGCAAAGCTACACTCACCAACGAAAAGACCACGGAATCCATTTTCTCGAACTATTTGCTTCATCACTGCATACGTGTTGGTGCTGTCTTTATACTTTACTGTTGACAAAATTAAATAGTATAATTTATTATTCGCGAAAGTTTATACTATCTCAAATCGCAAAAAATTCTTACTTTCCACGTTTGAATTCGTATAGCAGCTGCATCTCAAGTTTTGTTGGTCAATTAAATTTACATCAAGTCAAACACGCAACATCACACTCACAAAAACCAAAACAATATTGATTTAATAAAAATAGTTTCTTTCAAACCCAGATCACCAAACATATACGTAAAAACCTCGACAACTTGACCACCAAGAAGACTGTAACCTAACGGGTGTGCTTTGTTTGTTCAATTACCACTATCAGTTGTTCAATCAAAGGCACTGAAATGCTAACCAGAGCTTGGTACCAAATTTTTTGAGGAGACAAAATCTTTTTTTTGAAGACATCCAGATACTTTGACACGACACTTTCAAAAAATCCATGCCCTAATAGGATTAAGAGCCCATAGGTATGTTACCACTGCTATGTTCTATAAGAGATATCTCCATGCGCCATCTTAAACGTGACCATGACTATTTTATTTATTACGCTTAAGCGTTTATAGGAGACAAAAACTCTCTTAACAAAATTTCTTTTCAACTTCGCACGTTAAAAGTGGCTGAAACGAAGACCCATTATCAGCTAAATCGAAGACCACCTAACCATGAGATTGTACGGGGCTGGTTCAACGGGATCAATAAAGCTGTCAATTGATATAGAACACATTATCCTTAAAGACTGTATCACAAGATAACGATTTCTGAAATCGAAATTTACTAATTGAACCCAAAGCTATCAATCCTCTCGATTTATCCTGGAAGTACAGCAAGCGATGCCAGTGTCCGAACTAGGTTGTACAGCTAAGCACGATTCTAACTGTCGACCTATTCCAAAAAAACTACGAGGTATAAGAATATGAAATAATTGGACATTACTCCAGAGGTGTATTAAGAGGAGAGTAACATCGCTGACATCTTCACTGAAGCTAAACATGCAGAAGATGCAAGTAAAGCTAATAAGCGACTCGGCATATTTCAAAAAATTGGATTGCTTTTGTGTTAAATGATGTCATTAATGATCATTTGTTGAAAATCGTTTTCTTTGGAGTATTGGGCATGGAGACACGGTTTAATCATAAAAAGGAGATAATTCAAACTTTTTCAGCAACAACAAATGCATTGTTTATCAACTGTAGTAGATTTGTAAAATAAACAACTGATTAGTAAAACGCTAATTTTTTCTGATTTTTTCTTGTAAAAAGCTTTAACATGAAGTCTTTTACAACCTAAGTTATCATGTCATCATTACAAGAAGCTTGTCAGGTATGACTTCACCTAAATAAACTTATTTATCTTTCTGATAAGAAGTATCTTCTGTGCATTACTCCTGCAATAAATTGCAACACTTGAACTTTTTAAGTAGATTTTGATAGCAAAAAAATTTTTGAATTGAAACACCATCGGCTAAAAGTAACTCATATAGCTAAATCAGGAGAGATAATGTTTACAGGAGAAAAGGCCCACTAATACTTTTAAGGCATAAATCCCCAAATGGGGCGTGGTGACGACCCAGAGCATTGCTTCGAGATTACAAGCTTGTTGATTTCCATAACAAGTGATCACCTAACATCGGCAAAATATCTCAATTTGTTATGCATTTATATAGAGTGCGTACGTTCAGGGTGTGGGAGTTCATATAAGTTGGGAACCACTGCTCTAGGACTTGGTTAGAAATACCCATTACACATAAAAAATTGACAAATTCTTTGATTGAATCTTAGTTTTGTTCACAAACGTAAAGGATGTTTGCTATAATTGAGCAGATTTGCTTTTTTTGGCGATGTTCTCATGGTAGTAGGCGTCACGAATAAGTAAATTTGCGTTAAAGAATAGTTTTATATATGTATAGTTGTAATTTGTTTGTAGCCCTACCTTGCTAAACTGTTTTCGAAAAAAAGACTTTTTTACTTTCGGATTTATAAATAGATTTGTAACTCACACGCCTATTCTGATGTCACAATGGTTGGCTACATGACTTTCCAGTGTATTCTAGTGATTCTTGTTTCTTCTTGAAGATTTTTCTTTTATTTTATTTGCCATATTTATCCTCCATTCACCAGAAAGCGAATTGTATCGCTATACTTTGGACGGGAAGTCCGCACTCGCTTGGGAGTTGCCTTTTTGAAAATTTATGGGCAACCTGTCTTCCACATAAAGGTGGGGCATCCCGTCAAGTGCCTTGCCCAAGGACACAACAAGCGAACTTGCCCGCTTGTTCTCCACAACCTCCCCTAAATGCCAAGCGCCAAGCAGGGAACTGTGGATGCCATTTTTTAAAGTTTTTTGATATGACTCGACAAGGGGAATGAACCCCAGGTTTACCAACTGCAAAGCGGACGCTCTAACCACTACGCCATCGCGCCGGTTTACGTAATTTATTAAAGGTGTGTTTTCCTATGTTATGTGATGTTCTAGCGATTTCTAGATTATTTTCCAGTCGTATATATAAGGCGGCGAGATTTTTTTTATTCATTCAGAGTAGAGTAGAGATTAGAGTGTTGTAAAAGGCGTTGTTGTGTGGTGATTGTTGTGACAGGAATCAAGCGATTATTTTGGTGGTTTTAATTTTAGTTAGTTTCTAATATTTATTTATTGAAGTGCTTTAGTTCTGTGTTTTGACAAGCAAAGGAATTCGAAGTTATAAAGTGATTTGTGAATATATTTGTTCTGTTTTTGATCGAGAGGAGCGCGGGTTAAGGTATCTTTGCGGAAGCCAATCTTTTCCTAGCTATTAAGTTGCAACCAAACTTAGTTATTCGATCGATACTGCAAGTCGCTTCAATTTACAAAAGTTAATTAAAGTAGAAACAGAATCAAAACTCTATTAAACGCGACAGTAGGTAAATCCTATTGTACTGGGATCACTTAATTTTTTTTCAATGGAGACAATTTTGGTAAAACGATACTACATAGCAGCACTAAACCACTTATTTTTTATAATTTATTTACATATTTACACACACGATAAGCCGAACGTTTTTGGCGTACATCAAGCCCTTGCCAAAGCATCTGTAATGTCTAGTAAAGAATCTAATTATAATACGGAACTAAAACTTCAAAACATTAACATAAACCTGACACCACCTCAGCAAGTCAGATTATAAATAGAAACTTGAGGTCACAGCAACATATACCGGTAACCAAATGCTATAGATTGTGACGAATAACACAAATTGATGGATTGTGATACTTTTAGCCAAGGAACATCCACTCGCAAATAGCTGTATGTTAAAGAGTAGCTTGTTTTGTTTAACAAACAGAGCTTCATGAATTTAATTAACAGAGCAGAGCTTTTGTTTAACTAACTTTGGTAAAGCCGTAGTGGATTTTTTGCAACACCAGTACCTACTTCTAATTGGGGGTGAACTCAATCTCAAACAAAAGCAGCCAGCGACAAATACTTTGGTAAAACTGCACTTCTAAAGAGTCAAAACAACCCCATAATTTTTGTTATATCATAACAAGGGACTATGAGTGTGTTGAAATCATACAAGAAGCATGCGAAGCACTTTGAGTAGACAGCAGACGGAGACGTTGGTCTCAATTTATCAGGTCTCATCCGAACACTTGGTGACCAACAAGTGGCTAGAGGCTGTAACTAAAGCATATCCTGAAATTTCGCACTTGTAAGACCTAAACGAGCTTCAGAATAGTGGACATTTGGTTTTATTTCCTCCTCTGCATATGACGTTATGCTTTGTTTCAAAGTCTTTTTGCCACTCTGTACAACCACGATGGGTAGACTGTTTGACTATACCATTTACCTGCCAAACAAAGACAAAGGTATTTTATAAAGACTTTTACCCTAAGGCACAAGCCAACTTGCCAGCTTTTACTCCACACTATTCCTTTCATGCTCAGTTTTTGTCACTACACGGAAGTTTTGACTACCGTTTTTAGAGTCTTTGAAATGACCAGATATAGAAATTAAGGAGAATGAAAAACAAATTTTGACTTAAATTACTTAGACTGGGGGCAGAAATCTTGCAGTGGGTGTAAAAACATGCTTAAAAGTGGTTTTATGTGGTTGCATGCTACTTCCCTCTTGTAATCGGTCAACATCTAATTTAAAAAATACCATAATTTTTGAAAAATAACGACGTAAAAAGATGAAACGTACATCAAAAGTTGCAGAATAACCAAGTTCAGAACATTTTTTTACACATTTCCACCCCAAAATAGCAAAAAACAAGAATCAAATGTAAAGTTTTAATTGGGTCAAGTAAAAAACTTATCCATAGAAGTCATTCCAAAAAATAATAATTTGCAGAGGTTTTTCAGACCAACTTTTTTAATAAACCAAACAAATAGAACTACAGAATTTAGGCACCAGCGAATTCAGCTACATGGTCAGAATTTATCCTTGGGCTACTTGACTGCAAAAAACAATTAGGTTTTGTACACACTTAAACAAAACAATTTGGCAAAGGCAGTTAAGAACAATATGTATTAGAAGCTGAACATGATCAAACAAGTAGTAGTAGTTGCAAGGTTTTGAGTTTTATACCCAGAGTGGGTGTTGCGTTATTATGCGCTTCCAAAATTGCCTCAATTAGTTGAGTTTTAATGAGTAGGCTACCTCTACAATATGACGGTAATAGCGCCCACAAATCAACACGACAAGAATACTGTAAAGTATATTCAAAAATGGGTTAGAGCAATTCAAAAGCAACTCTTTGTTTTTTGTGTCAAAATATTTTATTAGATGTATTGATTTTATGGTGTTTGATAACACAATCATGATTTTCAAATCATGCAACTGCTGCCTAAGCATCCGATACAAGTTAGAAGTGTCGTTCTACGACCTGATTGTAACATGGGGTGCAATACTTTCCAACACCAAAATCCTTTACGCTTTCAATTTAGTTGTACAATAATGCCAAATCAGTGGTGGTGGTTCTCCATCATTACCATCAAGGTTTGCCATTTCATAAAAAGATTTGGCGCTGGGGTTAGTTTTTGGCTCTACAAAATGATGAATTTTAACATTTGGGCAAGCTTGATTAACATCAGTCGTTTTGAAAGAAACAATTTTCCTACAATATGTTTTTGGACTGTGCCATCTTCATCAGGTAACACTACTTGCAAAATATTTTGTGGGTGAACAAAGTAAGCATTTTTCTCAACAACTTTACTGACAATATCATAAATTTGAAAATCAGAAAACGTCTGCATTCTATGGTACAACTGGTATAACTTTTTTGGTCCATTAGTTACCTTATTTTTGACGTGATTTGAAATCACAATAGAAAATACACTTGCACGTAGAATTTTACAAGAGTTGCGAGTGTACTTTAAAGATGATCAGTGGACACATAAAGTCATAGTATTCTACAAGAGTCAACCATCCTTCTACCTCAAGATTTTTCTCTGGAAGAATCTGCCAGTGCCCTCCAGCTGCTAAAGTCCAGAAATGCTCTGGGCTTTGGTTCTATTAATACAGGGTGTCCATAAAGTCCGTGTGCACTTTAAAAGATTTATAACTTTATTTGCATTTGCGATAGAAATAATCTGTAAAAAGTGCTATAAAGTTTCGTCTACCTAGTTTCAAGTGCAGTTATTGAATGATTCTTTACCACAAAATTAGAAACAGTGTTTCAACAAAATGGAGCTCCTTGCCACTTTGCTCTGCATATTAGAGTTTCTAAATCTAGAATTTCTTAAATGATGGATCGAAAGGGGCAGACCATTTTCTTGGCCTCTGTATTTGCCAGATTTCACTTCATTAGATTTTTTTATGGAGATATGTTAAAACAATTGTGTGCGCAACCAAACCTAGTTCACTACAGGATTTGAAAGTTAAAATAATTAATGTGATTTTGGGTATTACTGTAAATCAGTTGGCAAATGTTTTCTGTGAACTGCGAAATTGTATTACCCTTTGCATTGCTAATGATGCAGGAAACGTGGAAACTTAAATAAAATTTTATTAAGACCTTAAAAAATCTAGATTTTCTTCTTTTTACAGATTGTTTTTATCCCAGATACCAATAAAGTTATAAATCTTTTAAAGTGCACACGAACTTTATGGACACCCTGTATATGCCCAGAGCTGATACTCCATGCCGGTGCAACCCTGAAGTCTTGGTTCAACAAGTTCCTGTCTATCTGCATGCACCAACTCAAGCTTCTTAAAATTTGGAGAAGAGCATTAGAGGTTGCTATCATAAAGCCGAATAAGTTGACATTGTACCCAAAGAATGATAGACCAATCTATACCCAAGTAAAACCAACTATAGGCATGTTGCTACCTCAAGAGCAAGCTAGGTTATAATGTGTAAAGTCGACTGCAAATCAAGTCACCTTCTTAACTCAACAAATAGAGGATAGCCTGTTGGCTAAAAAAAGGCTGGTGCTTGGTTTGTCAATCACACAGCAGCCTGTATGGCATCATGGCCTTACCTGCAAGCTTCTACACGTATTGCTGGACAGCCACATACATAATCTAAATAATTATGGAACTTGCCTGCAACCCCAGTTTCACCCTCACCACCACTCCTGAAAAGCAAAGCAGGTTGTGACACCTTAAAAACGGCATTCCCCAGGGATCAGTCATTGCTCTCTTCTTATCTACTACCTACATACACAACCTGCCAACAACAACCTCCAAAACGTTTGCATATGCTGACGACCTAACAACCTTGCCCTGCTAACAATTGGCAGGCGTTATAGGGGACTTTTACTCAGGACATGACAACCCTATCTTATCTCCAAAAATGAAAGTTCAAGCTCAGTACAACCAAAACAATGTTGACAGCCTTCCACTTTTACAGCAAAGAGGCATGGTGTAAGCTTAGCATATCTATCGAAAGGCAGACCCTACCTTTCTGCGCTAAATCAACTTATCTCGGCATAAAGCTGGATAGGGCACTCACATTTTGTCATAGCCATTCTTCCACTCTACTGATGAGTACTGAGTACCTGTTTGGTGTAGCAGGCCTCATACTTGCCTCATTGACAAGCTGATTCAAGATGCCTGTGCAGAGTGATCGGACACCTGCATCGCACTCCAACAGCTTCTTTGTTTTAGAGGGGATCCAACCAACTGAGCCTAGCTGCCAAAAAGCCATACTGTCTCCAGCTTGCTGCATCCAGAAGCCAGAACATCTGCTCCACAAAAGGCGTGCGTCCTCTATCCTGTAAACATCTGCAGCAACTTAAACCAAGACACCCATTTGTGCATGCAGCATTGGAACTGATCTCGCTCAGTCAGGTAACAGCGAAGTACAAAGGGTGGATTACTTGCATGTGAAACAGTAACACTCCCCCACTACATGGATTCATTCGCAGATGCAAGTTCACTATCATCAGAAATTTCCCTTTCCAGACCTGCATGGGTCAAGCTTAATCACCTTCAAACTGGCACTAAGTCATTCCACTCAACAAAGCACAAATGGGGTATGGCTCCTACTGCGATACGTGAGTGTCGCATAAAGGAGCAAACAGCTGAGCACATTACAACATCCTGCCCATTTACCACAATCCAAATGGACCTGGTGTTCTCCCTGCTGTTTACAAGAGCTAGGTGCCCTGGCTGACAGACACATATCCGACCATCTAGTGGACTGCCTTCTGAAATGAAAAATCGTCCCCAGACACAGAAGAAGAATTTAACTCACAAATAAACGATTGGCCCAATTTCTAGTAGTGCTAAATCCACATCCATGTGTCCATTGATGTACCAAACAATTTGTGTCCATGTACCAAACAAATTTCATAGCCGTCGTATTGATCTGAGCGTAATGATTTGGAATCGTTTTTGATGCTGCTGATTCAAAATAAAAAGTATTGCCAATAGATTTGGGTAGCTGAGCTTTTACAATCATTGTATCAATCACACAACATCAGTGTGTGTGCTGAAACAGCAAAGGACGCACACATGTGTTTAAGCTGCATGCATGCATGCACACTCATGACATGAGTTTACAGACACAGCATTAAATGCTATGAATTTTGAAAGAAACTTTGAGTCAATTATTGCAGCAAAAATTAACCCATCACTTCCTAGTCATCAATTTAATGAAAATATTTTGAAGAAAATCCACATGAAAAGTTTTTATGAGTTGAGTATCAGCATTCAAAAAGAATTCTTTTAATATTCGTCCTAGAAAGGCAGAAAATGGAAGTCCCTGAAGGGATGCTTGAGCATTCACATGACATTTGCTGTAATTTAAAAATATCATCTCAATGAAATTTTAATAAAAATATTAAATGGCTTCTAAAATACAAAATAAGGACCATACAATTACTGTGTAATGTAATACATTTCTTATTTTTTTATTAAAATCTTCAATACCCTCTAAATCTGATCTTAATACCTCCAGGAGGCATTGAGGCAACTGTAAGAGCCCTTGCTCCAAGCAATTGGTTTGTTTAGGATGACCCTGACTTCCACGGCCTTGCATAGTTATTATCAACCTTAAATTTCTGTTGACCTTCCACAGCATTTTCACTAGGACAGTTTTCACTGTGGTACATCACCAATTGGCCCTTGAGATTTAGAATATCTTTTGTGATATTGTTGATGTTTCTGAAACTGTGATCTTTGTTTGCATGACCCTCATCATTCAGGTTGCCAGACTCATCCAAAGAAATATCTACAGTCTCTATTGGCTATACGGTTACACACATTTCAAGCTTGCAAAATTTTGTGTACAGCCAAGTTTAGTTTTCTAAAAAAAGGGAAAAGAAAGTCAGCAAAAGGCTATAATCATTTATTTTTTAAAAAGATTTTTTGTTTTTCCAAAAATATAAAAATATTTTCCAAAAACATGACAAATACAGAAATTTCTATATTTTGCTTTTGCTTCAAAATTTTGAAATTTCTATTTTTATGTAAATTTACTCAGTTACAACAATGGCAATGATTATTTGCCAAAAAAAATACACCAGATGTTCAAACAAGTGCCCAAGCATTCCTATAGGGACTGTAACTTCTAACATATATACTGCACAATCAATAAAACAACTGAAAAGTGTATTTTATTTTTGGCACTTAGCTGTAGTTGTCATTAAATTTTTTAAAACAATGTTACACTGATAGATCTACAAGACACAGATCGCATACGATGGACAGGTTACAAAGCTTAGGGATCTCCTTAAATAATGCAACAAAACAAAAATATTTTTCTAAAACTCACTAGTGGGTAATTTATATAGCATTAGTGTTCCTAAAGCCCTAGAAAAAGCAATAACTAATTGGCAGCAATCTGGAGCAAGAAATAGAAAACTTAAAAATACCCATTTTTTGTATCCCTCTAGGGAATCTTGAGCACTAATGCATTACCAGTGGTTAATCAAGAGTTTTCATCTAGGTATTAAAATATAATATATGAATTATTAATAAGATTATTTTTAAAACTTGACGTTAATAATGGACCAAGCTTGAGTATACATTTAAGTAATTTTTAAACCAATTTAACAGTTATAATCATTTTAACCAAAAACCTGCAATAACTCTTTGTCTTCAGGCTCTGGATCTTTCAAGTTTCGAGCATACAGTAAAGTAAACCTTTGTATTTGTTTATACGTAAGGAGTGATGTAGAATTGGAATTGGCTAGTGTGTTGATGGGAGTGGAAAGCGATGGCAATCAGCAACTTAATAAAGATGCACAAGCATGTGAAAATGCGAGCTTGTCTCCACTAGGTCATATTTTGCAGCAGTGAGAGGCAGAACCATACAGCAGTTGTAATGAAGCAATTAAGCATGAACCACAGATGGATATTGATCAAGAACACAAGACCTGATTGAAACAGGAAAAACCTTCTGGTGATGCAATCACGTGGTGGATCAGTAATAAATTGCAGAACCTTGAACTTTTCCAGCCTGTACAAAATTTGCTGTGTGCTCCTGCTTCATCAACTCCCTCAGAACGGCCATTTTCAAGTGTTGACCACACTGTAACCAAAGCAAAAAATAGACTAACAAGAGAGCATGTGAAGGTTATACATTTTCTTCATAAAAATGATGATGTATAAATAACTTGCCATTGCTATTTCTGTCGTGTGTGTTCTTGAGCATTTTTTAAATATAAATACACTTTGGTCTTGATTTAGCAGCATCGTGCTCAATTCTATTGATATATTACAATAAAATTTGAAATTTGTGATTTGAATCGGATTCGGAATCACTTGAAATTTAGTTGTGGCCATCCCTAGTGATCACTAATTATTATCCACTCACTAGTGTCCCCAATTACAATTACCAATTTCTTCTTTTAGCCAATTATTTCACTCTATTTGTAATTTCTGTATTTGCCAATCAAGGGCATATGGTGTTTTTCAAGTTCCTTGATAATATTAGCAGCAAGTAATTTTCTTGTACAATAATTTATTTTGAGTCTTCAATTACTCCTAAATTTTTTCCAGCAAGCCACAATTAGTAAGTTTCTGGATAAAATGATTGTTCTTTCTCAGCAATGGTCTCGTTTGCCCACTATACTCAACAGAACTCAAAAATCTATTTCATCATTGATCAAGGTCAATAATGCCACTGCATTGTTGACCCATTGTCAACATGTTTTGTTCTGATCTTTATCTTCTAATTTTTTTCAAAAAAATTCTTAACTATCTTCTCTTTTTTGTACAGTATATTTCTATGCATGTTGGTGAGATACTGCACTCATTATTTCATCAATATATCATATCACTCCATACTGGTAAATAAAATGTTTCATTTTTGTATTTTTTTTTTTATAGGCCCAAAGCAAATTTATTCACAGGTCAACCACGCATATTAAGAATTCAAAATTGCATTTTAACTGTGGTTTGATACTGGCATATAAAATCCACTTGTGACGTTGTTAAATTGTAACGCAAGAATGAGTTTCACATAGCACTTAACTTTTCTTCTCAGCAATATCAACTAACATTTGACCAGTGAAAAAAAAGTTGATCCCTCTAACCTAAGTTTTAATGGATAGTAGCATTTTTTTTGAATGAGGAAGTACTACTTATGAAGTTTATCTGTGCTAACTCTTAGGTGTGCTAAATTTAAACTCACTTTTACTGAGTATATGAACATAGTAAAGAACAGCATAGTTAAAACCAGGGATGGGCATTTCAGAATAGTTGACTATTCTGGAGTCATTCCACAGAGAATCCAGAATGCCGAATCCTATGCTAATTTTAAGCAACCCACTGTATTTGCTGAATAACCACTAAAATATAAAAAAACTTGCATACAGTAACTTTTTACCACAATGCAAAATGTTGAGTGCTTCTAAATGTTTGCCACTTAATTGCGTTCCCAATTCACTCACAGTCAACCAGCACTAGGAAAGGACCTTTCCAAAGAAGCTTCTTTTTCTTCTTTGTTTGGGGAAGATGGTCAGAGGGCAGTCCACTAGATGGCTGAACGTGCATCTGTCAGCCAAAGCATCAAGCTTTTGTCAACAGCTGAAAGAGCACGAGCTCCACTTGGATGGTGATAGATGGGGCAGGATGTGATCACGTGCTCAGCTGTTTGCTCCTTTGCACCCCTTCACAAGCTGCAGTAGGAGCCATATTTCATTTGTGCATTGTTAAAGAAGATGACTGAAAAAGCAGATGTGGCTTGACTACAAAAATATTTTGAAACCAGCTGTTTGATAAGGGGAAACTACAATTTGGTGAACCATCATTCCAGAGTGTCAACATTCTTTGGTTTAGTCTTCAATTGCATGTAACTTCCTATTTTAGCACTGGACTAGCAGACCACATGTATTCATGTGTGCAAGCAGCATACTTGACTGTGATCACTGCGCTGCACCTATGGTTGGAGAAAAAGCTGACTGCCAGGCAGCAAGCACCTAATCTATGAGTCAGAATGTAGTTCATTAAACTATGGTTTGCAAGTCAAATAATGTTGATTGACTTACATGTGACAATTAAAAATATAGTTTTATTCAACGCCGTTATTTTGTCAACATATAATCAAATCCAATTACCTGGTTTACATTTCAGTTTGGATTCCAGATGGTTTAAGATTTGGATCCTTCTAAATTCACTAATCTGAAATGTCCATCCTTAGTTCAAGCTTATACTTACATCAGAAGCTGCCTAATTACTCATATTCTTGTTTGCAAACGATGTTACTACTAGCACCATTAAATACCGGCTTTAAATAACATACAATTGTTTTTGTACTAGTTGTAAAGGTACAGTAGGTTAGCACTGAACATATCAAGTGATTCAAAGCTACTTGTCAAATCTGGATCATGCCAAGCCCATTGTTAGGCTAGTGATCTGTAAGCAACAAAAACAAAATACACAACAGGCTTACCAACAAAATGACCTAAAAACAGAACCGATAAATCATTGAATACAATTGCAACCTACTTATAATTTTTGCTTTTCTCTATAAAATTATACAACTTGACTTGGTTTATTGCAGGTTGAAGCAATAATCGCTACCAAACTGGTTAACTAAATGACTGACTTATAATAAAATGCTTCTGCCACTTCAACTCAACTACTTTACAATGAATAGTTTAAATTACACCACATAAAAGCACGTAAGGGTTCCCACACAATTTTCAAAACTAAATTCCATGACATTTTTTACAACTTTTTCATGACTATTATTAAAGCATTTTTACACATTTTAAATATATCTATCAGTTCACATTGAAATAGCTCTTTCGATAATGAGATAAAATTCTTGTAAATTGCTCCTTGTGCCAATGTTTTCATTGCCAATACTATTTAACTCGCATTGCTTTATCATTCAATTTTAACATCTAGAAATTTAATATCTGATTAAACACACCTTACTACCACAATGGTACTCTCAGAAGCCATTGAAAAAACATAATACTTGATAAAAAAAACGTAATACTTGATAAGAAGATATTCCATTAAATTTCTCATTTTTGGCATATTTAACTCAAGCTATCTTAACTAAATTGAAAAATTAAACTAAATGAATTTGAATCTTTTAATGTTTTGGCTAACTTTTTGACTCTTCTTAAATTATGCTTATGCTACTATTTGTTATAAAATGCAAACTAGCACATGCAACAACCCTCGACATTGCAATTAAATTCACAAACAACTACGGTGAGGCTATAAAAACAATACGACAATAATTATTTCTTCTAGCCAGAAAAAAGTTCTACTTTGTGGTCTTTAACCTTGCAATTTTTGAGCTGAGCATTTTACTTTAAATAGCTTTGTTTCCAAGCTGGAATATTATTGTTTTAGAATAATACCAAACCAACAATGATATGAAAGAGTAGATTACAAAAAGTCTCTTTACAATTCTCATTTCATTGGATCAAGAAACAGTGAGCACTTTTGATGTTAACTATGACTTTATGCAATCTAGGTACAACAAGAATGAACAAGTTAGTTATAACAAGATGAAATGCCACATTAAAAATTAACAAGAAACATGTACACAAAAAATTTTAGGGCTCAAGAAAATGATTTCACAATTGAACTGCAAAACATCTCCTACTACATCTGGTATAAAAAGTTCACATAACTTCTTTTTTCCTAGACATGAAATTACGTGGTGCTGTAGTTGCATTGGGCTGAAAGAATAATGACAAATATAGTTTATCAACAACTCTCCTAGGAACAAAACCACATCAACCATTAAAGTTTAACAAAAAGTCATGATAAAGCATAGGTAATTTAAATACTGAACCAATGTGATACTTCTTAAGCATACAAAGATAAATGTTATTCAGTAAATTTTAACTTTTTTTCAAAACACATACTTGGTCACAAAACCTTTTCTCATTTTCTTCACTTTCACAAATCTTCAATCGGAAAGTATTTGACTTTGCAAGCAAAGTAAAAGTGTGCTTCAATTCTGCCTCAGTAGCTAATTTGTCTGCTTCTAGGCTCATAGCTTGGAAGCTTTTATTTAATAACTTTCTTTTACATTTAACTTCACAAATTTCATTTTCTACAGCTTTCCTCTTTATAACTTTATCACTTTTAGCATGAAGTTTCTTTTGCTCTTCTAAATACAACTGATATCGCATTCGTACTGCCCGAACATTTCCTGTCCATCTGGGGGTAAAAGAAAGCTCACTGAAATGATTAACATCACTCTTGACACTACTGTACAGAAAGCAACTCGCAACTAAGGTTTTCTCTTGCAAGTTTTCATACAAAAGTTTGCTGTTGACTGAAAACCCTTTCTCGACTGCAGCTCAACCATGCAAAAGCATAAAGACTATTGTAAAAACTTCCCACATCTTTGCGTGCTTTGCATCTTTTATGTAATTCCAATAGAATTCATCCAATCTGTCTGTATTCATGATGAAACTAAGAAACTCAGCAAGATGGTTTTGTTTCATTTCCAATACAAAGCCTTTGCAGTGAGTAAGAATTTCATCGCAAGCTCCGGTCGAATACCACTTTCCGTTGAGCAAAATCTGCAGAAGTCGCTCAAACTTAACCTGTGGTTCTGCAGAAGCAGATACCAACTTCTGTGGTACTACAATCACCAAACTCTGAACCAAAGAATACTTTAAAGGAGAATAGTGTGTTTTGGCATTTATCTTTTATATTTCTTTAAAGGGGAAGACTTTAAAGAAATAAAAAAGTTTGATTACAATAGCAGACAAAAACATAATGCAATCATTTTTGAAAGATAAAATACATAGTTCACCTGCAGCTTTTTTTCTGTTTCTTTCTTTAAAGTACCTCGAGCAGCAAAGCCAATGTCGAGCTGGTTTCGGTTTTTTGTCTTTTTTGTCATCAGGGTCAATAGTAGATAGCTTCTTGAACGTATCATTTTATTGCTTTTTTTAAAATGACCCATGATAGCCAACAACAAACCTTTCAAAGAAATGGCCAAGAAAGGAGTCATTGGGGCTTTGGTTCAAAACTTACACAAAAATTCTTGCAGTGGTTTTGCCACAGTAACAAAAAATTCTAGCTTAGTTACAATTAGGGTATCATTGCCTGCAGATGCGACAGAAACAAAAGAAGCAGAAGCTGGAGCTTTTTTTCACTCTTCACAGTTTTGACATAAGCCTATTGTTGACACGAGGCCAAATTTTCAAAGCTTGCTCAGCAACCTCGATATCTTCTACCCATCTATGCTGACAAAATCCAAAGGGAAACAAATCACTGCCTGTAAGTTGAATAAAATCTTCCCTTCTGGCTGGAATATCATGAAAAATTTGCCACAGAGAACACAGAGTACTGCCAAGATTCCATCCAGATTCTTTTATTCCCTTTTCAAATCTTCCATGGAAAACATGCATAACTACAACTTCAATATATATTGGAAGAACTGCTAAATATATTTAGCAAGTCTGGGAGTTCCTCACCTTTGCGTTCTTGAAAAAGATCGTGATAGAACTTCCAGTTTACATTGCAACCATCCATAGATATTTGTACCAAACTGCTGGAGTAAGTAAAGCCATTCCATGCTTAAAGTGAGTCAATATATCTGCTGCTGTAGCATGACCCATAGACTCTAAATTAAAGCATCTTTCTGTTACTTTATTTCTTTTGCTGTCCCAAATCTAACTATCATATCCATTTGCTTTTTCTGGTTGATTTGATTCAAGCTTTCATCAAACCATTAAGTATAGTACTTAAAAGCATGATTTTTTTCTATAAGCAGCTTATGAAAATAAAGATAAATGCCAAAACACACTAAATAAGCACACTTTGTAGCTCCACATGAAAATGACAGGGCAATCTGACTACCTGGAAACTTTTTAGAAAATAAACAGCTAATATTTTTGCAAGAACTAAATGAGCAGTGACTGGCTATTACTTCAATAACCCAAGGAACTTCTGCATGCAACACTTCCTCTGATAAGATGTGCTTGGTGATGATACCAGCACTATTAACACATCACTGGTTTGTTCAGGACTAACCAAAGGATGAAACTTGTTTACCAGATTTGTTGGTGTTTTGCCAAAGAAGTCAGTGATTGGTTGTGTGAAAGGACTTTGCTTGTGCTTCATAATCTGATTGTGTTGTTTGCTTTTCATGCGGCTGTTAACAGCACCGATCACCTTGTTTGATATATCAAACACTTTTCTGCACAACTTGCAGTACCCATTACTGTCATCTTTAGTCTGCTGCAGCCAAGCATCAAACTCTGGTTCTTGCAAGCAAATTTTACGAAAGTGACATTGCTTGGATGCCATACCAAACACTGATTACAATCAAACTAATTCTTACTACTTACTAGCACTTCTATTTTCTATAACTTGCCTGTAAAACAAAAGCTTTGATCCATCAAGTTGTTTTGCAGATTTTTGTATATAAGAGAAAAAGATTTGGCGATTGTCCTACTTGTACAGTTACAAAATTGCACACTCCTCAGAATCAAGATTGGTTTTGGTTTTAAGTTAAGGGTCATTTGTTAGCAATAAAGTTTGAGATTAGGCTTTGGTTAATTGTTATATTTTGAATTTTCAGCAAGTAAAAACGCAAAATTGCATCAACAACACAGAGCTGCTGCTGCGTGATATACTCTTAAATCATGAGATGAAGAAAAAATATTTTTTTTCCTACAGTAGTCACATTGTATCTGAAAAGCAAGATAAAGAGAAGCATGTCACAAAGATAATTACCTTTAATAGAATTATATAACATATGGCAGAATGCAAATATATTTGATTTTTAAAAGATAGGTAAGTGACAAATCTTGATACCGCAAAGTAGGTTTATAATTATAACTTTAAAAATATAAGTGTTGAATAGAGCATGACTCAGTGTACTGTACTTTTATAATCTTCCTACCTGACTTGGCGTATCACACTGCCACACCACTTCACTTGTCATACAAATAAATATCATAGATTATCGTACTAAATTTCAAAAAATCAATTAAGATATTAAAACCAATTGTATTTGCTAAGTCACTGCTACTGGTATTACTAATAACTTAAAAAAATTTTTCTTTCGGCTCTCAGCAAAATTTAATGACTTCCAATTTTTAACAAATTTTCCATGACTTCCAGGAAAGTTTTTTCCAGGTTTTTCCAAGACCGTGAAAACCCTGTTAATTGCACAAAACACCTGGTAGCAATACGTTTTATCTTGCAATTTATGCAAGTGAGTGGCACAAGTAAGATTATTCAATTGAGTTGGAGAAGTTTAGAGCTAAATTTTTAGATGTGTTAGGATATATATAAAACGGAAACTTAAAGCATATACATTGGCAAAGGAGATTATCAATATTCCACATTACAAGATATCATGCATTGTTTTGATAAGTACTTCAAGACAAAGAATATGAACTGTGGTGGTCAGGAAATGATGCAGGATTTGGAGGGGTTGGAATTTTGATGAAGAAACATCTGGAAATGTTGTGAAAGTTAGGAGAAAAAGCAACATAGTAATAACAATTGTGCTAACTTTAGGTAGAGAACTGATGCGAATAATATGTGCATATGGGTCACAAAGCGGAAAATCAGACACAGAAAAAATTGTGGTTATTACCTGACCCCTTCCAAGGAATGGAACATGGTGGAAGACCATGGAGCCCCAGAAGCCAGGCAACTCTTCAGGGTCTGGACCAGAGGTCAATGAGAAACTGAGAGTTGCCAAAGAGTAAGCGGCACAAAAAGTCTGTAGCTGGACAGTGCAGAATGAGATGAGAAGTGTCCTGAGACGAGTGTTCACATGCACTGCAGGAAGAATTCTCGATTCTGCCAATTCTAGAGGGACAAGAGCTTAACAGTAGGCTGTGTCGGTTGCAGCAAAGATGAGAGAGAACACAGCAAGTGTGATGAGGGAGCACAAGTTCAATGATGGAAATCAAGGGAAGTTGTGCGCTGAATAATTTAGATCAGACAGTACACCTCCAGTCCGAGAAAAGAGAAGAATGGATACAAGAGACAAAAGAAGAAAGACTACAAGGCATTGCAAAGGGCACAAGTAATGCTCCCCTTCTGGCCAGTTCATCAGCTCCATTGTTTCCCAGGAGAAACAAGTGTCTGCAGAACCACTGTAGTCTGATAGAACAGGAGGAGAGAGAAGACAGTTCCTGCCAGAGAAATTGAGGTAAAAAGAAAGATGGAGGAGAGGGCAGACTGGCGAAAATTTCGTTTTTATGATGAAATGACGATTGAGTGGGACTTGGAAAGTTCTAGTGAAATCATTGTTTCTTTGTGGCATTTCAATGGACATGTGGGGAAATGTGCAGAGGCTTTTGAAGGTGTACATGGAGGAATGGTTGTAGGAAAAGAATTGCAAAATGGTAGAAGATTGCTGGAGTTCTGTGATGAAAAAGAGCTGTGCGTGGCAAACACTTGGTTTTATAAGATAGACAAAAGAAAAATCATTAATAGTTCTGGTGGATGTGGAACAGAAATTGATTTGGTGCTTGTGGGAGGAAAAATACAGAAAGTATGTAAGGGATGTGAAAGTGATTGCATGGGAACTTTAGCACAAACTGGTGGTCGGAGATTTGGATGAAAAAGTTCTAAAAAATATTGTGAGAAAGCAATGGATCATAAGAAGAAAGATTTGCAAGTTAAATGAAAACTGAACAAGAGTAAGATTTGAAAAAAGAGTAAAAGAACTAGTAAGCACAGATGCTCCTGATTTGTGGAAAACTGTCAAGGATGGTGTTCTAAAGGCATGTGATGAAGTGTGGGGAAAGAAGAAGTATAGGAGAGATTGAGGAGACATGTGGTGGTTGTGGTGGTGTAATGAAGAGGTCAAGGATACCATAGCAAAAAAGAAGGCAGCATGTAAGGAGCCGTGGAGGTTTCCTTTAGAAAAAAAAAAAGATTTACTACAAACGTTTAAGAAATCAAGCAAGAAAAATTGTTGCTAGAGCTTTGATAATGGAAGCTAATCAGGAGCTGAACGATTTTTATCAGAATTCTAACAGTGTTTTCTACTTCCTTAGAAGAATGAAAAAGGAGGGAAGAATGTGGAAAGAGGAAAGTGCTTAAGAGGAAGAGATGGGTGATTAGGTTTTATTGAAGAAGATAGGGCAAAAATTTGGAAGGAACACATGGAAAATATCATGAATGACAAGAACAAATGGAACAACAAAGTGGAAACTGATGTAGTAGAAGGACCAGTGGAAAAAGTGCCTCGCAATGAAATTGTGGAGGCAATGCAAAAGATGAAATTAGGTAAAGCAACTGGACCATCTGAAGTAAGTGTGGAGACAATAGTTTCAAGCAACGAAATTGGGGTTAAAGTGATGATGGAACTGTGTCAGCATGTATTGGATGGTAGAGGAATGCCTGATGAGTGAAAAACTAGTGTGATTGTGCCTATCTTTAAAGAAAAGGGTGATGCGATCAGCTGTGGATCATACAGAGGAGTGAAACTGCTAGAACATGCCATGAAAATTATTAAAAGGGCATTAGTGAGGCAAATACAAACACTAGTCAATTTGAATAAAATGCAGTTTGAATTTATGCAAGGAAAAGCAACAGTGGATGCGATATTCCTTGTGAGGAGAATGCAGGGGTATTATCAAAAGAAGAACAACAAGTTGTATACGTGTTTTGTTGACATTGAAAAAGCTTTTGATAGAGTGCTAAGAAAAGTAATGAAATGGGTCATGAGAAAGAAAAGGTCTATCAGAGGTAATGGTTCAAGCAGCTATGAGCCTGTATGATGGTGCAAAGACAAGAGTGAGAGTGGGATCTGCATATTCAGAGCAATTCAAAGTAAAAGTTGGTGTACATCAAGGATCTGTGCTGTCACCACTATTGTTTGCAACAGTTGTGAATGTTACTACAGAAAATGCAAAAAGGGGTGTGGTTAATGAATTACTGTATGCAGATGACCTTGTTCTCATGAGTGAAACCATGGAAGACTTTAACGAAAGATTTTGAAATTGGAAGGATGCACAGGAAAGTAAAGGTTTAAAGGTCAACACCACAAAAACAAAAGTGATGGCAAGTGGATCAGAAGGAGAACTATTCAAAAGCAAGATAGATCCATGTGGAGTTAGTGGGAGACGAGTCATGGCCAATTTAGTGTTGTGCACAAAATGTGGAAACTGAGTTCATGGAAGATGTGCAAAAATAAAGAGAGTTACTGCTAGGTTGGCAATGCATTTTGTTTGTTTGAAATGTAAAGGAATAATGGAAGGAATGGTGGATGTGATAGAAAAATTGTGTGATGAAGTGGAGACAGTGAATGGGTTTTGTTATTTGGGAGAGGGACTAAATCGTAGTGGTGGTTGTGAAGCAACATTCACAGCAAGAGTAATATTCAGGAAAAATGGAGTGTTATTGCTTGGAAGTAGGATTTCTCTGAGGATGAAAGGTAAAGTTTATTGTTGTTGCAGAAGATCAGCAATACTGTATGGAAGCAAGTCATAATAATTAAAAAGAATAAAAAAGCAATTTTAAGAAGAATGAAGAGCTATGGTGAGAACCATAGGCAGTCAGAAAGTTGATGACAAACGACTGAAGAACAGATTGGCATGTTGGGGTTGAAGAAAGCTATAGACCAGTTAGCGACAGCAAATGGAGTTAGATGGTATGGACATGTGCTGAGGAGGGATGGTGATAGTGTTTTGAGGGTTGCTCTGGATCTTGAAGTGAGTGGCAAGAGAAAGCAATGACAACTGAAGAAGACCTGGAACAAGCAAGTGGAAGAGGGAGACAGAGAAGATTGGTTTGAAGGAGAATGCCCTGAATTGAACAAAGTGGAGAGATGGAGTGCAACCAATTGCAAAAGGAATGGGTTGAATCCGCCAATCTTTGCCAAGGGGACAACATCAAATAAAAACTGAATAACTATCAGTAGTGCATCAGTCTGTTAGGAATTTTTCACACTTGCTGGGAACATTTTGGCTTAGATTGAGGAAAATCAGGTTACACTTCATGGTCACACACTCGTTTACAGGAAAACACTGTACATTTTCACATGCAAGGAAATTAATACCGAAGCTTGAAGTCACTTCATCATCACTAATACTCGGGAGTTGGAAGGTGCTTTTCTTGATCACATTAAATATTATCCTCACAGTTGGCATCAGTTGATTGCTGATCTAATGGTTCATGCTGCAATGGTCCACCAGCTGGAGCTAATTGCAACGATATTCTTTCTTCAGTTTGGAATCTAATGGGAGCATATTGAGGGTTAGCTTCAATTAATTTGACTTCTTGAACTAACACATCATACTTGTTACTTCTTCCTGACGACAATTGTTTGCAGAGACTTCATAAAATTGACAATCTTTGCTTAGACGTTGTAATGCTTGGAAAAGTGGGTCGAGAGTTTCTCTGCTTTCAGGTGGAAAGCTTGAGATGTGCAAAGATTTCATTTATGTATCAACTTTGGTATTTTGATTGCAGCATCTTAAGTATCCACGTCACAGAAAAGTTCATATACTTCAGAAGAAACAAAGTTCATCAAGATGTTAAAATTGTTTAGATTTTTTTCGATCTATAAAGTATAGGAAGTTAATAAAGGACTTGTGCCAATGTTGTCGTTGTTTGGTAGACTTTTCTTGATTCAGTTCAATGTCAAAGTGATTAGGTCGCAAAACTTTGTTCATCTTTAATTTAGTTGTATGGATTGTAATGAAATTTATTAACAACATTACATGTGAGGCCTTTCTTTAAGTAAAACTCTAAACAACTAAAACAAGTAGAGTTAAGTAATTGAGTTGGAGCAGTTCTGGGTTCAATTCTTAGATGCGTTAGAAACATACATACATGTATCAACAGCAAATTTTCAGATAGTTTTGATGTTACATAGCTCCTAACAAAATGTAGAATATTTGACTGGAAATTAAGAAGTTCAAAGATTAAAGAACTGTGAAAAATCTAAAACTCTCCTGGACAGAAGATGAGGTATAAGAACAGAAAGAAACATGGATGTTGGATGAGACTCAGTGGGGTGAAGCCCAAAGAAATCAATTTGACAATGCGGCCACTAGTTAGAAACCTCTTGAAAATTTTTCAAACAAATTCTTTAACAACATTCAAATACAGAAAAAACTTACAACATCACACATTGAAAAATGTGTAAAAGATCTTATGTCACAATCAAATGCAATCCAGAATTCCTGGATCATTTTCATTTTCTGACAAAGTGCACTTTCTGCTGTTGGAACATGTCATCAATAAAAGTAATAATATAGAATAAGCTAAAGAGGCCACTACACTCAACAAAAAACACAGCATGGATGGCAGTTTCTAAAAATGACATCATCAATCCACATTGATTTGAAAACAAAATTCAAAGACCCTAATCAGTAAATATAGCGAACCATGTGGCAGTGCTGACACAGTTTTAGACATCATCACTGAGGAGATAGCTCACGATAAACAATGGTTGCAGCAAAATAAAGCTTTCCCCCAACACATCAAATGACTTTGTCTGGCTGAGAGAATGATTGTAGAGATACTCACCAACAAGCAGTATGAAATTAAGTGGGCACAACATTCATTAAACTTTAATCTTGAATGGTTTTATTTGTAGAGCATCTCAAAGATAATGCATACCAAAACAACTCTCACACAATTGATAAACTAAAAGTAACAATCAGAGTAAAAATCAAGGAAATCTCCTATGAGAAATGTGTAGAGTATTTGATAATTTTTCATGATGTGTGCAAGTTAGTCACAATACTGCACAGGCCATTTATATCACATTTTAAAAAGAACATGACTTTCATCTAAGCAACAAGAAAACTGTTACTTTAAGAAAATCTTCAGCCTTTATATTTAGCAAGCATATTTCGTGATTTTTAATCACAACCTCATTATTAGTTCTGTGAATAAACAAAAATAGGTCAGTGCTGCTTTCCTAAACTACACCTGTACTGCTCTGACCATTCAACGTCATATTATGTGAAGAGTTATAATACAGGGTGGGCCATAAGTTGCGCACCAAAGCATTTATAACAATTCTGATAATAATAAACGTTATTTTATTAAAACCAAGCTCAACTAATGAACTGAGAAACACATTGTACACGGTATTGCAATCACAAATGCTCAAAATGCTCACCATTTGCATTGATGCACAATTCAAATCAATGTTCAATATTTCCATAAACTTTATCAAGTAAGTTGCTGATACCATCTATGTGATTGCTCACACGAATTATATGCTGGAAAAGGTGGTCAACATCTGCAATTCTTGTAGAGTAGACTAATTGTTTGAGATGGCTACAAAAATAAAAATCCATTGGGGTCAGGGGGACTTTAGTACCCATTTTATGGTCCCTCTTCACCCAATCCAATTAAAAAAATTGCCATTCAGTCAATTTTGCACAATTGTCGCATAATGAGGTGGGGTGCTATCATAAATCAAAGCAGTTTTCCTTCAATTGATGGGCTCCAACTGTGGTATGGATCATTTTGTAGTATTTTCAAATACATCTTGCTAGTCACTGTCTCATTGAAAAAGAACAGGCGCAAAACATGACTCCTCTTACATTGTTTCATATCACACTTCACGTAATTCTTTGGTACACAACTTATGAACCACCCTGTATATAACAGAAAATCGCACCTGTATAGAACGACTAAACTTTTGAAAACAGATTTTAAAATTGATGAAAAATTAAATTATTAGTGTTTAACACTAGAATTACAGAGGTGTCGTTTTTGACACCACACTTTTTATAATTGTTGCTTTCTCCAAGCATAAACTTTCGAAGAGTTCAAAGTTTTTTGACTTTTCCTAAAATTTATCACTCTGAAGTATCATCATCATTTTGTTGTTGACGTTTTATTTTAAATAATTACTTTCAGTGTTTTAAATTTCACACTCCATTGTTTACGGAGGTGTTGTTTTCGAGACAACAGCTGTTTTTGCATTGCACAAAGCTATAAAGTTATGAAATACGCATTTTCGTCTGGTTTTATTGCTTGATTTGTGAGAGCATAGTGTGAGAATTTGTTTACAAGATAATTTGACAGATTTTTCATTAGCTTTAGACTAAAAGAAGCTGATTAGTTTCAATGCGCAATTGCTATTCATCTCAAACAGTGCATATGGTTGTTCTGCAAATAAATTGCAATAAATTTGACGAGAGAGAAAGCTGTTTGTGCAAAGCAGAATTATGACACAGAGTTTCCAGTCACCAAAAAGAGAAAAGCTAGCAGTAACCTCAATTCTTGTATTAGCTCAGAGAAATTTACATTAGGCTTATGAAAAGTAGGGTCCCACTTACATGTCCCTTGTTATCTCACGGCCCTTGTAGTCATTTGTTTCTTGCTGTGTTTATTAGGACCATGAAAAGTATTTTAGGTAGAAAAGTTGTTATGACCTCTTGATCTTCTCTATTTGAATTATTTTCTACTCATTTTAGTCCTTATTTAAACCTACAGAATACAGTAACATAATTTAGCCTTATACTCGTGTCAAAAAACTACTTGAAGTTTTGTCAATGACTCATCAAACCCACACTTCAGGGGAGGTTGGGGATATTATTACTGACTGGTTTACGGATGATGACCTATCAGATGAGGAAGAAGACAATTTTGGGGAATGCGATGTCTATCAACCTCCAGCAAATTTGACTAAGCAGTTGTCTACTTAGCAACAGCTCCGAAAGCAGTGATAAATTTGATAATCCTGATGCTTCTACATCACTTTCTGGAATTTCAACAATTTTAGGAAAAGACAAAACTGTTTGGAAAAACAGTTCAAATTCAACTGTTGGAAGAACACCTGCTCACAATATATTTACTGGTCCAAGTGGTGTCCCCATACAAGTCTCACAATTTATGCCTGAAATAATTCTTCAATCCATAGTCAAATACACCACCGAAGAGGCTCACAGAAAAGGTGATACAAACTTTTCTCCAAGCCTAGATAAATTAGAAGCTTTTATTGCTCTTTATGGAAAAACCCCATTTCTTTTCTCTATAACAAAGAATATGGAATTCCTATCTTTCCAGAAACTATGCCACGAGACAGACTTATAAAAATTCTCAAGTGTCTAAGGTTTGATGACAAGCCCAACAGAAGAACTGGGTTCGATAGGGATCAATTTGCTCCAATTCGTGATGTATTTGTGAAGATTACATCCATGTGCCAAACAAAATACAAATGTAACTTTTAGCTTACTGTGGATGAACAACTGATGCCTGTAAAGTCTCATTGCCCTTTTATTGCATTTATGCCTAACAAACCTGATAAGTATGGAATTAAATTTTGGGTGTTGGTAGACGTTGAAACGAAGTATGTTGCTAACATTTTACTGTATTTGGGAGCTCAGAAACAAGAAGAAAGAGGAGGAACTCTGTTGACGGAATCTGTATTGATTTGACTCACACAAAATGTGAAAGGAAAGGGTTATAACGTCACTTGTGACAACTTTTTTACGTCTTTAGCAGCAGTCAAAAAACTATATTGCAACAAAATATCAATAGTTGGTACAATATGAAAAAAACGTCAAGAGTTGTCACAACAAATGACTCAACCAATGCACAATGAGCTCTACAGCAGTCACTTTTGGTGGTACGAAGGAAGTAATGCAATGTTTGTAAAATATCAACCAAAATGAAACAAGTCTGTGTGCTTGCTCTCAACAATGCATTCTGCACCAGATGTGGACAATGACTCTACCAAAAAAGCCAAATGTAATATTGTTTTATAACAGAAACAAGGTAGGTGTAGACTGTTTTGACCAAATGACTCGTCTCTACACAATATGCACTGCTTCAAGACGGTGGCCTCTTGCAGTTTGTGGAAACATCCTTGACATTGCAGCTATAAATGCAAAAGTGGTATTTGTGAAATCAACAGGAGGGCATACAAGTTGATGACAATTTATTTTAGAACTGATAAAAAATTTGCGAAATAAGCCTGAATCAGCATTAGTATCTAATCTTGCTCTCCCTATCATCAATGTGCCAGCACAACCATTTTGCAAACAAAGAAAATGCCATGGAAAAGATTGTAATAATGCAACCCTATGTTTGTGATTAAATTGCAACAAGCAAACCTGTGGAATATGTTCTGTGAGTGGTTCAAAAATATCATTGTCAAGTGCAATACTTGTGCTTCTATCATTTAGCTGCATGATAACTATTGTATTTCATTGAGCGCTTTTTTTGAAATACATGCTTTGGAACTTTTTACTACTTTTGTTAGTTATTGCATTTACATGAAGTAAACAAACAGCTGCACTCGAGTATCAAACTTTGAACCATCTACTATATCACTTGTTTAAAGATAACAAATATGTTTTTAATTTGTACAGTTTTAAAAGACTATGATGGGCTGAGTTTTAGCAACTTTACAAAGCTAACCTATGCCAGTGTCAAAAACGACACCCTGTAAACAAAGGGGTATCAAAATTGCTGTAATGCTAGTGTTAACTTATAATGATGTCATTACACATACTATAAGTATAGTAGATTGAAGAAAGAAACTAAATGATTAAAAACTCATTAACTCCACAAAAACCAAATAACTTCTGGAAAAACATATAAATATCGTATGTTACAATGAGCATGATGCTGATAGTAACTTTCTCTCAACAGTAGCATAAATTCTCGTAAAAGTCTCATTTGGTTAACAAGTGAGTGCTGTACAAACACTGCTGTGTAACAACCTGATATTGGTGGTAATACAATGATAAAATTGGGGTGATCGTTTAGATGATGAAGCAAAAATAGCAATGGTTTATCTGTATTAAGAAAAACACTGTCCCGTTTCCAATGAAACCTGTGTGCAGCCCACAGAGAGAAAAATTAATTTTTACCCATTTTCTTCACGTCACTTGTTCATGAGTCCTTGAAAGTCTTTGATTTGCCTCAAGCATGGAAGAACACCCATCGGTTGCCACTGTAAACAACTTTGATGGGTTTAATTGTGTTTCCAATAAAGTAATCTGAAATTCACAAAATATATTTGTTCCTTTATGCTGAGCCATGAATGGATCACAAAGTGAGATATTCCTCACAAATCTTAAAAGTCTGGCATGACTCCGTGGATATACACAGACAATTGCTCTGTATCAGTGGTTTTTTGAGGTATCAAGTGCGACCGAGTAGTAAACAAAATTTTTTGACTTGTGAAGAAGCTGGTCACATTGGTCATTGGATATGCATTTAATGTGTCGAGTTACTGTATCATTACTCAGCTGTAATTTTTTAGCTTTAAGTTGAATGCTTGCAGAACATTCTTTAGAATATATAACAATAGCTTGCTTCATAATTTCACCATCTGAATACGATTTGATATTGCAGGCAAGTAGATGGTTTGCCTTGTAAGATGTCTTTGTTATTTCTTGGGATTCATTACACTTAAACAAACTCGTTCGCTGCTTGCTTGCTGACTTAAGCAACTCCAACTTTCTCTTTCTTGATTCTCCTCTATAGCAATCATACTTTGAATAAATTTTGTAGTGCCTCTCCACATTAAAAGATTTAGCACCATTATCACCGCAGGGCACAAAAGGCAATGTGTTTTGTAATCTATTTCAATTTGAAAATATTTCTCTTCCCAATCACTTTGAAACGCCTGATTTTCTAGCTGAAGAGTGCGAGCTTTTTGAAGGTTTTCTTGATATTTTGTTTGACAAAGTAACAGCTAAATATTTTTTACAAAACTACCTAAACTGTATGCAGTGTACGGGCAAGCTAGCTTGTGATTACTGAATAAAATGAAATTAGTGTTCTGAAATGTAATCATTGCGGAAAAAACAATGGAAAGGGTGCTATAACATTAAAAAAAAGCTGAAAAAGTTACACTCAAAAAGACCTAGCTCTAGCCTAACCCACTACCAGGACATCAATTCAACTACTGGTTTTGCATCGTTTTTATATTACATCAATCTTTGAATTTCAAGTCATAGGCTAATTTTTAATGAAAATGATTAATTTTCAAAGGGTTAATGAGAGCTGAAGGAAGTATAGTTAAGACCTGCATGCGGCTCTAAGAGCCATGGTTGAGAATCACTGCTTTAGATCCTTAAAGAGTTAAATATTTAAACTAGAATTACTTTGAGCAGTAAATATTAATTCACAGATTGAAGGCTCAATTTATCAAATTTCAAAAAGTAGTGTTAATATTAAAAATTTTACCAATTTCTTTGAGTCGTTTTGTAACACATAGTAAATAGAGAGCCACCTGTTAATTGCATTATCTTTGACCAAGAAAAGAACATCACAGCAAAAAATATCTTACTGGCTGATATTTCTAATTCCCCAAGAGTTATTTGTCGTCTAGTTTTAACAACATCCAATGGCAAAGTAATAACTGCAGCAGTTGTTCCAGCAATCAAGCCACACACAAACGACTTCAAAAATACTGATGTGATGCATACTTGTTGTTTTAACTTTTCCAACAAGAACCAATAGATCACTAAAAAAAATAAAATAAACACATTTCATATTCATTCTGATCGTGATCTAAATAGATTATAATATAAATCGTCCAAGTGTGTCTGTCCTAAGGGCAAAAAAAATTTGCTACTGACTGAGGGAACCACGCTAAAATATGTATTAGTATTGTCCTATATGAAGTGCTCCTCCTATTTTCATATGGTCAGCATTGTTACTTATCTATTTTGCATCTAAACTATTGATTCTTTGCAGTCTGTTTGTGTTTAATTACCATTTCATCAACCTGTGCTTCAAACACAGTGCTACCGTGGTAATTACAAAGTGCCCTTTTCAGCAACTGCAGCACTAGTGCTGCAGCTGTGGTTGTAACTTTACATTAGTTTGTTTTTGACACGCTTTTGTTTGATAAAATGCAGTTGAAAAGACGCTACAGCTGTTGTTGACCTTTCTAATTGACAAAGCTGTCTACAGTTCCAACAATTTAATAAACTTACATTTTGATGGCCAAACACATTCTGCAATTACAAGATTTGATTGCGGACCTTAGCAATGCTGAAGCTTTAAAATTTTCAGATCTGGGTTACACACAATTAAGGACTAACTGGGCACCTTACAAAATTAATAAAGCAAAGGTGATGTCCACACAAATAAAACCAAAATTATAAAAACTCTTCATTGCCTGAAATATATTCCTACAATAAAGAAGTGCATTTTGACACGCTGACAACAACATTGCAAGGGATTTACAATAAATAAAAGAATGATGTTTATGCTCAGCATCTGTTAATTAGCAGAAAGTAAAAACACAGTGAGACAATTGCTGACTATTAGCAAGTTTTAAAGTTGTTACCTTAAGACTGTTCCTTACAAGATGCCAATGTTGTGGCTTATATAGTAAACAAAAATCTTGTTGGTGGTACAGAATTTTAATATAGCCCTGAAAAAAGCTGTTTGAGCCACAAGCTTTTTATGACACTTTCATCGATGGTCATATTGCAGCAAAAGGGAAGATCTAGGGTGAGTAAGTGTTTTTTGTGATTAATTTGGACGTTAGGCAATCAAGACAAACCAATGACAGCACTAGTATTGTAAAGTGCACCAAACAAAGATTTTGCAATAGTGAAATGTTAAAGAAAGCACAGCAAGAGGCCAAATAAGAACACCCCAATTATTGAAAGAATTTGAGAGTGTAAACAAACTCATTCTGTCTGCATAACACCGGGTGCCGGGTCTTGATATAATCAACCTCTAAGAGATTAAGATGGAAAGAGCTGCATGCAACAGTGAGGATTGAAAACATCTTGTTATCATAATTTAATACACATTGATCATTATCTAAAAGATGCTGACCAATGGCCGAGTCACAGTCTGGTTTGGTGTTGTTTTGTTTGCACGATTTGTGTGGTTGAGATCGACGTAGATGGGTCAATTGTTGTCTTAGCCATTGCAGAACATGTTGCTTGATGCGATGCTGTAGTCGTTGAGATGTTTGCCCTACATACTGATTATCAGAGTATATTCATATATGACAAAACTTTTCTCGAGATCAAGCAGGTGGTGACAGAACCATAGCAGCTTTCCACAATGGTTTTGACCTCTTTTTGCAAGTTTGTGGAGAGTTTACCTATCCAAGGGACCCTCAAGTACACTGGGCACTTTTCTGGGCCGAATTGCTTAAGGAAAGAGAACTGAGTGATTTTCTTGGCAATTGGAGCACTGATGACGTTTTCGGGATAGCCATTGTCCAGTAATAATTTCTTGATCAGTTCTATTTCTCCACTGAGTCTATGCTTGGTGCAAATCATTAGGGGTCAATGCACCAATGTAAATACTAGACATTTTAGATTTGAGAGGGCTAAAGGACTCCCAATGGAAATACTGGCCAGTGAAATGGGTTTGGGGTATACGCTGGTTTTAAAGCCAATATTGGTTCTTTTGACATAAACATCAAGAAATGGTAGATATTTGTCTTTCTCTTTCAAAGGTGAATTTGAGGGATGGATGAAGGCAGTTGAGTTTGGTCAGAAATTTATCTGCTTCAGCTTGGTGTTCGAAAATTGCAAACATGTCATCAACATATCTGAAGTATGTTGGAGGCTTCTGCGTTTAGGAAAATAACTTTTCTTCATAATATCCAACAAAAACGTATCCAACAAACATGTAAACAAATCTGATATGCAATGTGACAAAAACCACTCCAACACAGGTTGTAATAGGCCAGCCAACCACTTGCCAAGTTCATGATGGGACGAACCTGTTATAGACAGTATTGGACAAAGTGGATTGCCTTCTTTGTGTGTTTTTGGCCATGATAAACTTTGGGGCAACTCTTTTAGATATGCAAGCCTTGAGAAAGGCTGCAGAGAACTAAAGAGTTCTGATTTTTCCTCTAGCTCTTACCACATTGTTTAACACAGCTATTTGCTGTTTGGTGTACTGAAGGCAAAAGTGCACCAAAATCTTGTTGGTGGTACAGAATTTTAATATCCAAATTTGATTCACTGTAGGCACAGCTTTTACATCACAGTGCCAGTTTTGTGGAACAACGCACTGCTTTGAAAGCCTGACTCGCCAAACTTGCTCATTTGTATTGTGACAGCATGATAGATTTACAATGGACAAAGAGTGCTTTCATGCAATCAACAGCTTACAAAAGAATGATATCATTATCACTAAACCTGATGAAGGCTCTGGTGTTGTCTTTTTAAATAAAAGCGACTGCGTTGATAAAATTGACAATATACCGTATTTATTCGTGAATAAGTCGGAAAATTTTGTACCAAATTATTGCCCAAAAAGTTGGGGGCGACTTATACATGAGGTTGCTTTAAAAGTTTAAAAATTTTTTTAAATGTAATGTTTGGTGGCCATGCACAACTCCTGTTGTGTGTGTCATAACGTATGTCCTTTAATTGCTGCTTCCTTATTCACAACCTTTATTCTTAAGTGCTCTCGCGTTTACTGTACTAATTGATTGTAACAATGCCACCACAACAGTTTAGACTGCAAGTAAGCGTGTGCGTGCACATACACATGCTAGTCAGCATAAGTGTGCGCATGCACATACACATGCGAGCTAGCATCACGCATGCCATTTATGACAAATGCACGCATGGCTTTGTAATGAAAAAGCATGTGGATATTAGATGTTGTGTTTGATTTTAATATAAAAATGTGGAAAATAAATTTTGTACCATTTTTTGAGGCAAAAGCAGGGGGTACGACTTATACACAAATGCTACTTATACACGAATAAATACGGTACTTGATGATCAATTGAAATTTAAAGGACTTGGTCCGGTCTCCAGCAATGACAACACAGCCAGCATTGAATTGTGCCTTCAAAAGTGGCTGCTTGACTTAGTCAAAGCTGATCTTATGCCAAAGTGGATATATGATGCAATGTGACCAACTGGATCACAAAGACCTCAAATGTATGGTTTGCCAAAAACACACAAAGAAGGCAATCCACTTTGTTCAATACTGTCTGTAACAGGTTCGTCCCATCATGAACGTGGCAAGTGGTTGGCTGGCCTATTACAACCTGTGTTGGAGTGGTTTTTGTCACATTGCATATCAGATTTGTTTACGTATGCTAAGACCATAAAAATCTTGACATCATCCCCAATGTCTTCATGTGTTCTTTTGATGTGTCCAGCTTGTTCACCACTGTTCCCCTTGATGAAACCATCAAAATCTGTTCAGAAGCTCTCTTGCAAGCCAATCAGAAGCTTTAAAACTGAAACTTCCTTTTCTGCTATAGGACAACATCTTTTACAGAATCCTACATGCGCACATGAATATAATGATAACAAATTTTCTATTCTTGCCTGTGGCCGCACTTCTTTTCATCCTTCCACCCTTGAAGCCACATACATCAAAACATCCAAACCAAATTTATGCAAACAAAAGGAATTCGTTTATGATCTAAAAATCACACATTAAGTTTCTGCTCCTTCTATTAATCGCTTCTTTTACCAATCATGATAGAGCCTTTTTCCTTTTTTTCTTTTTCGTCAAATGTGTCTCTATATAAGTGACTCACTTCACCTTTTCTCTTGAAAAGTGTCAGATGAAAAGCTTCGAGAATGAATACTCTACTTTCTGCAATTTTCAAATTCTGTAGCATCAATCAATTTTTCTAATACAAGAGGCAAGCGATGTATGTTGAGTGGCCTGTAGAGTGACACTGTTTTGACCTATCAGTCTCTTCAGCTGATACTTTTGTGATGGGCATTTGCATTTTTGTAGTTTCTGTCCTCTTTAAGATCTACCGTAAAACCTCTATTTCACTACCATGGCACTCTATTTTTCAACCCTGCTCCTATAGTGGCGTTCTATTAGAGGTGGTGTTCAATTAGAGGGTGGCACACTATTTTTCGACTAGCTGGTCAGAATTTTGGGAAGATAAATTTAATCAATGGAAAGAAAAAACATCTAACATCTAAAGAAGAAGAAAAAGAAGAAAAAACATCTACCATAACACAGTTACTGGTAAGTAATCAAAAATTCACTGGTAAAAATCAAGTGACACGTTGCTTTTGTAGCCGTCCTTGTGATTTTCAACACCTTCTGCATCAAAGTTGAGTTGTTGAATAATTTCACGTTTACCAGTAATGTCAGCATTGGCCTGCACTTGCTGGAAAAGTTCCTGTCCAGTCTTAATCGGGCTGTCTGACCTGAAACAGTGGATTTTGCAATCATCAGAGCCATCTAGAGTGTTGGTCAGTCCACATCCCTTAAATGACTTGATGATCAGATCCTTCAGAAGCTGATCCTAAGCATCAACTATTTACTTCAAATAAACTTCCATTGATGGGGCTCGCATGTTTCCGGATTTGGGGTAGCTCTTCTTGCCGTGTAACATCCAATTCTTGTAGAACTGTCGGACTTTACTCTTAAATGGGGCGTTTCGGTAGACGTCAGGGGCTGTATAAACTTGGTGCAGCCTCCTGGAATCACAGCCATATCAATCTGGAGTTTCTTCGACTGCTTCTTTGTGGCATCACTGATGTGACATCAATATGAGTCCCAGGCAAGAAGGCACTTTCCAGACATAAAAGAGCCGACGATATTCTGCAGAAATTGAAGGAGTGGACGGCCAAGCAAAGATGGAGGGTATTCTTGAACTTGGTGACGATCTCCTTAAGTGGTGGCTTGTTCTTGAGTAGGATGTATGGTCGGCATTTAAATCCGTCAGACCAAGTGGTCAGCATGACAGTAACGTGTAACTTGTCGTGGCCGCTAGTCTTCATGGGGACCTCTTGGACTCCCTTATTTTCAATGGTTAGACTGCTCGAGTAATCCAAGTAGACGGCCATCTCATTGGCAGCATAGATGTATGTATAGTTGGAGGTGCGACGCTTCTGCTAGGCAAACAATAAGTAATCAATGATCTTCTCAGTGTACTCCTCCGGCTCTTTCTGACAAGTGGTCGTTGGGCAGTGTGAGACCAAGTTGTGACGAAGCAAAAACTTTTCAAACCAGCCATTTGCTTGCCTTGAAATTTTTGTCGATGGACAAAGTGAGTGCCTCTCTCTGGATCACCGTGCGGCTGACAAGGAGCTTCTTCTGATGTTGCTGACGAACCCAGTTGATGAGCTTCTCATTGAAATCCTTGTCCTTCAAAGAACATCCAACACCTTGAAGTCACTTGCTTGAAGAGATGGAATATAACGAAGATGCTTTCAACTGAGCCTTGAGCTGTACTTTCTGTTTCGTCCAATCTTTGACACATGAACAAGGAACGTTCTTGACTTTTGCAGCCTTTGATTTATTGTATTTCTCAGCGTACGCAACAACTTCCAGCTTAAAGTGCAGGTCGTACTTCTTTTGTTTCAAAGGAGTCACATCTTCAGATTTGGAACTGCTTGACATGGCTGTCAAATTTTTTATGTTCTTATCGGGCTCTGCTGAAGTTTAACAAATGAATCTACGCCAAGTTCTCAATCTCTACAAATCGCATGATTAATGCATGCTTGATACTGGTAAATTATTATTGGGCAATTATTATATTGTGATGTAGAAAACCTTTGATTACTAATTAGCATAATGAATATCAAAGTGGCGGTCTATGAAAGGTGGTGTTCAATTAGAGGGTGACACTCTATTTTTCAACCTTTCCTTTATAGTGGTGTTCTATTAGAGGTGGCGTTCAAATAGAGGTTTTACAGTAATTTGGCACGCCTGTGGAAAGAGGGGACACTTTGCTGAAGTTTCTACAACTGGCTCCATATAGTCTTTGGCATCAGCTATTATGCAAACCCTAATGATAAGCCATACATTGTTACAATGACTAACAGTTATGATCATCACTGGTGGGTGCTCCTGCAAGGCTTCAATACAAAATTGTAGATATTTTAATTGTACAGCATCTAGTAAAAACCTTTTCTAGACTCTGGACCATCTGAAAACTATACTGATAAGCCTGAAACATAACAAACTGGACTTGAAAACAGCAATGAATTATTTTAGTGTTACAGTGGCATCAATTGAGCACAAAGTAAAATCTCTTGAATCACTTTAAAGCTGTTCAACAGAACTTACTATAATACCAATTTACTCATAATAAAAGATGCAAATATAAATGATATTCTGGGACAAAGACTTTTGAAAAACCATAAAGCAATTACTTTTCAAGTAGGTGGAAAGGAGAAAGACCTCATCATGCTTGTTGCTTTAGAAAGCTACTTGCCATTGACTCCTATTAAAGTGGAAGCTCCCTAATTATTGAAACATTTAGTTGTTGACAGCAAACCTGTTGCAACACTTAGTAGGCATTACATCTAAGACATGAGAAGATCATCTCAGATATTCAGAAATTGATTGAGAGCGATGCAATTAAATGTCTACTTCTTCAAGAATTTAAGTTTGGTAGTTCAACTTTCAAAAACCTGGTCTTGTTACTGATTACTCTTCAGACAGTCAATAGGTATATGCTGTCAGATGCATATTTCCAAAT
Source organism: Trididemnum clinides (assembly GCA_963675345.1). Classification (NCBI taxonomy): domain Eukaryota; kingdom Metazoa; phylum Chordata; class Ascidiacea; order Aplousobranchia; family Didemnidae; genus Trididemnum; species Trididemnum clinides. Next base: position 37,639,475 of record OY776293.1, read on the forward strand.
AAAAATCGATGGTATTGTAAAAAAAGTGGCTCAAGATCGATATTAAAACACAATGGTTTCTTTTTTTTTATGTGGTGGGGCCTCTATTTACTGGCAGTGGCAGTATTAAGCTAGCATGTGGTATCATCATCCAAAACTGTCAGACCAGTCATCCCTCCAAGTGCCCGATATATGATGCACATTAAGAAAATATGGTCTGCAGTTTGTTCACTGGCACCACAGTTGCAATTTAATGAAGGAGTGAGACCCCCCTTTCGTACACAGACAAATGAAAATGCCCAACAACAGTCTTCAGGGGATTGAGCTTAATTCAACATGGTTTGGGCAAGCCAATTCCAAAGGGCGTAGTGCTGACCCTAGGAAATCACATAGTATGAATGCGCTTTTGGAGTACTGCTTTATTTATAATTTATCCAGAGCCACATGGATGCTCCGTTTAGATAGGTTATTTAATAGTTTTTGTGCAGCAGGCACAAATGGGCATCTAGACTTCAATCTATTCTGCTGCACATCTGGTGACCCAGCTAGTTAACCATATAAAATATGGTCTGGGTCCAGGGTGCCAAGATTGGCCAAGGAGAGTGTCACTTCTAAGCAGCAAAGCTCAGCAGGGTGGTCTGTTGGAATGGGATCCAGTGACAATACACAAGGATTTAGAACACTGTCAATGAGATGAGGGGTGCACTGTGACACCAAACTGATGTGCAATACTCAGCTGTAGAGTAAATTAAGGATAGGAGAGCTGTATACAGTGTTTTAGCACCAGCAACCCATCCCGATCCCACAAGTCAACTCAAAAGCATGGTGCTCTTAGATAAGTTTTTGGCACAATGTCTTGATATGGTGGTGGAATGTGAGTGATCTAATCATTTTTACCCTGAGGTGGATTGGAACTGGGCAAGATGATGAAAGTTTACCATTAGCATAAACATAAAGCTCATGTTTGGCCTCTCGATTATGTAAATAAAACGTTGATGTCATTGTCTTAGTGTGGCTGAATTTAGCCTCCAAGTCTTGAAATATACTGAGAGTGTAGCCATGTCTTGGCCTACAGTTTTTTCCAAGGCCTTCCAGTCTACAGTAGAATGCAATCCAGCCAGATCATTGACATAAGCATACTTTCTGGAGGTTGTGAAGAGAAGATGATATAAATAAATATTAAAAAGGGGGGGCAAGACTGATCTTTGAAAAACATCATTTCTGAGACGTCAAAGCCTGCTTTGCTTGCTGTCACAGATTGTGAAGGTGAAGCTTCTATTTTGCATAAGCTCCAAGAACATCTAAACCATGTGCTTATCTGGAAGAAGTCTCAGCAGCTTGCAGGTGAGGCTCAGACAGTGCCATAGGGTGTTCTTAGATTGACCAACAAAGCATCGGCCTTCTTCTTAGCCTCAACAGAGTTCTCAATGTTTTCCATAAGCAAAACGGCTGTGTCCACAGTTGACCTCTTGCATCAAAATCCAGCCCAATTAGTTCCACATGTGTGTATATAAGCCTCTTGAGAATCTTGAAGACGATATAAACCAGAGATGTTGGGTAATAACTTTTAAAGCCCTCCACATGTTTCTCTGGCTTTGGGATTGTAACTACGAGTGCTCTTCACCAGACTTTGGGAATTTTGAGTTGACACAAGCAGGAAAAGAAACCCACACAACCAGGACTTCAGAGTGGCTCCAGCATGGAATATAAGCTGCAGGCAAATAGAACGAGGGCCAGGAGAATTACCTGACTTTAAGTGTTGAAGGGCAACAGTAAATTCTCTTGATGTAAAATTGTCAAAAGATATTTACTACACTTGGTGTTGCAGCCCTCCAGAAGTCAAATACCTCTTGAGAGTCAAGACGACTTGCAATTAGCATCTTCATACCTCCCATTTCTAACCAGCTGAGATGAAGCACTGACAAGGGGAGTGTTGTGACCTGCCACTAAGGTTATTCAAGATACTCCAAGGTTTTTGGCTGGAGTGTGAAAAGTCAATGCTCTGAACTGCTTCAGGTCATTGATTGCTCCATTTTCTGTCGAGCCTGGTGAGCAGGGCTGTGGCAGCCATGCTAGAGTTGTTTCCATCCAAAGATTGCATGAACAATTGGTAGAAGTTCTCACACTCTGAATCCCAACATGGTATGTAGTTGCTTTAATGACCACATGAGATAGGTGTTTTGGCTGCTGAGCTGATGACATTGCAGAAGTCCTGATAGATCTGATTCATGTCTGGTGAATCAGATGGTAGAGTCTTGGTGAATTTATTTGTCTAAGCAAGGTAGTGGCTTCACTTGGCTTTACAGAAACTTCATTATTAACAGGCATGCTTGGCACTGGCAAAGCAAACCTAGGTGGTGTGATTAACGATGGTTGATGCTGTGACCGATGGAACTTTTCTGAAGAAGAGCAAGGCAGTTAATACTTGCCCAACCAGCCACACAGTCCCCCTTTGCACTGTTGGCACCATAGCCCCAGTCAACATGTGGGCCGTTGAAATTCACCAGCATAAAGATAGGGATGAGTTAATACTGGGAGATCAGAGGCTTGCAATCATGTTGGTGAAGGTTTGTAGACATTGACTATCTGGTACCCATTAATGTCCACACACAACCACTTGGTCTCCAATTTAAGTGGAGATTGCTTTAAAAGCATACACTTTACTTGCTCATGAAAAACTTGGCAAGGCTGTGCTTCCTGCTTATGGAGAATCCAGCTAATGCAAAGCTTGGAAGTATTAGTTTTTCTGCAGAAGTGCAGTGTGTCTTCTGTAGTAGGACTAGAGCCTCATACTGTACAGCAAGATGGTAGAGAATGCTCATTTTCCTTCCAGTTAGGCCTGCAATGTTCCACTGTAGAATGATGGGTCTTTGAAACATGTTGATAATGAGCCCTGAAAAGGGCAGGTTTGATTCACATGCATCACATCATCCTGAAAAGGACATTTTCCAAATAACAGGCCCAGGCTAAACATCGGGATGGGTACACAATGGCTTAATGTGGGCTTATAACCAAGTCCCAATACTCAGTAACTCAATACCGATTTACAGTGATTTACACATACACATGCACTGTTTCTATGCATCTATTGTGCAATAGAATTAGCCAAACAGCTTTATTTATGTTGCCAACTTCCCTATAACAATGTGACGTTTTTCTCAGTCTCTGCAGAATTCCTATTTTTTGCATACTTTAAAGTTTGCCAATTACATGTTGGTTTGAGTATAACAACATTCTTTGGTTTTCCCTTGGACAAATTTTGTTTGTTTATTGTGGCACTATGTATCTAGCTTAGTGCTTTTTAACCGGTTTTGGCATGTGGCCAATTTTCAAAATGTATGTTGCCCAGCTATATTTTTCTCAATTCTATAAGCAGCTTCCAAAAAGTTATTGAAGCAAATTTCAGGAATATTGTCCAAATAAAATAAAATAACAAATCATCAAGAAAACATTTTCTAAGTTTACTTAATGTCTTTATAAGGTTTTGTTAAATAAGGTACTCGCCCAGTGAAGACTACAGTCCACTGATTGAAATCACTTATCTAGGTCATGATCTCTGTCACATATGATCTTTGTGTTTTAATCTGATTAAGACAACAGCTTGTGAGATGTATTCTGTTTATTTGGCTACGTTTTGAGCAGCAGCGACTTGAGTGAACTTTACATCAAAACTCTTCAAAGATGATCTAAAAGCAAGTCTCAGTAACAATTGTACAGGCGGAGGCACCAAGTTCTCAAAATTTGCAGGGGGAGGAGAGGCAAAACTGTGACAAAACTTTGTTGAAAAACAAGGAAGACACAGCAAACTTTGATTAAGAGAAGCCAAATTTCTGCTAGCTTTTAAACTTGTATTTTAGCTTCTATCTCCTAGGAAACTTGTTAAAAAACAACTTTAGTGGTGAAATGTTTGCAATTTATTTTATCTTTTTAAAGGATATAGTTTTTCTAAAAATTATAATTTATTGTAGGTAAGTCGAAAAAGTTTGAGTTTTTGAACTGATATGATGTGCGGTACTCATTTTTGATCAGTAATTATTATATATTGCTTAGCCTAGACTACCTAAAGTTATATATTACTGGAAAGCAAATTTCGTAAGCTTTTAAATGAGACTGCTATATAGCCACAATTATATTTTTTTATCTACCATACAAATTTTTTTGGGGTTTTTGAGACCCCTAAAAAACTTGAAAATTTTAATAGATAAATTTTTTTTCTTATTGCTTGAAATTTTGTCAAATGATGCCACAAACAAATAGTTTTCAGACTGTGTTAATATTAAAAGTTTGCTTTCCTGGAAAACATGTAATCTCAATTTGATTTTATGGTAATTGGCTCTTGCTGAAAATTTGGCAATTTTGTTGTCTGCAACTGGGTTCTCGGTCTTTTTAACCCTTTTTGGGTATAGAAATTCCAGAATTAGGAAACAAATTTTACATCATCTGATGCGTGAGAAATTAAGCATAATCTTTTAAAAATTTTATAAAAATCGGATGAGGAATAAAGTCACAAATCCATTTTTTAATAAACTGGTTTTGTAGCTCGGCAGAAAAAAATTGACAGAAACACCGAAAACACAAGATCATATGATGATCTTGGTAGTGAAAGAGTTAAGGATCAAGAAAACAATAGATTGGATTCAAACCAATTTTTACTGGCCTGGAATATGAAGCAGTATTTCAAGCTTTTGTTAATCATGCAACATGAGCCAATAGACAGATGCTAAAGTACCTGTTTGGTGTGCATTTTTAGGAAATATGCTTTTGATTGGTACGTCTTTCAGAAGAGTTGCTGTTAGTTTGATTGAACCAATTTTTCCTGCAAGAAAGAAGGATCAGAAATACATCTTGACATTGGTGGATTATGCAACTAGATATCCCAAAGTTGTACCTCCAAAAGGTATGAAAACTGAAATTGCAGGAGAATTAAAAAAGAGTATAGTTGCTTAGAAGTGACTGAAGAAGTTCATAGCTCTATTGAAATACAATTTGTATCAAAGCAAATGAAAGAAGCTATGGTGAATTGTGGCAGGTTGTATTCATTTGTATTACCCCTAGATTTTAACAGATTTTTCTGAGAGGTTGCACACCTTCAGAAATCATCAAAAAAAAACAGAATTATCAACTGCAAAATTAATATTGAAAAGATGAGGGGCACACATGCACCCTAATGTACACATTACGATACATCTTAGATGAATGTAATGGTTGATCTTTCATTACAGTGTCAAGAAAGAATGCTTTTCTGTGCCTACTTTTTTTGCTAACTTCATATTTGTAAAAAGATTATCCTTAGTAACATTATACCAATTTTTGCGTAAGGCTACAACAAACATGAGCAAACATCTGGTGCAAATCATTTTTGTTTCTTGTTCTTTGCCAAGATTAGACTGCTTACAGAAGAAATATATGGAGCTAATATAAGATAAAAACCAAAATTAAATTCCACATTTACTGGGTTTGTTCAACATGCAGTGCATAAATGGACAGTAAATTTTGTCTGAAATTATTTGCTCGTTGACTGTAACATCAATACTTGGCTTAAAACTACATTTACCAACACCCACTAAGTAATCATGTCAAAAAAGCAAGCAGCAGTCAAATTTGACAGCACTTCTTTATACATAGAGCACTTCAATAATTGCTTTTTTCAAATTGAATCATTTAAAATTTTTCTTACTACTTTCAGCAAAGTTGGGAACTATGATGATTAAATTTCAATTTAAATGGAAAACCTATTATCAAAAAAACAAAAATGACCACTCATCTTTCTTGTGTGAAGTACAAGCGAGGTAAGCTGCTAATGAAAGTGTTTTCCCAAAACAATAAAGCTTTGCAATTTGACTACACCTGCATTTAGTAGAGCTCTTCAATTGAGTTGTGTACATATTCACAGAGGTTACATAAGCTTTAACAGTTTTACAGAGGTTTGCTTAAATATTCAAACAATGACGATTTTTGCATTACATAAACAGTGATGCAAAGTATACGTGCTTAAATTGAGTTTGTATGATAGCAAAATACATGTTTTTCTCAATGGATAAAATCATTTTTTTATTCTTATTAAATGGGTTTTTGTGACATTGGCAAAGAAAGATATAAGATTTCTAGACGCCAAAAAGGCTGAAAACTACCGACTTAGAATGATTAATGTTATAACGTCCACATCAAAAAATTTACCACAAAGGTTGCCATCAATATTTCCTTTATTAACAATTAAAAAAATGAAAGTAAATGTGTTACATCAAAGCAATTATGGATTTCCAAAACTAAAGCTTTTTCACAAACTTCTGGTTGGAAACCAACATTCTGTACCAATTATTTTCAAACCTGAATCTGAGATCACTGACATGTGCGAAAAATTACCATAAAATCTGCAAAAATGTATAAATTTTTAGTTTATGACTCATTTTGTTGTTTTAATCACAAATTTTCAATTCATGCTAGCTGATTTACTATTTTCTTTGTTTTACATTTTCATGTTATTTTGCAATAAAAACAATTTGATGGCTGAGTAAAAAATGATTAATTTAAAATTTATTGCAAGTATTGCGCTTTGGCTTTTTAATTTTTTCTTTGTTTTTCTACTTTTTTGTTGAAGAGGCCATTCACAGATCAAAGTGGTGCAATGCCATAAATAAACTTTGGAGGATCATATGGTGAATCTGGCACCCTATTTCAATGGAGACCAAACTAAATTCAGAACATTCGATCTCTCTCTCTTTTTACCCTAAAATGATAATGTAGGGTTTTCCCAATGATTGTAGTAGCGTTGAATCTGTCAGAACCAGTAAAATTGACAAGTTTACAATTTTTTGTAATCACAATCTGTTAAACACAATTAACACACATAAACCTTAAAACATATTTATTGGGTTTGAAGACCTCAACCAAACAAGAAAAGAGAAATTATATACATTTTGTAATGAAAAACCATTACAAAAAATTGTAAAAAAAAAGATGCCCTGTATAATAAGTGTTGTATTACAGAGTATAACGGTTTTTGTACTTGAAAGAGTAAAATAGAACAGTCTTTCAACCTTATCTGCACTTACCTTCAAGATTTAACATACAAATCCACAAAAACCTTACTGTCTGGCTTTGATGCATACACACAATTGCACTTAATTTTATATGGGTTGATTAGATATATTACAATACAAAACCACAATTTTCATTTGGAACTCAAAGTCATAAATCTTTGTGCAGTAACAACTTGGTGCAAGTTAAAGCTACTAGGAGAGCCAGGTCGTTACAATCACCACAACCATGTTACAAAACAAAAATGCTAACTTGCAATGGGTCTGAAAGACCTAGCAATACCATTATAAGATTGAAACAGATGGAGGTTTTGGATTACATCAGCAACAAAAAAGGAGCCCGGCAGCTAAAAAGTTTGAAATTGGTCTAAAACAGGGTAGCACAACCTGCAAACGTTAATGATAATTAGTGCAAACACACACATGCATTTAAAGCTGATCCCCAAAAAGAAGGTTACCTCTTCATGATCAGAAAAAAATCAATTAGAAAACAATTTTGCCAATATCAGGGTGAATTTTCATCTAAAATGGTGGCAACTCTGGTACTGCCAGAGTCAAGAAAGGGAAGACATTTTTTAATTTGCATCATATTCTGCTGAAATGACATTTCAAGTAATAACCACATTTAACTCGAGCAGATTGGATCAAGACTTAATTGTGTTTACTCTATACTTACTGCATAACAGTCTTTGTAGAAATTGCCTATGTGTAAGAAAGTCCTAGCAGTTGTTCTCTGCATCAATGCATTTTAGGGAAAAAAGAAGAGAAACATGCAAAATCAATTAATTGCAAGCCACTTAAATATTAAATTGTTTTACTACATATGAACCTGAAATCTCACACCAAATCATTGGCTTATTGCATATTGCTTTAAAAAATAAATTGAATAATCACATGAAATTAGTTTCCCGGTTGCTTGCTTGTTGTGTTGTAGTTGATATTGTGTTTACCTCTCCTCTTTCTGGGATGGAGGCACGACCTAAACTGGTAATTCTGATTCACACTACAAATCAATCAAGATTAGGCTAGGGGAAAGTCGCAGCCCATTTTAAAACAGTAATAAAAGCAAATTACAGACTGGTAGCCCCATAACCAACAAGGTGGATTGCCATTAGTGGGTGCACAAAAGTCACTTTTTATGACATGCTAGGTGAGCAGTTTTACTATTCTAAATCAGTGAAGCATGGGTAGTTGCTTGCTTTGTATGCTCAATCCCTCTTTCCACTAAGTGGTTGTAATTGCCGTAAGTCATAAAGTTTTCAGGCAAAAAGCCTGCTTTGAAAAGGTTTACAACTTTTTTGTGTAGGATAAATTTTTACAGCTCTGTTATTATCATAAAAAATTAAATTAATGCTGTGGTTTCCATTCCAAGAAATCCAGTAAGACTTGGAAGAAGCAAGAGGAAGAGGCAGGTAAAAATGGTTTTAAGAAAAAGCATGCCCTAAATCAAGAGATATGACAAGATAAACTGCAAAAAATTGTGAAAAAAATAAGATGAACCTAGCCAACACAATGAAGGGAACGAAACCGATTAAAACTGAATTACTACTACCATTATCAGTGGTGAAGCTTTATGGTTACTAAGAAGGGCAAAACAAAAATTTGTATTTAAAATTGTCAAAAAAATGTTTCTGTTTATAAGCTCTCTATGCTAGACAAATGAAAAATGCCTGCTACATTTATTCTTTATACTCATGCAATAAACTGTGGCACAGAGACTAATGTTGGCATAGCCAACTAGTTGCATGCAAACTTTATAATACACTAAAGACTAAAACAAGTACAGTTAGAAACAAATTAAAAGAGCCTTGCATAGTTTCTACACAACACAAAAACGTTCACTGCAATTACGAACTTGAAAAAGGTATGTCTCTTAGCAGCGTAGGTCCAAGACCAATCCACATTGAGTTCCAACCCCCTATTCTAACCGTAAATTTGATTGCTTGCATGACATCTAAAAAATATATTTAATAAGGTTGTTTTTTGGATGAAAGGCTAATAATACTTCAGCAATTGCTTGCAGCTTTGGCTACAAAAACCTGCACTGTTAGTTGATATGGAACTCTAGGATCAGTCATAATAGTCTAATCTATACAAGTGATGGAAAAATCATGACATGCATGACAAAGGAAGCACTCATAGCCCCCTTAGTGGACATGCACACCATTGCCCAAATTGAGTTTGCTGCCAGGAAGGTAGTGGGATGTGGGCCAGATTACTCCCAAGATCGGGATAGCCAACTGAAAACTCACGGTCAAGTGCAGAAGACTTGTTACCTACTTAGCTCAATCAGGAACACCCACTTACCCAGCAAGTAACTTAATATCCCATTTGATGACATTATAATTAGTTATAGTAGCAGGCTTAATAATACCTTAATCGTGATAATACATATCAATCACCTTGGCACCCTTACGCAAATTTGATATGCTTTCAAGCACTTCCTTAACTTAATGAATAAGTTGAAGGATGCTATGGTAAAAACAAAGCAAAGAAGACATTCCCATGGACTTGAGAAACCTGGGAGACCTGTAGCAGCTATGTGCAACCTTGCATTATGTTCTTTTTAATCAATACTCTTTCAAAAAACGATAGTTTTGTAGTGGATTGAGATTTAATATTGTCAAAAAACAAGTTTCTATTACTGTTATCAGAATGATCTACTGGATGAAGCTGGTGCAGCTGGCAGCGCCAACATTTTTAACCCCGACATTACCGATGGGGAGCCTGCAAGTGACACGAACAGAGCCAGCAAGTATCTCATAAAAAGCTACTGGCCAGTCAAAGATAATGCCCCATTCATTTAAAGTGTAGATTTTGTCACATAAACTATCAAGCTGGAATGGCCAAATCAGTTTGAAGTAATGCTTTACACAGCTTTACATCAGTTAAAGTAATGCTTGACACTTTACACGGTGCACAAAGTTTTCCTAACATAAAAAGTATTTGTAGCCAGCAACTAGTTTCATGACAATTATCTGTAAAATTTAAGTTCAGAAGGCTGATTTTGCCTTTTTAGATATCAAAACTCTAACTTAGGCCAATTGAATCTGCATAGGTTAATAACAAGGCTCTGTTGTAACCCTCCATAATTTCACATTAGTAAAATCCTGCCCCAACTACAAAAACTTTGTGCACTCATGCTCCACACCAAGACTGGAGTAGATTTGACCACTAGTGTAGATGTGTGAACAGATAATACCCCCGACATTGTTTTTAATGTGCTGAGAGTTAAGCCAGGTTTACACATAAACCATGAGCAGAAAATTTGCAATGTATGGCATAGAGTAAAAAAATCTGGAGTGTAGCAACCTGTAACAAAATTGTTATTGTTGTTGGCAGTCCAAGGTCAGCAACAAATTTTCATGCTTTGTAGAAAAAAGTGAAATTGATATATATCAACTTTTGCACTTTCCACTACATAATGTTCCTAATATGCTGGTAGAATGCATGAAAATTAAGCATTTGCAAATTAATTAGAAAGTACCTGTGGGTAAAGCTAGATCAAAACAAGTTTTGACTGAAAAACATTGCTTGAAAGTCAGCTTGGGCAAATTTCAATTACTTGAAGGCTAATTACTGCTTTGACTGCCATTCATGCCAATGAAAGCCTAGTTTTTTAGTTTTAAAACCTATATCTGTTTTGATGTGACATTCAACAACCTCACCACACAGTGCCGGGAAGCAAGCTGCTTGTTCAGTAACACATTCTAAAACAGTGCTGCACAGATTTTCAACTTAACTTTCAGTTGCTGAGATATCTTTGATGACAAGGTTAGAAAATGTTTATACTTTTTAAGTAAAGAGCTTCAAAAGCTACCTTTAAACAAAAAATTAAAAATGTCGAACTAAATACAGTGTCAAGTTAAATTTTCAAGCATAGATCATGCATCATGGATGCAGCATAGGCCTGCTGTAAGCACCACTACATATGGCCAATGCGCTGACAATGAACTGAAAGCTGATAGAAACTAGAACCTAGGAGGGACTAAGGTAATTTTATATCCTGCAAATCTAAAATGCTAGTAGGCCTCTTAGCAAACATAACTATTTAGGCAAGTATAAAAAATGAAGCATTTCACAATTCATCAATATCATGCTAGAACTAATGCCTGAGCAATCAACTCGATATTATTGACATACTCTTGAGTTGAAACGCCCTTAGGTTTTATGTATCATGATATGAAAGTAACAATAATTCAACTGTGTCTCTCCATACAAATTTCCAAAAAGTAAAGAAAGCATTACTAATGGATTAAGACGATGCTTAGAGAATTAGTGTTTTCATGCAACGTTTACTAATAAAGATCTGCAAGATAAAGCTTGTTTGGCTGAACTGCCACCAATTTTCAGCGATACTACAAACATTTTAGACAGCTGCCAGATCTGAGTCTCATGATTCCAATAAAAAAGTGCTGCATATATATCTTGCAAAGCAGCTAGCAACCATGATGTTCATCATCATTATAGAATGCATGAAACACATTTTAACAGTTTAAATTGAGGTGGACTTAAAATTAGCAACATGCATTAGGCTTGTGTTCTTTAACGCTTTCATTTATATTGAAGATAAAAATGCCGAAGTTTGTTATTGTATATTTCTAAAAATACTTCAGGTAAGTGAAGAGCATTCACAGTACTTTCCAAGATATTTTGAAAAATAATGCTGTTTCAAAATACTTCACCAAGTAATAAAAGATAAAGGAAAACCTCAAACTTGCATAGTTGTTTTGCAGTGACCACGTTTGGGGTGTTTTGTGTGTAATTTATATTTGCTTTTCTTTTGAGATGTTACTTTTTACACCTCACAGTACCTTTGAGCAGCTGTCTCTCACAACCTTGTGGTGTATTACATCGAGACACTTGTCAGCATTCATCATTCCTAAAACCAGCAAGAGTAATCCCACACCAATGAAACTGAAAACCCCCCAAAATATCTTCTTTTGTGGGTGCTTTACATGCAAGCAACATTTCCAGATGGCAAGACATTTTTCAGCAAGAGCTGGCCCCAAGATATGCTGCTAAAAAAATCAAGAAAATGTTTTAAGAAAATAAAGTAATGGCCAGGAAACTCACCAGATTTGAACCACATTGAAAATGAGTGGGGTGTAAATAAAAATTGACAGTGGTCTAAAGATTGCACTTACATCATCAAGTTGAAGGGGCCATCAGAATAAACACTGGTAGCTGGATTCACCTCATCTCTCCTGAAAGTTTGTAAAGAGCATCACGCCACTTCATTCTGTCAATGACATCTTTTTTCAGTCCAAACTGATTGGTCTGTTCTTCCACTTGTTTTTTCCACATTATATTCCATTGTCAATGCCCTCTTCTTCCCGCCACTTCAAAATCCAACACGCTTCTCAAAATATCACTATTATCTCTTCTCAGAATATTACCATACCATCATACACTCGCTCTGGCTAGTCCATTCAAAATATCCTTTAAACCTAGCAGACTCATGAATTCTTGGCTCCTTCTTTTCTCATCATTTGCTTTCTTATCACTGCTTTTTGCTATCAACCTAACTCCACACATTGCTCTTATCAATGCTTTTTTAATTCTTCTCAAAAATGCCATCTCATTCTCCTGCAAATGCCATGTCTAACTCCCATATAGCATTGCTAATCTTATGCCACTCAGATAAATCCTTTCTTCATTTTTAACAAAAACTTTCTCCCATAAAGTAACTCCCCACATTCTTTAAGTTCTATCTGTCCACTTCTCGTTCTTGCTTTCACTGCTGCTTCACTTCCACCACTGGCATTCAACCTATTCCTCAAATAACAAAAACTCTGCACAAAGTCAGGCAGCAAAAATTATATTTCTTAACCTAGTTCCACAATTCCTTCCATTGTATCAACACATAGTTCACAAACAAAACCTTTTGCCAGAATTGAACCCATTTCTTAGCTACTTGCACAAATAAAGAAATTTTCACTCAGCATTTAAATCTAGCAATCTTTGAAGCAAGAAAAATTGACAAAATGCTACCAACCTTATACACTCGACAATACTCAAACACTATGTAAAATGACAAAATGTTGCCCAATTTACTAATTTTCAAGTTTTTTAGGCATTAAATTGCTTTTTGGTGTTAAAAGTTTTCATTAGTTTTCTTTATCGTATTTTCTGTCTTATAAGTCCATCTCTATTTTTTAATCCAGCAACAGCTGCTGAAGCTTCAGAAACCAGTTTTATATGCCTTTCAACAGCTTGATTGTGGCAAGGATGTTCCAGGTTGAGTTTATGTTGTTGAAAAGCCTCAATTTCCTTATTCAATAAGTATTTTAATGCAGGTGGTTCATGCATGTCTTTTAAACTCAAGCTTGACAAGGAATAATAAGTTTTTGCAATAATATTGATTTTGGGCATTATGAATTTTCTCACATCTACTTCTTCATCACGACCAACACTATCCAAATTTTTCTTAGATACTCGGATGCTAAGTATTTTGTTATATGCAAAAAGATGGACATTGTGATCATTATCAACCAGCATCACAAGTAATATATTTTCATGGTGAGCAAAATAAGCATTTCGTTGCAAAACCGCTACAGTAATATCATGAATAATTTTGTTTGGAAATCCCATTACTTGTGCAAGGATATTGAGATAGATCTTTGGTCCAGCAGTAATTTGGTTGCTGAATTTGATTTGAAACCAACCAGGAAAGTAAACTTTAATTAAAAATTCTGCCAAAGTGCTTAAATTAGATGTCAGCTTTTTTTGGGCAACAAAAAATCTAAGAATACAACATCCAAGTGTTAACCAGCATGAATGGTTCTCCCCTCCTACTTTGAGAAACTCAAGATTAGCATCAACTGATCCCAACATGACAGCAGAGCAAATCCTGTAAGCACAATATTGATCACTGTTTAAATCTTCTCATCAAAGAGTTTGGGATAACAGAAAATTTTGGATTTGGGATAGATTTGAACTTCATTACTTTCTACTCAGAAACAGCACCCATTCAACTGCCTACCAATAGGTCCTGAAAACGAGTCTGATCCAGAAGTTATGCCCTCTAAGTTTTGAAAAACATATCTTAAAGAAAGCTCATTTAAATGGAGCAAGCATATAACCCATTGTAATGGTCGTCCTATTACAGTTTCTAATGATGCAATAAATCCTTTGCTTTTGCCAGTCATTACAGCGGTTCCATCAGACCCAACAATCTTCAATTTTTGTTCCAAAGCTGTATCTTTGATTGCAGAATAAACTAATGTTGCTATTTTATATCCAGTCGCATCTTCTAAAATTACAGGTGAGAGATAAAAACCATTAAGCTCTCCTACAATTACACAATGTTTTTCAATGACTGTTTGGCGATGATAATTTCCATTTACTTCAACCATTGTCATTGTTGCATCTTTCCTTCCATCTACAAAAATGGAATCCATTAATTCAAATAATTCTTGCTCCTTGTTTTTAATTTCTTCTCTGTATTTTTGCCTTTCTCTTTGCAACTTGCTTCTATCCACCACATATCTTTTATCCTCTTTAGTAACAATTCCAAAAGCTTTTAATGTAGTCGAAGCTATAGCTGCATCAGCTCTATTAGACACTTCATATTGCTCACAAACCATTGCAAGTTCTTTTAACATGACTTGATTCTGCTGCAAAATAGATTTTGAAGAGCAAAGTAACACTGAATCAAATGATACTGATATTTCTGAATTTTCACTAATACCTGTATCAGATTCAAAACCAACTACAACGTTAATATTGGCTGAGCTTGCTGAAACTGTATTATTAGAATTGGATTGTTTTTGAGACATTTTTTGAAGAAAATTTATATCAGACTGATCGGTTGGCTCAATAACATCCAAACATTTTCTTTTTCTAGGACCTATTTGATCTTCATAAAATGCAAAGTCATCTTCATTCATTTTCAACTCATAAATTTCTTCAAGTTTTCGTTGCTGTTTCTGGTCATTACAAAAAACATCAAACAATTCTTCAATATCACATATTAATTCCACCATATTATAATTAAATGTTGTACTGGTGTTGAATCCTTTTTTCCCTTTTTTGGCTGAGATTCAATCTTTCGAAAATCTTTGACAAGTTAAAATCCTGAACACAATGCCATTTACACTTATGCAATAAACGTTACAGTGGATCCAATGTTCATATAGTTCAGTGGTTCTCAAACTGTGTGTCGCAATGCCCCGGTGCATCATTTCAATTTTCCAAAGGCGTTGTGGAATATTTTGGTTTTGTGCCATTAAGTCTAGGTTGCGTCAAAAGAACTCTGATCGTAGATTCCTTTCTTACTTTCTTCTGACATTTTTACAATAGTGTTTTTAATACACTGTTGTAACAGTTGACTTGTTATTTAAGAATCAAATTACAGAAGTTTAACTTAATTGGCAAAAAATATATAAAGAATAAACCATTCAGTTGTATGTTGGACAAAAACAGGAAAGATGAGTTGCAAACTTAGAAGAGCGTAATTTTACGATTGAAGATGACAGACCAATCCAAAATCTCAGGAGCATAGGGACAGTTATTTATGTAGATTATGGGTCACATTTATCTTGCAGTACTGCAAACTAAACTGCAGGATGCTGTCTGGTGCATCGCAAAGTCTTGCAAGCTTTTTTAAATGCGTTGCATCACAAAAAGTTTGAAAACCACCGATATAGTTCATTTGCAACAATGACAGCTGCAGCTCTTGTTTGTCAATTTCTTTCATGAAGCAATCTGCAAAACATCTCTTTTGGTTGGAAGAATACCAATTGGAAAGGAGTCCCAGCTTTTAAAAAGATATTTTTCTTGACGCTCACAAACTCTAGTAACAGCTTTTTTGTAAGCATTCCAAAATGATAACACTTTACATAGTAAGAGTACCAAGTTTATAAGATATTTTTTAGAATAGGAAACATTTTCTCTATTTTATTAATCTCCTAAAAAACATTTTGAACTTGTGGTAACCAACTAATTTTGACTAGTAGTACAGTAGTTAATCAAAATCACCTCAAGAATACAAAAGCGATGATGTATATATAAAATACAAAGTGAATAAACAAGCCGATTTACATTATAGGTGAAAGTTTTACTTTGCCATTAGCAAAAACATCATTTTTGCCTTTGTGACTTGTGTGATGTAGTTAGAAGAAAAAGTTGTATTGGAGCAGATATAAACTTGAGTCTTTTGAGCATTTTAAGCCCAAAACTAATTTTCTAGCTTTACTAGTTTTTAAGTTATAAGACTTTCATAAAGTTGGGGGAGCACAAAATTTTTGGGGGTGTTTAGCCACCTGGGTGTAAGTGGCAGAACCCCAAAACAACTTTGAAAGGTGTTTCTAGACCTAAACACTTATTCAATAAACCTGGTTTTTTGATTTAAAAAAAATTGTTTTCACTCCACCCTAATGCATCCATTTACCACACTTTGCGCAGATCACCAAATTTGTGATCACCCTCTTGCTGCACTTGGCACATAAATCAACTTTAAGTGCCTCGCCTTTCAAACCACTCACCATTTCTTTGGTTTTCTTGAGATTCACTTTTAACCCCTTGCTTTCAAACGCCTCTTTCTATTTCAAAAACTTTTTTTCAAATTCTCTATACTTTCACTCAATAACCAATTTATCTGCATAAAAAATTTCATTGATCAATCCTTCTCTTGCATTTTCCATTTTCCACACAATTACAATTACATTCACTGCAATTGCAAAAAGTAGTGGCTACAACACAGATCCTTGATGTACACCAATTTGTACCAAAGATTCTTCAGATGACTCAGATCCCATTCAAACTTTTGCTTGTGCCCCATGATAGAGACTCATCATTGCTTTTACAATTACCGTATATTTTGGCATATAAGGCAACTGTCAGATAAGATAAGGTACAAAATTAGAGAAAACAGTTTCTATTTACAACCAAAATGATACTGATTTTTTCATGTAATAATTTAAGGTCGAAGTAGAATTTAAGGTCTGACTTTTATATCAGTTGTATAAGATGACCTCCAATTTTTAAGGGTGGTTTTTTTACTTTAGGGTCGTCTTATATGCCAAAATATACGGTACTTCTGGTAAACCTTTCTTTCTTATTGCCCACTCTATAATCTTTCTTGGAACTCTATCAAATGCCTTTTCAATACCCACAAAACAATGTACAACTTTTTCTTTTTATCCTTATATTCTTCTTGCATTCTTTGTACTACAAACAATGCTTCTGTTGTTGCTCTTCCAGGCATAAAACCAAACTGCATTGAATTAGTTTTTACTAATTCTTGAAACCTTTTCTGCAGCACTCTTTCAACGATCTCCACGGCGGGCTCTAACAGATTTACTCCTCTTTAAGTATTGCAGTTTCTAACATCTTCCTTTCTCTTGAAAACTGGTATCAGCACACTTGTTTTCCATTCATTTGGCATTCCTTTCCCATCTAACATGCGTTGGCAAAGTTCCACCATCACACTAACCCCTACTTCTCCACTAGCAGACAATATCTCTGCACATAAGAGATCCCACTAACCCCTACTTCTCCACTAGCAGATATTATCTCTGCACATATTTCAGAGGACCCACCTGCCTTTCCTGGTTTCATCACTTTTATTGCAATTGCCATTTCTTCACTGGTAACATACTAGCTGCTGTCACACTGTCCCAATCATTCTCTTTATTCATAAACTCATCCATGTAAATTTTCCATATTCTTTTCCTGTTTTTTCACTGAAACCTACACTTTCGTCTTTTCCTCTCATGCATCCACCTCCTTCAATATCTTACCATCTTTTTTCATGCACTTTATCAGTGCAAAAATGTTTCTTGTTTTTTTTATTCAATTTTGTTAACTCTTTCTCAGCTTCTTTCCTCATAGAATTTGCAACAACTTTCTTTGTTCGATTTTTGAAATTCTTATATCTAGCCTTGTTTTTCTCTGATTGATTTTCTCACATCTTTTTATTGGCCACTTTTTTTTGTTGTATTGCTTCCTTCATCTCTTCATTTCACCACCATGTACCCCCCATGGTTTCTCCTATTATTTTTTCACACACTTCATCACAAGCCTGTAGCATACCATTTTTAAAGATATTTCATAGATTGGGTGCTTCAACATTAACCAATTCCTTAACTCTTTCTAGAAATTTTATGATGTTTTCTTGGAACTTTTTTCTAACAGTTTGTTTTTTCTTTACTACTTTCTGCAACTTTCTTTTCGCTATATCTGTTACCAGTAGCCGATGTTGCAAATCACAGGGAATGGCTTTCACGTCCTTCAAATAGTTTTTGTTGCTTTTACCAACCAGTACAAAATCAATCTTGATCTCATTTCCACCCATACTGAATATTATTTTTCTCTGCTTCTTCTTTTCAAACCATGTGTTTGCCACGCACAACTCCTTTTCATCACAAAACTCCAGTAGTCTTCTTCCGTCAACATTTCTTTTGCCAATTCCATGCCCACCATGAACACCCTCCAAACCATCAATCGCTCTCCCAACATATCCGATGAAGTCCTCCAGACCAAGGACCACTTTACCAGGATTTTGCAAACCCCACTCACTTTCCATATCATTACAAAGTTGATCTTTCAACTTGAGGAGCGTACTCACATTAGACTCTTATTATTCCTCCTCAAAAACAACACCATTGCCATCACTCTGTCAATTTTTCTTCAGACTTCCACAACCTTTATGTAAAGTTCTTCTTCCACTAAAATTCCAGCACCTCCTATTCCATCACCATTTCCAGACCTGGCCTCTCTCCTTGCTTTGCTCATTGGACTCAATCTTTCCTTTCTGACAGGTGCGCTTGTGCGGTTTTTCAAAATCACAAAAGCTGCTCTTTTCAAGTCTGTCGAGGTGTTCCGCAAGGATCTGTTCTTTTCTCTCTCTTTATCAATGATCTTCTGGCTTCTCTGCCTTCTTCTGTCAGCTGCTCTCTTTACGCTGACAATCTGGCCATTTGGTCCTCCTCCCCCTTGGTCCCCACTGCGGTAGAGGCCACACAAGGAGCTCTGATTCGATTGGAGCGCTGGTATGAGTACTGGTGTCTTCCTCTCAATCTGAGCAAATGTGAGGCCTCCTTTTTCTCAGTAGATCCCCACCAAGCTAACCTCATCCTACTCGGCTCCCGCTCCTTTTCAATCCCACTCCAACTTTTCTTGGGGTCACCTTCGACTGCACTCTTTCCTTTTCTACACATGTATCTTCACTGAAGGCCAAGTTTTTCCCTAGTCTCAAGGCCTTACGCTGTATCTCTGCTTCCTCATGGGGCCCCTCTCTATTCTGTACAAATCTTTTCTTTGGCCCCTTCTCACTTACACTTCACCTGGATTGTTTTCTTTCCTAAGCGCTACCAATTTTACCAAATTGGAATGCCTCCACCGAGCAGCCAGTTGCACCATCACTGACTGCCTCTTGTCCTCCCCTATCCCTTTACTACTCACTGAGGCTTCTTTACCTCCCCAACGAGTCACCCTGAATCATTTCACTCTTTCATCTTATGAGTGGGCTCTTCATCTCCCAACCTCCTTTCCTATTTCAGGTTTGGCCAGACTTGGAGTAAAACCAAGACTCTACAGATCTTCCTGGAGAGCTCTTGCATCCACTCACCCACTCATGATTCCTTCTACTTGTTCTAGGGAGACTCTTCTTGCTTGCCCTCCCTTTCCTCCTTGGAATCTGCCTTTGTTCACAGTGGAGTCCACTCTTTCCACTCCATGCTCTCGCTCTGATCCTCCTCTTTCTCGCCAAGGTGGGCGAGAGCCACACCTTGGTGAGACTCACACCTTGGTGATACAGACTCTCTCCCCCATCATGATCTGGTGCTTTGGACTGACGGCTCTGTTCCTTTTCCTTTTGGCAAAGGCGGCTCCGATGTTCTTGCCAACTGCTCGCTCTGTGGCACTGAGGCCACTTTCCTTTTCGGCAGGCCCAGTATGTTCAAGTTTCTCCGGTGAAGCCTGTACCATTCTGCATGCTCTTTGCTGGCCTCGACAGCACCAACAGTCTGCCATTTCTCTTCTTTTCTCCTGTCTGACTCTCGTTCTGTCCTCGCCACCCTGTCCTCTCCCCCATCTTTCCTTTCATCTCAAACTCTGTGGCAGATCTGGCAGGAACTGTCTTCTCTCTCCTTCTGTTCTATCAGATTACAATGGGTCCCCGGACACTCGTTTCTCCTAGGGAATGATGCGGCTGATGAGCTGGCCAGATGGGGCGCACTACTTGCGCCTTCTGCAATCTTTTGTAGTCTCTCTCCTCTTATCTGTTGTATCCATTCTTGTCTTATCTCGGACTGAAGGCATACTGTCTCTTTGAAGTTCTTTGACACACAGGTTTCCTCGATTTCCACTGAGGAACTTGTGCTCCCTCGTCATGCTCTCTGTGTCCTCTCTTATCTACACTGCAACAAACACAGCCTTCTTTTAGGTTCTTACCTCTCTAAAATTGGCAGAATCGAGAATCCTTCCTGCAGTGCCTGTGGTTACTTGTCCCAGGACATCTCTCATCTCATTCTGCACAGTCCAGCTACAAACTCTTTGCGACGCTCACTCTTTGGCGACTCTCTGTCTCTTTACAACCTCTGGTCCAAACCCTGGAGATTTTCCCAGCTTGTGGGGCTCCATGGTCTTCCACCATGCCTTCATCCCTTGGAGGGGGCCTGGTAACCAACAACATTTCCAGACCACCACAGCTTATCTTTTCTACCTCTGATTCCAACAAATCGAGCCCCTGGCCCTCTCGATCTTACTTCCTGTAGACAGCACATGTCCACTTTCCTTTTTTTTAACTGTTCACACACCTCCACACCTCTTCCACAAAATCTTCTGACATTCCAACATCCAAAATTTTGCCATGTCTCACCAACATTGGGTAAGAGTTTGGCTATGCTGGGTAAACAGCTTCACCATCAATATTAATAGCATGTTAACTCTTTTGCTCCCGCGATCATCGATTGATGATCTCGTGTTTTCAGTGTTCCCCTCAATTTTTTTCAAATTGAGTTACAAAATTAGTTTACTAAAAAATCGATTTGTGACTTTATTTTTCATCCGATTTTCATAAAATTTTCAAACGATTACGCTTATTTCCTCACGCATCGGTAGATGTATAATTTGTGCCCTAATTCTTCGATTTTTATACCCAAAAACGGTTAAAATGACCAAGAACCCAGTTGCAGACGACAAAATCCGCCAAATTCTCAGCACGTGCCAACTACACTAAAATCAAATTGAGATTACATCTTTACCACAATACCAAACCTTTTATCATTGACACAGTCTGAAAACTACTCTTTTGGGGCATCATTTGACAAAATTTCAAGCGATAATAATAAATTTTACATTTTTAAATTTGCAAATTTTTTAGGGGTCTCAAAACCCCCCCAAACAAATTTGAATGGTAAGTAGATAAAAGTAAATTTAGTGCGTAAAAAAAATGACACGTTGCTAAATACTGGTCTCATTTGAAAGCTTACGAAATTTGCTTTCCAGCAATATATAACTTTAAATAGTTTAGACTAAGTGGTATATGATATTTACTAATCAGAAATGAGTACTGTACATCATGTCAGTTCAAAACCCCCAAAAATTTTTTGACTTACCTTCACTAAATTATAATTTTTAGAAAAACTACACCCTATAAAAAGATAAAATAAATTGCAAATATTTCACCACTAAAGTTGTCATTTTGTATCAAGTTTCCAAGGAGACAAGAAGCGAAATACAAATTTAAAAGCTAGCAGAAGTTTGGCTTCTCTAAATCACAGTTTGCTGTATCCCCCTTGTTTCTCAAGAAATGGGAAGGGTGTAAACAAGCGGCTGTTTCATTATCAGTGACAGCATATTCTATTTAAACTTGATATTTTCTGAATCTTTAAGAAATTCCCTCTTCAAAAATACATAATGTTACATGGTTTAGGCTAACCTCTAGCAGATAATAACTGATCATATTTTAAGTACTGAATTTAACTACCAAAATTTGGTACCGATTGGTACCGGTCAAAAAAAAGGTCATGTGCCTCAGAAAATTGCAAATTGTAGAAAACCTAGGCTCTTACGTAAGTTTTGATTGATGTACCTTGAAAGCTTATTTCCTTAGCATCATCTTGCGACCATTCCTAAAAAAATTGGTTGAAAATAAAATCTGTAGTGATCTTTGAGGTGAGGGTACCTCTTTAATTTTGAAGACAACTACCCCCAGTGGGGGGTTCATTTGCATAAAATTTGCATATTCAAAAAAAATGTTTTTTTTTTTATTTGAAATCCTCAAGAAATGTAGATTTCAACGATATATCACACTTAATGTAGAAGTAGACAGCTGAGTAATGATTTACAAACAAACTTGAGGTACATAATTATGATTGATTATGACAGTTTTTCGCGCTGCCACCTTACGGACATTTTTTTTCGCTTTTCACGCGGGAGCAAAAGAGTTAATACAATAATATAAATATATCAACATGCTGGGTAAAAAGCTTCACGGTTATTAAATTCAGTTAAGTCCGTGGTTCACTGGTTTTAAAAATAGTGAAGCTGTTTACCCAGCATGTCATAAAAGGTTACTATTGGGTACCTACCAATTGCAGCCTGACTGTTAACAATGGAGTTGTCAGCTTAATTGCTTGGTTGGACCACTCATTTTAGAAAACTGAGGTTGGGGGTGAGCAAGGGCATACTCCCTATAGAAGAATGTTGCTCCAACAAATCCCCATGACCATAAAAATTAAACAAATGGCCCCCAGTTCCCAACAGCTATTAAATGGACAGGGGATGGGAAGAATCTCTGGATTTAAATCTGAATGTCATGGGATAAGATTTGGTATGTTAAATGTGGGAAGTCTTTGTGGAAGGAAAATAGAAGTGTGTGAAAAACTGATAAAAAGAAGAGTTGATGTGTGCTGCATGCAGGAAGTAAAATGGAAAGGACAAGGAGCATGTTTTGTGGGTACTTTGGGACAAAGCAATAAACTGTGGTGGTCAGGAAATGATGCAGGGTTTGGAGGGGTTGGAATTTTGGTGAAAAAACAACATCTAGAGACGATGTGGAAGTTAGAAGAAAAACCGACAGAGTAATGGCAATTGTGCTAACTTTAGGTACAGAAGTGATGCAAATAATATAAGAGTATAAGTCACAAAGAAGACAGACACAGAGAAAGTTTGTTTTTATGATGAAATGGCAAGTGAGTGGGACTTGGAAAGTTCTAGTGAAATCATCGTTTCTTTGGGGTATTTCAATGGACATGTGGGGAAATGTGCTAAGGGTTTTGAAGGTGTACACGGGGGGAATGGTATTGGGAAAAGAAGTGCAAAATGGTAGAAGATTGCTGAAGTTCTGTGATGAAAGAGAACTGTGCGTGGCAAACACTTGGTTTTATAAGACAGACAAAAGGAAAGTTACTTATAGTGATGGTGGATGTGAAACAGAAATTGATTATGTGCTTTGGGGAGCAAAATACAGAAAGTACGTAAGACATGTGAAAGTGATTCCATGGGAACTTCAGCACAAGCTGGTGGTCATAGATCTAGATAAAAAGGTTCTAAAAAAGATTGCGACAAAGCAATGGATCATAAGAAGAAAGATTTGCAAGTTAAAAAAAAATGAAGAGCAAAATCTGAAAAAAGAGTAAAAGAACTGTTGTTGTTACTCGACCCCTTCTAAAGGATAAGGGCATGGCAGAAAACCATGGAGCCCCAGAAGCCGAGCAACTCCACAAGGCCTGGACCAGAGGTTGTAAAGAGACGAGAGTCGCCAAAGAGAAATTGAGATGAAAAGTGCCCTGACATGAATGTCCACAGACATTGCAGGAAGGATTTTCGATTCTTGTTGCAGTGTAGGAGAGTACACAGTGAGTGTGATGAGGGAGCACAAGTTCTTCAGTGGAAATTAAAGGAACCTGTGTGTCAAAGAATTCAGAAGAGACAGTATGCCTCCAGTCTAAAAAAAGAGTGGATATAAGAGATAAGAGAAGAGAGACTACAAGGGATTACAGAGGGTGCAAGTAGCGCTCCCCGTCTGGCCAGCTCATCAGCCACAATGTTCCCCTGGAGAAACAAGTGTCCAGGCACCCATTGCAGCCTTATAAAACAGGAGGAGAGAGAAGACAGTTCCTGCCAGAGAGATTAAGGTAAAAAGAAAAATGGAGAAGGGAACAGGGTGATGAAAACAGAGCGAAAGTCAAATAGGAGAAAAGAAGTGGCAGACTTGTTGGTGCTGCTGAGACCAGCAAAGGGCGTGCAGAATGGCGCAGGCTTCAGCAGAGTAACTTGAGCATACTGGGCCTGCTGAAAAGGAAGAATGGCCTCAGTGCCACAGAGAGAGCAGTTGGCAAGTATGCCGGAGCTGCCTTTGCCAAAAAAAAAAAAAGAACAGAGCCGTCAGTCCAGAGCACCAGATCTTGAGGGGGGAGAGTGTCAAGATGAGCAAGAGCTGTATCTTGGTGAGAAAGAGGGAGATCAGAGCAAGAACATGAAGAGAAAAAAGTAGACTCCGTGGTGAAAAAAGGAAGTTCCAAGGAGGAGAGGGAGGGCAGGCAAGGAGAGCCTCTCTAGGGAAAGTAGAAGGAAACATGGGTGGGTGAGTGGATCCAAAAGCTCTCCAGGATGATCAGTAAAAGAACTAGTAAGCACAGATGCTCCTTATTTGTGGAAAATGGAAAACTTTCAAAGATGGTGTTCTAAAGGCATGCAATGAAGTGTGGGGAAAGAAGAAGTATAGGAGAGATTGAGGAGACATGTGGTGGTGTAATGAAGAGATTAAGAATACCATAGCAAAAAAGAAGGCAGCATGTAAGGAGCCGTGCAGGTTTCCATCAGAAAAAAAAAAAGATTTACTACAAACGTTTAAGAAATCAAGCAAGAAAAATTGTTGCTAGAGCTTTGATAATGGAAGCTAATCAGGAGCTGAACGATTTTTATCAGAATTCTAACAGTGTTTTCTACTTCCTTGGAAGAATGAAAAAGGAAGGTGCTTAAGAGGAAGAGATGGGTGATTGGATTTTATTGAAGATAGGGCAAAAATTTGGAAGGAACACATATAAAATATCATGAATGACGAGAACAAATGGAACAACACAGTGGAAACTGATGTAGTAGAAGGACCAGTGGAAAAAGTGCCTCGCAATGAAATTGTGGAAACAATGCAAAAGATGAAATTAGGTAAAGCAACTGGACCATCTGAAGTAAGTGTGGAGACAATAGTTTCAAGCAACAAAATTGGGTTAAAGTGATGATGGAACTGTGTCAGCATGTATTGGATGGTAGAGGAATGCCTGATGAGTGGAAAACTAGTGTGATTGTGCCTATCTTTAAAGGAAAGAGTGATGTGATGAGCTATGAATCACACCGAGGAGTGAAACTGCTAGAACATGCCAAGAAAATTGTTGAAACGGCAATAATGAGGTAAATACAAACACTAGTCAATTTGAATAAAATGCAGTTTGAATTTATGCAAGGAAAAGCAACAGTGAATGTGATATTCCTTGTGAGGAGAATGCAGGGGTATTATCAAAAGGAGGACAAGAAGTTGTATATGCGTTTTGTTGACATCAAAAAAGCTTTTGATAGAGTGCTAAGAAAAGTGATGGAGTTGACCATGAGAAAGAAGGGTTTATCAAAAGTAATGGTTCAAGCAGCTATGAGCTTGTATGATGGTGCAAAGACAAGAGTGAGAGTGGGATCTGCATATTTAGAGGAATTTGATGGAAAAGTTGGTGTACATCAAGGATCTGCGCTGTCACCACTATTGTTTGCAATAGTTGTGGACGTTATTACAAAAAATGCAAGAATGCACTCGAAAGTAAAGGTTTAAAGGTCAACACCACAAAAACAAAAGTGATGGCAAGTGGATCAGAAGGAGAACTATTCAAAAGCAAGATAGATCCATGTGGAGTTTGTGGGAGACGAGTCATGGCCAATTTAGTGTTGTGCACAAAATGTGGAAACTGGTTTCAAGGCAGATGTGCAAAAATAAAGAGTTACTGCTAGGTTGGCAATGCATTTTGTTTGTTTGAAATGTAAAGGAATAATGGAGGAAACAGTGGATTCAATTGAGAAGTTGTGCAATGAAGTGGAGACAGTGAATGGGTTTTGTTATTTGGGAGAGACTAAATGCTAGTGGTGGTTATGAAGCGGCAGTTACAGCTAGAGTAAAAATTGGTTGGGCAAGATTCAGAAAAAATTGAGTGTTATTGCTTGGAAGTAGGATTCCTCTGAGGATGAAAGATAAATTTTATCACTGTTGCATAAGATCAGCAATACTGTATGGAAGCGAGTCATGA
The DNA here is from genome assembly GCA_963675345.1 of Trididemnum clinides. Lineage (NCBI taxonomy): Eukaryota > Metazoa > Chordata > Ascidiacea > Aplousobranchia > Didemnidae > Trididemnum > Trididemnum clinides. The sequence continues at coordinate 37,665,729 of OY776293.1, forward strand.
TAAATTAAGAGAATAAAAAAGCAATTTTAAGAAGATGGAGAAAGCTATGGTGATAACGTTGTTGGCAGAAAGACGACTGACGAACAAAGAGACATGTTGGGGTTGAGGAAAGCTATAGACCAGTTAGCAACAGCAAATGGAGTTAGATGGTATGAACATGTGCTGAGGAGGGATGGCGGTAGTAGTTTGAGAGTGGCTCTGGATCTTGAAGTGAGGGTAACCGAACAAGTGGAGGAGGAGACAGAGAAGATTGGTTTGAAGAAGGGGGATGTTCTGAATCAAGCAAAGTGGAGAGACGGAGTGCAAGCAATTGCAGATCCAACCATGTCTGCTAAGAAGACAACATTGAATAAAAACTAATTAACTACTACTACAAATCTTGCATTAAATTTCTGTACTCCAGAGATTCTTTGCACTCCCTGACCATTTAAGAAAAGTCAGGGACTGGGAACCTATTTCTTAACAAAGTTTTTCATAAGGTAAGTTTTTGGAGCTTTTTGTCTTTTATGAAGAGGATACTTATGCTTACCTCCAACTTCAGTTTTTAGACATAAGGAGTCCACAACCTTAGTTAATAGTGATGGGGGTGCATTTTTAACATCTCTGAATGGTGTTTTGAATTCATATTTAAGAGATCACAGATCTATGAGAAAATTTTTATGTTGTTGAACTGGTGAAATGAAGTCAGACTTGGACCGGAATGAAAATTGTCTGCAAGTCCAATGCCTTGGTAATGTTACCTAATATTTGTAGTGAAAGCTTTTGATAACTTAACATTAGTTGGCATGCAAGTATGTGTTGCAATAATTACTTTGTTGAAAATGTGATGTTACAGCTTGCTCTTTGACAGTTATTTGCTTTAGCAGATCTGCATAATAGCACATCTTGACAAAAAAACGAATGTAAAAAAAGTAATTGTGATTTAGTTTTATTATTTGGTATTACTTAACAGATCTACATATTTTGTTTCTTGATTTATTAATTACTACACAATGGTAATCTAAAAATGTATCAGAGTTTATAAATCACCTTTCAGTGGAAACAACAAGTGAAATTGTCTTAGGTAATAACAGACTTTAATTTTTTTGGATAACCACAAATAAATTGGACATGCAAGAAGCATTTTTTCATTTTCCAACTCAGCAATACAAATTAATGCTCCAAAGAACTATTTGTATTGCTTGATCTAACCTTTATCCTAATTTTAGCATTAACTAAACCCAATTCCAACTTTAAAACTATATACAAATCCACATCATTTTTGCGATCATTAGTATTCAATTTCACATATTCAGTAATGGGGTCAATCCTTTAGTAGACCCCAAACTGACCATCTACTGTACTGTATGACACAAAGTTAAAGCATCTGATGGTTGGAACCATACAGTTGTCTATGTGCAATCTGTAGTCTGCAACATGAAATTTTGAAGCCAAAGGAAACAATTCCAAATGTAGCCCACAAGGTTAAATTTGGTGGCTTTTGCTGGTAAACATATCATTTCCATCTTGGAAAAACCAATCTACAGAAAAGTGCCCACACTTCACATTAGACAAAAATGCTGCTTTAAAAGTATTGATCTTCAAAAAACGTCTTTAATGCCATTTTGAATAAACATTGCCACCACCCACTGCTTTGAAGCTTATTTGTGCATAGAAACAAGATAGGCTACAAACTTTGACTAATTCACAAAATATTCAAGAAGTCTGCAATTCGCCAAACTGTGAAAAAAGTTGCACATCCCTGGTCTAAAGCAACAATTTTTTCTTTGCTATTGTGTTTGCTTAAGCAAGACAAAGCATTGCTGTGTGAAAATCAAGCAAAGGTAAGCCCAAGCCAATAAAAATTCACATCTAGGGAAGATTAGCTTTAATACACCATTGACCTTCCATGCGATGGTGTAGTGGTTAGAGCGTCCGCTTCACAGTCGGTAGACTTGGGGTTCATTTCCCTTGTCGGGTCATACCAAAAGACTTTAAAAAATGGTATTCACAGCTTCCCTGCTTGGCGCTCAGCACATAAGGGATAGTGTGGAGAACAAGCCGGCAAGCTTGCTTGTTGTGTCCTTGGGCAAGGCACTTAACGGGATGCCTCTGTCTTTATGTGGCAGACAGATGGTGGGGCCAAGCAGTCTACCCGTCGTGGTGGCCCAGTCTGACGAAAGACATGCAAACCGAGCATGAGCTCATACGCGTGAATGAATGAATGAACCTTCCATGCAACTGCATTTCCAACATTAAAAAATGAAAGCATGTCTTCACACCAACAGTGATCAACTACATCAATATTCTGTGTGAACACATTTATTCAAAATGCAACATTTTTTTCTTTTCCAGTTTGCAAAGTATAGCTGAAAAAAGATTGAACATTGAGTTTTTCCACCAATACTTTCTCTGTATACCATGTTTTGTAAGACCTTGAGGTTAATCTAATAATAATTAATTCTCTACCTAAATTAACAGGTAATAATCACTAAAACTCCTACTACAATGCAAGTAAAGAGCAGCCAGTAGAGAGGACTTTTGAAGTTTTACCCCACATAACGCTTAAACCCCTGGATCACATTAAGAAATTTATTTCATTAAATAGGATAACATTAACAGCTTTGCTGACTAGTTGCAACAATACAAAATGTTTTGCATAGCTATCATCATGTCACAAGTGATGCAAGTCATAAAAGGTCATCAAGCATGATACTAAGCACTATGTCACAGGGGTGCAATTGAGAACTTTTTCAGCAACAAACTGCTGTTACACACTATTAAACAATTATTCAGTGATTTAATACACTTGTTGAATGGGCATTGTTGTTGGCCATCCGATAATTTAAAAGAACAAAAATCATTAAAACTAATGAAATGTGCAATTATGAAACACTGCAAAATAACAAATGCATCACAGTGCAATTTTTACAAGAATTTTCGGACACTGTTTTCTATAAAAATAGATAACGGTGTCCAAAAATCTATTAGAAAATTGTTCAATTTTCAAATTTCTTCTTCTTCACCATCACCACAGCAATCGATTCTTATCCTTTTCTTCTATTTCTCTCAATTCATGGCCAGCACCACATTCACTCATTCATCCTTCTATCTCATAACTGTTAAAATTGTATCCATCCAACTTGTGCGCTGTCTCCTCTTCTTCCTCATATAGAATTTTCCTTGATTCTTCTCTTGCTTAACTACAAGTGATGCGTTCAACAATGCTTGCTTTGACTGACTTCACAAGAGTTGGGGTAGCGATGTTAGTCTTACAATTTTATCTATTCACACTACATCAGCAATTTCTGTGATCTACCACTGTTAGAACTCAGGATAAAATTTGTAAGAATTTTTAAACTTTACTGCATATGTTCAGCTATAAAAGGCAGTTTGCTTCTTTTCTGTAGAAATAAAACTAGGACACATGTATTAAAGTTTTATTGATAATAAATTAAAAGCGATGATTATATTAAAGAAAAAGAGCTATAATTGATACCAATATTTAGTTAACCCTTAACTACTCATGCGGGTGTATTTTGTATGCCACAAGTGGTTGTTTAATCATAACTCTTTTTTAGTCGTTCTTGATACACCTATCCCCAGTGCACTTTATTGACAGCACAGTGTCATAGCAGTTTACTTCTAGCTGATCTCATGACCATGTTATGAGAAAATGCAATATGCTAGGTTTTGTTCAGAGCATAAAATACACCGTATGAGTGATTATATAAACAAAAGTGGAATATTTTTTGTTTATTTTTTTATGTTTTTGTACAGGTAGTTGTATAAAATAAACAGATACTTAGCTATTGATGAAATTAGGTTTTACTGCTGGAAGATTATTCACCTGATGAAGAAGAAATAGGAGGCAAAGATGATGACGAAAAAAATATCATCAACAAAAGCAATCATGACACTGACTCAGAAATTGAAATTAGTGAAGAAAATTAGCATTCCGATTTTGATGTGGACTCTGAAAGCTTTGAGGACCATGAAATGATGACAAATATTTTGTGGAAGTTTGATCAACCTTATGAAAGCTTGATCAACCATAAAAACCTTCCTGCTGATATCCAAGGGTTTTTGGCCAAATACAAGCTACAGCAAGCAGCCATCAGATGAGCTTTCTAAGAAAGTTTGTAAACGTCCGCTTTGCAAAAGGACAAAGAACAAAGTGACCACAAAAAATGCTCATCCTGCAATGACTTTGTGTACAAAGAACATTTGACAACTAATGTTCAATGCATTATCAGTGCATAGACAAAAACAGCATTGCAAATGATCAATGAATAACACAGTTTTGACCATTTGATTTCATATTTAATTCTTTGTACTTTTGTTTACGTTCTATTTAGTTCTGAGTCATTAAGTTGCATTTTATATGTATGTTTGATAATAATTGAAAAACTTAACCTCTCTACCCAACAAAGTGCAAAAGAATATTCATTTATTATTGGTGTACAAAATACACCACGCAAGTAGTTATGTTATGAAATTGGCATAAGTAGTTAAGTTAAAGAAAAAGAGCTCATTTGCTGAACACAAACAAGCTATTAGACATCCAAGACCAATTTACCATTATTCTCAAATGGCTTGATCACCTCACAAGTTTTCCATGAAATTACCAAGCTCACACAGCATACAACGACTGCATATTAGATTGCAAAACAACAAACAACCAAGAAAAGTATGGATTAATGATTTCCAGGACATTTTAGAGCTTCAAAACACCCAACCTTCCAACTCACCTAAAGTCAGTGAGTCTTTCTTCCTGCAACACTCCCTTGTACCAGTAGAAGATAAAAGTAAAAAGAACTATGTACAGAATAAATCTTTAGGATTGTCCTCTCAAAAAGTAGTTTTTTTTCTACTTAATTTTAGTTTGATTTATCTTGGTCAAAAACTTGCATGCACTGCACTTCATTTCTTTCGTGCTTAAACAATCATGTCTGTAGTATAGCAATCATACCTGTGAGATAATTTGTAACTGATTTGCATGGCCCATAGTTGTAAATGTATAAAAAAAAGCCTACTTAAAAAGTATGACCTGCAGGCCACATCTGACCTGATAAGGCTTTTGCTACCAACTGCTAAGCTCTCTTCATAATTATAAAACAAATGTATTGTGTTTGAGCAATAAGTGAGCACTCAATCAAGTAGCGTGTAAATGTCATTCCTACTTCTGTTGTCCTTACATTGCCTACCATTTTATTTTCAGCAAAATTTGTCAGCAATAATAAAAACGTTAGCTCAAAGAAAACAAAAAATTGACTCTGATTGTAAAGTTTTTAAGGAACAATAGAACAGAGATCGCTTTGTTATACAGAGTGCAGACCAAGTCCTTGGAGAACGTAAAAATTTGATTATTCTGTAAATCATGAATATAACTACAAATAATTAATTTTTTTATTTGACATGACTTTCATGAACAATAGTACAAAATGTCATTCAGTATGTCCCCCTCTGGCCTCAATTACATGCTCAAGTCTGCCACAAAAGCCCTCGACTGCTTCATGAAGGTTTTCTTGGAGTATTTTTGCCCATGCCTTCTCAAGAGAACTCTTGAGGGCTTCAACTGACACATTAAAAGAAGCATAGGCATCTGCCTCCAAAAGGGGCCAAACACAAAAGTCTATTGGGTTGAGATCTGGTGATGAGGGTGGCCAAACCTTCTTGCTCCAAAGTACTGGAAAATGATCTTGGCATCATCTTCTTGGATGTGTGATGGTGCACTGCCTTGTTGGAAGATCAACCACTTGTCTTTGAAGTGCTTTTTGGCTATTTGAAGTGCAGGAGTCAAGATTGTTTAAATGTGTGCATTTGCATTCACTTTTGCTCCTTGTGGAACAAAAATGATGGGGACTTCCATGTTTTTGAAATGGTGGCCCACACCATGACAGAAGATTTTTGTCACCTGAAAATGCTTCTTGTGAAGTCAGGAATATCTGCAGAGGACTTCGCTAGGGCTCTGTTATTTTGTCGGTTGCAGATTGCCTTGACAGTGAACAATTTTTTGTCAGAGAAAATGATCTCGCTCATGTCTGTACCTGCCTTCAACTTGTTAAGAATCTTTGCTACAGCCAGTCTTTTTTTCTTTTTGGAGGTCTGCGAGGTGCTGACGAGTTTGCATTTTGAGAGATGGAATTTTCAAATCAGTTTTAACAATGTTTCTGATCATCTTTTCACTGACATTTATGTCACGGGCCATTGCCCTTATGGATCTTTTGAGATTGTTTAGGATTCAGGCTCTGACAGCATTAATCATCTTTGGCGTCTGAGGAGATCATGGTCTTCCACTTCGAGGACGATCTTCGGTACTTTGAAGTTCTTTAAACCCGCTAACCGTGTGGTAAACAGTTGATCTTGGAGCTCGAAGAAGTTTCATAATCTCAGAATTTGTCTTTCCAGTGCGATGGAGCTCAATGATGGCTGCACGTTTATCACTCATACTTGATATTAAAGCAAAATTTTGACAAATGTATGTAACAATCTGAAAGAGGAGTGATGAAATTATTAATATTCAACAGTGTGAAGTAAATGCATATGTTTAAGAGTTATTGAATTACGTATTATATTTTGTCCAAGAACTTTGTCCCTACCCTGTAGAGTCAAACACTAACCAAGCAATGGCAGTGATTTAAAGAGTGCAGCATTGGGAGAAATTAAGAAAAAAGTATTTGTTACAGTACAACCAATTCAGTGGATAACTACTACATAAAGAGAAGTTTGAAAAATAAAGAAAAATTTACTATCAATGCAGTTTGTTTCAAGAGGACCACACAAAATGAGGCAGCAGTAAGAGCAAGCTTTTGTATTGTTCCCCTTTATAGGCAGTGAACTTATTTAAAAGTGCTTAAATGAGGTAGCCAAGAAGATATATCCTGAAAAAGTAGATTTTCAGCAATTAGTCATTCTGCTAGTACTGCTTGTGGTGGAGTTGAAAATATTGCAAGAAATATTAAATCACAGCTAAAATCCAAAACCAGCAAGTTTGTATGATTTTCCATTGCACTTGATAACTCAACTGATGTGTCAGACACATCCCAAGTTTCCCACTGTTATTATTCATGAGAGGAATAACTGCAAACTTAGAAATTACTGAGGAACTTACATCTTGTGCACAGCATACATGGAACATCAACAGGCATGAATATTTTCATAAAAGTGAAAAAGTCAGTTGGTGAGTATAATTTGGAACAGAAAAAACTAAAATGTACAACTACAAATGGGGGAAACACAAGTGGAACCAAAAAAAGAGCTTAGTTGGGCAAATTAACAAAACAGTTAAGAATTGCAGAGGATTGTAACCTTTAGCATTGCATTCTTCATCAGCAATCACTGTGTGGAAGGCATCTTGATGTATCATCAGCAAATAGACTGTAATTTCCACTGTTCACGACATAAGATCTCATGGATTTAAACATTGCTGATGTTGTGATTTCTTGGAGTAAATAAATAGTTTCCAGGCTTACCTTACCATATTTCAGTAAGATGGCTTAGTTGTGAAAAAATTCTGACTAGATTTTTGAGCTTCAAACAAAAATAATTTTAAACTAAAAAAACATTCACTAGTGTTGCCCAAACAGTAAATGACTCTGAAATTAGCATTTTCAGCCGATTCATGATGCATCTCAATGATTTCATCCTATGAATGCAAGGAAAAACTTTACTCATCTGTGATTTGTACTCAAAAAGGAAAGCTTTTGTCAGAATTTAAAACTATAATACATAAAATCATGATATACTAGATCAGCTGAGCTTATTTACTGCTAGAAAAATCCATTTTGCTAATTTCTTATTCAAATATTTTCAACTTTTAACCTGTAAAGCGTTACTTATGTAGAAGCAGGTGCATTCCAAAACGTCACATTTTTTTTGGAGAAAATCAACTTTTTTGTAAAATTTATTTTTAATTGCTTTTTGTGATTTTTTACTGACTATTTATATTATGAATTGCTAAATATATAGTAAATAGTAATTTAAGACAATAATAAATAGTAATTTAAGTCATTTGAGGTGAAACATTTAAAAACGACATATGTCGTTGCTGACGCTCTACAGGTTAATTTAAATGATTTTCCCTAGATCACTTCAAACAAGTTACTTTGCAGGTAGATTCCTGGTAGCATATTTACTCCTGTTGTCACAACTTAAAACTATTTGAGAGTCATTTAACAAAAAGTTGCTTTACTCAAATAGAATCTATTTGAATGAGAAATTGACAATGCCAGCAAAAAAACAAAATGGATTTTTTTAATAATAGGCTCAGCTGATCTAGCATATCATGATTTTATCTATTATATTATCAACCTAAAATAAAAATAAAAATTTTTGAAAATTGATTTGACTTTGCTATTAGAGGAAAGTTATTAATTTGCAATTTAATGATATCCTGAAGAACAAATATAAAAAAGGACACTAAATTGACTTCTACAGATGCCTTCCATCTGACGACCAATTTGTCCATTAAAAGAAGTTTGCCTGTGATTTCATTTCAGTTTTTAGTACGATATAACTGAGTGCAAAGACTTTTCAAAGATCAAATACATAAAATCCAGCTACAAATCACACCTATTTGATGAATAATTAAATTCTTTTTTATTGGAACCCTCATTTTGAACCTCAAAAGAACAAAATTTTGTCAGAAATGAAGTAACTTCATGCTTACCGTAGTTATTACCATTTACAAAAACATGTTAGTTATACACATTGTAATTATGTACTAAATAAATAGCCTTTTTCAATTACTGATTCACTATTTATTTTTATAGTTTTGGTAAAATATACTAAAATACTACTAGAAGTGTGAAAATGTAGTTAAAGTGCAAAGACAATTTAGGAGAGAATTTCAAAGAGATACTGTTCACAACCAGTGTTTTAGAATAAATTTTCTTTCTTCGAAGTTAAGTCTGACTGTTATTCTTTTGTTCAGGGGTTAAATCCGCAAAAAAACACAAACAGTGTAGTTATTGCTATTTGCAATTATTTAAAATGTAGTCAAAATGCCGTGAAAAAAACAATAAACTGTTATTTGTAAATATTTTTACATATTTAAAATAATAAAATTCTAATAAAACACTACGTTTCCAATTATTTTTAATGTGTATACATTTTTTTGGGACACCCTGTATAATTTAGAACCTTGGCCCCTGAAGCTTCAAAAATTCAGCATTGCAGCCTTTTATTCAAAAACTTTGCAGATCCTGGTCTAGAGGGTTCGAGAGATGGAGCAAAGTGCAGTGTTTGAGTGTACATTAGTCTGCAAGTGCCCCAAGTCGAAAATACCACAAACTCAATTCTGCAACACATAATGACATCTACCTACACACAAACAACAACTTTCTGTAACAGTTATAGTTTAACTGTGACAAACTTTTGTATATAAAAAATTTGTACAATCATTTCAAACGAAACAATGCAGTGTGCGCATGTGCAAAATACCATACAAAAGCAACAAAATGTCCACCAGATTGTAAATTCAAAACCTCAGATAATCTATTTAATGTAGAAAAGCTGCTTAATAACATTTTTCTTCTCTGACTTTTGCAAACCATACTACACTGCAATTATGCTACTTAATTGGTTTAAATTTAAAAATAGTCTTTCAATTTCTTCCCTGCAGGCCTAGTTTTTGCCTAAAGTTTTTTGCTTGCTTTTAACTTCTTTTATTTGAGAAGATTGCTCTGCAGCATCATAGATCTGGACAAACTCCATTGTTTTAACCCACACTGTAAACAAACTAATTTCGGACACATATTAATGACAAATGTATTTCAAATAAAAACGAATCTTGCGTGTTATCAAAATATAACACAGTAATGCACAAAAGAATTACTAATTAAATCTGCCTCAACATCTTACAACTCACAGCATGTTGAAAGGCTTATAACTAGGGCAAGTTTTTGCTGCAATAAAAAATTGAAAAAATTGCATTTATTTTTAACGAAAGTTGCAAAAAGTTGCATTTATGCACACAAGCATCTTAAAAGACAATGATTTACTCAAGTGATTTATTCACATACAATGCTAAATATTTCCAGACATTTTCCGGCGAGAAATGACGATCTTTTGCCAACAGTTTGCCTAGCATGCTAAAACTTCGCTTTACTGAGCATGAAGTAGCTTGGCAATTTAACAATTTGGCATACAGTTCTGGACTGATGTTTGACTGGGTCATTTCTACGATTGCTTTTAAGTCACTATTCAGCTCAAGTCGTTGATCTAAATACAGTTTGATTCCAGCTGGATCGGTGCCAAAGTCAAAAGAGTAACCATTTTCATAGGCTTCAGCAACCGTATATTGTGGACTCTCTGCTCTCTGTATTTCGTCAACAAGTTTGATATAATGCTGATAGATTTCTCTTAAGCTTCGAGGAAGACTTTCAGCTGCAACTGCTTTCACGACTAACAGCTCGTACCTTTGAATGCATTAACAATCTCACGGACTTGCGGAAAGTTTTTTGCATAGTATTCTGCTGCATTCAGCCAACTTCCCCATCTTGTAACTACGGGTTGAGGGGGACTTTTAATTGCTGAAAACTTGGCGCTTTGATCTTTATTTTTTACTACTGAAGCTTTTACTGCAGCAATTAACCTGTCAACATCATCATAGTTAGCACGGATTCGTTCAGCTGCATTATGCAAAGCGTGAGCCACGCAGGTAATGTGAAAGAGCCTCAAATATGTCTGTTTAACAACATGACTGGCTGCTGTCATGTACCTGGCAGCATCTGTGAGCAATAGAACAAAATCGTCTCTCTTCGTTTGGAGGTTCCGAATAGCATCATCTACAGCATGTATAACAGTTTGTTGATTTGGTGAAGCATCAAGAATCTTGCAATGCAACAAGTAAGTTGTTTCTGGCTTTTCTATATCTCCGACTAGGGTGTTTAGATATTTGCACCCTGAAATATCAGCTTCATCAATGACCATGAAAATAAACTTATCTGAGAGAACTTCTCAAATTTGATCAACTTCACATTTCCCCATATTATCAATTCGCTGTCGGCATGCTGACTCGGATGGAGCTTTTTGACCAAAATATTTAAATAGAGCTTGCAGGTCAGGATTGTTAAGTTTGCACAGAGGAATATTTGCTGACAGAAAAGCAGCTGTCACCGTGCCAACATAATCATTCCAATCGTAGCCAGTTGTTGGTATGCTTAGCGGCTGCTGTCATTGCTGCGATGTTGATGACAGGGCTTTCTGATGCTTTGAACTCTTGCGGTGTTTGTCTACTGAAAATTTCCTGTCATGTGACACAATTGTAGAACACAGTGTACAGAACAGTTCTCTTCGAGAAGTGGTCATGAATTCTTTAGGGTAGCGTACTGCATGAGCTCGAACTTTGGAAAGTGACGATTCCACTGCTTTTGGCATTTTTGTAGAAATTTTTACAAATCCTATTGTTTTATATAACGCAAATCTGTTTCCAACAATACTTAAAAATTACAAGCTTATTCTTTGTATATTACCAAAAACCTCTATATAAATAATGCGAAAAATTTTTCCTGCAAAACAAAGTTTTCATTTCTTACTTGCAAACTAACTAAAACACTTTTATAAGCACACAGTTCCACTAATCTATCTCAACACAACTTGACGTCAAAAGACTAAACACGACCTATTACCATTTGTACAGGCTTGGCCAAAAGTCAGGCCATACATCCACTTTTAATTGAGTTCGGGCACTGTCGTATTTGGCTAGGATTGTAAAACTTCTAGCTTGCAAGCCAACTGTTGCGTTATAGACAACATTGAGATGCAACTAATCCGTCACACCGCTAGTTGTTATGCAATTAAAAAGAATAGGACAGAACTGAAATAGTTTACAGCAAGTTTTTTTGAACCACACTTTCACATTTTGCGCAAAAATTGATAAAAGTTGCAGTAAAAAGTTGCGTGTAAAACAGAAAAAAGTTGCAAAATAAAATTCCTGCAAACAGCTTAAACCATTAAAATACATCAATTTTGAGTATTTAGGAAGCCGTCGGAAGCTGTAAAAAAAAGTTGCAAAAACTTGCCCTACTTATAACACAACAATTCAATACCTGCTTGTAGCTTAGGCTACAGCCAGCTGTAGCGTTGCAAAACACAAGACTAAATATCAACACACCTTGATATGAAAGACGCATAGACTGCATTTTTGTTCTGATCAACTCAAGGGGAGAAATGACGATGACTGTTCCAGCTAAAAAAAGAAGCAAAGTACTTGTTTAATCTACATGTGTACTCAGTGATAACTGTATAGCACAACTGTTTTTATTTTAGACTAGCCGGCTTTGCCCGACAGGGGCCCTATATCAGTAATGTCGGGGTTTAGTATTTCGTTTCAACCGGCTGTGCCGGCTTTACCCATCGGGCTCATGTGTGAGCAATAGCAAAAAGTTAATGATTTATCTACTTTTACAATTCTTGGAAAAGTTTGGTGGTTCTTGAAACGTTGCCAATTGAACTTTACCGTTACAACAACACACACCAGGAGGTTCATTATCCCATTTTTAAGCTCTGCAATAATTGCAGACCTTAGACATAAAACCAATACTGATTACTTCTTCAGCTGCATAATCATGTTTTGGATCATAATGAAATGCACCTTGTTTCCATTGCCTTGTAGTAAATGGTTGAAACCTCAATTCACGTTGCCTGCTCCTACTTCTCAAAAGTCTTATTTGACGGTTTTCTTGTGATTCCTGCTGTCGAGATATAGCATGTCTCTCAGCATCAATCTGTCTCCTGGTTTGTTGTTGTTCTTGAGATTCCCGCTGCCTGGATATAGCATGCCTATGGGCATCAACTTGTCTTCTGCTTTGCCTCTGTTTCTGATGCTCTTGCTACATGTTTTCTTCGTGCATCTGCAGATTTTCCAAATTTAAGTCTCTTCTTAGGAGGCATCTCAATGTTTTTTTTGTTCTTGAGATTCCCACTGCCTGGATATAGCATGCCTATGGGCATCAACTTGTCTTCTGCTTTGCCTCTATTCTTACCCGACCAACGACGGGTAAATCTGCTAGTGATTCCTAAAAGTACAGTCTTGCTCATAACCATCAAATTTGGATTTTAATTGGTCACAAATTTTTTTCTGTTTGTGGTACCTAACAAAAACTTTAGACAACTCTAGTATTTTAATATTGGTTGAATAAATATAGCCTCGTAGTCCCCCATAGACGATTCTGATCGAAATCAAAATACCGTACTTGGCTTCCCTGGAAAAAGTTATGTAAGATTCATATGTTTGTTTGCATCTAAATGTCTCCAGTTTTATTTCTATAGCGGACATACAGACAGACAAACTTTGAGTTTTATATATATAGATACACAATCATTGCAGAAGGTTCATTTCTATACCTTTGAAAAAAGCTGTTTCAGCCATAAGCTTTTTGTGATGTTCTCATCAGTGGCCTTTGGACGTTAAGTAATCAAAAAAAGCCAATGATAATGCTAGTATTGTAAAGTACACCAGGAAAGATTTTGCAATAATCAAATGCTAAAGAAAGTGCAGTAAAAGGCCAAAAAAAAGCTGCAATTATTAAAAGAGTTTAAGAGTGCAAACAAACTCATTCTGCCTGCATAACACCAATGACAACACAGCCAGAATTAAATAGCACCTTCAGAAGTGGCTGCTTGACTTAGTCAAAGCTGATCTTATGTCGAAGTGGATATATGATGCAATGTGACCAACTGGATTGCAAAGACCTCAAATGTATGGTTTGCCAAAAACACACAAAGAAGGCAATCCACTTTTCCCAATACTGTCTATAACAGGTTTGTCCCATCATGAACTTGGCAAGTGGTTGGCTGGCCTATTACAACCTGTGTTGGAGTGGTTTTTGTCACATTGCATATCAGATTTGTTTACCTGTGCTAAGACCATGCAAAATTTTGACATCAACTCCAATGTTTTCAGGTGTTCTTTTGATGTGTCCAGCTTGCTCACCACTGTTCCCCTTGATGAAGCCATCAAAATCTGTTCAGAAGCCCTCTATGACCAGTCTGATTCCCAACCAGTCATTCCCAAAGACATATTTGTTGAATTGATGAAGAGCATTACATCCTCAATAGAGTTCAGCTTCAATAACACTATGTACAAGCAAACAGATGGAGTAGCTATGAGATCACCACTTGGTCCGGCTTTGGCCAACATCTTTGTTGGATATTATGAAGAAAAGTTATTTTCTTAAACGCAGAAGCCTCCAACATACTTCAGATATGTTGATGACATGTTTGCAATTTTCGAACACCAAGCTGAAGCAGATAAATTTCTGACCAAACTCAACTGCCTTCGTCCATCCCTCAAATTCACCTTTAAAAGAGAAAGACAAATATCTACCATTTCTTGATGTTTATGTCAAAAGAACCGATATTGGCTTTAAAACCAGCGTATACCCCAAACCCATTTCACTGGCCAGTATTTCCATTGGGAGTCCTTTAGCCCTCTCAAATCTAAAATGTCTAGTATTTACATTGGTGCATTGACCCCTAATGATTTGCACCAAGCATAGACTCAGTGGAGAAATAGAACTGATCAAGAAATTATTACTGGACAATGGCTATCCCGAAAACGTCATCAATGCTCCAATTGCCAAGAAAATCGCTCAGTTCTCTTTCCTTAAGCAATTCGGCCCAGAAAAGTGCCCAGTGTACTTGAGGGTCCCTTGGATAGGTAAACCCTCCACAAACTTGCAAAAAGAGGTCAAAACCATCGTGGAAAGCTGCTATGGTTCTGTCACCACCTGCTAGGTCTTTATGTCAAAGCGCAAGCTGCCTGTGGCCTGCGAGGATGTTCTACCTACAACTCAGAAAAGTTTTGTCATATATGAATATAAGTGCCACGGTGATAGTTGGTACATAGGGCAAACATCTCAACAACTACAGCATCGCATCAAGCAACATGTTTTGCAAGGGTCAAGACAACAATTGACCCGTCCACGCTAACCTCAACCACACAGATCATGCAAACGAAACAACACCAAACCGGACTGTGACTCTACCATTGGTCAGCATCTTTTAGGTAATGATCAATGTGCATTAGACAATGATAACAAGCGGTTTTCAATCTTTGCCACAGCATGCAGCTCTTTCCATCTTAATCTCTGAAAGGCTGCTTATATCAAGACCCAGCACCCGGTGTTATGTAGACAGAAAGAGTTTGTTTGCACTCTCAAACTCTTATGGTAATCACGGTGATATTTGGCCTCCTGCTGCACTTTCTTTAGCATTTCATTATTGCAAAATTTATCTTGGGATGCTTTACAATGTTCGCGCTATCATTGGCTTGTCTTGATTACTTAACGTCCAAATTAACCACATAAAACACTTACTCTAGATCTTCTCTTTTGATGTGATACCACCACTGATGAGAGCATCACGAAAAGCTTATGGCTCAAACAACGTTTTTCAAAGCCACATTAAAATTCTGTACCACCAACAAGATTAAGGTTCATTCATTCCAATTTATGTTGTAGTGTGGTTGTGATGGCATCAGCTTTGCAGTCAGGTGATTTAGAATCAATTTTCTAGTTAAGTCAGATCACCATTTGAAAAAAATATTTACAGTTTCCAGAGGAAGGTTAAGAGCACTGACACTGGTACCAGAACTAAATTTGAAAAACAGAACCAGAATTGAATTACTTTTGCTACAAAAATTAATGCTTTTATTGTTGCACTTTTTATGTTGAAGACATAAATCCATTCAAGTGCCAAGCCCATGCTATCACCAGGTTAGAATAGTTGAAGCTATTCATTAAGCAAATTTTAAAAGGTGACTTATGATTAGCCATACATGTGAAGGTAGTCCAGAAGTAATGCAGTGTATTGGTGATTGCCAAGCTATGCAGTTTCTGCCAGATGACAATGCTCAGGATTTGCTTGTTTGGTGCTTGATGTTAATGATGGTTTGGGACTGTGAATTTTCAGGTTCAGCTCATGATGTGATAGCTTGGGATTCATCTGTTCTGTATATGATGCTGACTAATGGCATAGGACTCTCAATTTGCAGGTTTAGTTTATTACAGGAACACTTAGAATTTGTGTGTTCTGTACTTCATGTCAACTGGTGGTGTGGGACTCTGGTTTCACAGGTTTAGTCCTGGACGAAAACACCTGGGGTTTTCATATTATATGACTGATGCTTCAGGCGTTTGTGTCAATTGCATTAAAAAGTTGTTACAGGTTTGCTATAAATTTTACATTAAATGGTGCCAGTATACTGAAAATGGCCAAAATGTAGTTATAGGTAAGCATCCAAACTGAGCACAAACATATCTTACTTCTTTTCCTAAAGTAAAGACTTTATTAACAACCTCTAGCACTAGCAAGCACAAGCATAACTTATTGCTTTTCCTAAAATAGACTTTATTGATAACCCCTAGCAATAGTAGTCTTTATCACCAATCAACAGCTGCCTCAATGTGGTGGTGCAATCCCCGACCCCATATGGGTTGGGTTGAAATGGCTGTTGGCACTCCCAAAGGTCCCAGTTACCCAAGGCACTACCTTCAAACCATTTTTTTACAGTGCTGTCCTCTGAATGACTGCAGAAGGGCAGCACACAGCTTCTCTAAAATCGGTTGCCTGTTTTCTCCCTTCTCCTGCCTTTTTCATCTCCATCTGCTCAGTGTGCGCTGGAAATGTGATCTGGCAGGGTAAATCAGTTCAATGCTGTACTTGCTCCAAATGGGTCTATCTAAGGTGCTTACTGCTCTCCCGCTCCAAATTCAAAACTCTTGGCAGCTCTCACTCCAGGAGCTGTCCTCCATGCTGGGTCCCTGCTGGTAACACTGTGACCTCCCACCATTACACCTCACTGTAACACCGCAACTTCCCCCTTGAACTCCTCTGGCTTGTATGCCTCCATTGTTCAATCTGATTCCCTCTGCTAATGCAGCACTCCCGCCCCACCCTCGTCTTCAGACCTCTTATCTCTCTTCTGCCCATTATGTTTCTTCTCCCTCTGCCCCCTCACCACCACCTCTTGCTCCCGGCTTTCCTTCTACACCTCTTGCTTCCTCTCTTAGGGTTCTTCCATGAAATGTTGGCAGTCTTGAAGCCAGGAGCACTGAACTGCTACACTTTCTTTAGTCCCATCCTGTTGACGTTATCTGTATCCACGAACCTAATCTAAACTCATCTTCCTCTTTCTGGATTCCTGGATTCTCTGCTCTGTGATCTGATCACATCCACTCCTGGTCTGGCATCCTCTCTTGTGATGCCAAGCACTCTAGCAGCAGTATCATCATTTTTGTCAGGCAGGGCTTAACCTTTTCTGAGCTTTCTACCTCCTCTCTTTCTTTGCTTGATCCCTACTCTGATTATGTAGGGATCAACATCTCTCTAAACAACTCCTCCTCTCTCTCTTTTCTTAATGTTTACACTCCTCCTATTTATTCTTCTCCAACGAATAGCAGAACTGACTCCTTTTCTCTCTCGATTCTTCCCTCCTCCAGAAATCTCTTCATTCTGGGGGACTTCAACTGCCATCACCCACTTTGGGACTCAAAAGGTACTTCCGACCCCCATGGGAAGTGTTTGATTGGGTCATCTCTTCTGACCTCCTCTCTCTCAATGACTCTGACATATCTACTCTCCTCCATCGCTCCTCCCCTAACATTTCCTATGCTTACTACTCTCTCATTCTTCCTTGCTTCTGGGAGGTGCTTCAGAACCTGAGTTTTGATCTCCTACCAATTCTTCTATCTGTCCCTCTCTCTGGGCTTTTGCCACAAGCGTCCCCCTTCCTTCAATTTTCAGAAAGCTCGTTGGGATGACTTTGCTTCTTACTTTGATTCTTATTGTCCTTCTGCAGAGGAATACTCATGTCTTTCTCTTTCCTCTGCTGCTACTCTCTTACTTCTCTGGCACTGAATGCGGCCAAATCTTCCATTCCTTTTGACCACATTAAATGCCATCCTAAAACCTGGTGGTCCGCAAAAATAAAAAAAGCAGTTAGTGAAAGACAAAAGGCTTCTACTGCTGCTCACAGAAGTGATGGAGATTGCCAGGCTCACATCTCCGCTTACTGACGTGCTTTGTCTGCCATCACCAAGGCCAAGGCTGAGGCATGGCAGACGACTTGCTCTTCTCTTTCACCTAAATCTAACCCAAATTTGCATACTCTCTTGTTTGCTCTGTTGCTGGTTCTTCTTCCTCTCCTAACTTCACCACCTGTTCCTCTTCCAGGGAATCAGCTTTGGTGTTTGCTGATTACCTGAGATCCCACTTTTCTGTCTCTCAACCAAAGGCCTTGCGTAGCAGAGCCAGTGGCTACCTTTCTGAGCTCCGCCAAGCCACATGCCCTAAGGAGTCTCACTTGTCCTTCTGCTCACCCTTCTCCCCCACTGAATTTCTTGTGGTTTCCTCCAACCTATCCTCCTCCGCTGCCATCAATGACCAATGGCCCAGACAAAGTTGCCTATCCCATGCTAAAGCAGCTTCCTTGCTCTGACATGGATTTTCTTCTTCACATTTTCAATCTTTTCTGGTCTTTGCATTCCTTTCCTTCCATCTGGTAGACATCTTCCATTATTCACATCTAAAGTTCCCGCTCCCTTTCAACCTATCTCTCTCACCTCCTGCATCTCAAAGCTTTTTGAATGCATCATTCTATCACATCTACTCTTATTTCTGAAGTCTAATTCCATTCTCTCTTTCTGCCAGGCTGGTTTCCACCCTGGACGATCTACTCTGGATCAAATCTTTATCAGTCCATTTTGAATAGGTTTAATAACTCAGGCCAGGCTCTTGAATGATCCTCTCTAATATTGATTTCTCTAAAGCTTTTGATGCTATCTAGCATCTTGCCCTTTTCGATAAACTCATTTTGGCTGGATTCCCTCTTTGCTTTGCTAGTTGGACTCAATCTTTCCTTTCTGAAAGGCATGCTTGAGTGGTTTATCAAAATCACTGAAGTCATTCTTTTAGAGTCCGTCGAGGTGTTCTGCAAGGATCCATTCTTGGTCCAGTACTTTTCTCTCTTTTCATCAATAATCTCCATGCTTTTCTGCCTTCTTCCAACAGCTACTCTCTTTACGCTGACAATCTGGCTATTTGGTCATCATCTCTCTTGGTTTCTACTGTGGTGGAGGCCAAACAAGAAGCTCTGTTTCGATTAAAGTGCTGGTCTAAGTACTGGTGTCTTTCTCTCAATCCAAGCAAATGTGAGGCCTTCTTCTTCTTAGTGAATTCCCATCAAGCTAACCTCCAGGCCAACCTTATCTTACTCAACTCCCTCCTCCTTTCAATTCTATACCAACTTTCCTTGAGGTCACCTTCAACCACACTCTTTCCTTTTCTAAACACGTATCTTCGCTGAAGGCCAAGTTTTTCCCTCATCTCAAGGCCTTACACTGTATCTCTGCTTCCTCATGGGCCCCCTCTAAGGAGTCCCTTTCTCTTCTGTATAAAGCTTTTTTTCAGCCTGTTCTCACAAATGCTTCACCTGTTTCAGCCTGTTCTCGCAAATGGTTTCCTTTCGTAAGCGTTACCAACATCACCAAATTGGAACTCTTCGCCGAGCAGCTAGTCATGCCAATGCCAGCTGCCTATCCTCCTCCCCTATCCCACTTCTTCTCTCCAAGGCTTCTCTTCCTCCAGTACTAGTCATCCTGACTCATTTCACTCTGTCATATGAGTGGGCTCTTCTTCTCCCAATTTCCTTTCACATTTCAGGCTTGGCCAGACTTGGAGTAAGGCCAAGATTCTGTAGGTTGTCCTGGAGAGCTTCTGCATCCATTCACCCGCTCATGCTTCCTTCTACTTGTTCTAGGGAGGCTTTTCTTGCTTGCCCTCCCTCTTCTCCTTGGAATCCCCTTTTTTCATCATGGAGTCCACCTTTTCCTCTTCATGCTCTCACTCTGATCTCCATCTCTCTCACCAAGGTGCAGCTCTCGCTTATCTTGACTCTCTCCCCCCTCAAGATCTGGTGCTCTGGACTGATGGCTCTGTTCCTTTTTTTTTGGCAAAGGCAGCTCTGGCGTACTTGCCAACTGCTCTCCCTGTGGTACTGAGACCACTCTTTCCTTCTCAGCAGGCCCAGTATGCTCAAGTTTCTCCACTGAAGCCTGCGCCATTCTGCATGCTCTTTGCTGGTCTTGGCAGCACCAACAAGTCTGCCACTTCTCTTCTCCTATTTGACTTTCGCTCTGTTTTCACCACCCTGTCCTCTCCTCCACCTTTCCTTTTACCTTAATCTCTGGCAGGAACTGTCTTCTCTCTCCTCCTGTTCTATAAGGCTACAGTGGGTCCTCAGACCCTGGTTTCTCCCAGGCAATGACTCGACTGATGAGCTGGCCAGACGGGGAGCACTACTTGTTCCCTCCTCAATTCCTTGTAGTCTCTCTTTCCTCTTATCTCTTGTATCCACTCTTTTCTTTTTTCGGACTGGAGGCATACTGTCTTATCTAAATTCTTTGACACACAGGTTCCTTCGATTTCCACTGAGAAACTTGTGCTTCTACATCATGCTTCCTGTGTTCTCTCTCGCCTTTGCTGCAATGAGCACAGTCTTCTGTCAAGCTCCTGTCACTCTAGAATTGGCAGAATCAAAAATCCTTCCTGCAGCGCTTGCGGAAACCCATCCCAGGACACCTCACTAACAAGTCTGCCACTTCTCCCATGTCTTCACCACCCTATCCTCTCCTCTGTCTTTCCTTCTACCTCAATCTTTCTGGCAGACCTGGCAGAAACTGTCCTCTCTCTCCTCCTGTTCTATCAAGCTACAATGGGTGTCCGGACACTCGTTTCTCCTGGGCAATGATTCAGCTGATGAGCTGGCCAGATGGGGAGCGCTACTTGTTCCCTCAGCAATTCCTAGTAGTCTCTCTTCTCTTATCTCTTGTATCCACTCTTTTCTTTTCTCGGACTGGAGGCATACTGTCTCATCTAAATTCTTTGATACACAGGTTCCTTCGATTTCCACTGAGGAACTTGTGCTTCTACATCATGCTCACTGTGTTCTCTCTCGCCTTCACTGCAATGAACTCAGCCTTCTGTTAAGCTCCTATCTCTCTAGAATTGGCAGAATCAAAAATTCTTCTTGCAGCACTTGCGGACACCTGTCCCAGGACACCTCAAGTCCCAGAACACCTCACCCACAAATTTGCCATTTCTCTTTTCTTCCTATCTGATTTGCACTCTGTCTTCACTGCCCTATCCTCTCCTCCATCTTTCCTTCTACTTCAATCTCTCTGGCAGATCTGGCAGGAACTATCTTCTTTCTCCTCCTGTTCTATCAAGCAACAATGGGTTCCCTCACAATCATTTCTCCCGAGCAACAATGCAGCTGATGAGCTGGCCAGACAGGGAGCATCACTTGTACCCTCTGCAATTCCTTGTAGTCTCTCTTCTCTTAGTTCTTGTATCCACTCTTTTCTCGGACTGGAGGCATACTGTCTCATCTAAATTCGTTGACACACAGGTCCCCTTGATTTCTACCAAGAAAGTTGTGCTCCCTTGTCACACTGGCTGTGCTCTCTCTCGTCTACGCTGCAATGGACACAGCTTTCTGTTAAGCTTTTAACTGTTCAGAATTGGCAGAATCGAAAATCCTTCCTGCAGCACCTGGGGACATTTGTCCCTGGACACTTTTCATCTCATTCTGCACTGTCCGGCTATGAACTCTTTGGGCTGCTTGCCCTTTGGTGGCTCTCTGTCTCATTACAAACTCTGCTATGCCCCCATCCTTCGGAAGGGGTCGAGCAACAACAACAGCAGTCTTTGTATCATTGCAAGCAAGCTTGGCTGAAAACTTTTTAAAAAAACCAAGGGCATCAAGTATTTGTGAATTCGACATTTTGAAAGCTTAGTTCATTGTAATGTTTACAGCTCAAAATCATTTCTGCTGCACCCATGTCACCAAAAGCAGTTATGTGCGAAAGTCAGAACCACAATCAAAGCAACATCAAAGATGTTGGCTTTCAAATGAAATTACAAACCTCAAATATATTGTTTGCTGTTGATCATGTAGTGTATCGAGGCAATTTTTGTAGCCTCATTGCTTCTGTAAAAAGTCAATCAGCAGCCATCTCGTAAACTACAATAAATGTATTTTGTTGACACTCTTTCTATCAAAACTGAGGCGAGTGCTATGTCTCCATTTTTTCAGATTTGTTTTGGTTGGGAATTAAATTGAGATCAAGATAGTGTCATAAGAATTTTGGTTTTATCTCAATCATAAATTTTTTAAATTGAGGCAAAGAAATGTATCATTCTAACAACATGTCTTAATTGTTATTTGATTGTTTGCACATCCTAAATCTCATGGGTTTAGTGATAACCTGTCTAAGGTTAAAACAGCATGCGTAGCAGATTTTTTAAAGTTCCAAGCTTGCAACATTTTAAAGTTATTAGCACCTAGTTTGTCTGCCATCTAGATGCACATGCCTAGTTTCTTCACATCCAGTCGTACACTCCTAGTTGTCATGGATCACCACCACCTATATCAATAAAATATAAATTCTAGTGCCAAAGCACTATTGCAAACAAAAAAGAAAAATGCACCACAAGATATGATGGTCATTAAAGTCTCTTTTAATGTAAAAAACAATTACTTGCGATGCTTCCACAATCTATATAGTCCCTTTTTTAAGGGGATCAAAATCAAAAAAGCATAGAAATCAAGTGCAGTTAGAGCAAATAGGTAACAAAATAAGTAGTGAGCTGCTTTTAGTGGCAATTACTGAATTCTGGTCCTGGCTTACCCATAAAAGCACGGATTCTCAGCTATGGCAGTTTCCCTGTTTGGTGCTTGGTAAAAAAGAGGTAGTGTGGAGAAAAAGTTGGCAAGTTTGTTTGTGGTATCCTTGGGAAAAGCATGTAACAAAATTCCATCATCTTTATGTGGCAGCAGGAGATGGGGCCAAGTTGTTTCTCAGTCATGGAGGCCCAGTCTGACTAAAGACTAGCAACATGAGATTAAAAGAATGAATCTTAAACAAATAAATATCTGTTAGTCTGAGGACCAATTTTATACACCCAATAATCATTACTCAGACCTGCTACAAAGTTGCAAGTAGGGGCAGTGCATGCATACACATATTTTCTAAACCACATTTTTTTCTTACGAGAAACACAATAATCTAAAAGCTTCTTATAATCCAAGGATTGGCAACCTTTTTCATCAAAAGAGCCATTCTGCTATTTTCCAGCAGATACAACCAGTGAGAGGCCACAAAACATAGCATACATATTTTGAGGCATTTGTGTATACATAGAACAGCAATATAGAAAACAGCTGACGTTATTTATCTGTAACTTTTAACTTCATACAAGACTGCAAGCTGTCATTTGTCAGAAAGAGGCAATATTTGGTGTTGATGATGTTAGTCCTTGAGAAAACCCACTAACACAAATAGGTCAAACCAAAAATGGATAGCACAGCAAAGGCATAATTCTTCATGTTGATGTCAGTGTTGAAAATGCATTCCAGGTATAGTAATGAAGCTTGTCCAGTGTGGGAAGCTTTTCAACACCTTTTGATTTGTGATATCTAGTGAGAAGGGGTTCCTGATAAATCATGTTCTCAAAATCAACAGTCAGCTTTTTGAACTTGGACACCTCTTCTTTTTCTTTCAGCTTTTTCCAATTAGTGGTCATCACAGCAGACAATCTGCATTTTTATAACATGGCATTTTTGTTTTTACGGTCAGATGCCCTTCCTGCCACCAACCCTCTCTTCAGAGGGAAAACCAGGCCACTTGTCTTCCACATAAAGGTGGGGGCGTCCCGTTAAGTGCCTTGCCCAAGGACACAAGCAAACTTGCCGGCTTGTTCTCCACAACCTCTCCCAAATGCCAAGCGCCTAGCAGGGAAGCTGTGGATACCATTTTTTAAAGTTTTCTGGTATGACTCAACAAAAAGAATGAACCCTAGGTCTACCAACTGCGAAGCAGATGCTCTAACCACTACACCATTGCACTGAACTTGGACACCTACATATCTCTATTAGCTATGTCTGCCAGTTTAATTTTTAAATCAGATTGACTTACTTTTGCGAATGTGTACATGTGTTCAGCTGGAATAGATCAATGGCTTAAGGTTTAGTTGGGAAGACTAATGTGTTTTTTTTAACTTGTTGAATCTTTCACCAAATGCAGTTCACATTACAGCAATTTTATGCAGTAAATTTTCATGATTTCGGTCATTTTTTTCATCTTCAATTTTTCAAAAAAGGCAAACCTCTCTTTAAGTCTATAATAAAGACAGTTATCATGTAATCAAATGCCAAAACATTCTTGAGCATCTGCAGTGCTATGTTTCTTTTTTCTTGAGACTTTTGTTCAGCAAAGTGGCATGTCATGTCCACCACAAAGCACGACTTTTCTAACCAACCTTGATCTTCCAGTTATGGATAGCTGCAGCCTTTCTTCTGCACTACAAAACCATTTTAGCACTTCTAATCTAGACAGCCATTAAACATGATTATGTAGCAGGAGACATCAAATCTTGCTAACGACTTCATCCAACAAAGAAGAAAATTGCCTGCAGCTAATTGGTTTTGCCAATATTTAGTCTAAAATTTGAATAACCAGGTCCATCACCTCCATATACTCACGAAAAAGTACTTAAGCACACAGTGTTTTTTGGTGCAAACTGCAGTGAAACATCAGCAGCTTTTAATCTAGCGACTTTTGAAGTACAGCCACAAAGTCTCACTGTATTCCACTCCTACTATGCGTCCTATCAATAGCCACTGATATCACAAAAGATGGTGTTGATTCCCCTTTTCTGAAGCTGAAAACAGATCCCCGGCTGCCTCCATGTAATATCTATCTTTGAATGGCCACACTGAACAACCTCTGCAGCTGCTACAAAATCAGCTGTAGTGGTATTGCTTGACAACTTTATCCACAAAGTGATAAGAGTTTTTACTCAGCTGCACTTTTTGCAGCAATTCCAAAACTACTGTAATTCAGTGATGTCTTTCAAGTGGTTTGCAATCTTTGCTTAAACTCTTTGTTAAATTTGCAGAACCCCTACATAAAGTAGAGGAAAATAATTACCATATTTATTCATGTATAAGTTGCATTCGTGTATAAGTCGCACCACCTACTTTTGCCTCAAAAAATGGTACAAAATTTATTTTCCACATTTTTATATTAAAATCAAACACAACATCTAATATCCACGTGCTTTTACATTGCAGAGCCACGCATGCATTTGTCGTAAATGGTATGTGTGACGCTAGCTCGCATGTGTATGTGCACGCGCACGCTTACTTGCAGTCTAAACAGTTGTGGTGGCATTGTTACAATCAATTAGTACAGTAAACGCGAGAGCACTTAAGAATAAAGGTTGTAAGGAAGCAGCAATTAAAGGACATACGTTATGACACACACACAACAGGAGTTGTGCATGGCCACCATACACTACATTTAAAAAAATTTTTAAACTTTTAAAGCAACCTCGTGCATAAGTCGCCCCCAACTTTTTGGGCAATAATTTGGCACAAAATTTTCCGACTTATACACGAATAAATACGGTAGATCCACAGGCTTCTATGCAAACCAATTTTGCTTTATGTCAAAAAATCTTCCTCTCAATCTCTACCATATACTTAGCAGCAAATGCTCTGCACTTATACCGAAAACGTCCAAATCACCTTTTTTCTTTGCCCAATTTTTCCCATATATCAAGCATACAGAAATGCCAATATCATTTGTGCAGAAGAAAAATGCATCAGTCCATGCTGGATAAGATGCTCGTTTTCCTCCAAGCCTTTCTCTATTTTGATTAGTGCATGGCTATTAAACTAACAAAGAATTTCTTAATCCTATTCGGCCCAAGCGGGGCAATAATTGCCTGAGCAATTTCCTCTTAAGTACAGCTTTGTCTACGATGACCCTACAATATGAAGATTTCATGACTTTTCCTAAAAATTATTCAATTTGTTTTTGACAAAATTTGAGTTGACTGTTGGTTGTAGATCAAAAGTTATTAGCAAATTTATCCACACGACTGCTAAAATATGCACACATATAGCTGAAAGATAAAAAAGATAGTAACCTCACTCTGCGCTTGTTGTAGCAGCCTGAGAGCGAAGTGGGCAAGTTGTAAACAAGAGGTAACCAAAGTTCACAAAAAACTACTTAGAATCAATTGCCATATATAGTATGTACATTCCCCACAGAAAGCAACTTATTGCCTGGCTGTGACTTGAGAAAATAGAGGAAACGCGTTTTTTGTGAACAGACAACGCATTTGTTCTTAAATTGTACTATCACAAGCAAAGTGACTGTTGATGAGTGATGAGCAATATCACTTTTCCATTGCATTATACTAACTTTAGAGTAAATCTTTGTCATACGTAATTGTGATTCCATAACACTGTTGTTACAGGTACTGTTTCTACCACGCAGCTAGACAGATATAAAAGTATGGTTATTTTTTTGCAATTTTCAGGAAAAACGTCACGCAGTAACGAATTGTCAAATATTCAAAAAATTGTTCTGTGCAATGCTTCAATAAACAAATGCCCACGTGTAAATATATACAGTAACACACAATAATGAGAAAAAAGCCTGTTCGGTCATTTGAAAGCACAACAAAAGTTTTCAAATTGTGACCTAGATTGGTGGCCCATATAATTTTCCCGAACTTAATTAAGCAATAATATTGTTAAAACAGCGGAGGATATTTTTCACATAGCTTTCTCTAAATCACAGAAATGTTAGTATGCAATTTTGGCTTAATTATCATAATTATGGTTTCACGAAACCATAAACTGCCAAAAAAAACAAAAACAAAGTCAGTCATATGTTTAGTGTAAACTGTGTAATAAATAATGATCAAGCGATTCAGCCACTACGCTATATTTCAAAGTGTAATGTTGCTTAAATTTTTTGCTACAACGAGTTTGCCTTGGTGTGTGGTAGCTTTGCAGTTACACTTTCTGTCAAAGCAGAGATTTTGCAAGTAAAATTTATTGCTAAAATGTTTCAAGCAAAAAGAATAAAAAAATTTAGAAAGAAGCTTGAATCGCAAGTTCACGAGCCATTTTCAATGTTTCATAGACATTTTGAATTGACGTTTTGTCAAATGAAATAAAATTTCACAATAATAAGCCAACGCAGCTCAAGATCGTCAAACCCCTGATATCTTTCGCCCAAATTAAATTTCAACATGTGACCAGAATTAAAAATAATAAATGATTTATCGGCACAACGAAAAACAAATATTATTGCATTTGTATTTTGAAACTAGATTACCAATTATGCTGATTGTTAAGAAATTCATGTTTCCAATATTCATACAAAAATAGCCTGAAATCTTTGGCCACCCCTAAGAGCCAATTGTAATCAAGGCAGACAGCTGCAAACATTGTTTGCTTGTTCATGAAAAAGTATTGATTTGGATAATCTTATGCAGATGTCAAGTCATTTTTTCAAACATGTTGCTGGATAGACAAGGTTCCTTGTTTTAGTAACAAAGCTCTCGATTATCGTTCTCGCAAATTTATTTGTTCAAAATATGTTTACTGTTTATTAAAAATATGTTTACAAACGCATTTTCTGTTATTTCCAAAGTTACAAACCGGTAAATCCGGCTGCAACATGCAACTGAAATCTTATTCATTTATTTGTGCACTATTCTCTGGAATGTCTTGTCAGCATTTGCCCTTGAACAGCAACACTGTATTGCTTTGATTTGTTACTGTCATGTTTTTATGCTCATTTGTCAAATAGACATAGGACTACGCAACTTATTCTCTGGAATGTCTTGTCAGCATTTGCACTTGAGCAACAACACTGCATTCCTTTGATTTGTTACTGTCATGTTTTTATGCCTATTTGTCAAGTAGACATTTCACTACGCAACAGAGTTATTCATTGCGTAAATTTCCAACAAATTTCTTTTCAGTTTATCAATCTTGCTTTTGCATTATCCTTTGTTCTGCAATTAGTATGTTTTTATGCATCTACACATTTATCATGTAAAAAACTGTCCCCACCATTACATCATCATGTGTGTTCTTTGCTTTTGACGTTTGATAGCAATTGATATATAAATATCTCACTTCGCTCTTCATGCCTTGTCGAACAATTGAGTTGAGAAAGCCAAGATCTATGTCAAACGTGAACCGTTATCAATTGTAAGACTAAATGACTGTTTTGCATTCAATTCAGCTATTTGACTTTATTAACGCAAGTTATGAGTGAGTGCCTCAAAAAGCTATGTATTTGAAAACCTAATTGTGTTGGCTAATAGCAAATGCTTGCTTCAAAGATCTATCTTGCGTTGTCAAAATAGCGTAGTGCATTGCCTGTTTACATACTAAAGAGTGTGCTTTGCGAGTCCAAAAGCAAGCCATAGATTTGCGATTTGCCAACTATACTGCGCCTATGGTAGAATGATTTATAAAAAATAAAAATGGTGTAGGCCCACTACTTTCAAAACAAAGTGTTTTTTGCGTTTTTATTTTGGTAAACATAAAACTGGTGCCAGGCATAACTTATACAGAAAAGAAATTGTACAGCTAACACTGGTGTCAACTCCAACGCCAACAACGTTTCGACAGAGTCCTTCAGTTTTTGTCAAGTAAACGCTTAAAAGAGGGTTTGCCTAACAAAGACCAAAAGGACTCTGACAAAACATTGTTAGCATTTTAGAGCCACATTATATTAGAGCAGTAGTTCTCAACCTTTTTTGTGCCGTGGCCCATTTTGAGAAGCCACGAATCCTTGTGACCCAGTTTCTTGCCGTGGCTAACTTTTTCCGTGTACCATGGCCTACTTTGATTATGTCTGTGATGTAATGGTGACAAAGTTGCTGGAATTAGCGTCAGAACTCATCGCAGCGGAGGTGATCTCCAAAAAAAATGATTTATTGCCTCCCAATGCCAAGGATGGCCAGTCTGCAGTCGGAGTTGGATTTACAAAGGAAAATACGGTCATTGCGCCTCCCATTAATGGGTGCTGGTCCATATGGCGGTTCATATGCACCACTATTACTCAACTTTATTTGACTTGCAAAACCATTATTAAAGTAACACAAAAGTCTGTGGCCCACCAGACTTACGTGCTGTAGCCCACTGGTTAAGAACCAGTATATTAGAGCTATATCATATTTTTGTCGTGTTGCACAGTGAACTTCTGGCCATTATCAAGAATTACTTCTTGATAAATACCGCTCTACTAAGTGCTAGTCTAC
This sequence comes from Trididemnum clinides, assembly GCA_963675345.1. Classification (NCBI taxonomy): domain Eukaryota; kingdom Metazoa; phylum Chordata; class Ascidiacea; order Aplousobranchia; family Didemnidae; genus Trididemnum; species Trididemnum clinides. The sequence goes on from OY776293.1 coordinate 37,694,853, forward strand.
AAATTCAAAAACAAAACTTTATGTAGCGGAAGCAATTGAACATTTAGCTCAATAATTATTAGGGTGACAAAAATGATCAAATTCTTCAGTTATCACCATTTTCTTATCTACAAGAGAGAGTCAAAAAGTTCTTACAAGTGCTGTAATTCCAAAATGCGCAAAGTTTTACTTGTTCAAACATGTCTTTATGGTTTGCCTAATTAATTGCAAACGTTTTGTCATTCTATCTAATGGCAATATCAAGATAAATGGTATCTCAAAAGAGCTAATAATTTTCCCTAGTAATGGACGAAAAACATAAAGGAGAAAGCTGCACAGTCAAATTTTGTTTCATCATGACAAGGCCCTTGCACATTCTTCTGGGGCTGTCAGGGTCCTGTTATACTAATTTCAAAAGGAAAACACTTCAACACCCTCATATAGTCCAGATTTATCTCCCTCTGACTTTTTTGGCTTCCAAAACTAAAGGAACACCTTAAAGGCACCCGGGTTAATTCTTTAGATAAAGCAAAATAGCAAGTAATTTCATTGTGTCAGAGACAGCCCGCAGAATTTTACAAGCAAGGAATTTACAGGTGGAAGCATAGATTGCAAAAGTGTATGGACAATAATGGAGCTTATGTAGAAAAATAGGTGTGATCAGTTGTGAAACAAAAATTTTATGGCATATGTTTTAGAAATTTTTGACTCACCCTCGTAGTTGTATTGATGACTGCCTATAACTCATAAACATATTTCCTCAAATTAGATTATCCCACGTGAATACACAATATTGAAAATCTCATTTCATTTGGCAAATAAAAAAAACTGTTGCTTTTATAAAGTTGTGCATAACACACTAACAAACTTTGTTTTTTAAATTTTGAGGCAGATAGAAATTACAAGTTTGATGCCAAGATAAAGTAATTGCATCACCATGAACAATTCTACTCGTTTTAATGCTGCAGAAGCTGAGGATTTAATATTTGAATTATCTGAATCAGATTTTGATGAGGTGCTATGTTCTGAATCGAAGAGTTATGACGACTATTTTGCCACTTGTTCCATTGCAGCAGTTGCTGAAGTTGATGCCCAGTTTGAAAATGAAGCACAAAGCTATGAAAACGACTCCAATCAATCCTCATGCAAAAAAGACATAGGTGATGCTGTCAACGATCGCGAAAATGCTTTGGATGCCAATTTCTTGCAAAGCATATTGCCATCTCAGCCTCCATCGTCTTCTACTAATATCATTTCCAGCCTTGAAGCTGCACTAAATGAAAATAATTACGATTTGTTGGACTTAAATCCAAAAGAAAAAAAAGTGAACAGAGCGAGTATTGAAGGCAAAGGAAAAACTGGAGGCAAAAACATCAAATGGTCCAATACACCTCCCACTTCATCTGGCTGACAAAGTGCGGCTAATGTTGTAAGTGGAGATATTGGGGTTGTAAATGCCCATAGAAGCATTTCTCAGCCAAGAGATGCATGGGAAATTTTTTTACACCTGACATGCTTTCACACATTATTCACAACACCAACAAAAAAATCGAAAATTTGCATGCAAAATTATTGCTGAGAGGCCATGATATTACGTCTGTTCCATACCTCAAGAACACTTGCTCTTCAGAAATTTTAGCATTTATTGGTCTTTTGTACCTTCGAGGTCTGCTTGGTTTAAACAACCATGATGTTGCTATTCTTTTAAACGATCTTACTGGAAATCCTGTGTTCGGGGATACAATGAGTACAAACAGGTTCAAATTTTTATTTTCCAATATTTCCTTTGTTGATTTTGAAACAAGAACTCAGAGATGGGTATATGATAGATTTACTGCCATTAAAGATGTTTTCAAATCATTTAATCACAACTGCAGCAGTTGCGTCGTTTCTGAGATTTTTTATCTCTTGATGAAACTTTATATCCAAAGAGAATGCGTATTGGATTCAAGCAATTTAATCCAAACAAACCAGCAAAATATGGACTATTATTTAAGTCGATAAATGCTTGCCGTTATCCATACACATTCCAAATTGCCCAATATGTTGAAAATCCCAGAAATCATAGCAATCAAGAGCAGTGCAAGTTTTATTTTGGGAGACTGAAGATAAAGTCAAAAGGCTTGTAATAGACTTGGAAAAGCACACATCACTTTCTGGCAGAAATATATCGTATGACTGTTTGTACACTTCAATTTCACTAGCAAAATGGCTGCTGGAACGTAATATCACAACTGTAGGCACGCTGCAGGCAATCGCAAAGGTACTCCTAAAGAAGCAAAGCACGTTGGCAGTCGGGACTCTTAACTCTTACGCAGTTTTTTGAGATGAATCCGGCAAATTGGTTTTAAATTCTTATATCGTGAACACCAAAAGTTCTGGAAAAAGAAACATACTGCTGCTATCCACAATGCATCCAATTTTAGGAACAGCCAATGACAATTTACAATTGAAACCAGCAATCTATAAGCTTTACGACTACACTAAAGGAAACACAGATATCATTGATCAACAAATGAATTTTTATTCCAGCAAGGCTAAATCTTGTCATTGGATTATGACGGCTTTTGCCTATATACTGAACACTTGTCGAGTGAACACTTCCACACTCATCGCACTAAATCAGTCTATTGAACCATACAATACAAATTCATTTGATTTTGGGATAACTTTGGTTTTACAATTAGTACGCCTATTTGTTGTGCTACGTTCAAAATGGGGCTTGTCAAAAAGCATTCAAGATAAAATCCAAATCACCCTTAGTGAACCCAGAGAAGAATCTTACGATTCATCGCAGTTATGTGCATTTCCAGTGCAGTCTACCAAGCAACGCAGGTGTGAAGTTTGCGCAGCTGAAGCCACTGGCCGTGAGAGGGATAACATGGCATGAGTTCTTGGCCAATGCCAAAGATGTGGTAAAGCTGTATGCAAACGGCATTACTTCAGATTCTGCGGCGCCTGTCAGTAATTGTTTGGTGTTACACTTTATCTCCTATGGTGTGCTCATACTGCAGTGTTTTTTGAGATGTTTTTCTATTATGTGTCCCAGTAAAGAGCTATATGTGTTTTTTAAACTTACGCAGCATAAAGTGCGTAGCTAATTTGTAAAAGTTAAAGCTTCTTCTATCGAACATGTAGAAATACAAGGTTTTTGTCTACATATGACTACATGCAAGTCATTTCCTACTCTAAACTTCATTACAAAGTATAACAACGCCCTTGGCTTGGAACCCACATGTGCAGTAGTCTTGCCGACATATCATTAATGAAGCCAAACTCAACTGAAGATATAGCACGCTTCCTCAACTCAACAAACACATTTTTGGAACAAGTGGTTGTTTATTTTACTCAACACAAAAGGCTTCTTATTAGATCATGAGAGTTTTATACAGGAAAGTGTTAAAGAATAAACTTGACACACCAAATGAATACGAGAAGGCAATTGTGTCAATGTTGAGTTTTTGGATGGCATTAGCAAACGTGAAAAAATTAGATATTCAGTGTGATGAAAATGTGCTCCAATACAGATTTCAGTAGGTCAGCTAAACACTTACCAAGTTTATGATGGGACAAACCTCTCCTAGACAGTATGGGGCGAACCAGAGTTCCTTCTTTGTGTGTTTTTTCCAAACCTTATACATTTGAGGTCTTTATCATCCGGCCAGTCATATTGCATATGACTGATCATACATCAACTTTTGGCCTACACTTGGTTTTGACATATGCAATTTATCTATAAAGTCATTTTTGTTCAAAAGGAAGACACAAGAGCCTTGATATGGTTGTAAAGCCGGTTTCACAGAGCCACCACTGGCCCAAAGTACAGTTTGAGGACACATCAAAATTCTGACAGCATTTTCTTTCATGTTCTATCACACCTCATTGACAGCAAGTTACCGTATGACCAAATGATCTGCCATATCCACTGCAATCTTTGTGTAATTTGAAATTGCATCAATTTTCTGATATCAGTAACTAATTTGATTACAGATGAAATCAAGTTAATCATGCTACTATAAGTTTGCTCCACTTAAGCACTTTGTAACATAATTAATGTAAATATGGATTGGCTAGGATTCTCATGTGATTTTCTGAATCCATCAGTATCCACTTTTGGTAAAATCGTACCTTATCAAAAAAGCAACTCTAAGGCAACATAATCCAACACTTCTTCTCGTAAGAGTCTGTTATAAGCTTCTTCTGCTTGCCTGACAACAACAGACTTAACTTAGCAGTTGAAGTCCACTTATCCTATTTAGCCACACTAGTATATTTTACAAATCACAGAAGACATTCATCTAAATGCTTTTCACAAAATATGGTAATGGCAGTGTCCTCATAGGCATCTCAACAAATCCTTGATTAAATTGCTCATCACTATGAGACTAGGCAAGCTGCTTTGCTTCTATCTCAACCTTTAGCTTCTCCATTTCAACCTCAGTCCTTTCTTCAGCAGCTAATCAATCTTCAGCCTGAGTTGCTAATCTCCACACTTTAGATACCATTTCACCAGTTAATCTCCACTTTTAAAATTCAAACTCAGTTGTAACTTTTCTTTATTTAAGCCTGGCTTTGTTTTAACTTTTCTCACTTGGCATTATTTATTTGCTAGAAGCGTATTCTTTGCTTCTCCCTCAAACCCAATTGTTTCACTTGTCTTGTCAAGTTCTCGTACTTGGCAGTATTAAGTTATCTGCTTTGCCAAGTTAATGGTAAATTTATAAGTGTAAAATGAATGAGCAGTAAATGCTGTACAATAAAATTTTGATTTCTCTCTCAATAATAGTAGTTTTAAATCGAGGCAATGTATGTGTCACTCAAACACTCTGACTGCAAACTTTACTGAGAACTTCAGTGTCAAATACCTAATCTACCAACTGTAAATCCAGAATACTTCTTCAAAACGACAAGAAATGTATAAACTTAGCCTCAATTGCAATACCAATCACAACAAATATCAATTTCAATTGGTCTTTGTGACTTTTAACCAGCAATTGTTTGCCAAATGGATCTATTTCTCTCTTCCTCTTTCTCTCTACCTTGCTCACCTTTCTTAAAATTTTAGATCACACGTATATATCCTAGGTGTGTATTTCAGATATTCTAAAAGATTTCACTAAAAACAACAGTCAGTGCCGCTATGATGTCTTCAGTACAAACCTGCAAGCTTCACCACTGACTGATGTTATGTCGCAATCACAATCTCACAACCAAAATGTTGTCAACAAGTTCAGCTAAATATAAATTAATAAACATAAAATATACTTAATATACATAAATATACATAAAATAAAACAGCTGATATATACATAAAATCAAACTAATACAAAGCAGCTAAATATACATAAAATCAAACTAACAGTTTTAGAAGTATAACACAAAAAATGGTGTAAATAGGCCACTGAAGCATTACAATAAAAAACTGAAATGACAAACATAACATAACTTAAAAGTGCACTTTCAATTTACTTATTCAATAGGCTGAACTTAACTGGCACAAAATAGGTCAACATATGTCCAAGTGTGGCATAATGCCTTTTAAGCAAATGAAGCATGAACAGAATTTTTGACCTAAACAGTTTAATGTATATCAATTCCAGTATCATTTCAGGCAATGCTTACAATCAAGGGCAGCTTACTTTAAGTTTCCAACATTAGCACCTGTGGTTTAAAATGAGGCAGCTTACAAACAAAAGTGATTTGTAAAAACGATTTTGTCAACATCTAAGTTACATACCTCTGGCAACAGCACCAGCAGTGACAGGGGCAGAGTCAACAAATGATTTTGTATTTTGTTTGCTGAAGTAATCTTTGAGATGGTCATAAGCAGTGAAGTACATTACAGTAGCTGGTAAAGCCATTACACTGAAACAAGAACAGCATTAGACCTCAAATAAATATTTGTCAAGTGGCAGCATAAAAATGAACAAGCCTTTGTTCAATTCAGTGGAGAGTTTGGGAGAATGTGCAAAAAACAATGGCATGATTTAAGGCAGGGGTGGGCAATTGTTTTGGCTTGCGGGCTACATCGCAATCATGGAAGCTAGCTGAGGGCCACACTTATAACAAACGCATTGGTATATTATTCCAATTGAATTGCATTTTTAATTTGGTACAACATTAAAAACCAACATATATTAGACAAATGAATCAAAGTAGTTTTATTCAATTGAAAATGCAAGCACATTTAATTTTTAAGGTCTATCAATGAGAGAATGCACCCAATCACGTTCTTCTACATTAATTAATTTTGTTTTAATTATTTGCTTGAGGCTTTTGTAAGCTGCACAAAAGTTCGTCACAGGTCGCAGTTTGCCCACCTCTGATTTAAGGGGAATGTAGAGTGCATCATTTGCTCTTTTTTGTGTAAATGTTGTTATAGAGTTGATAGAAATGTCACTTTTTTCAAAGTAAACATACTTGTGAACTAATAAATAAAAAGGTTTAAGTCTAGAGGTACCACAACATGAATGTACAGAGTGGGCCAATAAAATGTTACCACTTTTTGAATCCTTGCTATTTCCAAAATAGATTTTTTTTATTCTCAAAAATACTAACAACAAAACATTGAATGCTCACACCAATGAATCGAAAACAATATACTGTGAAGGAGAGAGTAAAGATCGTGGAAGCATATTTTGAATTAAAATTGGTAACCCAGACTCAGTGATGATTCGTCATTGACATTCCGGAAAGAAATCCTCCATGTATACTCACAATCAGACATCTTCTTCGAAAATTCAGGAAAACAGGATATGCGATCAAAGCGAATAAAGGACATAGTGGTAGGCCAAGGTCTGCGAGAACAGCCATTAACACAGAGATCGTGAGACAGCGTCTGGAGGAATCACCAAGAAAATTGACCAGATGTTTGTCAGAGGGAGACTGCCCTCTCAAGGACCACTCTCAGACGCATACTGAACACAGATCTTTATTTCTTTCCCTACAGAGTTCAGATTTTACAAATTCATTGATATTAAATGTTGGTTTAATGTTTCTTATCACAAATCTTTGAATAAAAATTTTGAATAAATTCACATTTGAAAACTTGGGTATGATTGAAAAGTGGTAACATTTTATTGGCCCACCCTGTATATTAGACCTGGCTTATAAAGGCTTAAGAAGTGTGAACGATTTTAATTCGACTAGAGTTCAAGTGAATAATCATCTCTTGGGTTTGCCCTTGTCTCAGAATAAACTCCAATCAAATCAACACAAATTGTTAGTCATATAGCTGGCAAACAAAACTTATTATGGGCAGCCATCACAACAACCGTATGCTCATACATCTAAAGGGTTTATTTATGCATTTCCCCAATCTAATGCAAATACGTTATTAACACAAGCTAGTCCCACCGTTCCCAAACTGGGTTTAAGAAGAAATTGTCCTGCACCAGCTATAGTAAGTGAAAAGTTTAAGGGCGATCAGATGATTTACTGGCTTTTTGTGCATCAATTTGAAGAACACGTTCTAGGAAAGGTTGAGGAATATGAGCTATTTCCTTTACTTTATCAAAGCTGTGAGTCAAATGTTCAGTTGAAGATTAGCCACTTGTCAAATCAACATCCCAGCACTAGTTTTCATTTGGCATGGGACACCTTATTTGATGAATATGGACATCTGCATAAAATTGCACGATGTTGTAAAGAGCGACTAAAAATGCTCCAAAGGTGGATGATGATGATTGTGAAAAATTGAAATCACTTGCAAATCTTATGGAAAAGTGTTGTGTCTCCCTCAAGCATATTGGCCAAGCTTCAAGTCTTGATTCCATGCATGCGTCGACGGGAATTGTGAACAAATTACCCGTGGATATAGAGCGTAGTTGGGTTGAATACTCTGTTGGAGTTGAACATCGGTCAGAACAAAGATCGAAGTTTATTGATCTCTCTGCATTCCTTACAGAACGTAGCTGTGTAGCTAATTCGATATTTGAGAGAGAAACCTTCCCCGGCAAAACTAAAACTTGCCAGGAATGAGTGTACATGACACCCACAGGTTGACAGCTTGTAAAGAATTTATGAAGAAGAGCGTTGAGGAAAGAACTGAATTTGTTTACGGTAAAATGCTATGTTTTAAGTGTCTTGGAGGAAAACGCATTTCTCGTGAATGTAAATCTTAAGATAAGATGCCACTGGCACATTGCACCATTCACTTCTTCATAAACCACTAAAACTAAGCGCACAAGAGTGACATTTGTCTTCAAATGATGTCGCTCATTCTTCATTGATGACGAATGCATGTAGTACAATCCAAATTGCTAATTCCATTCAGAAAAATACTGCATCTTCTGTGTTTCTTAATGTGGTACCTGTAAAGGTAAAATATATGAATACTGTGCAGGAGATTTACGCCTTTTTGGACTAAGGATCAACGAGTTGCTTTTGTGACAAATCTCTGGAGGTGAAAGGAAATAAACAACAACTTATCTCATGAACGCTGACTATGTCGCAGGTTTTGAACACGAAAACTGTAAAACTGTCAGTACAGAACTTAAATGGTAGTGAATGGATTGATTTACCAGAAGTAGCCGTGGTTCCAAAGATTCCAGTGAAACCTAACACCTTACCTGATCCTGATGTTTTCAAGGAACATAATTATTTGAAAAATATTAACTTTCATGATATTTCTGTACATACAGTACAGGTCCTAATTGGAGCCAACATTTCACAAGTGTTCAGAGTTGAAGAAGTTAGATCTTCCTGGTTTACTAACCTACCAGATGCTGTATGTAGCCCCACAGTCTGGTCTTTACTCAGTCCCTCATTTACATCTTCACTGGAAAGGGACAAAGATGTTTGTTTTGTGTCAGCACATTTTGGTGCATAAGGTAATGTCAACGTAATGGAAGCTAGTTTTATGAATACAACAATTGAAGAGATTCCTGATGCTGATAGTTAGATAAAATTATTTGTCATGGAAAGGGACTGTTTATAGATTGTAAAATGTACAAACTAATGCTGGAGTTGATGAATTTTAATGATGGTCATTACATGCTTTCTTTGCCCTGGAGAAACGATGAAGTTTTTCCCAACAACAAAACTAGGGCTTTAAAGAGGTTGAAGCACTTAAAGAAGAAATTGAATAAAGATCCACAATTGCAAATGAAATGCAAATGGTTGATAAATGCTTTGCAGAAAGAGTGCTGAAAATGAAGATTTAAAATCAAATTCAAAATGATGGTTTATCCCACATCATGCTGTCTTTAACCCTAAAAAGCCAAATAAGCTTTGAGTCATATTTGACTGCACTGCAGAATATCAAGGAACCTCACTAAATGAAATGTTAATGCAAGGACATGATCTTGTTAACAGTTTAGTGGCTGTCTTGGTAAGATTCCGAAAGGATAAAATAGTATAATATCTGATATTGAAGCAATGTTTTACCAAGTCAAGGTAATGCCACAGCACAGAGACAGTTTGAGGTTCCAATGGCAGCTAGGAGGAGATTTAGATAAAAGTCTTGTGGCATACTGTATGACGGTACATTTGTTTGGGACAACCTGATAGCCATCTTGTGCTACCTTTGCTTTACAATAATCAGCAAAGGACTTTGAAATAAAATTTGAGCTATATGTAGGTAATGTCATAGAAAATTGTTTTTATATTGACGATTGCTTGCTTAGTGTATCAGATTCTTCTACACGCATAGCCATGGTAATCAATCATTGATCCCCACTATCAAAGGCTGGATTTTGACTAACAAAATGGCTTTCTAACTGCACTGAATTAATGGAAAGCTTGCCAGAAGACAAATGGTCCAAGTCTTGCAAGATCCATGCTTTGAATGACAAAAACATGAATGTATTTTGGGCGTCAATTGGAAATTTGATAGCGACGTCTTCACCTTTGAGGTTGATCTACCTTGGAAGCCTCATGCAAAGAGAGGTATGCTCACGACAATGAATGATGTATTTGATCCTTTAGGATCTACCACATGAATCATGTTGGAAGCCAAACTGCTGTACCGAAATTTGTGTGAAAACTGAAAAGAAATTAGATTGGGACCAATCAATGCCTGCAGAAGATTTATTGTGATGGGAACGATGGTTAAAAAATTTAATGCATTTGAGAATGGTTTCAATCCCTAGGTGGCTAGGTTTGGATTCTTCAAAGGACAATTAAACGTGCTAGCTACACTACTTTGTTGATGCATCTCAATTGGTGTACAGAATAGTAAGTTGCCTAAGAGTGGTAGATTATGTAGGCAACACATCTTGTTCATTAGTTATGAGCAAATCCTACTTGATACCAAAAAACGAGATTTCCATATCCCGTTTGGAGCTGATTGAGTGCTGTTACAGCAGTGAAAATGAACTGCATGCTAAAAAAAAGAATTACATATGCAGCTTAGACCATCTGTGTTTTGGACCGATTCCTTGATTGTTCTGCATAGTCTCATAAACAAGAAGAAACGATTCCCACCATTGTCTCGCATCAGCTGGCACTGATAACAAAAGCTACCAATGTCAAAAACTGGAATGATGTTCCAACTTTACTGAATCCTGCAGAATTACTATCACGTGGTGCAAGAGCCGATATTATCGTAAAAGGAAATGCATGGTTTACTGGACCCGAATATTTGACACAAAGCCCCAGTAAATGGCCAGGACGCTTCAAAAAGAAAGAAATGTCACCAGAAGAAGTCAAGCTTTTTGACAAAGCCAGAGTTGATTGTTTTAGTTCTTGGGTAGTTGACAATACGACTTCTCCAGTTGATAAGCTAATAACCTATTTTTCTTCTTGGCATAAGTTGAAAAAAGCTACCACGTGGATTTTGAAATTTAAAGCTTATGTTATGTCTTGAAGGTTGAAGGATATCCGCCTTGACAAGAAGCTAACAATTGATGACTTGCAAGCTGCAGAGTCAGCTCTCATAATGTACAAACAGAGACGTTTTGGTGACGTAATTCAGTGGATGCCAAATAAGGTGCCAGTTTCCACACAGTCTTCAGTGATGAAATTAGACCCCATTGTAATAGATGGCCTTATGCGAGTCGACAGACAACTTGACAGGGTACCAGTTGGGTTTGAAGCATGCCATCTCATTATATTAGCCCATGTTTCACATATCACTCACTTGATTATTTCTCATTTTCATGTTTTGACGGGTTATGGTGGTATAGGCCTGACAATGAACTCATTGTTTCAACGATTTTGGATAATGAAAGCTACTTCTGCTATCCATAGAGTAATTACTAATTGTACACACTGCCGGTTGCGATATGCAAAATCAAATCAGCAACTGATGGTCAATCTGCCATAAGATCGGCTTCAAGTCAATAGCCACCCATTCACTTACTGTGGAGTAGACTACTTTGGCCCTCTCATTATTCATCAAAAAAGAAGTAATATTAAAAAATATGGGTGTCTATTTACTTGCCTGACTACTAGAGCTGTCCATTTAGAAGTTGCTACTGACTGGTCTGCAGATGCATTTATAAACGCACTAAGAAGATTCTTATCCAGAAGAGGCCTAGTGATTTGTATGTACTCCAATAATGGGACCAATCTAGTAGGAGTGGAACGTATGCTCCGTGAAGCACTGCAAAAATGGAATGAACACCAGGTTCAAGAGTTCTTGCTCCAAAAGGAAATCCGTTGGTCATTCAATCCCCTTCAGCTAGCCACATGGGTGGAGTGTGGGAACGAATGATACAATTGGTTAGACGTATTCTGAGATCTCTAACAAGCCAGCAGAATCTCAGTGACGACCAGCTGCACACTTTTCTGTTGGAAGCTGAGTCTATATTGAACTCATGACCTCTTTCACCTGTGATACTAGGAGGTATTGATGAGCAAAAACTATTAACCCCAAATCATTTGTTAAAGTTGCATCCCACTCAAGCATTACTGCCAGAACTTACCTCAAAAGAAGATTGCTATCCCAAGTGTCATTGGTTGTATGTTCAATTCATGGCAGATCAATTTTGGAGATGATTTTCAAGTGAATATTTTCATATGATCATTAGTCGTCAGAAATAGCATAAAACTAAGCCAAACTTAAAACCCAGTGATGTAGTTTTGATTGTCGATGAGTCCATGCTGAGATCACAATAGAATCTCAGCAAAATTGCGTCTGTATGTCCTGATAATTATGGCTAAGTGCAAAATGTGACTGTTAATATCAAAGGATGTGAAATTCGTTGCCCAATCCATAAACAATGTTTGATTGTTTCAAAAAAAGATGAAATTCCCACTGAGGAGCTTACCAATGCAGAATCTGCTATAGATAAACTTTCACAAAAATGACCATTGCTATCTATATGTCTATAAAATTCATTGTGTGAATTTTTTGTTGCATGTTTGTAAATAAATCGTAATTATTGCAGGGGGAGCGTTGAATTCATACATTCAAATTTTATATGCAATGTTCTGAGTTTTTAACCCGCAGTCTTTCAATTCAAGTCTGACACTTAGCTCATCATGTCATGCTGCTAGTAATTACAATTTGAGCTTTTTGCCTTGAGTATTCCAAAATTTACGTGTGCTTGCTTTGAAGATCAAGTCAAAAAATGTATGTGAGCGAGTATAATTGAGAATTTGCAACTGGGAGAATGGTCAAAATATTTGTGTGAAATAACTGTCAGAAGATTTGTATAAAATAACCATTGGAGATTGCCATTGCTGTTTGGACTACAAGTTACTGAACATTCTATATATTTTGGATTAGTTCCATCATAGCCTAGTAAGCTCAATTGGTATATTTGTTTTTTGTTACCTTTTTATGCCGCTAGTTTTTTTTTACATTGATTGTTTAATGTCTAAATTATTAATCCAAAATTTGACAGTAACTTGTGCTATTACTGAACCCATAGTCTGATCCCGTTTTTGTGTATATGAAATTCAAGCATATCTTGTGTGTAATTGTACCTGTAGTCTGGTCTCGTTTTGTGTACATGGAATTCAAGCATAACTTGTGTGTAATTGAACCTGTAGTCTGGTCTCGTTTTGTGTTATGTGATATTCAAGCATAGCTTGTGTTGTAATCGAATCCACATTCTGATCTCACTCGTGTGCACTTCATTTGGTAATTTATCTCCATGCTACAGATAATTGCACTTCTTACGCTCCGCCACGTCAATAACCACTTCAATACAGTAAAATTTCATAACATTGGCTGGAAGTGTGAGATTTTTGAAGTGCACGTATTCGGCTATAGCAGCTTCAGTCTTGCAAAGACTGATTTCATAGGCTGCTGTTACATAAAAAGTTGCACAAATTGTATAATGGAGAACAATCTTCATCTTATACACTTTTATCTGTCTTTTTCACTAAATATAGTTCTCTATGCAGTGCCAGAGAACGATAAAAGTTAATGAAACTATTGCCTGTTTGTGTATAAGTTTAATCTTAAGGTTATGGGCATAGTTTAAGAAATCTAAAGTTTGAGAGGAAAATCAAAAGAATAGCTGTATATCACTGTGTGGAATAGTATCTATACAGAAAAACTTTTTAGCCCAGCCAATAAGCTGGTTGATCAACATAAGTGGGTCAGGCCTGGCCAGTCAATGTGTTAAACACAGTCCATAGTAGTAACAACAACTGGTACACTTTCCAGTACTTTTCATTAGTGCAACTAGCCAGCTTGTCAGGGTTAAATAACCAACTTGGACCACCTTTTAATTTGTTTTAAGTTTTTAAAACAAATAAGCAAACAAAGAAACTTACAGAGTTGGAGAAAGGCCGCTCCACAATGATGAAAATCCTTCATGTCGAGCAATTTGAATCATACCATGCTAAAAAAGGAGAGGGCATTAGAGACTATCAGCTCTTACAGCCAGTCATATTTTGTTGGTAACCAAAAATAAAAAAGTTTAACCATTAGCAGTATGGCATATACAGCCTAGCGACCTACACTTTATCCCCAGTAGAATGTTCATTCTGCATAAAGTTCAATTTGTGACATAAATTTTGTCCCACCAAACCAAAAACTTTGTACAGTGATGTTTTTAGCAACCTATATATACTTTCCCAGGCATTACAACAGTGGACCTCAACATATTTGATCAAACGTAAACTTGTATGATGTAACACAAACACACCATAGCATAGCAAAGCAAAGATAAAATAGTAAGCATGTTTATTAACACTTTGGGTGCGAATAGATGACTATCGTCATCAGCAGAAAAAATGCATCAAATGCTACAAGACAACAATAGTTGTTTTTGAGAAAAAATTTAGTGGTTATGTGTGGTAAGCCATTTCAATGTTAATACAGTGACAACTTTTAACATCTTTGTATTCTGGGCGTGATCAAGGTATGGACAACCTTTTTTCAATCTTATTGGCATTTTGTAAGAATGATCAGCTTGTGGTTACAAGCATAATATTGACAAAACTTTTTCAAGTTGTTTGTGACGTAGTAACTTTCTGTTCTCAATCGAAAAAAACCACAAAAAGCTACCACGTAGAAAAAAGTTTTCAGAAATACCTTTTACCGCTATATGCTAAATATTGTGTATTTTTTTATGTTAGAGAATTGTCATTGCATTTTATATATTATTTACATCCTATAATTCAAGTTTTACAGTTTTTTTTGTATTGAAAATCAAATGCTTATAGAGATAGCAAAATAATTATAATTGATAACTCTGATATGAGTAATTTTTTGATGTGACGAAGAATCTTGAAGACGTTGGAGCTTGCCAAAAAAATAACATTCGCAAAGAATCTAGATTTCATTGTAAAGAATGTAGTATAGTTCTTTGCAAAACACCTTGTTTTGGTAATTACCATAGAAAAAAACGTTTGCCCTTCATCAAATAAACTTTATTTTTAATTGAGCTTACTGAAAAACTATCTTTTGACTTCACATTTAGAGTTTTCAGCAAAATAAAATATCAAAATGCTATATCTTCTTGTTTTTGTGCCTAATGTTTAGATACAGTCAGCCGAGCAACAAACTAGGAAAGTAATATTTAGAACTTAAAACAGCTAAAAAGCAAACTATTAGTAAAAATTTCCAAAAACAATGATTTTAACAATATAAATCACCCGAGAAAGGTTATTATAAAAAATCAATTGATGTTACCTTAAATCAAAATTGACGCTAATATAGCTTGTGTTGTTGCTCAGGCAATGATGAAAAGCATCACTAAAGCAACCAAAATTTTATTGATAAGCTTCTATTGCCAAGCCGGAAATGAAGTCCACATGGTGAAAGATGTAGCAGAGTAAACAAAATGCAACTCACAAGTTGGCATGCATCTTGATTGGATTAAAAATAAAGATCATTCATGACAAATGATTGTCCAAATCAGTGATTTTCAATTGGCTACCAGGTCTTTACTGGGCCAGTACTTTGTTCAGCCTTCATATGGAGTAAAATTGAAAAACTTTTTCTTGACAACTTGCTTTACATATTATTTGGACAGCACCCATAAAATTTACTTTGATAACTTTTTTGAGGTCGCTTGTAAAAATAAGAAAAATATATAACCAGGGCACATGCCTCCATGCATTTCGAGATTGGGCCACATGCCAAAAACAATTGAAAAGCACTAAACTAGATAGAGTGTCAAAATCAAACAAAATACGCCATACAAAGTATCACAACAAAAGATGCCATCATTTGCAAACCAACACTATGGGTAAACTTTACAGCATGCAACGTTAGCTTATCGTAAACACTGAATATATAGGAATAGGCTACCACAAATATCTATTTTTTACACCTGCAAAAAATGCCATTACTAAAACCTTAGAGGGAACACTGAGACAGTGTAAAATATTTTTGAAAAATATTGGTTAGAGCTTGATTAAGGTCATCATAAGCTACAAAAACTATCAATTCTATGGAAAATTAGCATTGCCATAATTACATTATCACCAACTCAGCATTTTTAATATCTAGCAGATGCTAAGTTTTTAATCAATTGTGTTAGCAATGAACTTCAATCAAAATTTATCAGATTTAAACAAGAGAAAAGCATAAAAGTAGAAGAGTTATATCTTTGAAGAAAAATTTTTTTTGGCAGATACTAGACAGCATTGCAGAGCACTGAAGAAATTGAAAACTACTGCTAAGGAAATGCATAGATTTAAACAACTCAACTGGTGACCTATCTTGCATTTACATGCAACAATTCATAAAAAAGAAGAGTAGGCAAAAAGAATCATTCGAATTATTCACAAATGCAAACTTAAAGATTGAGGCTTAGATATAAACTTAGGGGAAGAAATGGAACAGATTCAAAGACTTACTATTCATCAAATTACAGTCTTTTAGACATAGAACGTAAAGTACTGAGCAACGACTTAAAATTTGGCATTACCTTGAACTTAAATCTAGGTTGATGACATTGTACAGCAAATTGAAACCATTGTTCTTTTATGCCTTGAAACATCAAAACTTTGGCCTAGCAATGGAAGAACGTGATGCTTTACAAAAATTGGCAAATAATTTGACACTGATTATTATCTGCCAACCAGACAAAGGCAACAGAGTGGTTGTTATGAATAAATAAGACTATATAAATAAAATGAATAAATTTTATCCAACAAAATGCAATTTCAGAGAGTATCTGTTGATGATGATATTGCCAACTTAACTAAATTTTAATAATTTTTCTATGATCTAAAAACAAAGCATTCTCTTGAAAAAGAAGTTTCCGATTGATTTAGACCCATCTCAGCTCTTACTCCTACACTTTATGGTTTACCAAAACTGCAAAAATCATGACAACAAATGGTAGTTGAACTTACGATTGCGCAGTATGGCGAAATAAAATACACTATTGTGCAAACATACATCTTGCATCAAAGACACTTTCGATTTCATTCCCCAATCATCAACATTCAACTTCAGTTTAAGCCACATGGTTTTGTTTGATGTAATTAGCCTATTTACCAACATTTCACTGGATCTAGTTATTGATATGGTTTTACAAAAAATCTACTCAGATAAAGAAATGATTTTTTTTCATGGGCTTACAAAAGCTTAATTTAAAAAGTTATTAATCTGGACCACCAAAACTACTAACTTCCAGTTCAACAAGCAATACTATATAAACAGACAAACAGAGTACCTATAGGGTCTCCTTTAGCTTAGCTTTTGGATGAATTGTACGTGAATTGGATTATTGATCAAACAAAAGGGGCATTAACAATTATTAAACTGAATATGCAAAGAAATAATGATGAGTATACCACCCAATCAATTTTGATGAGATCATCCCTGGATGCGTTTCATCCTTTTCGACTCATCAGCAGGGAAGGAAGTGGAATATTTTTCACAACACAGGTTGCTTATCATGGATTTGATGTTGGAAAACAGATTACTAACCTGTACAGTTTGAAAAAAAAATTCCTGGAAAAGTGAAACTTTGAGATTCAAAGAGAAAAATCAGGAGGTCACTAAAAGATTCAATGAAAGAAATAAAAGAATTAAACTGTTGGAAAGAATGGAGTGAGAACACCCTGAGAGTAGCCAAAACGGTATATGGAATATCAAGAGGTCAAAAGCAAAAGACAACATTTTGGTGGAATACACAATTAAAAGAGGCCATTAAAGATAAAAGACTTCTCTTCAAGAGATGGCAAATGTGTAAAGAGCCAAAGTCAAGAGAACGATATTGGGCGAGTTAAGGGAGTTGCAGCTGCAGCAAAGGAAAACGAGGTCAAGAAAATTGCTAAACAGCTTAAATGATATAAATCTTCCACTTTGAGATGCATCTTTGGAATGGGCCAGACAGGGTAAGAAAGAAACAACGAATGTTGTAAGAATGCCATGCATCCAAGAAAGAGACAAAAAACTTATGGTGACACTGCAGGAGAAAATCAAGGTATGGAAAGAATATGATGAGAAGCTGTGGAATGCAGAAAACTGTTGGTAAAAGTTGAAGGACCACATGAGAAAGTTTCCATAGAGGTGATGGCAGCACTTAATCTTATAAATGCTAGAAAAGCAGCTGAACCAGGTGAAGTGACACTGAGCTGTTAAAGGTTTGTTAAAAAGAGATTGTGGAAAGACTGGCAAAGATAGCAAATGATACATTGGAAAGAAAGACGATGCCTGAGAGTTAGAGAAGGAATGATTTTATACCAGCCTATGAAGAAAAAGAGAATGTAAAAATCATGTGGGAACTTCAGAAGCAAAAAACTGTTGGAACATGATATGAAAGTAATTGAAAAAATTTTTGAGAAAAGATTCCAAAGTCATGGAGATGGATGAAATGCAGACGAGATTCATGGCAGGGAGAGGCATGATTGATGCAATCTTTATAAGACAAATGATGGAAAAGTATGAGGTGGGGAGAAGAAAACTGTATGTGGTGTTTGCAGATCTCAAAAAGACTTTTGATCATGGCCCAACAGAAGTGATTTCTTGACTAATAAGAAGTAACTAAGAAGAAAAGAAGTGGTAGAGAGAGAAGGCAATCTAGAAAATGTACAAGAATATTAAGACATCCGTAAAAGTAGATTGCATAAGATTAAAACGGTTTAACATAAAGGTTGGAGTACATCAAGGATCAATAACAAGTCTTCTTCCATTAGCTGTGGTGATTAATAAGGTGACAAAAGATATTAAAGATGTCATAAAGGAATTCCTTTACAAAGATGACTTGGTATTATTCAAAGATATTTGGGAAGTGGAACCTCAATATTTTCCAGGAAGAGCATGAAGAGACAAAGGTTTGAAAGTGCATGTTAACAAGATGAAATCTTTTTATACAAGTGGAAAAACTTCAAGGACAAAGACTTGCAAGTACCCATGTTCCGTATGTGAAAATAGAGTAAGAAGAAATTCTACAAGGTGAACAAAATGTGAAAAGTGGGGACACAAGAAATACTCTGAAATTCAGAAAGCATTACTTAAGCAACAAAGTTGATATACAACAGATGGCAGGGTCTGTTGAACAAAAATCTGGATGAAAGAATAACACTAGATGGAGATGGCATAAAAATTGTAAACAGGTTTTCTTACCCCAGAGATGTTTGTAGCACTGAAGGAAGAGTACGAGAAGCTGTAATTTCAAAAATAAGATCTGCTTGGAAATAGTTCAAGGATGTTTCCCACATTTTTTGCAAGACAAATATGCTACTGAGAATCAAGGAAATCTTATACAAAGCTATGTGAAAAGGACTCTAGTTGGGCAATGAGGAGGAAGATAAAAAACTGAAGAAAACAGAAACGAGAATAGTGCATATGTTATGTGGCAAAACCCTCAAGAATAAAGTAAGCAATGATAAAATTTGTGAAGTGATGGAGATGGAGAGTATTGACAAGTTCCTGCACGAACAAAGACTGCCATAGCTGATACATGTGGAGAATGAACAAAGAAAAGGAACCACTAAAGGGACTGCACTTCAAATTGGATGGCACAAAAAAAAATTGAAGAAGAGATAAAAAGGGATGCTGGAGCAATATACGACTGCCAGAAGACTGCAAAGAATGGATACAAAAGATCACATGCAATAGAGATTCAGCTTCAAAACCTGGCTAATTCCTACTGGCAAGGAAGACCTATTGAGCCCCAGGAGGAGGAAGACATATTCTTACTCTGGAGCAAAATGATGATGATGGTGATAATAAACTTCCAATGCAAATTTACCAAACATATTTTTGCAAATTCACATTTTTGCTTCTTACAGGTTACATTGCGCACCATGCAACATGGAGGGCTAAGGTTATTTATACATTTAAAGTATGGATGGTTTGCAAATAGTGTAAGCTTTCATGCAAAGAAAGCAAGAGATTGCATGACTCGCACATATTTTTCTCCCAAGTTTATGCTAATGTCTGGATCCAAGCACCTCTTGCTGCAACAGCTCCTTATGGTGACTTGCCTATGTTGAAGATTTTTGTAGAATACAAGTTGATTAATTGAGACATTTCCAGTTCAACAACAACAAAAAAGCTGGTCATTTGTGATACCTATCAAGTGATGACCACATTCTGCTGATACTAAAGACCAGATGGTTAAGGCTATGAATAGCAGTGAGGAAAACAAAAAACCACTAACCATATTTATTCGAATATAACATGCACAATTTTGTACTGATTTTCCATCAAAAATTATGAGTGTGCAATATACACGAGTAAATACAGGAGGTTGCTGTTAACATGGAAATAATTAAAAATCAAACGCAAACTAATGCAATACAATAGAACAATAATAGCAAAAGACACAGTCACAATACCAAACGATAAAACAAACAAAAACTTAGTTTTTCAATAGCTCAAACAGGAATTCCAGGAACAGACAACAAAAGAGAGTAAATTTAGCAACTACGTTGTGCAACAATCTGTCTAGTCAAAACAATGAGAGTGCCGGTGGTTTCTCATTAGCAACACATAACGTAATTATCGTAACCTTAATGGTGTAACAATGCAAAATGTTACAATATAAAGGACGACACTGGTAATTGTTCTATTCAGTTTGAGCAGTGCATGTTTCACTTGATCTGAGCTGAGAAAAAATGAATAAAAAATTTTATACCAATTTTCATTCAAAAATAAAGGGTGCGCGTTATACTCAAATAAATATGGCAAGTAAGTTGCAGTTGCATTGGATAGTTTCAAGGAAAGAACCTTTTGATTATTTACAACTAGCAATAGTCGTTTTTTATTCAAGAAGATACCGTATTTATTCGAGTATAAGTTGCATGCGGGTATAAGTTGCATGCGGGTATAAGTTGCACTCCTATACTTGACCAGCAAAAAGTGGTATGAAATTTTTTATGCATGTATAAGTCACGCCCCTATCCTTGACCTGCAAAAAGTGGTATAAAATTTTTTGATACGGTTAATTTTATTGTGGAAAATCAATCAACAAACACTAAAAAATCATCAAAATCGCTATAATCACTATCATCAAACAGTTTAGCTCACTCAGTTTTCTTCAGATACATCCTTATCAGCATCCCATGCTGATGATAAACTATCTTCAACTTGAAGATCATCATCATCAGAGTTGCCATTGTCATTCCAAAGTTCATCATCCTCAGTCCCATCTAAGTAATTCGAAATACTAGTCTTTAGACAGCTTTTCTTTACCATGTCTTCTGGAATGTCCTCCCAGCACACGTGACCCATGATAGCACCACGAGATGCTTGGTTTGTTGATATTTTCACCTTTAGTGACTGGCTTGTCATCCTCTAAAGACATCCAAGCAAGCCACTTCTTTCTCAGTCTATCTTTGAAGGGCTCATTCAAAACGACATCAAGGGGCTGAAGCACTGAAGTTAGTCCTCCTGGAATCATGGCTTGTAATGTTTTCAGACTCTTCAACACATCTTTCACTTTGTCTGTTTTGTGAGCATGGAACTGGTCCCATAAAAGAAGAGATCATTTCTTCAACAGGGCACCTGGTCTGGTATTCCAGATGTTTTTCAGCCATAGTATGATGCCCTCTTCATCCATCCAGCCTTTAAAGTGGCAGTGCACCAATACTCCAGGAGGTGCCATTTCACCTTTTGGGAGTGTTTTTCATTTTAAAATAGCCATTGGTTTCAGCTTGAAACCATCTGCCATGCAGGCCAGCACAACAGTGAAGTGGGTGCGCTCATGGTCGGTTGTTCTCAGCAGAATGGTCTTCCTGTCTATAAATAGGAATGCAAGAATTAGGCTATAAAAATCGCAATTACAAAAATACTGGTGTTAAGTATTTCTATGTGGTACCTTTTTGATCTATGGTTCGGTTTGGAGGCATGTTGAAGCACATGGGTGTTTCATCCATATTCCCAATATAGCACAATCCAAACTGGTGTTCTTTTCACAGTTGAACCACATATTTCTGAAATGACAGAACTTTTTCTTCAAGATTATCAGGTAACTTCTGGGAAATTTTGGTCTTCTGTCATTAAACAAGATCGTGTCTTTTTATGAATCTCTGCACCCAACCAGTTGATGCTTTAAAAGATGGAATAGTGGACAATTTTTAAGCCTTTTGTTGGATATGCAACATTGTTACAATATAACCGCTTTTTCTTTGTTCTGTAATCCATTCAACCAGTTTTGTTTCCAGAGCAGGATTCAGCGGTTGCTCTCCCTGTTGTGCTTTTTTTTGTTTTAGGAATGGCAAGTAAAGTTTTTTGGCCTGATGCCAATCTTGAACAACTTTTTCAGAAACGCCAAATTCACGGCCTGCAGCTCAATTTCCTTTTACTTCAGCAAAATCTACAGCACGCAACTTAAAAGCTGCATCATAATAGCAACGCTTTCTTATAGCAGCCATCGTAAATTGAAAGTACTGTAGTTAATCACAGAGACATGTTCAAAATGATCGCAGTGCTGTTGTTGTGCAATGCTTTTTCCTTGCACAATGTTCAAATAATAGACTTTTGCCTTTTTGTTGTGATGGTTGTCACACATGCATTGTCAAAAATAACATGCTCAGATTGTTGTAGATAACATGCTCACAATAGCAGCATGTCAGCGATAAATTAAGAAATTAAGAGCTTTGTTAGTATGCCATTTTGAATAAAATTTTTTCGTGTTAAGTTGCATCTCATGTATAAGTTGTACCTTTACTTTTAGGGTAAATATTTGGTACAAAAAAATGTGACTTATACTTGAATAAATATGGTACATGTTTCAGATGGCTTCCTTCAACAACGAGCCAAACATTGCAAAATAAATTATCAATTAGCTGGTAGAGCTGTTGGGAAATTCCTTGCCATTGTTAATGATCATGCAGAAGTAAGAGTTGCTCTGGTACAAAGCTACTCTGGTCATTTGACAGAGCAGCAACAGTTTTTTCTGCAAGTGGTAGCCCATCACAGAAAATAGTATCCACATGCCTTAAAACAAACACTTACTTCACAAAGCAGTCCTCCTAAACTGATTTTACTATTCACATGTACATTTCCTGTTTCTGCAGTATTGTTTGTAGTTTAAGATTTCTGCACTAATAGCTTAGCAGTAATGCATCCCTTTTGAGTAACATTTCATGTTTTAAATAGATTCTTGTTTTGCCAGTTACCTGGTTATATACAAAATAAAACATGCTGACATATACCTTTTTTCTTCAACATTGGTAATTAAGTGATCTCCAATGAAAGTCACATTGTGTGTTTACCATTAATCTTGTTTTTAAGTGCTAACTGATGGAGATAAAATGTCAGTTGCAGAACATTAATACCAGTTGGTAGTTTTGAATTGAGGCAAGGAATAATTTCAGGGTCTCATATACAAGACTCCCTTTGCATTTAAATCACAATTAAGTTAGGGTCGGGAAAATATTGTATGTGAGAACCAAGTTTTGTTTAATGTTATTACGTGACATGGCCTACAATTGTTAACCCCTTAATATATTATCCTGAGTATTTTCGTTTAGAGATGTCTAGTAAAAAAATTTTAGCACAAGTATATTCGTTCAGTATACCCATTCTACTCAATCACTAATAACTTAATAATAAATCCTAATTGGTTCAAAATAATTTGTGTTCTGATTCATCCTCATATACAGATTCAAAATCAATAATAAAAAAATATATTTTTTGAACAGAAATTGAAAAAAAATTGGTATGTTAAGGGGTTAATAGTTGAACAGTTAATTTAGTGGAACAAGCTTCAAAATTGCTTTGAAACAGCTTTGCAAAAAGACTGATGGCAAAAGTTTTACACAAAAGCTCTTTAAAAAAAAAAAAGAGTACAATAATTCAGTCTTTTCTGAAGCTTTTTTTCAAAGCTATTGTGGAATTGGTAATGAAGACGTAAACTTTTGGTTCATGTTGCATCAAATATATTGGTATAGCTGATATGATTGTGATATCTCATAATAATAATTAGGCAAAGAAGGAATAAATGGCTGTACACCAAATAAAATTTGTAGAAAATTACTGTTTGCATTCTACACAATTTCTTATCTCTAACGATTTGAATGAAAGTGCTTAACATTAAGCAAAAGCTTAAAGGCTTTGACCAACCTCAGAGCATCAATAATTTAAAAAATCATTTTGCAGGAAGTGTTTCACCAAATGCAACAATTTAAAAGGGTCAGACATAAAACTTTTCAAGTAAATCAACCAAAGCTGAACCACTCCAAGGCTACAGTTTTGAGTTCACCTATGCAAGAAAGCTCATACCTCGAAAAAAAATTTTATAATGAACCAGTAATTCAACAAAATGTCAATCTCCAAAAAAAGTCCACAACTGAAATTCACAAACAAAACGTCATTTAGATGTGGACTACAAAATATATCATGAAACTATTAATAGATATGGGCCATAACTAGAAAAGGTTGAAAAGCTTTAGTCTAGACCAAAACCACATTTTCATGCATCGCAAATATTTTACTTGAAAAATAAAAAATCGTTGAAACATGTTTGCTTTTATGACTCATAACACTACCGTATTTATTCGTGTAGTAGGTTACACTTGTGTATTAGTCTCACCCCTAATTCTGGCTCAAAAAAAAGAGTACAAAATTTTTGTTTTGGTTTTTATTTTCAACCACCATGACATAACAACTAAAAACCTTCAAAATCGTTTTCTTCCTCATCTTTGCTGTTACCAAACAGGTCTTCACACTGTTCTTTTGACACATCCTCATCAGTCTCCCACAATGGTGGTATGTATTCATCAACATTCTCTTCTTCACTCTCCTTTTTTACATTCATTCCACAGATAATCATCCTTGCTCCCATCCAAATTGTTGAAAATGCCAGTTTTTAGAAAACTCCTTCTAATCATTTCCAGTGAGATATCATCCTAAGCACTCTTTCCGTGTTGTCACTTAAACGTCAAGTATAAGTTGCACTCTCATGAATAAGTTACATCCCCTAATTTTGGCTCAAAAAATAGTACACAAAAGAATAATTACAGTAGTTGTTTCTTCACTTTTTGCAACTGCTTTTAGATGTCTTGCTAATTCTAATAGAAGTCTAGTCAGAAAAAAAGAGTTAATTTTCCGGTCGACCTATCAGGTTTCTTCAGTGCAGATCAGGTTAGTGCATTCATGAGTGATATGGCTTCGCAGAGTACTGAAAGACCCTCCACCACAGTGGACCTAGTATAGATCCCACAAGTGTGGCAGTGTAAGCTATGCTTTATTAAAAGCCTCTAGCTTCTTGTCGGTCACCAACTGCACTGAGGAGACCTGATAGGTCAAAACAGTGTCACTGTCTGCTGTTTGCTAAGTGCATCGTTAGCCTCTTGGATTGCTATAGTACAAATCTCTTCCACACTTCCAAACTAATAAAATTTGTTAATGTACACTTCCACAGTTCCAAATTAAGAGAAACAGTTTATTCCATGCACTCAATCACATGAACAGATAACAGTCTGTCAACTTATTTTCTGCTTCAACTGCAGGTAAGTCCAGTCCCAAGAAATTTTTTGGAAAAAGAATTTTTATCAATTAAAAAATGGTCACTTTTACTTCATAGAATACTATTGGCTAAGATAAAAAACAAGTTCCTATTGCTGTTCTTGGGACTTTTACAGGGATGAAGCCCAAACATTTACTGGAACCAATATATTCTTCATCCTGACGTTACTGCTCCCCCCTTGGAGTGTAAGATGGACGTCACAATTCAAAAGCAATTGCACATTTTCTTTCCTCTTATTCTCATATCTATCTATGCTAGCAACACCATTAAAAGCTTTTTCAGGAGTTGCCTGCTAAAGCAGAATGACAAAAGTTGGTGAAATTAATGGCTGTTTCAATTGCCAGGGATTTCAAGGTCTTTGGTAAATTATAGCAACTGTGGGCAATAATCCATAACATTTAGTTTACTGAATTCCTTTTTAAAAAATAGAACTTTCCATTTTGGAAGGTTGCCTGGCTATGTCAAAAAACATTCACCTCTTATTACTGTTTTCACAGGTTTGTCACACAAATACTGCTACACTAACAGTTACAAAAAAATTACAGCATAATATCTAATACATCTATAAGCAATCATTTTCTGAGAATGATCTAATAGTTACCAACCTTTTTTTTGTCACTTTTATGAAACTTTGCTTTGCTCTGTGACATCACAATGAGGGTTAATTGCAAGCAATTTTTTTCCATGCTGACTTACTTCAACCACAAAATAAAGTTTGGTGACATCTTGATTTTGAGCGCTATTATTTTACAAAAGCCTGTGCTTTGAGTTCAAAAAGAACATAAGAAAATTATAAATGGCATAGTCATAGATTTGATTCTAGGCTGTTTTTTGGCCAAGTTGAGATTCGATTGCTTGGAGGAAGAACTGCAGCAATTTTTTTAAAATTACATAACAGGAGTGTACACTGCTGGGATGGCCTGGTTAATAAAAACGTCAGGGAAGTGTACACTGATAATTAAACATTTTCACTAACCAATAATGTATGTTGATCACCATTTTAGGGTTGACAGCTAAAAACTGAGCGCTGACACTGTAGCCACTGCCATAATATATAGTTTTTATTGCTGTTTTAGCAGCCAGCTGAATCAATATTCTTAACCTCAAAGTCATTGTTGGGGGCCCTGCAGGTGACGGCAGCAGAGCCAGCTAGTTTCTCATCTATAAAACATAAACCTTAATCACAATTACACCTAGAACACCTACCAACCAAATTAGTTGTACAGAAACAAACTGCAGTTTACACCTAATTTGCATGATGCTACTTAATCAAGTGTAGGATATGGTCAAATGCTTGCTGCTTGAAAAATGCATCATCTCCAAAAATAATTACTTATTTTTGCAATAATAAGTTGAAAACTCAAAGGGTTTACGGGACAATTGGGTGTTTAGTAAATAGTTTACTCTGCTCGCACACCACTATAAATCATAAAATAACCCACCAAAAAGACTTTCACATCGTTGCTTTGCACAGGAAGTGCAAGTTCAAACAAAATAAAGCAAAAAAACACCTTACTTTTTATTTATGTGCTGGCATAGATCTTACGACTGCTTTCCAATGCAAAACAAATTTTTCTGTTCTCAGCCCATGCTTTCTAGCATGTAAGTTACACCTGTAGTAGGGTGGAGTGAAAACAATTTTTTTTAAATCAAAAAACCAGGTTTATTTAAGTAAGTAATTAGGTCTAAAAACACCTTTCAAAGTTGTTTTGGGGTTCTGCCACTTACACCCAGATGGCTAAACACCCCCAAAAATTTTGTGCTCCCCCAGCTTTATGAAAATCTCATAACTTAAAAAGTTAAGCTAGTTAAGCTAAAAAAAGGTTTTGGGCTTAAAATGCTCAGAAGATTCAAGTTTATATCTGCTCCAATACAACTTTTCTAACTACATCACACAAGTCACAAAGGCAAAAATGATGTTTTTGCTAATGGCAAAGTAAAACTTTCACCTATAACGTAAATAGGCTTGTTTATTCACTTTGTATTTTATATATGCTAGAAAATTGGTTTTGGGCTTAAAATGCTCAGAAGATTCAAGTTTATATCTGCTCCAATACAACTTTTCTAACTACATCACACAAGTCACAAAGGCAAAAATGATGTTTTTGCTAATGGCAAAGTAAAACTTTCACCTATACAGTAAATAGGCTTGTTTATTCACTTTGTATTTTATATATGCATCATTGCTTTTGCAGTCTTTAGGTGGTTTTGATTAACTACTGTATTACTAGACAAAATTAGTTAGGTAACACAAGTTCAAAATGTTTTTAAGAGAAGTTCAAAATGTTTTTTAGGAGATTAATAAAATAGAGAAAATGTTTCTTATTCTAAAAAATATCTTATAAACTTGGTACTCTTACACTGTAAAGCAAGGGTGGCCAACCTGTGGCGCATGCACCGTAAGTGGTGCATTGGCTGCTTAAAAGTGGTGCATTGCATCTTTTTGATGACAAGAAAACAAGCCACTTCTATTCACTAATTTTGGTGATTTTATATTTCTTTGCGTCCTTTGTGGAATTGCTCAGTTTTTTTTCAATCAATCTGGTTTTCAGTAGTTAAGAATGTATAGAGTGTATGATTTTCCTCGCGAGAATGTAGTCCAGTAACTAACATTGTGACGTTTTGACAACCCTTACGTAACAATATAATAACGGTCTATTGCATTTGCCAGTCACTTGCCGTGATGGCAACATTGCACGTGCTGTACTGAGTGCATAGCTAGAGGAAGGTTGATGGTTGAGTACTAATGTAAAGCTGCCACGTACAAAGTGAGATGGTATAAGGATGTTCCTCTGTGTTTTCATGTGTTGTAAGGTCGCAAATTTTGCATTACAAACATGTACAGTAGAAAAACTTAAATATATTTTGTAAACAAGTTTCTTTTTTTTGCAGTTGATTTGACCTTAATGGTGAAAAAGAGAATGGTGAAAAGGAGAAAAGCTAAAGAGAGCAAAAAATTTCAAATATCTGGGTTCAACAATTAGTAGCAATGGAAAATGTGAGGAAGAAGTGAGGAGAAGGATTCAAGCAGGCTGGATGAAGTGGAAGAAGGTGTCTGGAGTTCTGTGCGACAGGAAATTATCAGCAAGGGTTAAGGGTAAAATGTACAAGAGTGTTGTCAGACCAGCCATGCTTTATGGAATGGAAACAATGGCAGTGACGGAAAGACAGGTAGGAAAAATGGAAGTTGCAGAGTTGAAAATGGTAAGATGGGCACTGGGAGTGACAAGAAAGGACAAGATAAGAAACAAATACGTGAGAGGGACTGCAAAGATCGCAAAGCTAGGAGACAAACTTCGGAATGCAAGGCTACGCTGGTATGGCCACGTGAAAAGAAGAGAAGAAGGCTACGTGGGAAAAACGATGATGGAGATGGCGGTGCCAGGTAGAAGGAAAAGAGGAAGGCCAAGGAGAAGGTGGATGGATTTGGCAAGAGAAGACATGGAAAGGGTTGGAGCTAAGAAAGGAGACGAAGTAGACCAGGAGAAATGGAAAATACTTTTGCACTGTGGTGACCCCGAATAGGGAGAAGCTGAAAGAAGAAGAAGAGGTGAAAAAGAACATGAGCAAAAGAAAAGCAGGAAGTGATAGCAAGTGTCAGTTTAATGAAGTATGGGAGAATGAATTTTTATTCATTGCGAGTCCTTCAGGAAAACCAATGTGCGTAGTTTGTGAAAGCACACTCTCAGATTACAGAAGTTATGATCTTAGAAGACACTATAAAAAACACCACGCTGAAATAGAAGAAAAACAGAAGTTAGTGCCTGGCTCTGAGTTAAGGCAAGATTATGTGGTTAAGAAAAAGGAAACTATAACCAAGAGGCAAAATTTGTTCGTAAAGAAGAGTTGTGATAGTTTAGCAATGCTCGAAGTATCCTACGAAATTGCCCTTGCGTTGGCTAAAAAACATACCGTATATACCACCCAATAAGCCGACTCGGCAAATAAGCCGAGGTCGACTTTTAGCTCAGAAAATGAGGGTTTTTACATATTACTGTCCAATAAGCCGAAGCGGAAAAATTACGTTCAACTACCATACCTTTTTTTCTTTTTCCAACATTTTTTTCCAGTTATGTGTTACATTCAATAAATCATTCCATTCGCGCTTTTTTTCTTTTTAAGCACCAATACACGTACTTTAAAATAACATCATTCTATTTGCACCTTTTTCTTTTTTACACAGTTTTTAGTACATACCGAATTCAACAGACCAAGTGCTTTGTTTTAATCAGTCGCTAAATAATTATTTACAAGCGTACTTTTTGTAAATACATGTTCTTTTATTTACCATCTTTAATTAACTTTAGTTGTGAATTGACACAAGATCGTGCTATTGTAAGATCGTAGGTGTCATTTTGCGACCAATTTTGACCTTCAATATTTTTGGTTCAAAGCCATATTCACCCAATAAGGCGATCCCAGAAAATTAGGTTAAAAAATTAGGTCCAGAAAATCGGCTTATTAGCCGGTATACATGGTAAGCCTTTCTCTGATGGTGAAGAAATTGTTAAGCCCTGTCTCCAAAAATTAGCACAATGTGTTGGTGAGAAAAGTATAAAAAAAAAGCAAATGAAGTAGCTTTGTCAAAGCAAACAACCACAAGACATATCGAAGAACTTTCTCGTGATGTATGTGAGCAAGTGAAAGATCGTGCCCAGGCATGTTCGTTTTTTTCATTAGCCTTTGATGAATCTGCTGACATATGTGACATAGCCCAATTAAGCATTTTTGTACGGGGAATTAATGATAATTTCAACGTCTTTCAAGAACTTATTGGCTTTGAGTCTCTCCATGGAAAAACAAGAGGATCAGAAATATTTGAGAAAGTCAAGTTATGTCTAGAAAGTCAGCAATTAGATTTAAATAAACTTTTAGGGGTCTGCACAGATGGGGCACCATCAATAATTGGTAAAGCTGCTGGGGCTGTAGCCTTACTTGAAAGGTTTTTAGGTCGTCCTCTCCTAAAATATCACTGCATTATTCACCAAGTCTCTGTGTGGAAAAGTTTTGCATTTGCAGCATGTTATGGTACCAGTTGTAAAGTGTGTGAACAAAATTAGAGCAAGAGGGTTAAACCAAAGACAGTTCAGAGAATACTGTGAATTGCTAGATGAGGAATATGGTGATCTTATCCTTCACTGTGAGGTGCGTTGGCTTTCTAGAGGACAAGTTCTAAAACGATTTTGGAAACTGAAACGCCTTGTCCATAATTTTCTAGGAGAGAAAGATGAGTTGCCTAAAGAAAGGGCCCTTTTATGCAATGAGAGCTGGTTGTTAGATTTAGCATTTTTAGTTGATATTACCAGCCATCTCAACAATCTCAATCTGAAACTGCAAGGCAAAGACCAATTATTTCCCAGTATAGGAAATGATGTCAGTGCATTCAAGTTGAAGTTGAAAGTGTTTATCGCTCAGTTAGAAAAAAAAGGATTTGAGCCAACTGCCACATTTAAAAGAACAAAGTGAGAGTGTTGAAAAATATTGTCAACTTTGCAAAATACATTGAAAAAATCAAATTACTACAAGAGGCCTTTAATAATCGTTTTAGTGATTTTTCTGATGAAGACTGCATGCTTGCATTTATAAATCCATTTTCACTTAATGAACATAGCATTCTAAAGATGCCTAGTAATTTACAAATGGAACTTATTGAACTAAAGGCAAATTCAATATTGAAAATGAAATTTAATGAACTTTCTTTATTCCCAAGTGCATCAGAAATGATTGGTTTTTGGCGCTCAATACCACATGAACATTTTCCGAAAATGAGAAAATTAGCCCCGAGTTATGCCTGTCTCTGTGAAACTACCTACAGATGCAAGCAGTCATTTTCTTCCATGAAAATAATCAAAAACAAATTGAGGTCGTGACTGTCTGATTCCAACTTGAAGAACTGTCTGTTGCTTTCAGTTACGAATTTAACTCCTAATATTACTGGTTTGGTGAAAGCAAAGCGGAGTCAAAAGTCAGATTAAAGTTATTTATGTTTATTTTGCTGTGTATAAAATTAGTTTTATTTAAAACAGTTAAGGAAAATTTAAAAGGGTTGTGTAAAATTCTTTCCTCTTACATCTGTCATCAGTATTGAATAAATTGGGCAATGCTTGTTTATATCTTTCTTATATAAAACAGTGCATATTATTTTCAAAAAACGCATGTTATTATAACTTCAAAATATGTATATATTACCACACGTTTTAAAGGACTGAAAAGAAATGAATGTTTGTGTGGCACATCTGAATTAATGGCAAAAAATATTGGCACATGGAATTAAAAGGTTGGCCACCCCTGGTGTAAAGTGTTATCATTTTGGAATGCTTACAAAAAAAGCTGTTACTAGAGTTTGTGAGCGTCAAGAAAAATATCTTTTTAAAAGCTGGGACTCCTTTCCAAATGGTGTTCTTCCGACCAAGAGAGATGTTTTGCAAAGATTGCTTCATGAAAGAAATTGGCAAACAAGAGCTGCAGCTGTCATTGTTGCAAATGAACTATATGAACATTGGATCCACTGTAACGTTTATTGCATAAGTGTAAATGGCATTGTGTTTAGGATTTTAACTCTTGTCAAAGATTTTTGAAAGATTGAATCTCAGTCAAAAAAGGGAAAAAAGGATTCAACACCAGTACAACATTTAATTATAATATGGTGGAATTAATATGTGATATTGAAGAATTGTTTGATGTTTTTTGTAATGACCAGAAACAGCAACGAAAACTTGAAGAAATTTATGAGTTGAAAATGAATGAAGATGACTTTGCATTTTATGAAGATCAAATAGGTCCTAGAAAAAGAAAATGTTTGGATGTTGTTGAGCCAACCGATCAGTCTGATATAAATTTTCTTCAAAAAATGTCTCAAAAACAATCCAATTCTAATAATACAGTTTCAGCAAGCTCAGCCAATATTGACGTTGTAGTTGGTTTTGAATCTGATACAGGTATTAGTGAAAATTCAGAAATATCAGTATCATTTGATTCAGCGTTACCTTGCTCTTCAAAATCTATTTTGCAGCAGAATCAAGTCATGTTAAAAGAACTTGCAATGGTTTGTGAGCAATATGAAGTGTCTAATAGAGCTGATGCAGCTATAGCTTTGACTACATTAAAAGCTTTTGGAATTGTTACTAAAGAGGATAAAAGATATGTGGTGGATAGAAGCAAGTTGCAAAGAGAAAGGCAAAAATACAGAGAAGAAATTAAAAACAAGGAGCAAGAATTATCTGAATTAGTGGATTCCATTTTTGTAGATGGAAGGAAATGGAAATTATCGTCGCCAAACAGTCATTGAAGAACATTGTGTAATTGAAGAGCCCAGTTCTAAAAGTACTTAAATCACATTTTAGAAAAAATGAGTTAAGAGTGAGTATTGGTTGTTTATCATGCATTCTATATGTTGAATAAAAAAATTTCGAAAAAAAAGTCTGCAAGTCCTTTTTTTTGGAAGTTAGTAATTCCCAATTTTGCAAATTTTGTCGCTAAATAAACCTAAGTCCATTAATCAAGTTTAAGTTCTAATCTCTTTAGTGCTTAGGGACAAACTAATGTTTGATAATAGAGAGGTTAACAAGATACTGTAGGTAGTGTATATCAGAACAATAGCCTAGACCAAGGGTCGGCAACCTTTTACCGTCAAAGAGCCATTTGGACCCGTTTACCATAGCAAGGAGACCGATGAGAGCCAGAATAATTCTATGGAGCATAGGTCATAAGTGTTTTCCTAAGAAAAAAAAAAAAAAAAGGTCTTCACCTGTCAGCAAAAGAGCCGCAGATGGGAGGCAAAAGAGCCACATGTGGCTCTGGAGCCGCGGGTTGCCGACCTATGGCCTAGACCAACTGTACATCTACCACTACCAGGCTAGCTGCTATGATATTTCTATTTAAAATGTGTTGCATGATCTGGCGATTGCATTAAATAACCATTGCTGTTGCTGTAGTTGCTGCATTAGCATAGGCTAACCAGTATGGTTGGCATTGTCACCAGTTCAGAGTTAGGCTACCAGTAACCTACCGACCTTTCTTTTAAGCCAACCCTAAAATAGAAACAGTAGAACTTGGTCCTTGGTAAACTATAAGATAAATGCATTTATTTTTTAAATTAGAAAATAATAGAGACTACAGAATATATATATAAATATATAATAAAATATATACCTAGAGACTATGGACTACTGATAGTGAATACTACAAATTTTTTAGATCTGGTTTAATTTGTATCAATTTTTAACTTAACCTGTTAATTGTGCTTTTGGATTCATACATGGAAAATTCAGAACATTCAAGAAAAAGAAAGAGGAATCCTAAAAACTGGAAAAAAGCTAAGATCAAACAGGCTAAAGCAAGAGGTTAGTACGTTTCACACTAATCATATTTGCTTATGATACTGCTACTGTAGGCTGTAGGCAACAGTTAATGGTAAGAGCGTATTACACAGTATGCTGAGATACCGTACATCTACTTATATTGTTTTTTTTTGTAATTCAGCACCGACAGCCATCAATGCAAATTTTCCTTGAAGGATAACTAATGACTTCTTGCTCTACGTCTAGTTTGATTACCACACATGCTTGCATAAAAATATTATCTTTGTTTCAATTTTTCTTCACCATTTATCTACTCATTACTTTTTCTGTGCTATTCTACTATATGTGCCCATTGATCAGATGTCCTGACACTCTCAGTCTCATTTTAAGGGGCCTAAAAATTGCTTATTATTATTGTTATTATCAGATTGGTTGCTGACCTGGCAGCAGTTGTCACATTTATAAAATTAATGTCTCAAATTGTATTTTTCAGGAGAGGAGCATGAAACATACTCTGGTGCAAAAGTGAATGCTAGGAAGCAGGCCATGGTGGAATGAAGGTGTTGTTGCTTATGTAAATTCAGTGAAGAACGACATCAAATATTGGAAAGCTTCAATAAAATGGGAAACCATGAAGTACAAAATGCTTATCCAAAAGGTTGTGTTTCAGTAGTGCCTGAAAATCAGCAAAGACGACGACCACGTAATGAGGATGGTCAAGCACAAAAAAGCTTCATTTATACTATAACAGGGGTGGGGAACCTTTTACGCTGAGATGGCCATATTTGAAATTATGTTTAATCATATGGCCGCAAAATAAAAAATATTTTAACTTAAATTAGAGCAAGTTCGTTTACGGTTTATGCATAAAATAATAATATTTATAGCAAATCCTAGAATCAACGCACTTGAACGTAAAATGGTGGTACACTAAGCAGATAAGTTTGTTCCAGACTGACACGTTTGGTGGTATATCTATTGTGTTTTAACAAATTTATTTCTTACAGTAATGAAATACCAAATTAATAACACTGGTCTGCATTCAAAAAAAAATTTCTGCTGATTGAACAAATAGCATGTATTCCACCTAATTTTGGGGCACTGAGTTCAAAAATCACATTTGTTTTTGCCTATCACGTCAAGTTTTCTTGCAAAAAGCCTTTCAATTTTCTGCAGATTTACGGTAAAATCATATTTTTCCTGTCTGTTTGCATAAAAGAAGTTACAGTAAAATCTTTGAAGGAAAGTTACAACTATAAAATGCGTTACACCCTGTTTTGTTAAATGATTAGATATACACCTGAAAAGTATTTCAAAATTGTTTTAAGTTGATTACTCATTATACACAATATATATAGTACATGCTGTTAGCAACACGTCGTTAATATATCAAGACTTTTAACAGAGCATGCAAAATTAGTTTCACCGTTAAGGAACAAGCTTTCGTTTTTTTGGATTTTCGAGAGGGTTTAAAGTTTTGCTCATCCCTCATGAGACACCAACAGTAATCTGCTATCATGGTAACATTCCATCTACCTTGATATCTCTTCTTCATGATTTTAATGTCTTGGTGAAATCTCTCACCTTGCTCCTCACTCAGGGCTCCCAAATTTTCAGGAAAATATTCTAAATGGCTGTGCAAAAAATGTACTTTGACACTCATGTTACAACCAAGTTTGTGAAAAGTATCAAGCAAAGTTTTAACAATTTCTTTGTATTCTGGAGATTTGGTATTGCCCAGGAAATTACTTACAACCTGGCTGAAAGCGATCCAACCATTTTTCTCCACTGAGCTCATTGTTTGAATAAACTCTTTGTCTTTCAACAGCTGTTGTATCTTTGGTCCATTAAACACACTGGCTTTAATTTTTTCATGGCTTAGAAAAGAAAACTTCTGGCAAATGTACTTGAAACATTCCCCACCTTTGTCTAAGCTTTTTACATATTGTTTCATTAAGCCTAGCTTAATGTGAAGCGGTGGTAATAATACTTTGTTAGGAGACACTAGACTTTGATTAAGAATATTCTTTTTTTCAACTGTAAACTCATTTCTTTTTGGCCATTGCTCACGAATCCAGTGTTCATTTTTAGCTCTGCTGTCCCATAAACACAAAAAGCATAGGTATTTGGTATACCCCCCTTGTTGACCTAATAGCATGCTTAAAACTTTCAAGTCTCCACATACCATCCATTTATGCTTATTATATTTTATTTTCATTAGTAACATATTCATATTTTCATAAGTTTCCTTAAGATGAACAGAGTGGCCAATTAGTATTGAAGCATATCTATTGCCATTATGCAGCAACACACACTTTAAGCTGGCTTTTGAACTGTCAATAAATAGTCGCCATTCTGTTGGGTCATACACACAGCCCATTGCTTGAAGAAGACCGGCAACATTGTGACAATACACAAATGTTTCCTCCATAGAAAAATATTGCACCAAATCTTTTTCTCTTTGCCTGTACCAGGAATATGTTCTGTTTGGAGCAAGAAGGTTATTGTGTTGTAACCTGGACCCAAGAAGTTCTGCAGATTCTTTTGGCAGGTTCAGGTCACGAACTAAGTCATTTAAAAAGACTGGAGTAATCAGTATTGGGGATTGGTCAGCCAACGGATTATAGCAATCGTCTTCTAAAGAACTCCCCTCTGATGTACTACTTACTGGTTCATCTACTAGTTCAGGCAAGGAAGTAAACAAAGGTGGAGGAAGATCAGCAGAGTGAGGTATAGGCCGGATTGCTGATGGAAGGTCTGGGTACTTGATGTTGCCTTTGCTTTTGGAGCTGAAACCGGTAACATTGGTCATACAGAAATAATCATTAACGTAATTGGCTTGTTCCCTCCAAATCATAGGAACTGCAAACCCTATACTTTTTCTTTTTTGTTTTGTCCACTGCCGTAGATTTTCAACACATGCCCTGCAAACCTGGTGAGGAGCCCAATTCTTGTCTTGATCTCCTAATTTAACTCTAAAGTATGCCAAATATGCTTTTTTCACAAACTCTGTAATTCCTTGCCTTTGTTTTGAAACAGTAAAAGAACCACAGATATAGCAAAAAACGTTTGGATTAAGCTTGCATTTTCTTCTTGAAGACAAAATGGTAGCCATTGATATCAGAAAAACAGTTTGCAATTTAAGCAGCAGAGCAGTACTTTCATGACAACAAAATTTTTTCAAAATGCATCTAAAAAATAATCTTTATATAATATTCTAGTTATTTGTGATTACAGATTTAATGCTGTACAAGTTATGAACTAATGTAGGCCTAATGTAACAGCTTGGAAGATTTGAACTGTTTAGCTTAAAATTAACTTGCACATTTACAATAACTGACTACACTCTGCATTCGATACACAAGTGGTAAATAGGGTGAAACAATTCTCAAATTTTGAAGATCATAAAAGTGTAGCTTTCTTTTGATATTAGGTTGAAAATTATAACTGTATGATAATAAAATTTTGATTCTTAGATACAAAAAGCAATGAAATTTTTTGTGACCACAACGCATAAAATGCTTTTAAAAGGCATTATTTGCAATATTTTGTTTTTCATTTTGCGGCAAAACGTGACGTGATAGGCAAAAACGGATTGCATTTTTGGAATCAGCACCTTCAAAATATCTAAAATCAACTTTTGTATGGAATTGAGCAAAATTGATGCAGACCAGTGTAATCCATCTCTAATGGCTCTTTTGATATTGCATATTTTTCACAAGAAGTTCAATATTTGGTTCTAGCATAGTAGTTTGCAGTCTAAGTTGGTGTTCCAGATGCACATCAGTGAGCTGAGTTCTTAACTTTGTTTTGATTTGTGTCATATATGAGAAAGTTGACTCGCAGCAGTAAGTGGTGGGAAAACAGGAAAGCATTTTATGAGCATGATGACATAGACGTGGGTAATCAATTGCGTTTTTCCAAATTTTAAATGGATCATTTTTAGAATTAAATAAAGATTTCATGATGTTATCTTCATTTTCTATCAATTCCATCTGCAAATTAGCAGGTGCTGAAGAAATGTCTACTAAATGAGGAATGAAAGTCAACTTTAAAGAGTTCTCATGTTTTTCAAAAGCTTTAAATCTTTTATTATAATTCTGAATCAGAGAATCAAGGACAGATATAAATTCCTCAAATGATTCATTTGGTCGTTCATGTTCTTTTTAAACTTTTGCCAATTGAGAAAAATGTTCTTTTGCTTCTAGCAATTCAAACTTAGCAAGGGTATTCTTCAAAAATTCCAATTTCTTTCTAAATGCTTGAATTTTGCTCCACATGTCATAAATACATTTGCTTTTACCTTGAAGAAAAACATTCGATTCACTTCTTTTTGAAATTTTGAATTGAGTTGTTGTTTTAAGTTGGATGCTAATTCATGTTGACAACTTGTTATTGTTGTTCGAGAAAGAGGAAGTTCTTTATATTGGCTAACATTCTTGGGATCTATGCAACTGACAACTTCAATGATTGATTTTTTTATGATATCTACATCACTAAATGGCTTCCCTTTTTTTCCGAGCAAAAGTGCTACTCAGTAGGTGGCTTCAATGGCAGCGTTTTTTTGATAACATATTTTTTAAACATTTGCTGCCAAAGCTCTTTTTGAGTCTTCAATTTTTCAAAAGCAACCTTACGTTGTTCTCCTTCCAACTGAAAAAGTTTGTGTTTTTCATGTGTTTCATAGTGAAGCTAAGCATTGTACATTTTCATACAAGAAATCATGGCGTCACATAGTAGGCAACACATTTTGTCTTTATTAAGCACAAGTATTATATTCCCCACTCCTCATTAAATACTCTTCCCTCTTCGTATAATGTTCATTTTCGCTTAGGAGTCATTATTGGGGTAATCCACATTAATAAAATTAAATAATAATTACTATTATTGAGCCTATAAAACACAAACCACTTGGCTAGTTTATCAACACAAGGTGAAGAGAGCTGATTAGGCTAAGTTGCAACAAATTTGCTCTAGTTTAATGTTTTCTTTTCTGCGTCTAACCTAAATAATGAGCTTAAAAGAAATAACTGTGATACTAAAATTAATCTATTTAGACCAGATAATTCTACTAATATAGAAACCTGCTTACAAATGAAAACTAAATGAAGAGGACAAAACGAACAGTTGCAAAAAGAATCGTAGCAGCATTATGACATCACAAAGTGAAACAAGTAAGCTTTTGACATTAGGTATTTTGTAACTTAAGCCACAACTGAAAAAGTGTTGTTTAAAAACGTTTTGAAACGATTTTCTTATTATGAAAAAAAGCAGCATAGTTAAGGTTTTTCTATTATTTTGTTTATTTAATCAATTACTTGATACAGGACTCATTATACATTTAGAAATTAACGCAATGTATTTATTTACAAAGCTAAGTATGGCCGCCGGTTCCCCACCCCTGCACTATAGCTTCAAGCAGCAATACTACCCCTGCGTGCAAAGCTTCTTTTCTTGGCTTGTATGGTATTAAAGAGTCCAGACTCAAGCACAAAGTTCTCGATTTTGAGAAGGATATTAATATAGCTTTGAAAAAAGCTGTTTGAGCCATAAGCTTTTTGTGACACTCTCATCAGTGGCAGTATCACGTCAAAAGGGAAGATCTAGAGTGAATAAGTGTTTTATGTGAATAATTTGGACGTTAGGCAATCAAGACAAGCCAATGATAGCGCTAGTATTGCAAAGCGTGCCAAAGAAAGATTTCACAATTGTGAAAGTTAGAGAAGGCGCAGCAGGAAACCAAATGCCATGATTATCGAAAGAGTTTGAGAGTGTAAACAAACTCTTTTTGTCTGCATAACACCGCGCATCGGGTCTTGATATAAGTAGCCTCTAAAACATTAAGATGGAAAGAGCTGCACGCTGCGGCAAGGATTGAAAACCGCTAATCATCATAGTTTAATGCGCATCGATCATTATCTAAAAGATCTGACCAATGGCAGAGTCACAATCCAGTTTGATGTCAGTTGGTTTGCACGATCTGTGTGATTGAGATCGGCATGGACGAGTCAATTGCTGTCTTGACCATTGTGAAACATGTTGCTTGATGTGATCCTATAGTTGTTGAGATGTTCGCCCTACGTACCGACTATCACAGTGGCACTTGTATCCATATATGACAAAACCTTTCTGAATGGCAGGTAGAACATCCTTGCGGGCCACAGGCAGCATGCGCTTAGAGGTAAAGACCAAGCGGGTGCTGACAGAACCATAGCAGCTTTCCATGGCAGTTTTGACTTCTTTTTCCAAGTTTGTAGATGGCTTACCTATCCAAGGGATCCTCAAGTACACTGGACACTTTTCAGGGCCAAATCACTTAAGGGTGGAGAACTGAGCAATTTTCTTGGTGATCTGAGTGTTGATGACATTTTTAGGATAGCCATTGTCCAGTAATATCTTCTTGATCCATTCTATTTCTTCAACGAGTCTACGCTTGGTGCAAATCATTAGAGCTTGATGCACCAATGTAAATATTAAGACTTATTTTGCATTTGAGAAAACTAAAGGACTCCCAACGCAAATACTGGCCAGTGAAAGTGGGTTTCCAGTATACACTGGTCTCCAAGCCAACATCTATTCTTTTGACGTAGATATCAAGAAATGGTACGCATTTCCCTTTCTCTTTTTCAAAGGTGAATTTGAGGGATGGATGAAGGCAGTTAAGTTTGGTCAAAAATTCATCTGCTTGAGCTTCGTGATTACTTAGAAGGATATTACTGATGGCAGAGGGCATCATCAAAACCATCCCACAGTCGGGAAAGATGTAAAAAAAGCAGTACGAAGCCACATAATTGATTTTCCAGCATGTGAGAGTCATCATAGCCGCAGCAAAAATGAACACAAAAAATATTTGGATTCTTCTCTTACTCTGGCTAAAATGCACAGATTGTTTTTGTTGCAACACCCGGACTTGACCTCATTATGTAAGTACTCCATGCACCCAGATATTTTCGACCATGAATTTAATATTGCATTTGGATATCCAAGAAGTGACATTTGTGACTTATGTGAGAGGCTGCTGCTAAACAAGTTGCTATTAAGGCAAGTTGCTATTAAGGCTGCTGCAGCAAACAGTAATTTAGCCAAAAAGCGTGAACTGGAGGTTGAACAGGAGTTGCATATTTGTAAAGCAGACATCCTCACAGTACAAATTAATGAAGTGACTGAATCAGCTCAAGCTTTGTTGTCTAGTGGCAACACTGCAGTTTTAGCCATGGATTACCAAAAAAACTTGCCGTTGCCTCTCACAGGAGTATCACAAGAATACTATAAGAGGCAATTGTGGATTCATAACTTTTGCATTCACGACAATGTCACCAATGATGCAACCATGCTCTTATATGCAGAGCACTACGCCAAGAAAGGACCAAATGAAGTCATATCATGTTTAAACTATTATTTCAATGGTCTTCCAACTTCCATCTCTAAGGTGCACATTTTTTTGGACAACTGCTTTTCTCAAAATAAGAATCGATACCTAATTGCGTATTTGAACGCTTTGGCACAAACCAGATTTGATGAAATTTACATATACTACCCTCTCCCTGGCCACAGTCACATGCCCTGAGACCGAGACTTTGGCAGAATAGAGAAAAAAGGAAGAAGAAAGATATGGTGGCACAACCATCAGAGTGGGTGAACTTGATAAGGGAGACAGATCGTACTAATCCTTTTTGAGTTGTATATGTGGGGCACCCTTTGACAGATGACATGTTGGATGATGGCACACCCATTGTAAAGGTTAAAGACTACAAGAAAGCTTTTGACCAAGTTTTGCACCCTCCACGTGGGATTTCTGGTATTTGTGGGCTACTGCTTCAGCGAAGCAAAAAACCAATGTGCCACTTCACAATGACTGCTGATTGCCTCATGTCAGTCACGATTTTAAGAAGAGGCAAGAAAATGAGCAGCCTTGTTTCTGCGATGGCCAACATTCAAGCAGCTTATTGTTGGTACTTGCCTATCAAAGCTGCAAAGCTTAGAAATGCTTTGGATCTTTTGAAGCATGTGTCATTGACTAAAAATGTAACCTTTTATTCACATCTAGAAGGCCATGAGAATAATACGGCACAAGTCAATGAAGAACTTGAATAAACTTTATTTTTCTTTTGATTCT
This sequence comes from Trididemnum clinides, assembly GCA_963675345.1. Classification (NCBI taxonomy): domain Eukaryota; kingdom Metazoa; phylum Chordata; class Ascidiacea; order Aplousobranchia; family Didemnidae; genus Trididemnum; species Trididemnum clinides. The sequence continues at coordinate 37,736,528 of OY776293.1, forward strand.
GTGATTTCCTGTTTGCTTGTGCAATTCTATCAAGCAGCAGAGATACAATTCTATGAAGAACTTGTACAGGTAATGTAGAATCGAAATCGCAAAGATACAAGAAATGGTTGCAAAGACATATTTAAGCAGCAGAGCAATCAAGTATGCATGGCTTTGTCACCTGTATCGAAACAAGGATTTTGATGTTTTGGAATTAAATGAATGACATTAATATGAACAAAAGCACGGTGACTAGCTAGCTTTTCCTGTACAAGATAAACAAAGTTCTTAACTAAACGATGTAAACCTAATGCAGTGCAGTCAGAGTACTTAACATTAACATTGTTCACCATTCAAATACCAAAATATACCATGGGCAAAAACGTAGCACACCGAATGTTTGCTAATTTTAACTCTAAGCTTTAAAGATACGATACATCAATAAAGGTAAAACATCATTTTGGGCATTTTATTAACGGTATTGTATCATTGTAAACGTAAGTTGCATCATGTGGCTGAAGCAGAAACAATACCTTTCGGCAAATTTCTATACTGTAGACTATGTTGGAAAAAACACCAAAGTCCACTCATTTATGGAAAAAGTACCTACCATATACACTGCCCAATAAGCCGACTCGGCAAATAAGCCGAGGTCGACTTTTAGCTCAGAAAATGAGGGTTTTTACATATTACTGTCCAATAAGCCGAAGCGGAAAAATTACGTTCAACTACCATACCTTTTTTTCTTTTTCCAACATTTTTTTCCAGTTATGTGTTACATTCATTAAATCATTCCATTCGCGCTTTTTTTCTTTTTACGCACCAATACACGTACTTTAAAATAACATCATTCTATTTGCACCTTTTTCTTTTTTTCACAGTTTCTAGTACATACCAAATTCAACAGACCAAGTGCTTTGTTTTAATCAGTCGCTAAATAATTATTTACAAGCGTACTTTTTGTAAATACATGTTCTTTTATTTACCATCTTTAATTAACTTTAGTTGTGAATTGACGCAAGATTGTGCTATTGTAAGATTGTAGGTGTCATTTTGCGACCAATTTTGACCTTCGATATTTTTGGTTCAAAGCTATATTTGCCCAATAAGGCGATCCCAAAAAATTAGGTTAAAAAATTAGGTCCAGAAAATTGGCTTATTAGCCGGTATATACGGTAAGTCCATCATATTTGCAATAAAAGTGTATAAGTCCTCATATTCGCAATAAAAGTACCCAAGTCCAAAAATACAAACCTCTTTAACTTCTTGATGTAAAACTGCATAAAGTGGTAAATAGTCTTAAAAAGCCCCATTTGACAGTGCCTATCCAGAACAGATAAACTTTTAATCGCTGCACGCACAACCTGATTTCATGATCATATGGAAAACTTTAAATGCCATTATCTCAAAACTGTTATTTTGAGACCTAAGTACTTTTAGAACTAGACGCTTCAATTGTAGGAGAGTCTAATGGTTTTTATCTCTCACATGTAATTTCAGAAGATGGGACTGGATATAAAATAGCAACATCAGTTTATTCTGCAATCAAAGATACAGCTCTGGAACAAAAATTGAAGATTATGGAACAGCTGTAATGACTGGCAAAAGCAAAGGATTCATTGCATCATTAGAAACTGTAATAGGAAGACCATTACAATGGGTTATATGCTTGCTCCATTTAAATGAGCTTCCTCTAAGATATGTTTTTCAAAACTTCGATGGCATAACTCCTGGACCAGACTCTTTTTCAGGACCTATTGGTAGGCAGTTGAATGGTGCTGTTTCTGAGTAGAAAGTAATGAAGTTCAAATCTATCCCAAATCCAAAATTTTCTGTTATCCCAAACTCTTTGATGAGTTGATTAGTGGTACAGAATTTGAAAATTGTAGAAAGTACAGTATTCTTCAAGAATGAATACTCTGTAAACCTTGCAACTAATTGGCAAAGCAGCATACAGGCGTAAGGGGCATTAACAATTTATTAAAATGAATATGCAAGGAAACAATAATGAGTATACCACCCAACCAATTCAGACAAAACCATCCCTGGATGCGTTTTGTTCTTTTGGACTCATTAGCAGGGCCCGTCCTGTCACAAGCAAAAGTAACCTACTCATTAACGTTATCCTTAAAAAAAAATCCAACTATGCACATGCAGAAGCACTGAGACTTCAACCGACGATGCATTGCTTTGCTTAGCAGGGCAGGTTGACAAATTGGTTGATTTTGGTTGTATATCCACTGGGAGATCAGTTTACACACTGATCTGAAAAAGCAGATTAAACGCTGCATTTATAGCCTAGCACCTTGTCTTTGCAATGCCATCACACTCACGGCAAGTGCGTTGACAATTCACAAGGTGGGAGCCGGGTGACCTTTGATAGACGTGTCAAGCAAATCCATGCCAACGGATTTTCACTCTATTTCACTTCGCAAGTGAAACAGGCAAATCCATGCCAACTCTTTTCAAGTAGGGAAAAAGAACTGTAGATTTGAAAATTATAAGCAAAGAAGGAAATTGTAAACCTTGCAACTAATTGGCAAAGCAGCATACAGACGTAAGAATAACGTTAATGAGTGGGTTACTTTTGCTTGTGACAGGACGGGCCCTGCTGATGAGTCCAAAAGAACAAAATGCATCCAGGGATGGTCTTGTCTAAATTGGTTGGGTGGTATACTCATAATTGTTTCCTTGCATATTCATTTTAATAAATTGTTAATGCCCCTTACGCCTGTATGCTGCTTTGCCAATTAGTTGCAAGGTTTACAATTTCCTTCTTTGCTTATAATTTTCAAATCTATAGTTTTTTTTTCCCTACTTGAAAAGAGTTGGCATGGATTTGCCCATTTCACTGTAGGAGGCCCGGTTTACTGCGAAGTGAGATGGAGTGAAAATCCGTTGGCATGGATTTGCTTGACACGTCTATCAAAGGTCACCCGGCTCCCACCTTGTGAATTGTCAACGCACTTGCCGCGAGTGTGATGGCATTGCAAAGACAAGGCGCTAGGCTATAAATGCAGCGTTTAATCTGCTTTTTCAGATCAGTGTGTAAACTGATCTCCCAGTGGATATGCAACCAAAATCAACCAATTTGTCAACCTGCCCTGCTAAGCAAAGCAATGCATCGTCGGTTGAAGTCTCAGTGCTTCTGCATGTGCATAGTTGGATTTTTTTTTAAGGATAACGTTAATGAGTGGGTTACTTTTGCTTGTGACAGGACGGGCCCTGCTGATGAGTCCAAAAGAACAAAACGCGTCCAGGGATGGTTTTGTCTAAATTGGTTGGGTGGTATACTCATTATTGTTTCCTTGCATATTCATTTTAATAAATTGTTAATGCCCCTTACGCCTGTATGCTGCTTTGCCAATTAGTTGCAAGGTTTACAATTTCCTTCTTTGCTTATAATTTTCAAATCTATAATGAATACTCTCCTTTCTGAAACTCTTTGATGGATGATTTAAACAGTGATCAATATTATGCTTACAGGATTTGCTCTGCTGTCATGTTGGGATCAGTTGATGCTAATCTTGAGTTTCTCAAAGTAGGAGGGGAGAACCATTCATGCTGGTTAACACTTGGATGTTGTATTCTTAGATTTTTTGTTGCCCAAAAAAAGCTGACATCTAATTTAAGCACTTTGGCAGAATTTTTAATTAAAGTTTACTTTCCTGGTTGGTTTCAAATCAAATTCAGCAACCAAATTACTGCTGGACTAAAGATCTATCTCAATATCCTTGCACAAGTAATGGGATTTCCAAACAAAATTATTCATGATATTACTGTAGCGGTTTTGCAACAAAATGCTTATTTTGCTCACCATGAAAATATATTACTTGTGATGCTGGCTGATAATGATCACAATGTCCATCTTTTTGCATATAACAAAATACTTAGCATCCGAGTATCTAAGAAAAATTTGGATAGTGTTGGTCGTGATGAAGAAGTAGATGTGAGAAAATTCATAATGTTCAAAATCAATATTATTGCAAAAACTTATTATTCCTTGTCAAGCTTGAGTTTAAAAGACATGCATGAACCACCTGCATTAAAATACTTATTGAATAAAGAAATTGAGGCTTTTCAACAACATAAACTCAACCTGGAACATCCTTGCCACAATCAAACTGTTGAAAGGCATATAAAACTGGTTTCTGAAGCTTCAGCAGCTGTTGCTGGATTAAAAAATAGAGATGGACTTATAAGACAGAAAATACGATAAAGAAAACTAATGAAAACTTTTAACACCAAAAAGCAATTTAATGCCTAAAAAACTTGAAAATTAGTAAATTGGGCAACATTTTGTCATTCTACGAGGGTCAGTCAATAAGTAATGAGACTTTCTCAATAACTCAAGTTTGCAATGACTGGTAATCAAAAAATGCTTTTTTATTTTTCAACATAGTCTCCCTCCTTTGCAACACACTTGTTCCATCTTGATATTAGATTGTCTATTCCTTTGGCATAGAATTCCGTGGACTGGGTCCATAGCCAGTTGCTCACAGCAGCCTTCACTTCTTCGTCAGTCTGGAAGTGAATTCCTGGAAGATGTTAATGGATGATCACAAAATGCAACGCCTGATGGCTTCCAGAGCATCACTACGCAGATACAGAAAGGAGGGAGATGCATTTCTGTCGAGAATAGTGACAACTGATGAGACCTGGGTTTTTCATTATGAACCTGAATCGAAACGACGATCAATGGAGTGGAAACATGTTTCTTCCCCAGTGAAGAAAAAATTCAAATCTCAGAAAAGTTTAAGGAAAGTCATGCTCACTGTGTTCTGGGACAGAAATGGGCCGATCACCAACAATTTCTTGGAAAGGGGCAATACTGTGAACTCAGAGAACTACTGTGAGCTGCTAACTCAAGTGAAAAAAGACATTAAGAACAAACGGAGGGGACTTCAATCAAGAGGTGTGATTCTTCTTCAGGATAATGCAAGGCCCCACACAGCAGCAAGAACCCTAGCCAAAATTGAAGATTTAGGCTGGAAACTTCTAACACACCCACCCTACAGCCCAGACCTTGCACCATCTGATTTTCACCTCTTCGGCCCACTCAAAGAGAGTATGAAAGGAATTCACTTCCAGACTGACGAAGAAGTGAAGGCTGCTGTGAGCAACTGGCTAAGGACCCAGTCCACGGAATTCTATGCCAAAGGAATAGACAATCTAATATCAAGATGGAACAAGTGTGTTGCAAAGGAGGGAGACTATGTTGAAAAATAAAAAAGCATTTTTTGATTACCAGTCATTGCAAACTTGAGTTATTGAGAAAGTCTCATTACTTATTGACTGACCGTCGTACATAGTGTTTGAGAATTATTGAATATATAATGTTGGTAGCATTTTGTCAATTTTTCTTGCTTCAAAGACTGCTAGATTTAAATGCTGAGTGAAAATTTCTTTATTTGTGCAAGTAGCGAAGAAATGACTTTAGTTAAAACATGGATTCCACAACAATTTCATAATAATAAATAATTTTTTAACGATTTTCATCAAAAACATCATTTTATCCAATTTGTGACTTGTGTGATGTAATTTTTAAAAAAATGTATTGGAGCAGATATAAACTTGGGTCTTCTGAGCATTTTAAGCCCAAAACCAATTTTCTAGCTATTTAAGGTATGCAATTTTCATAAATTTGGGGGAGCACGAAGTTTTTGGGGGTGTTTAGCCACCTGGGTGTAAGTGGCAAAACCCCAAAACAACTTTGGAAGGCGCCTTTAAACCTAACCACCTACTTCCATAAACCTGTTTTTTTTTATTTCAAAAAAAATTTTTTCACTCTGCCCTAACCTGTAGTTTGGAGAAAACTTTTGGGACAAAAAAATTTGTCTTATAAGTGCAAAAATACTGGCAATTTATGTGTCTGCAATTTTTTTACCCCATGGCTAGGTAATAAATTATTTTGGCAGTCTCAGTAGCCGGAGCATGGTGAAATCATAATTAATCTCTCTTGAGAGTTAAGTCATATTAAGCAGACCTGGGGTTTTGTCCTACTACCTCTACCTAAGTTGTAGTCGTCAGCTCACAATCCCTGACTACATATCACCAGTGTGTCACATAAAGATGGAAGTATCCTGCTGAATGTCCAACCCAAAACCACAATTAGTAAACTAGGTGGCTTTTTCTTCACTATACCTTATGTGCTGTGCAGCAAAGCTGTGAAAACCAATTTTAAACTCGTTTGGTATGACTTGACAAGGGTATTAAACTACGGTTTTCCAACTGCTAAGTGGCATTCTAAACTCTACACCACCACAACCTAGACAATGCGTACGCTAAAACAATTAAAAATTACAAAAACAGCACCTTTCAAAACAATGTTTACTATAAAATACAAACGGTGCAAAAACACTGTAATAGCTCTACCGTACTTCCAGCAACCTCAGTTCCTGACAAGAAAATTGAAAAAGGTACAATTTTGTCTTTAACTGAAATTTTAATGGACGCCTAAACCATGCATCTAAATAATTAAAAATCAATCCCAGTTTAGCTTCCATTTTTTGAGGTTTTAAGAAAAAAAACAAGCATTGTAAAATTTACGAAAGAATAAAGGGGAAAGGTAGATGATCTATGCTTCCTGAAAAATATCATTTTCATGGTCAATGAGTATACAGACGCAAACTTCAGAAGTTAGTCTTTGTTTAGTGATGTCTATGTGAAGGAAGACTAAGGCAAACTGGTAAGTCATTTTATATTATCATATAGTAATTAGTACATATTCAGGGTCAATCATGCAAAGCAACAGAGAGCATGATTTGAGAGGCAAAAAAAGAGTAAAAGACAATGATGAAAATGAGACTACCAAATAAAAGAAAAAGGGTAAAGACCATAAAGAAAGTTTATGGATGCGGAGAAAATGATCTAAAGGTGGCTGAATTAAGACTAAATGAAATGAGAAGGAATAATGAAGAAGGAAATTAAAATAAAACGAGAACGATGGAGAACAATGATCTGCTTGGCTACCCCTTAAAGGAACAAGCATAACAAGTATAGTAATCAGTACTGTTCCTAATAAAATAAGGAGAAATCTACAGTCAAGCTCTATCAATGAAAGTTAAATGGCAAGCTGGTTTCTTCAACCTAAACCAGGCCTAGCTGACTTCCATCATTTGAGCTCAGTAAAAGAAATGTTTTCTTATTATATCAATATTAACAGAGTACTGAATGATACCAAATTTTACAAAAAAAAAACTTAGTGTTAATTTACTTTTACCTAACACCACCTACAAATTTCAAATCTTGAGACATTCATTTGAATTCAATAACCCTCCAAACTTTTTTTTTTAATTTTAATGTTTGTTTTGTCTCAAATTTGAAATACATTGAGCTTTACTGAAGTCCGAAACATGGCACCATGACAAAACTGTACTTCAAATTTTTTTTACTTTTTAACATCTCATGGATTTGGTGCTTTAGGGTCTAAATAGAATATTTGAGAGAGATCCACTTTTTTAAAATCCGGTTTTGTCTTTGTTATTGTGATCAGAGCCCAATTTCTGAAGTACCTCACAGGAGCAAGAGAGGAAGGAGAAAAGGAGATTTTAAGAGAGGAACAATGGAGAAGGGTGGGGGTGTTGTGGTCATTGAAAGGAAGAAGGTCAAAGGAGGTAGCCCAATTGAATACTTCTTCTGACCCAATCAAGCTGAGTAGAAATGAAACGTATTCCATAAACTAGCAAAAGATGCAAAAAACATTTTAAACTTACAAAAGTGCCATTGAATGCACTGGGTCGTTTATACCATTTTGTGTTACGAGCTTCTCCGTTTCCATTAAGACAATAACAAATATGATCCATCAATCCATTGCAATACAAAAAGCATTTTCCACTGGACTTCTGTGATTGCATACGAATTTTTACCACATCAAGAGGGGTCACTAAGAAAAATTTGACATGATTTAGTTTATTGGCATTATAACATAGTGACTGAAATACTTAACAATGAACTTACAAAAAGGTATCTATGACCCCTGTGGGGAAGAATTATTCGATTGGATCACCACCTCCTCTGACCTCCTTCTGCTCAATGACCACAACACCCCCACCCTTCTCCATTGCTCCTTTGGCAGTCTCTCCTCTTCTGAAATCTCTTTTGCTCCTTCCTCTCTTGCTCCTCTGAGGTGTTTCAGGACTTGGGCTCTGATCACCTACCAATTCTACTAATTGTCTTGCTCTTCGAACCAAACATACAGCCCTTTTCCTTCAATTTTTGAAAAGCTTGTTAGTATGCTTTGCCTTTTACTTTGACTCTCACTGTCGCTCTGCAGTGGAATACTATTCTTTCTTTTCTTGACTGCATCTCTGTTTACTTCTCTGGCATTAAATGTGACCAAATTTTTCATTTCATTTGGCTACATCAAATGCCAACCTCGAGTCTGGTGGCCTCCTTAAGTAAGAGAAGCAGTAAGCAGAAGTTGTCAACTTTTGCTACCACTTATAAAATTAATGAAAATTGTCAGGGTTACATTTCTGCTTCTCTTCATGCTTGGTATATCGTCAACAAAGCCAAGGCTGCAGCATGGCAGGCAACATGCTCATCTCTCTCTTCTAAATCTGACCCTAAATCAATGTATTCTCTCCTCTGTTCTGTTGCTAGTGCTTCTTCCACATCTTCCTCGTCTCCTAATATTTCCAACTGTTTGTCAACCAGGAAATTGGTTTCAATCTTTGCTGACTACCTAAGATCTCACTTTTCTGTCTCCCAGCCGAGGTCTTGTGCAGCAGAGCAAGTGGCTACTTGTCCAAGTTCCACCAAGCCATGTGCCCTAAAGAGTCTCATTCGTCTTTCTGCTCTTCCTTCTCCCCGACTGAATTTTCTCCTTTTTCCCCCACGCCTGCCACAAACCTCTCCTTGTCCACTGCCACTGGCCCAGACAAAATTGCCCATTCCACACTAAAGCACCCTCCTCCCTCTGGCATGGATTTTCTTGTTAACTTCTTCAATCTTTAGTGGTCGTTACAATCCTTTCCTTCTGTCTGGAAGAAATCTTATATTATTCCCATCCATAAGATGCAAAAACATCTTGACTTTCCTGCTTCCTTCCAATCTATCTCTCTCATCTTCTTCATCCCAAAGCTTTTTGAGTGCATCATTCTATCATGTCTACTCTTATTTCTCAAATCTTCTCCATTCTCTCCCCATCAGGCCGATTTTTGCCATTCTGTTTCTTTCTCACTCCATTGCAGATGGGTTTAAAAAAATACAAGCCTAGCTCTTGTACAATTTTTGCTACTGCTGACTTCTCTAAGGCTTTTAACTTTGCCTGACTTCCCACTACTTTTCACAAACTTATTTCAGCTGGCCTCCCTCCTTGCTTTGCTCATTTGACTCAATCTTTTCTTTCTGATAGGTGCACTTGCATGCTTTTTCAAAATCACAAAAGTTACTCCTTTTGAGTCCAACGAGATGTTCTGCAAAGATTTGTTCTTGGCCCCTTACTTTTCTCTCTTTTGATCAATGACCTTTCTGCTTCTCTGCCTTCTTCCATCAGCTGCTCTCATTGTGCTGATGACCTGGCAATCTAGTCCTCTTTCCTCTCAATCCCTTCTGCGCTGGAGGCTACACAAGAAGCTCTGATTAGACTGGAGAACTGGTCAAAGCACAGATGTCTTCCTCTCAATCCAACAAAATTTCATGCCTCCTTCTTCTCAGTGGATCCCCACCAAGATAACTTCCAGCTCCACATCTTCTTATTTAACTCCCACCTCCACTTCAATCCAATTTCTTTTCTTGGGGTCACCTTCAACTGCACTCTTTCTTTTTCTAGATATGTATCTTTGCTGAAGCCAGAATTTTTCCCTATTATCCCTCTCTTTGAACTGCATCTCTACTTCCTCGAGGTTTCTCTAAGAAGTCCATCTTTCTTTTCTACAAAGCTTTTCTTTGAACTTCTCACTTATACTTCACCTGAATGGTATCCTTTTCTTAGTGTTATCAACATTACCAAGTTAGAATGCCTTCACCAAGTGGCCAGTCACTCCATCACCAGCTGCCTCTCACCTTCCCATATGCCACTACTCTTTTCTGAGGCATCTCTACCTCCACTTTGAGTCACTTTGACTCATTTCACCCAGTCTTGTTTTGAGCAGGCGCTTTGTCTTCCAACCACCTTTTCCATTTCAGGTCTGACCAGACTTGGAGTGAAACCAAGACTCTCCAGATCATTCTGGAAAGCTTTTGCATCCACTCACTCTCTCATTCTTTTTCTTAGGTAGGTTCTCTTTGGCACCACTCTCACTCTTTCCTCTCCATACTCCTGCTTTGATGCCACTCTTTCACGTCACGTTATGGCTCTTGCTCACCTCAACTCTCGCCCATCTCATGATCTGGTCATCTGGACTAATCACTCTTTTCCTTTTCCTCTCTCCCTCAGATGGGATCAGGTGACAACAACAACTTACAAAAAACATACAAAATGAAACTCCATCAGCAACCACCTCTTATTACGAGGTCCACTTTAAAACGGTGCCAACAATTTTTTTGTATTGAAATATATGGTATTTTGGTTAATTAAAACAACTATCTGGCTAGATCAACAACTACATGAAGTTTTTAAAAAGCTGTTTTACCAAATGCTTTTCATAATACACTCATCAGTAGTGGCACTGAGTCACATGGAAAGAGCTACAGCAGAGGTGGGCATCAGCATTTCTAAAAGCAGTTGGTACTTGCCTTCAAAATCAGTTCAGAATTATTTCACAAAGTACCAGTTGACTCTTGAGAGCAGGGGTCACCTACAGTGCCCATGAGTAGCAGGTTACCTCAGGGCAGTGTTGGGAAAAATTGAGTCAATGACTTGACTCAAGTTGTTGTAAAAAAAAAAAGACTAAACCTGTCTAAAGTTATTTGCACAAAATGACAGAAGTCGGGGCTAGACTCAAGTGACTTGAGCCATGACTCTCTCTTTCAATATAATGGCTGTTCCAGCCCTCGATGTACTATGATGCTTTTCCAGTTTATTCTGTTTCAGGCAGCATCCCATAATTGTCCAGGATTTTGGTACAAATATTTAAAGTTGTTAATAAATGTGAAATGCTGGGCACCCTTTGCACACTTTTCAGGGATTCTACTACTTACTTAAAACAAGATCTTCAAGCTCTCCTTTGCATATTGTATGGCCGAGAAATTTGAGCTGTCTCTGTTCAATACAACAAAGCAGTTTATGCTCTTGTTCCATTTTCTGAAAAACTGTCTCATTGATTTGGAGTGCTGTCCATAGAATATGAAGACTTCTGCAATAGAGCCACATTTTTGCTGCTTCTATGTTTTTCCTAATCTTTGCTGTAAATGTCCAGGTTTCACACCTATACATAAGAACTGACCACACAAAACATGTTAAAAGTCTTGTTTTTAGATGTATGGAAAGCTTTCAATCTCTGAAAATGTTTTCCATGCTGTTGAAACTTGATTTTGCCAGATTTATGCAACGTCTCATTTCTTTTTCACAGCTGGCATCTGAAGTGAGCCCAGATCCTAAATAATTAAAGTGTTAAACTTGCTCAATCTTACTACTGTTGGCTGTTTATGGAGACTGAAGGTTCATCTGGTGACTGCTTTGACATTACCATAAATTTTGTCTTGCTAATATTCAAGTTGAGACCAAACTTTTCACTTGATGATTAAACAGCATTTAAAAGTACTTTGAAACCAACCTCTGAAGATGCAAGGAGCATGGTTTTGTTGACATAGATGTTATTTATGCGTCTGCTATTTACCTGAATTCCCTCCTCAACTTTTTCCAGTTCCCTCGGGATGAATTCTCTGTACAGGTTGAAAAAATCAGGACTTGTCACATAGCCTTGTCTTACACCTCGTTTGATATCAGTCCACCCAGCGAGTCCTTCTGTGGGTTTGATGGCTGCTTTCTGCTCATAATGTAGATTATGTATGATGCAGAAGTCCTTGTCATCTATATCAATTTGCTTTAGTATTATAAGCAGCTGGGAATAGTGCACTCTATCAAATGCCTTCTGGTAATTAATAAAACAGAGAAAAATATCTTGTTGATGTTCAATTGATTATTCACACAGCACGCGTACCACAAAAATTGCATTCCTTGTACCTCTGTCCAGCATGAAACCATATTGATAAACTGGTATTTGGGAAAGTTTTTTAGTAACAGTTTCAGAGTATAGAACATAAACTGATGTTGGATGGTTCTGTGGTTTTCATATTCCAGAGCATTAGATTTTTTGGAGATGGCAATAAAAACAGACTTGAGCATTTCAGTCAGTATTTGACCAGTTTTATATATTTTGTTGAAAAGTTTCCACAGCAGATCCATACCATCCAGGAGGACAATGTAAAGCAATTAGCACCTCAACAATCGCCTCATCTGGACCAGCTGCTTTTCTGGCTTTGGAATTTTGTAATGCCCATTGAACTTCTTTTAATATTGAAGAGCCAGATTCACATGAGAGTGCCTTAGCATTATCATTTTCTTCTCTATCATCATGGAATAAAAAAGCTATGTATTGAGACATCACTACTGCAACTTGAATGACCAGGAGGCAAAAAAATTACTTACATAAAAATGTTTTCTACCATATCCTTTCTATGTGATACAGAACATAAAAAATGGTGAAAAGCACATTTCCTATATGATGTATCATACAGTCATGCTGACAATTAAAATTCTTATGTAATATAGCCCACTGTAACATATAAAAATTCCAAAAACACATTCCAATGTGCTCAAGCACATACAAAATTTCAATTAATACATTCTCAACATAGCACATACGAATCAGAAGTAATTTTCTATGTTCTAGAGAACATAGATTTGTTTCCACACGTAAAAAAGTGGCTTTACAAATGACATCCCATAACTTCATTAAGCTGTGGACAACATCTAGTAAGCTATAACCACACAGTTAAAAGATTGCATAAGATAAATGGAACATTTGTCAATCACTTGGTAAATTCTGTATCTTTGGAAAATCCCTAATAACTGCAAAGGTATCTGATGGTTTTGCAGTTATAAATCAATGGTGCATAGAGAAAGTTCAGCAATTTTTAGTAACTTTTTTTTATTTTGCAAAAATTTTTGCAATTTAATTAGCAGACTTTAACCAACTACTAAATGGATGGGATCAGTGAAAAAGGATCAAAGTTTAAACCAACATTTTTTTACTGCAGTGCAACATCTCACGTAAACATGCATGGTTGTGATACAACAACAAGTGATAATGCCTCAAGTGTTGCACATGCCATTACCACACTTCTTTTCCATAACAAATATCAGTCAACTAATTAAGTATTTTTAGCCTAAGTAATTTTTCCTGGCCAATTTTCATTCGAGCTGAAGAGCAACAAAAGCAAGCAGCTCTCAAACTTCAGTTGAACACCAGGCATCGTTTTTCAAGAGAAGTTTGGAACTGAAATTTTTTAAAATCTGCATAATTTCCTTACACTTCAATACTAATTTCCATTGTGCTTGTTTCAGATAAAAAAAAAAGCACACAGCTCTTGATGTCAGTTTAGCAAATAAACACCAGTTTTGGGAAATTGTTCAGTTTTAGCAAAACACAAACTTCCCAGCTAAAAAACTAACAGTAAACAAAGAATATGAGCTTAAACCATTCCTAGATTTGAATCCTCTCAAAAAAATTATTTTTTTTTTAAATGAAATGTAGTTGACAGCTACATGCTGTGATAGCTTGCCAGTCATGATTTAAATCATCTTAAACGTGAAAAAAATGTGGATTATAAGTATGATCTTTAAAACGTTTGATGCTAAATGCAGCCATTTTTTTTATGTTGATTGCTTGAAAAGTGAATTGTAATACCAAGAGTCTGCCTAAAACCACACCTCTAGGGCATTGCAAAAATTTCTTTTCACTGTGTACCATTCCAACTTCCATTTACTCTCTACCATATCTTTTGATTTATGAAGATGTATTATCTGATCAGGACTACCTGCATGAAAACAAACCCACAAAATTGTCACAAATCAGAGAAAGTTGTGTACTGCACTAAGAAAACTTCCCCTAAGCAGTGGTTTATTCTTTTTTTAGCTAAGTACCCTTTTATACAACCAACACAAGTGGTGTACCCCTAAAAATGAATGTTTTGTTTTCCTATCTCAGCCTAAAAGGCTATTTTTTTTAGATTGTCACATAAATAGAATTTTAGTTCTATCTCAAGTTTATGTTTTTCTTTCTTAAAATTGAGGCGACTTATATTATCGCTCAAATAATTAATTCTGGCTGCAACTTAACAGCTAGGTGAAAATTGGCTTCTACTAAATACTTTGAATCACACACTTCTTGATCAAGAACAGAACAAATATATTCACAAAATACTTTGAGACTTTAAATTCTTTCGCTCGTCGATTACACAACCTAAATTCACTTAAATATACCAATCAGAAACCAATCAAAACTAAATCCACCAACTAACTACTTATTCCTGTCATGCTAGTAATCCAAAATAATTCACCACAAAACAGCATGCTTTTTCTCTACTCTACCACTCTCTCTCTAAAAGCATAAAAATCTCGCCGCTTCATATATAAAATGGGCAGCGGTCAAAAAAAAATTCAGTAACCATATGACATGACAAAGAAAAAAGCACCACTAATAAATTACATAATTGGCAATCAAAAATCTTCAAGAAACAAAATTCACTCGATTATTCTGAAACTTAAACATATCAATCATTATGTCATGATAAATCATTATGTCAGAAGAGGCGTGTGTGCTACAAGTCAAGTGCAAAAGAGAAAAGGTCTTCTGCAAAAAACAGCAAAGATATAAAACAAGTTTGGACTCAAGACAATTCAGATTTACACATAAAAAAATGACAACAGAACAAAACCAACAAATTACAGATACATAATAACTATTCTTACAAAGCAAATTTACGGTTTACCCACACTTCATCATGCGACATTTCATCACGCAACCTTTAATCACGGACATTAAACCACTAGACATTTAATCACGTAGACATTTAATCACGAGATTTCATCACTTAGCCTAACCCTAACCTATCAAATAAATAAATAATGTCATTATAACTTTTTTCTTTTTCGCGTGATTAAGTGTCTGTGTGATTAAATTCTTAAGTGATTAAACGTCTGGTGATTAAATGTCCGTGATTAACAGTCGGGTGAATAAATGTTAGGTGATGAAATGTCTGTACACCCAAATTTACTTATTCATGACATAGATTAAGTTGATCAAAGCAATTGTTTGGCCTATTTAGAGCTGTTTTTGTGACTTCCTTGCAAATTATTTGTTGTAAACGTTGTTTTTGCCTTTTGTCAACTTGAAGACCTTTTTTTGTCAAAAATCTTTAAAGTGGCTCTATGAGAAACTTGCTGTCATACCTCCAAACTTTCTCTTGCATATCCCAGTATTAGAACCACTGCTCTAAAACAATCAAGTATGCAAAAACCAATTTAAGTCATTCTGCATCTGCATGTATGCAATTGTACAAATAAAACTTCCACAACATTTCCAGATGCTTGCTCTTTCACCAAAATTCTAACCCCTCCAAACCCTGCATCATTTCCTGAACACCACAGTTTATACCTTCATCCAGAAGTACCCACAAAATGAGCTCCTTGGCCTTTCCATCTTACTTCTTGGTTGCAGCACACATCAACTCTTCTCTTCCTCAGTTCTTCACACACTTCTGATTTCCTTCCACAATGACTTCCCACATTTAACAAACCAAATCTTATCCCATGACATTCAGATTTAAACTCGGAGATTCATCACACCCCCTACCCATTTAAGAGCTGCCAGGAACTGGGGGCCATTTGTTTATTTTTCCTGGTCATTGGGATTTGTTGGAGCTAAATTCTTCTAGAGAGCATGCCCTTGCTTACCCCCAACCTGTTTTCTGAAATGAGTAGTCCAACCAAACAATTAAGCTGGCAACCTCACCACCAAGAGTCAGACTGCAATTGGTAGGTACCCAGGGGTTGCTTCTTACGACATGCTCAGTAAACAGCTTCACTATTCTTTAAAACCAGTGAAGTGCGGTGCATGTACATGTAGTTACATATATTAGCATTTTAATTTTTTTACTACTTGTCAATTTAAAAGCTATTTTTATCAAACTCATAAATATTCACGCCCACAATTTTTTCTTTCTGCTTTACTTCAATCAGTTTTCATATGCTGTTCACAGAAATAAAAATTCATTAATCACATACGAGGGTAAATCAAAAAGTTCTGAGACAAATTGAAAAAAAACTTTATTTATTGAAGTTGCAAAATTATTTTTCTACATAAGATCTACCTAACTCAATACACTTTTGCAAGCGATGTTTCCATCGAGAAATTCCTTTTTGATAGAATTCTGCAGCTGGTCTAGTCAACCAGATCACAACCTCCCTCTTTGCTTTGTTTATGGATTGAAATCTTGTTCCTTTCAAATGTTTCTTCAGTTTTGGAAATAGGAAGAAGTCACAAGGAGCTAAATCAAGACTGTAAGGGAGGTTGTGAAAGGATTTCCCAGCAAAACTCTCGTAAAATTGTCGTTAGTCTTGGCCGTGTGTGCTGGAGCATTGTCATGATGGAACAAAATCTGACGATGGAGCTTTCCTTGTCGCTTCTTGGCCAATGCAGTCTTTAGCTTTTTCGAAATAACTTGCAGTGATAGTTTTCTGTCCTTCAAGAAAACCTAACAATTTGTTGTTAAGTCATTACTGGCGCAATTAGATGTTATTTTGTAGCGATATTTTTACTTAGATTAAATTTATGTCATTTGTCTTAGAACTTTTTGATTTACCCTCGTATTTGCAATCTCTTCTCACACTCGATAAATAGTGGATGAAAACTTTAAAAAAAACAAAAAAATTATCATGCTAACTATGCTACCACAACTATATTTGAGGGTTCCATAAACAAGCTTCAAAAGTGTCTCAAACCCTCTACCATTATTTTTGCCATAATAGCTAGCCACACAATGATGTTTTGCTGTTTTTTCACATCAGGGACAAAACTTCTGAAAAATTAACTCATTTATTTTCATGCTTGGTTTGTGAAATCAGTTGACAAGAACATGGTGAAATTAGTTATCATTTATCAATAATATTACTTTCTGAGATATGCCTAAGGAAAAAATCAAGACACACATACTATGACAACAACATCAGTCAAAAAATCTTACCTTTTTTCTCCTATTAACTTGCATGGCTTTGGTCACCAAATACTTTCCAATGTTAGAATGAAAGTTTACTTACAATTGCAAAACCCTGTTATTTAATTAATTACAATAGGGGAATGTAATTAGTTCTATAACATTGTACAACAAAACAAAATTTTTTTATTTAGCCCAGAATTTTTGCTGGTCTTGACTATATTTTGGGCACTGAATTTCAATCCTGTTTCAGTTTTTCTTTATCACCTCAGGTTTTAGAGATATAATACAAATTGTGATATAACTATTGTTGAAACCATAAAAAAGCTTGCTTATCAGTTCAGTTGAAGTTGAATCATTAAATTGGAAAAAATATTATAATACAAGAGTTCACTGCCACTTACAAAACAATACTAAGTCTACTGTCTTTTCACAAGCTTTGCACTGCGATAATACAGGGTGAAGTAGAAAAACCTCCCACATTTTAAAGTCTTACTTTGGCAATACCATTGTAGTTAGCCACACAGCTAAAGTAAATTTATGTAGTTAATGAACCGCCATTTTGTTTGCAAGGGAAGGATATTAGAATAACTAGTGATTTACCAAAATTTTTGAAAAGTTTAAGTCTAAATATGGCCTGGATAGGTACACATTAACATTATGCATTTATTGTAAAAAGTTTTCTCACAAAAAGAGAATCAGTAACTGCAACCTCAACATAGCTGCTATTACACTGTCTGATAATTTAAAAAGAATTAGCGCAGTAACCCAGCACATCAGTTCATGTCAATGCTGCAATGCCGATAAACTTAATACTAATTCTTTGCAAATTGTTAGACAGTGTAATACTGATTATGAAGCCAAAGTTCACCAAGCCTTACTTACTAAAAAATGCAAACCTCAACTAAATTCTCAGTTGTATGCAAATGGTTGGTTTTTTTCCCTCATTGTTTTTTGATGCATTTAGTTATTACATAAACCTTACCCTTTCATGTATCTTTTTGTGACTATATTTGCGTCAGCACCTTACTCTGTCATCATTTAGCCTATTTTGTCATCATCTATCTTAGTAAACTTCGGTTGCGTGATTCTTGTTTCTTTGTGAGTCAAAAAAACATCTTAACTTAGGAATTCATACATTGCTTTTCATTTGTATAATTTATTGAAACAATAAATATCAAAACAATTTCTCTGTGAGGAGAGCAAAATGAATTGCCAAAAACGTTTAGATTGTGCTTTGCTTTGCTATGCTATGGTTTAAATAAAAGATAATTTTACAATAAAGAACAAGTAATCAGTTATTTAGCATGTCCAAACAATTGATTCTCATCTCAAACAGTAAGTTATTTTTCATACAATGGAAAGAAATGAAGTCATTGACAGACCTACACCCTTGTGCAAATTAATTTGGGCAATTAAAAAAACATACAATTTTTAAACGTTTTGCTTTTATTTAAAAATTGAAGAAAGCACACTTTATTTTCATGGCAATTAATAGTTGATATGTCCACCTTTCACCTGTAGAACCAAATCTACTCGTTTTTTTATTAACAATACCAACGTTTTGCAGATATTTTTATTTCATTATCGTGAAATATGCGTATAACAGACTGAATTAGCTTCATTTTTGTAGTGCAGTTTTGTTTCCTCAAGAGATTTCTCATGATGGACCACAGGTTTTCTATAGTATGAAGATCTGGCGAGTTGCCAGGCCATTCCAGCACTTCCATTTTCATCTTTTTGAAACAATCTTGGCCTCGTAGCATGAGGCAGAGTCTTGTTGAAAAATACCTTGAGGATGGAGGGTAGCCAATACTCTGCACACTCTTTTTTCTATTATCACCAAATAGGTTCTGCTGTTCATCATCCCCTCAATAGGCACAAGTGCCCCAGGGTTATTGATAGAAAAGCATCTCCAAAACATCTTCTTGTCTGGATGCTTTATGGATTGAACAAAGTGCTCTTCTCAAAGCTTGTCTTTTGGTGAGCAACACAAAAACTTGGGGTTGAATCCCTGCACAAAGAAATTACTTTCATCTGAAAAAAGGACACAGCTCCAATCCTTTTCAGACCAATGTTGGCACTTCTTGGCCAAATTGTAGTGCTTTTTCTTTATTGTGGCTGTCAACAGTTGCTTCTTAATTGGCGGTTTTGCTCTTCTTCCTACTTTCAACAATTCCACTGAATGGTAGATAAGGACACATGCACACCACTTTCATCCAAATCCCTTTCCAATTTTTCACTGGTTTTTCGTGGGTGCATTTTGCTGTTGCGTAAAAGTGTCATATCATCACGTTTGCTTGTTTTTTGTTTTCTTCCACACTTTCCTTTTCTTTTAATGTCAACATTTCCACACTTTTTTTTCTTTCAAGATGTGGTAAACTGATCCTTTACTGACTCCCAACAGTCTTAGTAATTTTTCTCTGTGACATGCTGATGTGCTCATGAAGAGTAATGATCTTGGCTCGTTTTCTTTGTGTAATATCCATTACCAAAACATTTAAATAGAAAGCACCAAGTAGCATATATCACTTCACGAAATAAAGTATGCACTGTAATTTCTAAAAAAAGATTAATATGACAAAAAGGTTCAAGAAAATTTCACAATTTTTGAAAAAAATTTATAAAATCTTGAAATTTTACGTAAAATTCACCCAAAATCTCAAAATGTCATGCTTGGTGTACTCTAAACCATTTCACATTTTTGAGGAACACTACCTTACAAACTGCAACTTATATTTTTTGGAAACTTTGCATTATAATTTAACAAAATGCTTCATTTCTTCATCCTGCAGATTAATTTACACAATTCTATACAAAAAGGCAGCAATAGTATAGAAGGCCATTATAAAGTTTTTAACAGTGTTATATATGATAATCAAGCAACAATTGAAGTTTACGAGTAATTTTTGTTCTCGTGTCATAATGATAGTAACCCACCTAACATTCCATTATTTCAAAAAAATCATAGTTCTCATCCTCATGTCGGCTGTTGGCAAAAAATTAATCTTATTTACTTGCACTGTTAACCTGACATTCTCAAATGATTACAAATTACTGTTACAAAGCTCGTAGAGTCTAAGAAACCAAATTTAATTAAATTTACCTATTAAACAGGAATAACCAAGTTTTTTGCCACTACTGATTAGCAATCAGTGGGCTATTTGCCAGTGAACCTTTTAAGAGCTGATATAATCACAAAATTTGCTACATCACCAAAATGCAACGTCACAGTTTTGCCCCTCCTCCCCCAAGAAAATTTTGAGATCTCACAACCTAGGCAAAAAAAATTTACCTTTGTCCACTAAGTGAAATTTGTTTACAAAGAAGGAAAAAGGAGAACAAACGAGCGCTAAATATTCTTCTGCTGGGGTAATGTCTTGGTGAAACCAGGTAAGTAAATCAGATCTCATCCATCAATACAATGATGAATACTCCAGGCAAGAATTAGAATTGTGAAGTTTATAAGATGAACAAGTTAGGTTAATGTATTAATGCAATTAATAGGCGTAGGATCTGTAAGACTCAAGCTTTGTATTAATGGATCTAATACACAGTTGGCTGCCTGTAGTGTGATAGGCATATATCAATAAAAATATTAATAACACAGTTAAATATGTGCTGACTCTTACATAACAATATTTAATTAGTGGTGTTATCTATAGTCTTGGTTCACACCCCAGGGTATAGCTGGTTCAGGATATTAGCTCTCAATCTATCCCAAAATCATTTTTTATGCGGTTTGTTTTTTATTTTAGGTAGATCTGGCTATAAGGATCATTTATGCTTGTAAACTGCTGACCTTGGCTCTACATAGTTTTTTTTCATGTTTTCATTGTCTGATCTTGGTAAAGTCTTTGTTGATTATGCAAAAACAACTTTTGTTTAAACCAGGGGTGCAAAAACACAGTTGCACTGCGTGACCACAAAGTTTGCAGTTTACACACACGATCACAAGGTGTATGTGCGCAACCAGAAAAGTTTATGTGCACCTGATGAGGAAATTCTGCGACGATATGAAGACAAAAGTAAGCGAGTGCTTCAGGCTGATCGCCAAAAAAAAGCTGCAGCAGGTTAATTGCCATTGCTACACTCATCCTGCCTCTCAGTTTAGATAAATTCGGGCATGTTCTTGATGCTGATCTAAAAAAGAGGTCATCTCTTGTTGATCACCTCTTCAATGAAATTTTTGCCTCAGGGAAATTTTTAGGCTTTGTTGAGGAAAGCATCAGCAACCATCTGGCAACACTGGTTTAAGCATGTGTGAGTGACCAACAATTTCTCCGCGTGACTAAATTCCAAAAAAATTTTTGCATCCTTGGTTTAAACCTTTACCATTTTTTTCCGAAGTAGTGCAACCAAGCAGGACAATATCCAAATAGTGCCTTTTTCAAGTGCTTCACAACCGAGCTTTTTTGGGATTCAAACTCGTAATCTTGTCACCATAAACATTGAACATTGCTTTAACCCACTAGATGACATTACCGAACTTTTTCATGTAGTCAAAATACTTCACGACTTAAACATCTCAGTGATTTCAGAGAACCCCCTTTCACTTCAATTGTTGAAGATGAAACCTTTGATGAATTTATATACTTCAGCGGTTCAAAATTGCATCAATCATTAATTTGGTGTTGGAGGAGCTAACGATTTTAACCACTTCCCGCCGGAATTTTTATTATAAGTTCAAACCCCTGCAACGGCAAATTTTAAAATTGCCTTTTTTAAGCTTTACAAAATTGCAATTTGTAGAAAAACTAATTCGTTTGGTACATTTTGGCTATTTTTCCTGATGTCTATGGTTATTTAGCTGTCTGTATCTAAGTTTTCAGAAAGATTGATCAAAAAATGAAGTCTGTGGAATTTTTGATAGATACCCGACACCAAGCAAAAAAATTGGTAATTTCTACCCCCAAAAAGGGGGGGTCAACATGGTCCTGTATCATCTTTACCAACAAAATTTTTATCCCAAACTACATATTATCAAAATGTTCAAGAAATTTCCTTTCCAAAAATATATATGCTTGCATGGTTCAGGTTAAGAGTTATTCTATAATAACTGATGAAATGGGAAAATTTTGTAGGCCTAATCTGTTTTCAGTACCGGTGAAAAACATTAAAAATTTGGATTTTTAAGCTTCACAAAAGTGCAATTTGTAGAAAAACTAATTTTTTTGGTACATTTGGCTATTTTTCCTGATATCCATGGTTATTTAGCTGTCTGTATCTAAGTTTTCAGAAAGATTGATCAAAAAATGAAGTCTGTGAAATTTTTGACATGTAGCCGACTCTAAAAACATTGAAAGCAAAAAAATTGGCAATCCCCCCCCAAAAAAGGTAGGGAAATCAACATGATCCTGTATCATCTTTAGCAACAAAATTTTCCTCTCAAACTACATATCATCTGAAAGTTTAAAAAATTTCCCTTCCAAAAATATATATTGTTGCAAGGTTTAGGCTAAGAGTTATTCTATAATGATTGATGAAGCATGATACCTATAGTTATCTTTAATACCGGCCCAAAACACTCAAAATTTGATAGCTGGACCTCAGAAAATGCAAATCACACAAAAAGTACTCTCTTTTCAAATTTGAAATCATGTTTATGCGATTACATAACTCATTTTTGCGCCCTGTATCAAGTTTCCATGGAGCTGATGTATATCAAACACTTTTTATAGATTTTGCAAGGTAGGGTACTCCGGGTGATAATCTGGTTCCTCCAACAAAAAAGAAGGGGTGTAAAAATGGTCCTGCTTCATCTTTGTCAATAAGATGTTAGTTTTAAGTTTTATATTATCTGAAAGTTGAAGAAATTTCCTTTTTAAAAATATATTATTATACATATTTTAGGCTAAGTTTTGATTGGTAAAAAGGCTAGCCTACATGATAAACCCTAAATTATCTTCGGTACCGGCCAAAAACCCCCCAATTTTGGTGCTAGACCTCATAAAATTGCAAATTGTGAAGAAAACACCCCTTTTAAAAACCTTAAAACATTTTTCTTAAATAGCGCCGTTCTTTTATCACGTGATATCAAGTTACCAAGGAGAAAATGCAAACAAACCACTTTTTATTTACTTTGACAGGCGGGCTATAATCAATCATAATTAGCTTTCTCCCAGCAAAAAAGAGAAGGGAAAGAGTAGCTTATGTTTCATCTTATGCAACAAAATAATCTATTTAAACTGCATATCATTTGAATCAGGAATAACCTGTCTTTTCAAAGATAGGCAATATTAGGTGGTATAAGCAGAGTTATTATGAAACGACTGATGAAAAGGGTAGTTGCAGTAGATTCCAGGACCCCCAAAAAGGCCAAAAATTTGGCTTTTAGGCTTCAAAAAAATTGAAAATAGTACAAATAATTTGTCGTTTGGTAATTTTTGACATTTTATCTTAAAAGTATAATTCTTTTACATCATCTAGCAGCCATTTTCAAAAAAATTTATCCACACGTGAGGCCTGTAATATCTTTTGAACTTGGGGGACATTGGTTTTCCTCACCAAAAAATGAAGGGGGTAAAGATGTTTTTGTTTCATTTTGAGTCACAAGGCATTGTTTTTAGAATGCACATCATGCTAACTGGGATGAAATTTCCTTTTCAGCGATATAACATAATCGATATAATAGCCAATGGCTTAAAACCAGTGAATGATAAAAGTAAACATGATTAATGGTTTTTTTATGCAAATTAGTCGTTTTTTTGCATCTGTTACAATGACTGCTTTGCGGGAGCAAAAGAGTTGAACTAAGAGCTTTCCCAACCTTTAACAGCAGTAAATTTCATTGCTGTTTACATACGGTTTCCGCACTGGCAGCAAAACATTTGCGTGATATCACGCTTTCCGTTGAAGCGGCAGTAAAATTTTTGCTGTGACATTTCAACGAAGCGCGGCATAGACCGCTCTGCAGTGTGAAGTGGTTAAATGACTGGCAACACCCTTGTCCCATATCACTTCACAATTGCCAAAGGATATTCTTCAACATACTGAAATATTAAACTAAGCCAAATATTAAACTAAGCCAGTGGTTCTCAACCTTTTTTGTTGTCCCTTTGACTATTTTGAATCTTTTCATTCCTCCCCTACCGTATAAAGTACCCACAATTCGAGTCACTACTAGATGAAATAAGGAAATACACATATTCAGAGATGCATTTATTTAAACTTTCAAATTAATGTGATGCGTGGCCTTGTTTCCTATTAGAAAGCATCCGAATACAAGGTGCAGTCTGAGAGAGTGCACATTGTAAGTCATCTTCAACATCAAGTCTATTTCTTTGTTTGCTTTTAATTTGGAGCAAAGAAGAAAATCCAGACTTGCACAGATAAGTCGAGACAAAGGGAATAAGAATGAGAAGGGCTTTTTGCGTTGTTTTGGGGTACAAATCTTTCATCGCAACCCAAAATTGTGACAGAAGTTTCACTTCATATTCTTGCCGTGCAGTAGAATCATCGATAAGCTCCAAAAATTTGTCCTGGCAATCATCAGCAAGCTTTTCAACTGGATATTCAAAAGGATTTCTTACGAAGTCAAGATCTTCATCAGTGGTTTCAGAAAATACCTCTCCAACTCGCTTTCAAGAGCTGAAAGATGTCCCAGAATTCCATTTTTTATGTGATCGAGCATGCCCTCTGGTCTTTCATGAAGGAGTATATCCAACTTTTCAAACATTGTGTAATTGTGCATTTCCACTTTTCTTTTCCAGTTTGCCAGTTTGGATTTAAAAGCTCTCAGCACATCAACAAATATAATGATGTTAGTGTCCTTGCCTTGCATTTGAAGATTCAGTTTGTTCAGTTGTTCAAATATGCCATGTAAGTAAGCAAGCAAGAGTATCCATTCTTTATCTTCCAGTCAGGAATAATACATCATCTTGTTTTTAAGTTGACAAAATTCTTTCAGTTCGTCTTTCAATTCAAAAAATCATCGGGTAACATTTCCTTTGGAGAGCCATCTGGTCTGAGTGTGGTACAGTAGTACCAAGTGCTCAGAATCTAGGTCCATACATAGCTTCTTAAAAAGTCAAGAATTTAGTGCTCCAGCTTTAATGAAATTAACAATCTCTATCATCTCATCTAACACCTTTTGCAATGCATTAGGCAAAGTTTTGAAAGCTAAAACTTGCCTGTGCAGCATGCAGTGAACACCCTTGCTTTTTGGCACTTTTCTCTTCACCAAATCTTGAAAGCCAGAGTGGCATCCCAATATTGATGGAGCACCATCTGTGCAACAACCAACAAGATTTTTCCATTCCAAATTCTCGGACTGAAAAAAAGTTGAAAACTTCTCGAGAATATCAACTGCTTTTGTAGTTGTTTCTAAAAATAAACAGAATAGAAATTCTTCCTTGAAAGTGTCATTGTAGATATATTTTGTAAGCACCATTAACTGTGCACATGAAGAGATGCCTGTTGATTCGTCAATTTGAATTGCAAATAGACCAAAAGGAGCATTTTTGATTTCCTTTACGACCTGGCATTTGATGTCATCAGACAAATCTTTGATTCTTCTTTGAATTGTGCAATTGGAAAGAGAAATTGATGCTAGCTTTCTTTCAGCATCTTTTCCCAGCATTATATCAGCCATTTTTGAACACAAGGCTTGATTAAAGTTTCTCCAATAGAGTGCAGCTTTTTCTGTTTTGCAATTTCAAATGCCACCATGTATGAAGCTTCTACAATCTTGCGCTCTCCACTAAAAAATTCTCCTGAAGCATCCAGTCTCATTTTCTTCAAAGCTCTGCTTTGTTGTTCAAAATAGGTTTTTTCTTTATCTTTGCTATGCAGGTGGACATTATACAAGTGCTGTTTTAGTTTTGCTGGCCTCATGGAATCGTTACTGAAAACTTTGTTACAAAGTACACACTGTGGTCTTTCTTCGTTGTTAACCACGATAGATGTCAAACCGTACTGCAAATAAGACTCATCATACTTTCGCTTTTTGATACTCATCTCAATAATTATTAATAATTAGCTTGGCTAAACAGTGACCTTTACAATCTGCAATATAAAGCAACAAGTTATCTGTACTAAACTTCTCGAGTTAAAGCAACAAGGGCTGCTCGTTTATTCAGTATGCTGCATAATATAACTGCAAAACCACTTCAGTGTTACGCATATAGGCCTATAGGTCTGAAAGTAGGACTACATAATAATATGAAATTTCTAATTCGACTTTTGGGTGATACGTGTGTTACGTAATAATAACAAATGTCATCAATCAAAAATTTCAAAAAATTGCCCTAGTGTCATATAACACAAAGTATAAAATGCACAAATTCTTCCCCTGAAATTCCTTCCTAGGGAGGAATTCCTCCCCAGTTTAGAACGCTGAACTAAGCCAAATTGTGCCCTTGCAATCAATACTTTTGAGAAAATATAATTGCAACTACAATTCAGTAACTATTACAGCAATTATGGATCAAACCTAAAAATATATAAATTGTCTCAAAATATTCACTTGCATTATTTACAAAATTCCAGTAGAGTCAAGAAGTTGTGGATACCAAAAATTTGTGATGAGCAGATATAAATGCAAACGTTCCATATAACAACAAAAAATTTTTATTTCTCAAAACGTTTCTGAGATGGAGACTACTTAACTCATACGTTTTTTTTACTACTAGTTTTTATTGGCACATTAAGAGCTTAATAATATAAAATTTTGAGTCCAGGGCTCCATACTTCAAAACAAAAAAAATACCGGTATTTTGTTCATAATTATTCGCCAAGTACTTATTTGTGATATGGTTTCACACAAAAGCAATTTTTTATTAAATTACATCCTTGTCAACGATTTTTAAAGTGACAACTCAGCGAATATTTCCTTGCATAAAGTTATTTGAGATTGCAATCCAAACTGCATTTCTTCATAAATCAAAGAATGGAATTTCCGCTGAAAATTTGTTGTATAGCGCTGTTTACATTAAAAATGCTGGTACTCAACTACTTACAAATGAACTTACTACTGCAAAAGATGCTTCTGCTGTATCAAAAGAAAAAAAATTGAATGCAAGCCAGCTTATTTTTGTTGGCCCTTCAAAGAGCTCCGAACTAGATCAAGCTGTAACAGGGTGACTATTTTTGAAAACCATGTAAAATTTGGGAAGGTTTCGCCAAGTATTAAATGATTATCTATATTGGAAGAGTGTGAAACTTTGGAAAGATTGAAGATTTGTTTGGGAAGAAAATATGAATTTTTGAGATACCGTGTGAATGCAAAATCTTGCTTCCCCTAAGCAAAAATCCTAGATGCAGCTTTGTGGTACGTGGAACTAGCTTAAAAAGTTTGATCAACACCAGACTAGACATCTATTCTTAACATTCCAAGGATAGAGTAGGTGAGGCATATGCATTTATGGTTTGCTATTCTTTCTCTACAAAAAAACTTAATATTTCTGTAATCCTTTTTTGCATGCAAGCAATCAAACAAATTCATTATAATT
This sequence comes from Trididemnum clinides, assembly GCA_963675345.1. NCBI lineage: Eukaryota > Metazoa > Chordata > Ascidiacea > Aplousobranchia > Didemnidae > Trididemnum > Trididemnum clinides. The sequence continues at coordinate 37,764,061 of OY776293.1, forward strand.
CTAAACTTATACAATTAAAAAGTGAACCACCGTCACTCTGCTAGAAAAAAAATTCCACTTTTACTCTCAGGCGAATTCCCGATAAAAATTGAGCAACAACAAACAGAAGAAAAGGGCCCCATCGTTTGCTTGCATGTAACCTATTACTATGGCTTTGCAAAAGTAGTTTTTGAAACACTGCAAATAAAAAATTGCTAATGTATTGCAAAGTTTCATGGTGGGACTGCCTTGAACCACTCATTAGAATAACTACAAACTCGTGAGATAATGAATAACCAAGCGAATTTATATAGTTATTCTGATGAGCACTGTATGGCAGTCCCACCATGAAACTTTGCAAGAAGTTGGCAAACTCATATTGTAAAATGTCAAAATTATATTGAAATCCGGTAATGGAAAAGGTGTTTAATTTGGCTTAGACTGACCACAAGCTCTTCATGGTTGGCCGCTATTCTGTTTAGGAAGAAACATCCCCCAGCCAATACACGAGTTTGTAGTTATTCTGATGAGCAGTTCATGACAGTCCCACCATATAACTTTGCAATACATTAACAATTTTTCATTTGCGATGTTCCAAAAACTACTTTTGCAAAGCCTCAGTAATGAGTTAGATGTGTGCAAACGAAGGAGGCCTTTTCGTCTCTTTGTTGTCCCTCAGTTTTTATCAAAAATTTGCCTGAGAATAATAGTGGATCTTTTTATCTGGCAGAATGACAGTGGTAAAAAATAAAGTCTGAAATTTAGCTAGCTCAATTGAAACAACAAGCTTATCAGCAACTTAGTGACTAGATTAGTTACAAACTATTTTTATTTCCTGATTGAGCAATCAAATCTGATGTCAACTTACATCATGTGATTAAAGATTGCCTGATCAGGAAACAATTTCCTAATAAAAACAGTGGTCCCTACTGTAGATGGAGATCAGATTCACTTACCTGGTTTCACTGAGACATTAACCCAGCAGCAGACTATTCTAAGGCTTATTTGTGCTCCTTTTTCCTACTTTTTGATCAAATTTTACCGATAGAACAAAGGTGAATTTTTTTGCCTTAGTCAATTTCATTATTTTTGATGAGAATTACGATGGTGACAATTCAAAAAGGCAGTTTTGCAATATTAAAGGCAAAAATCGATTTTCTTTGTTTTTGATAGTTCTAAATTGGTAACCATTTCCTGAACCAACAACTTTTTTGCAACGAAGCAACACTTTCCTGATCAAAGCAGTGGTCCCTACTGTAAAAGAGCCAATTAATTAGACAATGGCTATTTTGCTATCAACAGCAATCTACCCTTGTAAGCTATTTTGCTGTCAGACATTTGTGACTGATCAATTTTAATGAAGTATTAAAAACGTAACTTTTGGTCAGTTTCTATGACAAATTAAAAAAAATTGTATTCCCAACGTATAGCAATTACCCACACTGCACACTCCCCAATACATTCACATACTGGGCCCTCTCCAGTGTAAATTGCCTTTATCTAACTACCCTGCCAGCAAAAGATTGGACCTGCAACCATCACAGTTGAAGGCAGCTGCACTATTCACCATACCATAGCACCTCTACCAGAATCATAACAAATATGCTTAATTAAGCACACATAAATGATGACAGCAAAATTGCCCCAATGTGTAGAATGCAGTCAGCTGCCAAATAGCTGCTTCCAATTAACTTCTGTCTTGAGCTAATCTAAGCTGGTACTAGTAGCAATGTGACATACCAAAAATTGATGTCAAAATAGCTCCAGATCCAGATGCAATAATTTGTTGAGTTGTAGTAATGGTGTCATCCATGTTTTGAAGATCACATTTAATCTATGGCATTGCATAAATACATTCCTAAATAAAAATTTAAGTCACAACAGAATGTTTAAGCTAACTCAATGCAAGAGAATGAAAAAGAGGTGGCAATGGACCACAACCTACCTGCTTGACTTGCTAAAAATGAAAAGCAATGGCCATTTGGCTGTCAGCAGCATTTTACCCTTGAAGGCTATTTTGTTGCAAGTAACTTGTGATTGGTCAATCTTAATGATATATTAAACATGTGACTTTTGGTCGTTTTTCATTGGTCAATTAAAGAAATTTGCATCCCTAGTGTGCACTCTCCCACATGGTACACTCCCTGCCAGTGTATGCTACCCTATATATTCACATAGACGGCCTCCCCCTCCAGCATACACTGCTTTTCTCTAAGTACTGTGCCAGCCAAGCTTCCTATCTGTAACCATTAGCGATGTACCGATACTTATTAAGCACAAAATAAATATAAAAAATTTTTGTTCCCCCTGGAACTGGATTGCATTTGTAACATACCGTATATACCCATGTATAAGTCGAGTTTCTGGGACCCGATTTTAAGATAAAATTTCAGGGGTTGACTTATACACGGGTACTGTTTTTGGACATGTTGCTGCTGAGTCGAGTTGTATGTGGTATGAAAAAAAAACTCCATTATTACCGGTACTTTATTACCATACATCATTAATACTGGCATACATGCAATATACAAATATGTTAAAGTACACAGTATACGGTAGTATTGACTTAACAGTAGTCCAACAAAATGCACGTGTTAAATTGTTCAATCAGCTACCCGATTTGTGCTTCAAGTTACTAGTAATTATTCCAAAATATTCGCAAATTGCGGAGTCGACTTATACACGGGTAATACCTTTAATGATGCAATTTCTTGTCTTAAAATGCGTATTGACTTATACACGGGGTCGCCTTATACACGGGTATATACGGTAATTAATGATTTGTAGTGTGTCAATAATGACCAGAAAGAATGCGGTCTTCCAAACAGGACCCAAACATCGTGTAACACTCAATACTGTGTTTATATAAATATACATATTAAAAGTATTCTATGAATTTTATCATTTCTACAAGGGTCAGTCAATAAGTAATGAGACTTTCTCGATTGCTTTTGTGTTTTTGTAGCTAAGGAACTCAAATTTTATGTGATGATTATGAATGGAGTTGTCATCTCATTTACAACAAAACTTGTTTATTTTCAGATTACTGTAGGTGTGATGATAAATTGAAATAACT